>CM046379.1:36531075-36975075 GCA_025413485.1 Ficus microcarpa
CATGCTTCAACAGTTCCATCTTTTCTTTAATATAAACATGCACTTTCAGGTTTTTAATGGAAAAGTTCCGTATATCACGAGGCATTATTAACGGGATTCACCCCTAAGTTCAAGGGCTAAAGTAGATCCAAACTTATATGTAGTGCGTAATTCGATATAGGCTATGTTTTGATTTGTAAGTATATATATAGTTAAGTAAAAAAAAAAAAAAAGAGTGTAATTTCTAGTATATTATTCCTATAAATTAATTATGATCCTCCTATTTCAGAAAAAACAATCAAAATATAAAGCAGCTAGTTTCATGAACTCTTAAAATGATTTAAGCATCGGACCTTCCAATATTACACACGAATACATCTTCAAGCCAAATATGTTATAGAGAATAAGAGTAAAGAAATATTATCAACCAACCTGAATGTTCACAGAGAGAGAAGAAGAAGAAGATCAATATGTAGGTAAAGAAATAAACGGAATATGATTTACTACTATTCATAGTCATTTTCAGAATTGCTCATATATATATATATATATATATATGTCATAAAACGTATAATGATTGTTAGCATTTATAGGATATGTAATATGATTCCTTCAATATTGAATAAAAATATCATTTTTAATTACATATATAGAAAATTTTCTTTGGAAATCCATAGCCAATTGATGTAAAGATCATTATCAATCTATAGTCGGTATCATGAATAATTATTTTAATATTAGCTTGTTTGGCCCTTTAACTTATGGTAGGAGTATTCGTGCAACCGTTAATTTTGGTTGAGAATCAAATTTTACAAAGTTGGAGTATTCAATTAGAAATATGATCAAGGTACTGTCATTTGGCTCTAAATATTCGTCGTAAGGTGTTAGCTAGATCTTAAGTATCTGGCAAATATTAAAAGATTCTATCAACCACAAAATTTGATTCACGGATCAATTGCATACACGGTCAAATTAAAACCATGGTTTCAAAGAATATCCAAAAACAGACTAATTTGAAAAGTTGAACAAAGAAGAAAATTGATCATGTTAATTAATAAAAAATATCAGAAAAATGTGTGTGCATATATATAAAACATATCAGAAAAATATTGAAGGATAAATAAGTTTGTTTCTAGACATCTTTTAATAAAAATGATCATTTTATTACATACTTCTTGTGATTAGAGTTTTCTTTTTCGAATTACCTGAATAGTTGTAGATGTTGAAGAAGAACGAAGTAAAGGTGAAGACACTTGTAGCACTTGTAACTCATGATTGTTGTTCTGAACTTGACCATGCCATGTAAGAAAAAGAAATTGTTGGGATTTAGAAGATGTAATAGTTCTTGAAGGAAAAAAAAAAAAAAAAAGAGTAATTGGCCAAAATGTTGTTTTCCTCACTCGAACTCAAACCTAGGCCCCCCTTTACCGAACCCAGCGTCGCCTCCTCCCTCACCCGAACTTAAATCCAGGCCCCCCAGCGAACTCAAAGCCGCGCGCCTTCCCCCTCCTTCCTCAATGAACTTAAATCGAGATCTAGATCACCTTTTTCCAGTCATCATGGCAGATTCGCGGCGGAGGCCCATCGAATGGCGCCGTTCGCGTCATCATAGAAGAGTCTAGGACTCTACTGCTCGTCTTCGACGGGGGAGTCATCAGAGATGAGGGGGTTGGCGAAGGAAATGACATCATTGTGATGGTGGTGGTGGGAGAGAGAGGGGGGGGAGATAGAAGTGAAGGAGAGACCAAAAGTCTACGGTTTTTTTTAATTAAAATTATTATTAGATTATTAAAATACCCTCCTAAGTTAGATCACATGTATTATACATGACTCATTCCGTTATAAATTTAACAGATTTTGATGGAAATGACTAAAATTGTCAACATTTAGAGAGTTTAGGATACTTTCGGTCAAAATTAAAAAAAAAAAGGACCAAATCGTCACATTCTGAAGAGTTTATTAGAGACTATTTTAACCAATTACTCAAAAAAAAAAAAAAATACTACGTGGAAATTCCAGTATATGTATATACCTACCTTTAAGTAAAGTTATAAATAATTTAATCAATAATTGCCATTAATTTTCCAAAAACATAATTTCGACCGTCTATCTCACTACTAGAAATTTTGCATGAGCCTTGTTTTTACAAGTTGATCAATTCACATAAAAAATAAAAATAAAAAAAAACACTACCAAGGCTTTGTTTGACATTTAAGTTTAACTCCAATTAAACTGTATTTTTTCGTATCAGTTTTTGTCTTATTCTGAAAAGTCAACAAAATTTATAACTAATTTTTGAAAAGTCAATGAACTCTAATTTAAAATTTTCATCTCCAACTAGTGAACCAAATACAAGTTAATTAAATTAGGTCAACTGACCCAAAACGTTCATGATAAGTTATTGTTGTTGGGTTTTTTTTTTTTTTTTTAATTTTTAAAGTTACTTGGCTTGCAAGAATCTCAACATTATGAATTAGCACCAACTGATAGCATTATAAGAGCCGGCTCTTTGCTCTTTACAAGTTAAAAGAAGGTAAGAATCTTAACAATAAGGTTTGAATTGATACTTATTTCACGAAAGTAATTGGAGTTAAAGAGTACAGGCTGAAGCCTACTAAGTGCTATCACATGCCTCGTTAAAATATAGGGCATGTGTTGCCTTTAGCTTAATCTATAAAATAATAAAATATCAAGAAGATGTATGAGAAAATTGACATATAATTAAGGCAATAAATAAAGATTATTTATGCTTTTTCGGATGCTTGTATGATCACAAATTTGATTTAGGGAATCATGGATAGACTTAAGTACTCTTCACTTTTCGTCTGGAGGTAGGGGTTGCATGGTTTAATAAAAAGAAAAGCTCAATGGGTGAGAGTAAGGGATCTCAGTAGAAACTCTAAGGTTTAAAATAAAGTGCTATTAGTGATATAGACTTGTGTCATTAATAAAATAAAAGATTTAATTTTAATTTGTAAGAGAAAGGCATACAAAAGTTAAGCTACTTGCTAGCTCTTTAATAATCATTGTGATTTTCCATACATTAATGGTGTGAAATTTGGCACATCAATTGAAATTCTAAAAATTTATGTCGCTTTAAATCGAAATCCACTTTTTAACTTGTTTGAAGTTTGCATTATATTTAATTTTCTTTTTCTCAAACATCCATTTATTTTAGATACTCGTATCAAAATAAATTTTCATTTATTTACTCAAACTTGATCCTAAACTTCGAGAAAAGACAATGGATGATCTTTATTACTAAATTCTAAACTCTACATACGTCACAGCTCGAACTTACGACCTAATAAAACGAAGATATCAAATAAACCTTGTTTGTCACCGAACCACCACCATCATAGTAAGGAAACTAGTTTAATGTCTGTGCGTTGCACAATAGAGGAAAATAAATAGATAAATAAATAATAAAATTAAATAACATTTAATAATGACAGTTAGTTATAATAAATAATATAATTACAATAAGTTTTCAAAAAGATAAACAAAAAAAAATGGTTCTTCAATAATTCTCTTTGCATTCCCATTCTAAACCATCATCACCGTAAGTTAGAAAAACAAATTAACATAAATCAAAAAGCGAAAAACAAAATATATAAATCTAGGGGGAAAAAAGAGCTAGAAATAACTTAAAAAGATCAAAAACAAAAGAAAAGAAAGCAGATTATACATATATTTTGCTCCATCCTTTTTGTCTTTAATTTTTTTTTTCAGGATCTCTCTTAATGATAAAAATGTAAACTAATAATAATAATAATAACAATAACAATATAAAAAAACTTTTCTCCGGTGATGCAAAGATAAAAATAGAGAAATAAAAATGATCACGATAATTAAAAATAAAAATAGAAAAAAAAAACAAAAGGAGAAAAAAACTCAATAGAGGAAAAAAAGATTGGAGAAAAACAACAAAACCAAAAATAGTTTCTATTATTTTTTTATTTACTATTTTTTACAACAAAAAAAAAAGAAATAAATTATATTTAGATTATATACATGCAAAACACAAAAACTAACCATAACATTTTGAAAAAACAAAACCCAACAAATGAAAAAGTCGAAAAAGCCAAAAAAACTAAGCACAAATCAAAAAAAGAGAATAAAAAAAATTAAAAATAAAAATGTGAAAACAAAAATAATTAAAAATTATAAAATAACAAAAATACGAAAACAGATATATAAAAAAACTAATCTTTAAAATTTAAATATTAGAAAGCAGGAAAAAAAAAAAAGAAAAAAAAAACTAAAGGAAAAAAAAAACTAAAAAGGGGGAAAAATTAAAGAAAAGCAATAAAATCAAAAACGGATTCTATTATTTTTTTGTTTATTGCTTTTTACAAAAAAAAAGATAAAAGAAAAAAAATAATTTTCAGTTAGATTATATACATACAAAGATTGCACTTTAACATATATTCAATGGACAAAATCAAAAATGCACATTAAAAGGGTAATAATATCCAGTTATTATAGTTATCAGAAAAAGCAATTACAAAAGAAGGGTAAAATCATTCATAAATAATTTTAGAAGGACAAAGTTTTCTCAACACTGTAGCAAGCTGTAAAAGTAACTAAAACCCAAAAATAAAATTGTCAATTGAAAAAAAAAAAAAAGAAAGCGTAAAATCGGAATAACATTGTAGCGAAGAAAAAATCAGCTACAAAGGAAAGGCAAAATCGTTCATTAATAATCTTAGAAGGACAAAGTTGTCTCAACACTAAATCAAACAATAAAAGTAACTAAAACCCAAAGACAAAATTATCAATTGACCAAAAAAAAAAGAAAGGGTAAAACCGACATAACACTGTAGTGAAGAAAAAAATAATTAGTGATGAAAAGTAAAAAAAATAATTACACGATAGAAAAAAATAAAAGTACTTTGTATTACTGTAACAAGTTATTGTACATTACTGTAATAAAAGCGGTAGAAATAAAGAAAAAAAAAAAAAGCAAAAGATACTGTTGATTACTAAAAAAAACAGTGAAATCATTCCTCCTTTTGATATATTTATATAATATAATATGAAATTAATGATAAGGAAAATTTTAGAATATCTAACTGGGGTTTATGATTTAAGGCCGGTGAATGTAGCTGGCCGAAAGAAAAACAGTAACAATGATAAAAAAAAACTTCTGCTCTATTATTTGAATTCATTTTAAATTATATTATAATTTTTATCTTAATGCTCGTTTAGTTCGTCAACTCGAACCTAAAATTTTCATTTCAATTTTTATTTTTTTTTGAAAAATTTTTTTATCTTTTCTAAAAAAGCTTTTATCTTTTTTAAAAAGTTAATAAAAATTACTATTGAAATTTTAAATTTTCAACTCAAACTGGTAAACTAAACACAACTTTAATTTTTATCTTTTTTAAAAAATTTATAAATTTTATAATTAATTTTTAAAAAATTAATTAATTCTAATTTAAAAAAATTTATCTTTAACTAATTTTATTAAATGGAGGCTTGACGAAGACTCAAGACGTGGAAATTTCGAAATAAAAAGAAAAATAGCCACAACGGACAAACTTATGTATATAAAAAAAATAAAATAAAACACACAGTTTTGCTTGGGAAGAAAGTCGAGGACCTTTTATAAAGACGGGGAGTGAAGGATAAACCCAAAAAAAAAAAAAAAGAAAAAGAAAAAAACATAGAGGGAGAGAAATCCAAAGCCTTCATCTCTGCCTAAAATTATCGGAGCCCTAATCAATCGGCCTGCTAAGTCAACTCCTTTCAGATCAGAAGAAAAAGAAAATGGCGGCCATAGATTTTCTTCCAAGAGAGTATGGCTACGTGGCTCTTGTTCTTGTTCTCTATTGCTTTCTCAATTTCTGGATGGGTATGCAAGTCGGCAAGGCCCGCAAGAAGTACGTTAATCATGCCAACACTTTCTCTCTCCTCTTTCTCTTTCTATATATATATATATATATCTCTTTTGTATGGGGTTTTTTTTTTTTTTTTTGGCTTGTTTCTAATCGTACTCTTCTTTGTCTAAATTGTTTTGATAATTTCATAGAAAGAAATCCTTAAAAATTTGAGAATTTCTTGAGCAGGTACAAGGTGACTTATCCAACTCTCTACGCCTCCGAATCTGAAAACAAAGATGCCAAGCTCTTCAACTGCATCCAGGTATTCTTTTTTTATCCTTTTTTTATCTTTTTTTTTTTTTTGCACACCAAATGGTGTCAAAAATAATTTTTTTTCCTTTTTTAAAGAATTAAGGGGTGTTTAGTAGATGAGTTTAGTTTAAGATTTTCAAATTTTAATAGTAATTTTTTAAAAAATATTAAAAAAATTTTTAAAAAAGATAAAAAATTTTTTTAAAAAAATATAAAAATAATGATAAATAAAATATAATTTAATTTAAAATGAGATTGAAACCAAATATTTTCTTATTATTTATAACCATTTTATAGAAATGGGTTTTTGGGGGATAAGAGTGAAGGGTAAATTTGTGATTGTGATAA
Source organism: Ficus microcarpa (assembly GCA_025413485.1). Taxonomy (NCBI): domain Eukaryota; kingdom Viridiplantae; phylum Streptophyta; class Magnoliopsida; order Rosales; family Moraceae; genus Ficus; species Ficus microcarpa. The sequence goes on from CM046379.1 coordinate 36,537,540, forward strand.
ATAACGAAGGGTAAAAATGGAATGGGCAGAGAGGGCACCAGAACTCTCTGGAATACATGGCAGTATTTTTTGTGCTGATGGTGTTGGGAGGAATAAGGCATCCTTGCATATGCGCCGGCCTTGGAATTCTCTACACCGTCTCTCGCTTTTTCTACTTCAAAGGCTACTCCACCGGGGACCCACAAAAACGCCTTTCCCTTGGGTTTGTTTCATCGTCTCTTTGCTTTTTATTTTCATTTTTATTTTATTGTGTAGAATTTTTTTAATTCCAAACGCAAATAGTGCTTCCGTAAAGTACACGAGGAAAAGAAAAAAAAAAAAAAGGCTTGTCGTTTTTTACTGTGGAAGATTTTCAATATATATATATATTATAGGCTTGTTGGGATTGGTGTGAACGTTTTTCATTTTAATTTTTTAATTTTTTTAAAATCAATAAAAATTATAATTAATTTTTTAAAAATTAATCAATTATTTTATATTCTGGACCGTGGCATATTGTATATTGAGTTTATCATTACACTGTGTGGGGCCCACGTTTCACCATGGGATTAGGAAGGGAGGGTTTGATCTTGGAGTTAGAGGTGGAGACATTATCTGGTTAATGTTTTTTTTTAAAATAAAATGACCCAAATGATGTGCTAGACTAGTGATGGGTTGGTCGTGCAACCAATGGGTGGCATTAATGTAGTGTGCACCCACCAAAAAGAAAAAAAGAAGTGGTATTAATGGATATTATATTGTATTCTTTGTTATGTGTAAATGTGATTGAAAATGACAGTGTGTTGCTTGGGAATGATGTCATGGCAAAGCAAATGAGAACCTTTTTAATTCTGCCCACGTTTCCCTAAATAATAATTTCTGATTATTTAATTACTCGATATATTTTGTTGTCTTTTTTGGTACGAAAAGTACATGATTAATTGGTTGTTCTTTTTTTTTTTTTTTTTTTGTTGGACAATAGGAAGTACGCATTCTTGGCGTTGTTTGGTCTTCTGCTGTGCACCATTTCGTTTGGAGTCAGTCTTCTGCGTGCTTGAGCTTCTACATAGTTTGCCCAATGTCGCCGTCCCGTTTTCTGCAACTCTATTGTCCTTTAAAAGATTTCAAAAAAAAAAATATCTTTTTTTTTTTTTGCTGAATAATTTTTCTTTTGTTGGATCAAGAATAAGAAAAGCCCATGACTGTTTTGGGTTTGAAAGACTTGATGGCTTGTAGTTGTAAACAGGCCTCTGTAGACAGATATGACGGCTTTGTAGTTTGTCGTCTTCAATGAAAATTTCACTTTTCAGTACCACCAACGTAAATCGTAACAAATTGATTGATGCTTGAGAATTTCAGGGCTGGTGGAGTAATTTAAGTTGAGATTTTTAAGTTTTAATAGTAAATTTTTTTGAATTTTCAGAAAAGACAAAAAACTTTTTGGGAAAAAGATAAAAATTTTTAAAAAAAAAGATAAAAAAATTTTGAATTAAATGATTTGAACCATTCAACCAAACACCCCTTATTCACCATATATATATATATAAGGTGTGGGGGAATTTTTTTCGGACAGAGTTTTACTTGCCGATGTAAAACTTCTAATTTTACATCTTACTCTCTCTATTTTTCATTTTTTAAAATTTAAATTTTAAAAATTCATAATTTTTTCATTTCAAATCAAACAAAAGTTTAGACTATTGTGTATATATATATTTTTGAACATATTTTAAATTTTTACATTATTTTTTTATATCACAATTTATTTGCAAAAGTCCATCCCCAGATAAATATTTTCAATCTGACCTTCAAAACAGAAGTTCGCAAACGGCCCTTATTGTATGAGGTTTACTTCTTTACTCATTTTTACGATTACTAAACTTTAAATTATGTAACTGATGAGAGTTTGACGAAAAGTTTTGAAGTTTCGGTATAAAAATAGGATATGTAAAATGTTTTTAAGGTTGCTGACTAATGACTTTAGTTTTTTTTTTTAAAGAAAGTATTCTCTTTATTTTTCGGTTATATTTGTTATAAGCATAATCTTTTATTTTTATATTACTCTTTAAAAGAATCGATTAGTCTTTTAGTTATGTCTTTCATATTTATTACATGATTGTCATGTCATTATCATATTCTGATTACGTTATCATTACATGATGATCACTTATTTGTCACGTGAAATTTTTTTTGTTTAGTCTATTCCGTGCAAATATACAATTAATTAATCCAAAAAAAATTCATTTCAACAAATACAAAAACTGTAATTTAAAGAAAAAGTTCAAACATTATCATTTTTTCCTTGTATGATTCGTTTTTCTTTATTTCCTTCTTTTCATATCAAAGAAATCACGAAAGAAAAGACATCTCTCTCATTTTTTATCTCTCTCGTCTAAGTGATCTATTTCTCACTATTTTTATTTTTCTATGCATCTTACCAAACATAGCATTAGAAAGGTAAATAGCACGTATTAAAATATATTGAGAAAATAATATTTTTATGATAAATCATTCACACTCCAGAAGTAGCTTTTGAAGCCAAAGAAGTCAACAATAACTTTTAGAAAATTTTGTCAAACAGCTCATTGACACTAGAGATTAACAAAACCTCTTTTAGGTGAAAATTTTGTTTTGTTTTGTTTTTTAATTTTGTTTTGTTTTTTTTAATTTTTTTTTTTCAAATGAAAATGGGTGGAAACTATTCTTCATTCCTCGTGTATACACGCGTATGCTAGTTCAATTGGCAAGAATAGATACATAAACGATGAAAAACCGCAGTACATAATAATTTATAGGAGTATTTAATAATTCCAACAGAAACTGAAGAGTATATATATGGTGAGTTTAGTATTTGGGTTGAGTTTGAGATTGAATAAAATCTTCAGGTTTAAGTTGGTTGTTATAATTTTTATTTATTTTAAAAAGAAAAAAGAAAAAAAATCTGTCATAAAATATAGTTAAGTTCAAATTCAACATTCATTCCAAACGTGTCAATAGTCTTCATTACATCAATATAAATAAAACATAATTTAAAATAAAACAACTTATTATGATGTGATATATTGTTGCAGGTGCTGAGCATCGTCACAGATAAATTGTTAATCGTCTCAGTGCATGTTTATTTTTAAATTCATTTTAAATTAAATTGTATTCTTTTTATCATGTTTTTTGTCTTTTTCTGAAGAAGTTTTTTGTCTTTTTAAAAAAAAATTTTGGTTTTTTTTTAAAAATTATTTTGTCTTTTCTAAAAAATTATTATTAAAACTTAAAAATCTTAAACTAAACTCATTCACCAAACACCCTCTTACTTAAGGTGGCAGAAACATTGACCAGACTTTCTCCGATGACCTTTTACACATAATATGCCTTTTCTACTCTTGATGGATGCTGCAACTCGCATATTGTTGTACAAACCGAATGTTCTGTACATGGTTCGTCATTTTTCAGAGGAACTTCAATCACTGAATCTGTCATCCCACAAAAAAAATAAATAAATAATAATAATAATAATAATTAATTAATTAATTGAAAAGCCTTTCCCTGAGTTCAACTGAAATATAATAATCTTCAACCAGCTTGCATTATTTTTAGTAACTGCAGGAGTGAATGACCTTAAAAAAAAAAAAAAAAATCTTACCCTCGTGCAAATGCAAATAAAATTGACACGAATGTTGTTTTCAAGAACCGTCTCTAAAATTAAATCGTTTTGTATTGCCATTACAAAATCCTGCATTAGCTCGATAGGAAGTTGAGAATGAATTTTAAAAAGGTTTTGGATTGTAAATATGTTAACATTTTAAGATGAGATTCTAAGAGACATATATAAGAACGTATATTTCTTATCAATATATAAAAGAACGAATGTTACTCTTTCGTCCGGCTTCTAATGGTCGTCATATGATGGCCCAATGGTCACCAAGTGGTTTTTTTTTTTTTTTTTTTTTTTGCTATGTTTTACTTTGCCTTTTTTTTTTTTTTTTTTTGCTTAATCTTTAGAAATATATAAAAGGCATTCTTTTTGCCCTTTTTTTTTTTTTTTCTTTATTTGAAAAAACTAGTATGAATAAAAGAAAGAAAGAAAAGAAAGAAAAAAATTATTACAGTGGAAAAACAACTGAAGAAATTAGAAGACCCAAAAACCATATTTAGATAACCCTTCATAGGTGTGGGAAGTTTCTTTAGATACTTCTTAATACATTGAGTTAAAAAAATTGTAAAGTATGTTTGCTACTTCAATGTCATTAACTTTATTTTTGGAATGGCCCAGGTAATCTGACTTTTGTGTTCTTTTTGTTGATTTCTATGTTAGTAAGGATGGTATTGGAGTGAGACAGGTTGAGAAACGTTTTTTCGTCCTATTTCCTTCCCACCCCTATCCTCAGGGATGTAGCTAGAGAAGGCCTTGGGGGGGTGGGGGACGCTTAAGTCTCCCTCCCCCTCTGACTTTTCTTTTTTTTCCGAAAAACACCCTACTATTTCGAAGAAAATTTCATAATTGACCCTCATAAAAATGAAAACTTGCACATAATCTTCTTTAATTATCTATTACATAGTATTAGCCCCCTGATGAAAATGTCTGGCTTCGTCACTGCATGTCTTGACCTAAAGTTAAGCAAGATTGAGGTCACCAAAATCCCTAACGAATAGGGTTGTTCATCTTAATTAATAAAGTAATTGACATTTAAAAAAGAAAAGAAAAAAGAGGTTGACGTATATGCTTCTTCGTCCCTACCTTGAGAGTGTGTTTGGTAGGAGAGAAACATGGAAGGAAGGAGAGGAGCGAAGGGATTGGTGGAAGGATTCTGATAATTATGGTTGTTTGGTAGGAGAGAAGAGAGGCAAGAAGAGACTAGGGGAGGGACTTCCAAACCTTCAAAAAACCTCAATTTTAATCCTCTCCAATTGGAAAGATTATAATTTGGAAGGATTCAATCTATCTCATTGGTTAGACATGATATGGTCATCTTACAAATAAAATTTATTCTTTCATTTATCTTATATCTCTCTATATCAAACAAGAAATGTGATTTTTGCTTTCTTTCCTTCTTGTCACACCAAACATCATGAAAGAAAGGACATCTCTCTCATTTTCCATCTCTCTCAATTGGGTGATGTGTCACTCCCTCATTCTACTTTTTTCTCCCTCCTACCGAACATAGCCTTAGTGACTCTGAGCGGGGGCTACTACTTGTCCTGTTCCCGCCCCCATCCCCGTTAAGCCACCCCCTTGGAACCTCGCCCTTTGAAGCGTAGATCTCGCAGGGCTTCGCAGCTACAAGATTAAATGCCATCCCCTTTACAACTTCAAAATCATAGAAATTTAGGTGATGCGTCAAACTTACATTGCTCGATTTTTATTGATCTCGAGAAGTTCCAAATGACCCCAACACTTAGCCAAACATGAAGCACATGCTAATAACGGATAGGACGTTTAGATGGAATTAGTAAATGTTTCATAATGGTAACAATATCTTCGTCCAAAATGTAGCTGATTAAGGCCTAAAAGCAAGTTTCTATTATAATTTTGAAGGTTCCGCTTAGAATAATTCTAAAGGATGTCAATAGTATGATGATAACACCATACATAAATAAAAGGAATTTCTCATTTTATAGACTCGTAGAGACATATGGTTATGCCGAAACAAAATGTTAATTGGGTTTATATAGAGTAAATTTCTTCCCCTTAGTTTATTATTATTATTATTATTAGGTTTCTAATATATGGTTACTTTAGACCAACAAGTTTTACTCTTTGGCACTTTCGCAGTGCTATTTCGACTATTTCAAGGGTAAAACTGTTACATATCATATATACGGACTTAAATTAATACATTTGATTTCATTTCATGCTACAAAAAGCATATGACATGGACATGTAGCAATTTTCTTAACATTGAATATAGAACTCCTCGCATTAACCTGTTGGTCCCGAAGGGTTAATTAATTATTTGGCAGTTTTGAATCTATTATTTTAATATTAAGAAGTTTTTTTTCAGCCTTTTTTTTTATGCTATGGAACAATATTATTAATTCTATATATGTCTATATATAAAAATATATATTTGGTGAGACAATACATACGCTAGATTATAATACTTAAATTGCCAATACAAATGTAAGTTTGAAGTTTTTTTACACCCTTTCATCTATCTTAGAGATAAATCCATTTTCTTTTTTCTTTTTTTTTTTTTTTTTTTGAAAAGAAGAGATATGGTGTCATAGAGATATGAGAATAAAGAGCGAAAAATGAATCAGATCTTTGTAAACTGAAAAGTCTCAAAGCAAAAATACTACACAAACCTATACGATTATATATTGCTTTTTTTTTTTTTTGGTCCAAAATAAATTAAAATTTTGCTCTTTAAAAAGTGGTGGGCAATTTCAAACCCCCGTTGAAAAGTAGAAGCCAACCATGCCTGTTAAAGTAAAACGAGTCCAAGACGGCTGGTTTGGACGGTTAAACATGTTCTATGCACAACTCTAATTAAGTTTAGAGATTAATTAGTCTGGGATTCGAAGTTTCCTTACATGAGATTAATTAGTCTTGGATTCGAAGTTTCTTTACACGTACAAATTGACTTTTACATGTACAAATTGACTTTTACCATTACTAAGGGTTCTTTTGGTGAATAAGTTTGCATTGAAAATTTTAAGTTTCAATAGTAATTTTTATTGACTTTTAAAAAAAGACAAAAATCTTTTTCAGAAAAAATAAAAAACTTTTTTAGAAAAAGACAAAAACTGATATGAGAATTTTGAGTTTAAACTTGTTCCCAAACTAAGCCTAAAATTAGAAGAATATTATCATTTGAAAAATCTCACTCATTTTAAGCTTCTCTTGTAGATAATTTTTGAAAATATGCTCAGGAATGTTCAAATTTTGGTTATTTAAATTATTTTCATCTTTTGATCCAAAATATATAGTTTAGTATATTAAAAAAAAAAAAACAAAACAAAACAAAACACCCACACACCAACAACAACCTGAACGTCGACTGATTCTTGTCTTTTCTTGACATGTTTTTTGTATTTTAATTAAGGCATGAATGCTTTCTTTCGCAAACAAAAGTTCACAAAACAACAGAGATGACTCGGGAAAATTCGAAGTGATGGAAGCAAACAGTTTTACAGCAAAAATGTTTTTACATTGCAAAACATATTGCAGTCGACGAAAGCCTAAAATCATTTTTATTGGAAGTACTTCCAATGTTTCCAGAAGCTCTGGGCCAAACGAAGATAATAGAAAAATAAATTAAAGAAAAATATGCAGCTTTATTGAAATAGTACAAGTTACGCCACCTCTCACTTCTTCAACAGCAACGCACTGCATTGCGCCATTATCTTCGATGCCCTTGTGATGGAATCCGTCATGTAAAAGTTCTCAACCGCTGTTCCGAATGAGTCCTTACTCAATTTCTGAGTGACCTTAGGCTTCAATGAAGGTGGAAAAGTTGCCGGCTCTCTCTCATCGACATGCAAGAGGTTTGGGGCCACAGTTCTGATCCGGGATCGGATTGCCTCGAGTGAATCATAGGGCAGTTGAATCCCTGATACCTCGGATAGAGCTCTGACAATCTTCCAATCATCCCTAGCATCACCAACTATCGGAACAGCGGGTAATGTCTGTTGAGTGCAACCTTCGGTATTTTCGTATGTACCTTCCTTCTCACTGAATGCCGATGCTGGCAAAATTACATTGGCACGATACACGCTCCGGTCCCCGTGATGCCCCTGATAAACCACAAAGGCGTCACTTGGAACCTTCTCCAAGTTCACATCATCAGCACCCATCAGATACACAAACTTTGCAGACTCGATGCTGTTTTCAGACTCTGGCACAAGTCCAAGGTCAAGTGCTGCAGCCTGGGCAGCGCTGAGAAGCAATACATTGTAACCATTCCAATCAGGTCTGATAGCATTTGCATATTCTGCAATGGTTCCAACAACAGAAAAAATTGCATCCTTGTCTTTTCTATCAAAGAGCCCGGCCCCGAGAATAATGACAGGGTTCTTCGCGTTCAAGAGGGCCGAGGAAAAGGGATGACGACGTTCGGCAAGTTCTATTAGTGTTTGAGGGCCAGTGCCAAGATGTTGGTGATCATAGTTGGATTTAGTTTCAGGACCAATATACCCAACTTTAGCATTGGTAGCTCTGACTGTTTTCCGGATTCTGGCATTAATCATAGCAGCTTCAACCCTTGGCTGTGGATTAGAAATTAAAAAATTGAGATTAGTCTTTAATCATACTTAAAACACAACTTATCAACACAACCCTATTACACCAAGATTTAAAATAAGCGTCAAAAGCAAACAGGATCATTCTGTACCAGATGCAACAAAGTGGAAAATGAAATAAAGGATGTCATGACAATACCTGGGTACCAATCAAGAGAAAAACATCAGCTTTCTCAAGATCAGCAATGCTAGTATTCATTAGATACGTAGAACGGAGATCAGCGTCATGGTGAGCACCATTTCTTTCACACCACACATTGTTTGACCCCAATCTGTTCAAGAAATCTTTTAGTGCAATCATGGACTCTGCATCAGACAGCTGACCAGCAACCCCAACAATTTCCTCCGGTTTAACTTGATGGACCACTTCAGCAACTACAGCAAGGGCATCACGCCAACTCACGGGCTTAAAGCGCCCATCCGCACCACGAATCATAGGGTCATTTAGCCTTTGCCTCTTCAAACCATCATAGCAGAAACGAGTCTTATCTGATATCCATTCTTCATTTATGTCCTGCAATTTGTGGGAAATCGCATTACATCTTTGATGCAGAACACAAGAATACAATTTTAAGGTCTATAGCTATGCAGCATAGGCTTTTAAATTCGTTTATTGAGTACTTCCTACGTCGCCAAATTAAAAAAAAAAAAAGGGAGAAATTTCTAAGGTGACACAGAATAACACAAGAATGCATAGTTTAATGAACATCAAGTAAAACAAGTGAATCCATTTTTTCAACCACTAGTTGAATGGCGATAAACGTGGACAATAAGAGAGCATCATCGAGCAATCCCTTTAAACATATGCGCAAAAATCTAAATTTGTTTCATGAAGAACGCCAACTAAGAACTAGATGGGTAACCCATGCAAAATTGAATCAAATTTCTAACTTACTAAATTATAATAAACAGTATCCTAATGTGCCACATAGCAGAAAAGAGTTCAAACTGTTCACGCTAAGCAATTAATGAAGTAAAGCTGTTTAGATCCCCAACACTAGTAAAGAAAATGAAGCATAAAAAGCTGAATTCTTGATAAATACAGAGTTATTCTTTATTCCTTGTCTATCCATCAATGTAAGAACCACAGAAACATTAGTGTCAGTGATCTAGAACGAATTGAGAAAAATCATCCTTCCTTTGCGTTTTAAGCTACCTATAATTCAAATGCATTATCTCACACAGGTCTCACTATTATTTTTCAAGATAAAATACCATATGGTTGAACTAGAGTACCCTGCACTTTTGGTGGTTTACAATGATTAACAAAAAGTACTTGTCCTTTTGGTATCAAAGGAACTTTTTCTTTTTCCATTCAACAAACGTCAAACATTATGTTGACGAAAAGTAATTAAAAGCTCAAAGTCAACGACTAAACTAAATTCCTTACTATTTTTTCCCCTTTAATTGGGAGGTTGAAAACACACACACGCATAGAGCAGCACTTATTATTCACTTTTTTCTTGAAGATAAGAAAATAAAATAAAATAAACAAGAAACAAATGATATTATGGTGCTTCTCTTTGCGACCAATGGGATTCTAAATTCTAGGCGGAAAATTAGATATTACACGTAATCCAGTCATCATAATAACGGATGCCAATCCAAATAAAGTTTACATATCAAAGTGATCAGGTTCACACTTCAATTTGATTGACCAATTTCTATTGCATAGTAGAATTGCAAAGTTAAAACCGTCATTGATTCCATAGCACGCAGGTCCAAAGGATATAAAAATCTGTCATCTACTACAGATAATAAAATCTACCTCATTCAACCTTGGAAGGATACGCATGACCTCTGGCCCTCTACTGTCGATTCGAATGTTGGATCCTACAGCATCAGTAACATCAATGCTCTCAGTTCCTTTCAACTCCCAATTTCGGGCCTTAAATGCAAAAGGCTTAGAGGTCAGGGCTCCCACAGGACAGATATCTATCACATTTCCAGAAAGTTCACTTGTCATGACTTTTTCAACATATGTTCCAATTTCCTCTCCACTGCCACGACCAAGCATACCAAGGTCTTGAACCCCAGCAACCTCTGTTGCAAATCTGACACATCTGTTTGACCAAACACATAGATTGCATTAGAAACTTCCTCGCATACCAAGTGCACTTGTCTTGCTGACATAGAAATTGATCTGTCATGTATACGCACAGATATATCCAGTACACACACACACACACACAAATACTTGTAACAACCAGCTTTTTCATAGAACCACCATAGGTAAATGTTGTAAATTAAGCAAGAGAAAAGCCTGGAATTCCCCTTGCAGATGACCACAAAACAAAAAAGGAGAACGTGGCTATTAAACAAAAACACCTCTCTGTTCTTTGGTGACTGTAACATTTTACAAAGCTACAAGTTGCAAAATCAAGCTTATATCTTTGTGTGCTCGTGTGCATGAGTGTGTGTGTGTGAGAGAGCGAGTGAATATGTACAAATATTAGGTAAAGCTACTTGTACGATAAAGTGGCATTCTGCTATTCAAACAATAACTGCTGAAATAAGATTTGAGCAAATTTTAAGCAAGGAAAAAGAAGATTTTAACAAATTTTACTACACAAGATAGGAAACAGTGAATAATTTGAACGATTACCCTTTCGTTTCTTCGAGAACACAATTAAAGAATTTCAAAAGAACACAATTAAAGAAAAATAAAAGCTGCTACTCAACTGGAACTCATGGAAACCCACAAGCGTAAGAAACAGGTTATTCTAAAAACACAAACATCTAGAATCAAAAGCGAAACTTAAATTAAATTAGTGTATAAAAAACACAACTACACAAGTGAAATGCTCATGATAATTTGGTCAACCAAACAAAGTATATCAGCATTCTACAGGGATTGTATCACTCAACAAACAGAAAAGAAAGTATGTAATGATTAATTAGAGATTCTCACCTCGTACATTGAATACATCTAGTCATTACAGTCTTCACCAAAGGACCCAGATTTTTATCCACCACGGATCTCTTCATCTCAGTGAATCGGCCACGATCAGACCCGAATGCCATTGACTGATCCTGCAGATCACATTCTCCCCCCTGATCACAAATTGGACAATCTAATGGATGATTCATCAGTAGAAACTCCATCACTCCTTCTCGAGCCTTCTTCGCTACCGGAGTATCCGTCTTTATTTTCATCCCTAGAAGCATTTTTTCCCAAATAAATCACCAAAGCAAACCCAAAAAAAGGTCTTTCAAAAGAACCTTAAAAACATAGCAATGGAGGATTATTGGGAGCTAAAACACTAGCTTACATTTCATTATAGCTGATTAAAACCAAATCATTGGCCAAATTAGCAAAATTGAAAACTTTAATACTCAAATAAGCTCAAAAGAAAGAGGAAAACAAAATCAGGCCTCATGAGTTATCTTCGTGAAAATTAAACCCTAACCATAAGAGAAATGAAATGCCAATCAGAAACGACGAAGATCAAAGAGGCAAAAACCTAACCAGGAAGGGCGGGCATGGCGCAGGAGGCGACGGGCTTGGGGGACTTCTCGACCTCGACGAGGCACATGCGGCAGTTGCCGGCAATGGAGAGGCGACTGTGGTAGCAGAACCTAGGGATGTCGACGCCGGCGACCTCGCAGGCCTGGAGGACAGTGAAGCCCTTGGGGATCTTCACCGGGTAGCCATCAACGAAGACCTCGATGGCATCCTCCGGAGCCGAGCTGGGGAAGTGGACTCTTGCCCCGGCGACCGGCGACCGCGGCGGGAGAATTTGCTCGGGCTGGGACTCCGCCGCCGCCGCAGCCGCTTGGTCGGCGTTCTGGAGCTCCGGCGTGGAGGAGACGGCCCTGAGGAAGAAGGGCCTAGGGCTGAGGAGTTTCGCGGTCGAGGCTGTGGGTCTGATGACCCTGGAAGTCAGCAATCCCAACCCCATTTCTGCAGTTGCAAAGCTTGTTGAAGCTCTCCGATGATCTCAATATTCGAACTCCTATTCGTCGATCGTACGACGAGATCTCTGAGCTCTCGGTGACTGATGAGAGAGAGAGAGAGAGCGAGAGGAGATGTTTGGTCGTATGATGATCATGATGCTCCTTCCGCTCGTATGGGAACTGGGATTGGAATGGCCTAATGGGCCGTTACTTGTTGGGCTGGTCTTCTGATTGGGCTTCACACGTTCCTCCACTCCAAGTTCGGCATCTTTTGTTTTGTTTCTTGGATCATTAGAGACTCATTGGTTTGTCCTACAATATATTAATTTGCAAAAATGAACAGAAACAAAAAGTACCTCATTTTATATAGATATATTGATACATTTTAAACTTATTATAGAGTTATAATTTATGTCTTAAATTTTTTATTTTGATAATTTGCATTCTAAACTTTAAATATATAGCTATTTGCACCCTATTAATAAACAATATTATTTTTTAATAAAAATCGATTCTTCACTTGCATAGAGATTGTTAATTAAGAGAACGAAACTTTTTTTTTAATCGATGTTAACCCAAATTTATATTTGGAACAAAGTTAATTCAAACTTTTCTATTTTGATAAAACTTAATTAAAGATCTCAACTTCAAAGGTTCACATATATATAAATAGTTATTTATATCATGAATTAACCACTAATGTTTAAATCACATATTCAATTCCTTTAAAAGATTAATATTATTGTCAATGAGGTACAAATTGAAATTACTATAGATCTGTAAGTTCATGGTGTAAATTGTAACTCTACAATAAATTTAGGATGTATCAATACAAAAAAAAAATCATTTTAAATTAGCAAAAAAAATTTTTTGGGGGAAAAAAAAACATATCTAATTCCCTATTAAAAATTAGCACCATATTTTCATAAAATAAAAAAAGGTTGAAAATATGCTAAAGATTTCTTAATGTTATTGTGTTCAGTCAATATGTTTGAAATTAAAGTTGATACTCTAGACACGGCCAGTATATTATGGATTATCGTAATTATTATTGTTAATTTAGGGTTTTGAATTTTTAGATTCTTTATATTATTAACTTTGTCTTTCTGTGTTTTCTCTTTTTTTTTTCCCTAAAAAAATATAAAACGTGATTGAAAACTATATCCTTTAAAAATTTAAGATAAAAATTATGGACTATAAACTTGATTGTTGTTGTTGTTGGTATTAATGATTTAGTGTTTAGTCTTTATAATAAGGGTGAGTTTAATTTTAATCTCTACTTAAACTAAATTATACTTTTTTCATCATAATTTTTGTCTTTTTCTGAAATTTTTTTTTGTCTTTTCTGAAAAATTACTATTGAAACTTAAAAATCTTAAACTAAACTCATTCACCAAACACCCCCTAAGACTCCAATATAATGACTATGTAATTATGACAATTACAATATAGATATAGTATTAAGTAAAAAATCATGTGTAGATTGATGTGGTCATCATCATACAGACCATAATATGACTAATTCAATTTACACAAGATAATGATAAGTCATTATAATATAAGTAAGATATATCAAACATTTTAGAATTTTTAAACTAACATTACAATTATTGTAAGGATCACAAAGTTACAAACTCTTTCCTTTTTATACACAAAATATGGAAAAAAAAAACATATATATAAAACAAAACAAACAGACAGACAAATTAGTTCGATAAAAAACATGATCAACTATTTGATTTTTACCAAAAAAATTTGTAAAATATATAATAAAATAAAGTAAATTGATAAAAATGTAGTTATTAATTCCATAAAAATCATGACCGGCAACTCTTTCCAAACACAATATTTGAATTATGTAAAAAACATTCAATCAAAAAAAATATAATTTAATTAGAATTAAACTCATAAATTAAACAAAACAAAAGATTTATCATTCAACTTATTTTTCTTTTTATAATATTTTATTTTTCCTTATATATTTCTTTTGCTATATATATATATATATTAATAAAGAGAATAACAATGTTATAGGGTTTATATTCATACTTTTTAGATCATCACACGATATTTTAGCGCTTGCCACATGTCCTCTTTTTTTTTTCCTTTGTTTTAATTCTCAATTTCCGTGTGTTCTCCAACCCGTGTTTCGTTAAAGGTTAATATTACTTAATTATTATTTTATAGCACTTTTATTTTATTTAAAGCTTCATCAGGTATTTTAGTTTAATTTAATTTTAATTAAATTATATTTTTCATATCAATTTTAATTTTTTTAATTTAATAAAATTAATAATTAATTTTTAAAAAATTAATTAATTTTAACTCAAAAATTTCATTAAATCAAAGGAAAGTAAAAAAAAAAAAAAAAAAAAAAAAAAAAAAAAAAGCAAAAAAATCGTAATACAAAATGAGTGAGTCGAGTTAGTCAGCCCGTGGCCTTGAGTCCAAAACTCCATACCCGAAAAACTAATAAAATAGCTTTATCCGTCGCTTGCTGTACCTTGCTTACTACATTGAGTTCGACCATGGTCTAGGGCTTTATCTCAGCCAGAGAAGTTTTCCGCCCACTGGAATCATGGCCGTCAATTTTCTTTACCTTGCTCTGTTCTTCAATTTCCACCTCCAATTCTCTCTCGCTGGTAAGTTCTCGCTCGAATTCCATCTTTTTTTTTTGTTTCCCCTTTTTTTTTTTTGTTTCATTCGCTGTTGCTATAATCCCTTTCTTATGATACTCGTTGTTCTTGGTTTCTATTCGACCGATCTCTTCGTCGGAGTGTGAATGTTTATCTGTTTGGTTGCTGTGAAAATGAAGGGGAAAAGAAGAAATGTGGGGGAAATTTATCACCCTCATGGTTTTCATTTGACGAATCTCCTCACCTGTTTATGGTATTTTTATCTGTTTGGATGCTGCGAAAATGAAGTGGAAAAGTAGACATGTGTTGGAAAATAGGGAAATTATTGTCCTCATGGTTTAACATGATTCAAATTTCAGCGTCAAGATCCATTTAGCTTTGAGGGTTGTGCTTTTTGTTATATAGCTATTAGGCCTTGTTTGGTAGCAGGGAAAAGAAAATAGGAAGGAAAGAACTTGTGTAATCACCTACATATAGTGCTTCCTTACGTAAATCTTATTATTATTATTATTATTTTGGTGCAATTTATGTTGCTTTCCCTATAGAATCTTTCTCTTATGACTAAATCATTGCATTTTTTTTTCTGTTCGATAAAATAGGAGAAACGAATGTGGTGGAATCGGTTCCTGATCTACAGAATTCTATGTACAAGGTTGTCGATGGATATCCTTGTGTACGGCTACTCAATCTTTCTGGGGAGATCGGTTGTTCAAGTAAGCATTTGAATGAGAACTCAATGTGTCCTTGTAGCTCATCATTTTGATATTCTAGACTAGAGTAATGCACGTTTGTAATGATCCTTTGTGCATTTTTTGTCCTTTGCATACTCTTAGATCCTGGTAGAGAAAAGGTTGTTGCTCCAATTCTAAGATTCAAAGATGCTAATTCGTTTTCTCATTCGACAACAATTTTGCTTTCACTTGATGAAGTTGAAAGTTTTTTTACCAGGTACACGTACACACATTTATACATATGTTTATATTCTGTATGCTTGTACAGTTATACTTGGTCCCTTTAATAAATGTGTTCCCATAATGCAATCTTCAACTAACTTATAACCCGACTAGCCAAAAAAAAAAAGAAGCTTTTTGAGAACTTCTTCTTGACCTGTTGTACATGCTTTGATTGTTTTTAATTTGATATTTATGTTTCCTGCCTTTTCTTTTTGTTATTATGAAAAGACATATGGGTATTCTAATTGTGTACATGCGAAACATCCTTGAAGGTAATGACGAAAAACATGTAGGCTGCTTAATATCAATTTTTGGCATGTGCATTACCTACTAATTTATCATCAGTTTCTTTCTCTGCATTGATTAGAAAGCAGCTGAATCGGTCAATTGAATTGCATAACTTATCAATGTGGATGTATCAGTTACTGTAAGGAAAGTAGACAGGGTGCATGAACCAGACCTTTGGAAGAAAGGTGTTGGGTAGTAGTTAAGAGAGAACTAATCTATTTCAAAGGAAAAAAAAAAAAAGAAATGTAGGACTTACTAATTGACAATAGTACAAATTTTATTCATTTTGTACTACTTTCTTTAGATAAATTAGTATCAAATGGTTTTTGTAAAATGGCCTGGAAATAAAGAGTTCGGCTTGATCCTAACAGCTTGTTTGGATGGTGGGAGGAAGAGGACCAATCCTTGTTCGGTTGGAGGGAGTGGATAAATGGAGAGGTGAAGCCTCCATCTGGGCCCTACAATCTAATCCTTCCATACTGATGGAAGATTCAAGGCATCCAATAATGAAAGCTTGAAAAGACTATTTTACACTTGAAAATGTTATGATCTAACAACTAGTCATCTATCCTTCCCTCCCTCTTACCAAATAACTTGAAGGATTACTGTAATCCTCTCCATCCTTTGCATTGCCCATCCTTTCGAATTTATCCATCTTTTCTACTCGTGCTACCAGGCAGAGCTTTAACATTAATTGTAATCATGAAAGGAAGAAAAAAGCACTGTCTTTTAAGGATGATAATCGTGGCTATAGCAGTTTTGGGATTCTTAATTTTTTGAACTTATGCTTAGACCGTATTATATCTGGTCTTATTTCAGAATTGCAGAGGATTCTAGTTTTGCTAGAAATGTTGGTGGGGTTTTAATTGAATCAGGAGATGAATCTCAAGGAGGTAAGTTAAGACGAAGTTGTTCATCCATCAGTTTTTTGCTATACTAATATAAACATGAGTTGACTGAATGACGTTCTACTTGCTGATAGTGGCGCTTCTCATTTGTAGGATTCTCTCCAGCTCATAAGTTCCCTCAAGCTGAATTTGCACCTTACAAAAGCACTAACTATGAATGGAATCCAATTGTATGTTATTTTTCCTTTACCATCAGCCAGCTCTTGTTGCAAATATCTTAGTGAGTTAGTAATACTTTTAGTACATCGGCACTGTATTTTGTTCTATGGTTACAGTTTTGTTGTTAGTTGATTGTTTTTTTGGATAAATGGACGAGCATTCATTCTTTTCCTTGATCATCGTGTATGAGCAATTTATAGTTTAGGCAGAATGACAATATGAGTTTTTTGTACTTTGAATAAACTGGTTGAAGGGAAACATTATTGACTTAAATGATACAGTTCAGTGGACACGGTTGGTTTGGTAGGTTTAGGATTTATTCTTTTAAATCTTAGTTTGCAGTATATCCTTACTCGTTGGTATGAAATGTTTGACTTATGATAATGTACCATTTGTACTTCATTTTTCACATCTTGTCTGACAAATTTGACCGACAAACTTCGCACTTGCAGGGATCTGGTATAATGTGGAGACGATATAATTTTCCTGCATTCTTACTCTCTCAGAGTAGTACGAACACCATCCAGGAGGTATTTAGTTTTTTGGAAACTCTTGAATTTTTTAGTCCCAGAAAGATTGGTACACATTTTACTGCACAAGCCAGATACAGCTCAAATGTCTCCCTGTAACAAACCAAATCATTGTGGATGTGCCTTTTTGGGTAATAATCACATGGTGCATTGAAAAAAATACATGAACGTACTTGTCTTTATGTAAATTACTAAAACAACTGTATTGTTTGATGAGGCCTCTTCATCTTTTCTTCGTTCTTCTAAAAGTGAGCTTTTTGTTGGCGGAAATGTGCATGTGTTGAGTACTATTTAGAGTAACTCAGATTTAGGGATTTGTTTCTGGTTTTTTATTGTTGTTTTCTTATTTGTCGTTTTTTCCTTGTGTCATTGGTGGACTGATTGTTCCCCTCCTATAAATATATATATATATATATATATCAATATAAGGCTGTTTCTTAATGCCCCAAAAAAAAAAAAAAACCAACTTTAGGATCCTTTTGTATGACTAGTTCTACGCCATTTACTGTTTACTTTTATGGTCACCTATACGCAGGTTGCTCTAGAAAATGAGAAGAAAAAGAGAACATATACAACTGTTGTGGCTGAGTTTGATCTGGTCATGCAGGTATTTGGGTACTGCTCATCCATATAATTTTTATATGGGCCATTTTAATGATTCATAAAGTGTATGGGATTTTTTAAAAATTTTTTTCTCTTTCCCTTCTTCTAAGAAATAGTTATATGTTTTAAAGTAACATGCAATACATTTGGATTGGATCAGACAGTGAAAGCTGGGACTCATAATTCCGAATCTTGTTTGACAGAAGCGACATGTCTTCCATTAGGTGGATATAGGTAAGTTTTTGAAGGTTTTTCAGTTCTCATAATTCTATTTTAAAACTTTATAGTTGTTGCACTATTTGTTTGTCTTTCTTTCTTTTGAGCCCATAACGTCTTGTTACATGTTCTCTTGATTTCTTGTTTTGGTTTATCGAGGACTCCTTGTTCTGATTGGCTCGTTTATTTCTTAATTAAGTATAACCTTTCTATGAAAAAAGAAACCACAGAAAATTCTTATATAAATAATGCTCACAGATCGAAAATCGTTAGACATTTTTATTTGTATCTTGTCGGTTTTATTGAGGGTTATATATGTGACCATTGGTTTTGTTTGTGGGCATCTTCTTTAAAGGAGTTTAGGGATCTTCCCTTATCTGTTAACTTTTTCTCGACTGGGAGTCTTTCTGTAGTGTGCTAATTTAGGCATTTGGCATGAGTTCTTTTTCCCCTTTTAATTTTCCTAGGGCAGCTTGCTCTCTCTTCTATTATTATGTCATTACTCGAGGTAGGAATTTGTACTCACGTTTATATAATTTACAAGTGTGTGTGTTTGTATATCTTAGACTTTTCTTTAATCTGGTTCATTTGCTTTAAAACTTAAATTTTCGAATCGTAATTCTGAAGGGCAGTGTTTGGTCATCACTTCCACCAATTAATACATCATCTTCAGCTCAGACCAAGCCCATTATATTGACCGTGGCATCAATGGATTCGGCTTCATTTTTCCGTGACAAAAGCCTTGGTGCGGACTCCCCCATATCAGTATGTCTTCCCCTTGACATATGTGATTCTTTTATGCTGTTTAGTACTCCTTGAATTGATTAACATACTTATCTGACGCTTTCAGGGCCTGATTTCATTGCTGGCAGCAGTTGATGCACTGTCACGTTTAGAGGGTCTGGATGACCTTAATAAACAGGTCTGTCTGAGATATTTAGACTTGCATAATTTGGAACTTTGTGACAGTTTTCTTACGGGGAGAGACTGAATGAGTTGGTCTTATCTTAACCCAGCACAATAGGAGCCTGTCCTTTTCCTTTTTTGCGCCCTCTTTTCAGTTTTTCTTTTCTTTTGAGATTGACTTCCCTTCTGAGCAGCTCTATCTGTAAGAAGTTAGTCTGTTTCATGCTCTTTAGTCTTGGCAATTGAGCATATTGTGAATACTTTTCTCATCATCTTGTTTGGAAGTTTTGAGTTGATATTTCTCTCTTGAATTGAACTTTCTGGACTTGCTTGTGTTTTGGGGCTTGGAGCAGACATGAAAGTCTTTTCAAAGGTTTTTTAAGTGTTAACACTATAGTGTGCCATTTGGGTTGGGACATGTAGTCGGATCCAAACTAGTTTCTGCAGTGAACTGAACTAGTGTGTGTGTGTGTGTGTGTGTGTGTGTTTATTTTATTTTATTTTATTTTTAATACGCTATTTTTTAATTTATTAACAAAAAATAATGAAGAACGTTAATTGAGTTGAGCAAAGAAGGAACATAAAGGAAGTTGAGCCTAAATCCTCCACGTACTAGATTTCTATGCTGATGTCCTCCAATTTTTAGCTTTTGCCTGATTGTTCTTTTATTTAATGCAGCTTGTCTTTCTTGTTTTAACTGGAGAGAAATGGGGTTACCTTGGCAGCAGGAGATTCTTGCTCGAACTTGATCTCCAGTCTGATGCTGTTAGTGGCCTTAATGACTCTTTGTTTGAGATGGTATACTCCTCGGCTCTTGCTAATGCTGTAGTCTAATACCAAACGATATTCTATCTGTTACTCTAGGTTTTACTTTCTCAGTTATATTGTTAGACAGGCTGACCTGTTCAACACCACTCATCTGTCAAGATAATTGTAAAACAAAATTGTTCAAAGAAGACTACATTTACCTCTATTATTCTCCTTTGGATTTTCTTCTCCTAAAAAAAAAAGATTTTGTTTTGGACGCTTATTTTACAGAGAGTTTGTAATTTTATTTTTCTTTAGTTTTACATCCGTAAATTATTGATTTACTATGGTTTACCCAAGTCATTTTGATTATTGGTCGAGAGTAAATTGGTCAACTCCCCTTAGTCTGTATCCTTCACTTTATTAATCAATGTGTGTATTAGAAATCTTACAATTATTTGATAATCTTTGTGTGCAGATCGTGGAAGTTGGATCTGTTGGAAAGGGCTTCAACCGAGGGGTCAATAACTTTTATGCTCATACCACTGGGGTGAGAATTGTTTATTACTCTTGATTATATGCTAACGCTAGTGAGATGGCACACAATTAATTAGAAGGTATGAAAAGGTTCGCTTATGGTAGATATTTCTGTCATTTTTGATGTGGTTGTTGCTATAATACCTTTCTTGGTGCAAGTTGCTTTTGTTGAAGTCTTGTACTTTCTCCATTTAGTGTTTCTGAACAGTGCTTTCTTCCAATGGAGGGGTTTTTGAGTTTGGCTGCGTGAGTATGCTGTGATATCACGACACCTAGTTGTAATCTTAAGAATGCCCTTATTGACTTCATGTTAAACCCACATGAATAATTTAATATTAAAGAATTGTTCTGATCTATAATCATTTTGGATAAATGAAGTGGAGTGGTCTGGGACAAACTAATTTTTTGGATAGCTATCTGGGTTCAGAAAGATAAAGGAATTTAGTAGCTTTTTATTTTCCGATATTGTTAGGAGTTGGGCTCCTTTTTTGTATGTGTTTGAGCTGTGTCTCAAGAGGATAACTCTTTCTCTTTTGTTTTGTAATTTTTTTTTAATCATCAATGTTGTTTCTTGTTAAAAAAAATAATAATAATAATCACCGACTTTCAGCAACTGTTATCTTACTTAAGATGTTTCTAATGTAGGTTTCTTCTTCTACAAAGAAAGATATGGGATGCATTAAAGCATGCTGAAGATTCCCTCAAGTCTGAAAATGTTGCAATCTCATCCGCAAAAGCTTTGAACCCTGGGATACCTCCGTCTTCCTTGATGGCTTTTCTCAAAAAGGTTTATTTATTTATTTATTGAATTACTTTTGTTATTTTCTGTTACAGTGCCCAAAATATTTCTAACCTTGTCAGCAGCTCTCATCCTTACTTTTTATTTTTTTCCCTTTATTTTCTTTTTCTCGCTGATACAATGGCATGAAGCAATACAAGGTTACAAATTAACATAATTTGCAAAGGCGACTTCTGTAGCATTAACCCACAAAGCAAAAATTGCATCTGTTTGCTTATATCCTTTTTTTTTTTTTTGCCTTTTTTTAATCACTCGGAATCTTTTGCTTATGTTTTCAGAACAGATAATGTTCATATGTCTGTGTTTAATTTTAAGTCATTTCTTCTACCAAAAAGGAAAAAGAAAAATTTGTTCATTTGATGTTAATATCTCTCAAGAACAACTTAAACAGAAAGCGAGAAATTTATTACCCCTAAAATAGTTGCGAAATGGACGTGTCCCTTCACACTGAGACAGTATATGGTTAGATGTAATTATCTCGTTTTTTCCCCCTTTGTTTTTACTTTTTCCTTTTCCTCTTTCTGCTGGTAACAGAACTCTCTAACCTCTGGGGTTGTATTAGAAGATTTTGATACTGTCTTCACGAACAAGTTCTACGATAGCCACCTTGATGATTTATGTGAGTTTGCTTGTTTTCTCATCCTTTGAAATTGAACTATATTGAAAGCTTTCTTTTTCTTTTTCTTCTCTCTCTCTCTCTCTATTTTTTATTTTTTGAAAGATCTCTATTGAAAGCTTTGCCCGTTCAACCATATTTGTAATACAGCAAATATTAACTCGTCATCAATTGCGGTGGCTGCTTCTCTTCTGGCGCGGTCCCTTTATATACTTGCAAGTGATACTAAAAATCTAAGCACTTCAGATCTAGCTGCTGTCAATGTGAATGTTTCACTAGTTGAACAACTTATGGGTTGCCTACTGAGCTGCGAGCCTGGTCTGTCTTGTGAGCTTGTGAAAAACTACATTGCGCCCTCCAGTACCTGCCCGAGCCATTACGTTGGTGTTATTCTTGATGAGCCTTCCTCCACACCCGCTTTAGCTTATGTTAGCGATGTTTCGAGATTTTTGTGGAATTTTCTGGCCGACAAAACATCTATTCCGCAAGGCAAGAATACTAGTTCCGCGTGTTCACAAAGATTGCAGCAGCAAAGGTGGAGTGTGCACCAGAGCAGGAAACAGATGGAAAGGGAGTTTGTGTTGTCTCCACAACCAGGTATGTCACTTGCTAGAGATAGGATCAGATCATTTTGAAAACTTTCACCGAGGGAATACATGTTAAAGTTCCTCTGCTTACATCCTGCATCTTCTTGGCATGCAGATATGTACCAGCATACTCTACACGGTTGCAATTTCAATCTGGAACTTGGGTTGTCTTGCCTCCAAATTCATCTGATCCAATGGGGATGCTCGATCCAGTTTGGACGGAAAGTAATTGGAATACAATTCAGCTGCGTGTTTACACTGTGCAGTCTGCTGCCTATGACCGGCTTGTCCTACTTGGTGGTATTGCCATTACAGCCTTGGCTTACCTTGCCATTGCAATCTCTAGAGCCTCCATTGCAAAGATCTTGAAGCAAGATTGAATATGCGACTCGAAAACAATTTTGAAGAACTTTCCACCGAGGAATTGTTGGGACTAGAATCGATAGATTCTCAATGTGCGTTCTTGGAATATCTTCGAGGGATGTTGAGTTATTGGAGCTGCATACCCGCCACATTGGAATTTCATAGGGATTAGTCGTTTACTATCATTGGAGTAGAATGGATGGTTAAAGTGGTCTAGATAATGCTCGAATTGAAATTCCTCCTCTTAACGAAGTCCATTTCTATTTTTGCAAATATGTAAGGAATCTCTCTGCTGGATAATTTTTGTCCCCACAAAAAAATTTTAAAAAAAACCCCCCAAAAGAAGCGAAAACAGAATCGCAGATTCCGATGTCTTGCTTATCTTGATTCTTGATTAAATATCTAACGTGTGGATTATGAAAAGGAGGAAGTTTCGTTTATTGCCATTTGATAACAAGCAAGGGTTAAGATTTAATTCGAGCGTTTGGATGGCCTTTGATATTGTGATATTGGATGGTGTAATTTGATTTCGGGGGATAAGCCTGTGTGCGTATACACACACATATAAATAATGAGAGACGATAAAAAAATTTGAAGGAATCCATTACTAAAGTGAAATCCAATTTTTGAAATGTAAAATGTGTGTGTGTGTATACATATATATTCTCATGATGTCAATGTAAGTGGAGCAAAAACATTACTACTTTTTACTCGGAAGATGTCTACAGTTTATGAACAACCATCCATAACTTTTTGTTTTGGTTTTTTTTTTTTTTTTTGAAAGGAATTTTTTTTTATTCTAGTTCTGAGGAGAATTTTATATTAGTCCACGAGAAAAAGACTATTTGGTAGGACATAATTTTGAATTGTGATCTCTTGCTTAATTTGTGGGTTTTTCAGACTATATCTGATCAATCAATATTATATCATTTCATTTATCGGATTTAAGATTTTAAAGTATATGAAAGTGAGTTAAAAAAAAACATTTTTTAATTTTTTAAATAAATACAGCATTATATTTAAGAAAATGATAGAACATTATGTGATTGTATAGATACCATTAGGCCTAGCAAATCGTGTTCGCAGGCCGTGTTCGGGTCGGCCCGATTACGGCATGACACGATTAGCCTAAATACGAACATGACACGATTAATAAACGGGCAGCACGACACGACACGCGAACACGATTATTAAACGGTCTAGAACGGGTTGGCACGAAAACGAACACGTTTATGACCCATTTAACACGAAAAAACCCGTTTACAACACGAACACGAACACGAACACGTTTATGACCCTTTTAACATGGAAAACCTATTTACGGCCTTTTTAACATAAAATGGGTTCCTGACCCGTTTAACACAAAAATTATGAATAAAAAATCACTAGAATTATCAATTATGGATATAAAACTAACAATTAGAATTATTAAATATGCATGATGATTTAGACAAACATTTCTTAGAATAAAACATAAGTCTAAGTTGTAGTTGGTGTTCATATTTCACTACCTAAATAAGTCTTAAATTGTCACATAATCAAGATCTAAAATATTAAGAGAAATATCAAAAGACAACAAAATATTAATGCAAAAGGAAATATTTTCAAACTTTCAAATTTCAATCAATTTTCTTTCTAAAAGCTAAATCATTTTTCTTTTAGAGTAACAACTAAATTAGGAGTGGTAAGTCATAAATAGCTAAATTATTTTTCTTTTAATGTAATAACTAAAAGTTTAATCATTTTTTTTATGGTATAAAAAAGCATATGGAGAATACATTGTAATTGAAGTTATGAAAATGATTTATTGAAAATGAGTAGATGTTTAGAGTTGAAATTATGTGTTTTTATAAAAATAAATTATAATAATTTAAAATATAGTAATATGAATCTTAGATTATTATTTTTGTATAAGATAACAATAACTTTTTTGTAACAAAAAAGAAAGGAAAAAAAAATTGTTTATAATCTATCCAGAACCTTCTATGAAAATAGAAAAGATTGGGTTCTATTTTGTAGGAATTTTACGTGTCATTAGCTTTATGGATTATGCATAGGGCCGGCAATTACGGAGGAAATGCATAGGTTTTTATTTTTGAAAAGACATAGATAAAAGCTCATTTTTCCAGGAATCCAAATACATAAATAAATGCAAAGAATTTCCGCATATAAAAAATTCACCTTTGGTAAGCAAAAACTTGTCGAGCTCGAGAAAGAAACGATGACCAAGCATTTAATATTAGGTTTACTATTTTATATTATTAACTAGTTAATTATAAGATTATTATTTTTTATCAGAAGCAACATCTCCGTAACTTTTGATTTATGTTGTCTTAGTAGTGAAAATTCTTCAATAATTGTTTTCTGATTTTATATTAAACACACAAATAGGCCTATACTTGTTATAAAAGAGCTTTAGAATAGTTTGAAAATTCTAACATAAACGTGTTAAACGTGTTAGCCCATTTCCGGCCCATTTATTTTCGTGTTAAACGTGTCAATCCAATTTTGACCCAATTATTAAACGTGCGGTCCAAACCCATTTATTACGTGTCGTTCTCGTGTCGTGTCACCGTGTTATGTCCGAAATTACCGGCCCTAGACACCATTCAGTATATAGATATTGGAGAGGGGATTGGTCTCATAATTTTAACTGTGAGATTAAATTATAAACATATATAATTCTATAAAAAGAACAATATTAATGGTGCGTGTGGTTTACCAGTTAGAATTGAAATTTTTAAATTGGAATTGGTCAACTTTTTAAAAATTAATTATAATTTTTATTAACTTTTCAGAAAAAGATAAAAATTAAGATGAAAAATTTAAATTGGAATTAAAACACCAAATTGAGGTCTATGCAACTTATACTTTAGGGGCTAGTGTGGGTACTTTTTGAAATTTAATCCGTTTGGTGAATGAGTTTGAGTTGAAAATTTTCAATTTCATTAATTTTTGCTTTTTCAGGAAATTTTTTCATTGAAAATTTTGAGTTTGAACTCAACTAAACAAGGCTTCATTAGTCAAAAATTCTATCAAAAGTATAAAAAAAAAAAGGGGGAAAAATTGTAACAAATAACATATTTTATAAATACATTTCAAGGTTATAATATTTTTTTAAAATGATAAATTATAGTATATATTTATGATAAGTCTTTAAATTTCTTAAATATTCTAAAAAATTTTGGATTTATAATTAGTTTTTAACAACAAATTTATATACATAATTTAATGTTAAAGATAGAGAAGAGGAAGAGGAGGGTTTTTTTTTATATATATATATATATATATGTAATCATAATTTAATTCTTTCATATTATTTATTACTATATTTAAAAAAATAAAGGTTTAAAAGTTCAAAGTTATAAATTTTCTATTACTCTCATTCAAAATGCTATTTTACTCTTTCTTTAAAAAAATAATAAAAAAAAATCTGTTAATTGCCAAAGGTATAAACTAGACAATTAATTAAAATTATGGGGCATTAGTTTAATTTCCCCAAAATATTGAAAAACGGGGCATAGGAAGGGAAAGGGCGGGAAAATCGTCCAGCAAGACCAGTACAGCAGGGGAGGAATTGAGCAAGTGAAGTGAGATGTCCGGCGGCGGCGGTCGGAGCATCAGAGCGCTGAACGTCGGCGGAGAAGCCGTCGGTGGCGAAGTCGGTGGCCACCATTCTCTCCCGCAACCAGCAAGGCTTCCGCGTTAGGGACGGCCGTTCCCGCTACAACAAGATCTTCGAGTTCCCTTACTCCATCAATGGCGTCCCCGTCCACATGCTCGTCACCTCCGTCACTGGCCACCTCATGGAGATCGACTTCGACGACCGCTTCCGCAAGTGGCACTCCTGCGACCCCGCCCAGCTCTTCCACGCCCCTCTCCGCAAGTCCGTCCCCGACGACAAGCTCGACATCAAGCGCACCCTCGAGGACGAGGCTCGCCGCTGCCAGTGGCTCGTCCTCTGGCTCGACTGCGATCGCGAGGGCGAGAACATCGCTTACGAAGTCATCGACGTCTGCACCGCCGCCAATCCTCGTCTCACCATCCGCAGGGCTCGTTTCTCTGCCTTGATCGATAGGTTTTTCCTCTTTCTTTCTTCATTTCTCAATTTCTTTATTCCTAGGGTTTCGTCTGATGTTTTCTCACCTTTGCTTTTGATCAATCTCAGGGAAATCCACGAGGCGGCGCAGAATCTTGTTCAGCCTAACAAGTTCTTCGCCGATGCGGTAGATGCTCGTCAAGTCAGTACCTTTCCTCATCCAACATTGATTTTACTTGACGTTTTTCCTAATCATTTGGCTCTAGTGCTGATTTGTAGAAATAGTTGTGTGTTAGTATGATCTAATTTTGAGGAGATAGAACCTGCTTTAGTATGTTTTTGAGGTTTTTTTGTTCCTAGAAATACCTGATTGTAGATGTTAATTTTCCTTTTATAAGTTTTTCGTACAACCCGCAGGAAATAGACCTCCGAATTGGTGCTTCTTTCACCAGGTTTCAAACCATGTTGTTGAAAGATGCGTTTGCTATTGATTCTGCTACTGATGATAGGAATCTTGTTTTAAGTTACGGTCCTTGTCAGGTATGTCTCTTTGATGCCAGCTCAAAGCACACCAACACAACCAATTCGAAATTTCGAATTTTCTAAAAGTGGGATGCTTATTGCATTTGTGTTTTTCCGTCCTTGCCCAATACAGTTTCCCACACTCGGATTCATTGTCGAACGTTATTGGGAAGTGCAATCGCACGAGCCAGAAGAATTTTGGGCCATTAACTGTTCGCACAGATCTGATGAAGGCATCGCTTCGTTCAATTGGATGTAAAGCTGCGAAGCCTTTTTCTGAATAACTTTTATTCCTCTGAGCTTTAGGAGGTCATAAGTTTAGAAATTCATTTGAAAATTTATAAATTTTGCAGACGTGGACATTTGTTTGATTACACTTGTGCAGTTGTAATATATGAGATGTGTGTGGAGGAACCAACTGCAACTGTGAGTATTGACAACAGAAACGTGCATATTGACAACTTTGATTCTCCCTGCCTTTTACATTTTCAGTTGCGTTCAGGTCACCAATGTTAGAAAGCAGGAAAAACTTAAGTATCCTCCGCATCCTTTGAATACCATCGAGCTTGAAAAGCGTGCTTCAAGATACTTCAGGATGAGTTCTGAACAAACCATGAAGGTGAGCATTCCCATATTCCCTCATTTTGTTTCCTTGTTTGCATTGATCGTGTCATTCCTAAATCTATTTTTTTTGTTGTTGTAAATGGATCTAATGTTTTTCTCCTAAGTTTCAAGTCTTCAACCATCTTAAGTTCCCTCTAAATCATTTTGAAGCTGAAATGAACAAAATTTTCACAGCGGTGGATGTAACATGTGCTACTGGGAAAAAATACATACACACTGTGTGAATTAAGTTTTGGTTTGCGGTCCAGGGGCTTCAGAAATAGAATTACTTCACAAAAGTTCAAACCCACCAGCGAGGGCAAAGCAATTATTTATATCTTTTCGTGCACATTTAACCGAAAATTCCAGGGTCTACAGTTGATCTGAAAACTATATTTTTCAGTACACAAACTATTAGAAAGTCATCTATACAAACCAAACAGGTCCCCTTTTAGCAAAAAAGAAGAAAAAAAAAAACAAACAAACAGGTCGCCTTCTTCGTAGTTTCTCCATCTAGTAGAGAGAATTATATGAAGCCGTGGGGAGGATTTGGGGCTTAGCTAGCGTATCCACTATCTCCTTTTTGACTACCTTAGTAGTGGATGCCTTATGTAGATTACGTTTAAAATGTTTTACTCCTCTTATTACATTGTTCTCTCTCTCCCGCACAGAAAATAAGAATGATAATAGTTGTTCTTTACTCTTCAATACCTCGTACTTTCTTCTCCCTTGTGCCAGTGCAATTCATTGCAGTGCGCTAGTTGTTTTGTGTTTTACAGCCGACAAAGTTTTACTGGTTGATATTTAGATGAAATTTTCATCATGGGGCTCCCTGATTTTCTCTGTTTAGGTGGCAGAAGATCTGTATCAAGCAGGTTTCATCAGCTATCCTCGCACAGAGACTGATTGCTTTTCCCAGAGGACTAATTTGCATGTTGGTAACTGTGTTTGAATTATATTAAGTAATAATGTATTGACGAAGTAATCCATTTGTCCAAATCAATTCAATTTATGATTTCAAGATGATAGCCAATTGTAATTGAATGTAATTCTATTTCGTCTTTGTTTGCTGTTAGTACTTCCATTAGTAAATACTTGTTACTTAGCCCTCTCATTAAAAACTTAAAATTACTTATTGTTTGACATTTGACTTGATCTAGGCGATAGTGGAAGAACAGCAAGGGCATCCCGTATGGGGATCATATGCACAAAGACTATTGGACCCTGGATCTGGACTTTGGAGAAACCCTGGCAATGGCGGACATGATGACAAGGCCCATCCACCCATTCATCCAACGAAATTCTCTGCTGGAGAACCACGATGGAGTCAAGATCACCTTGTAATTCAACTGTGATTGCGTTTAGTCCAAGTCAACATTGTATCTCTTTTCCCCATGAATTTACTTTTATTTTTCACTGTTCAGAGGTTATATGAACTGGTGGTTCGCCATTTCCTGGCATGTGTCTCACAGCCAGCTGTTGGGGCTGAAACTACTGTCGAGATTGATATTGCTGGAGAATTGTTTTCTGCATCAGGGAGGGTTGTACTTGCGGTGAGTTTTTCTGCTGGATTCCCAATTCTATTGCGTTCCTTAGTGAATTCCATTTTATTTTATTTTTTTTTGTGGGCTTGTAAGTAGTGGTGTAACTTGCTTTGTTGGATGACTGCTTCTATCATTAACCAATGTTGTTGAAAACTTTGAGTGTTGCAATTTTGATTACCTTTTGATTCATTATTGGGTTGATGTGAGTTTATAAATCCTGGACGATAGGCTAAAAGGAGATGCTTATTCATATATTTATCCAAAATTTGAGAAGTAGATGAGGCTTTTTGGATAAGTGTAACAATCAAGAACATTGTGGTGATTTTTCTACTACCTAACTGGATGGTTCTTGTTTATGACTACTTCTTGTTTCAACAGAAAAATTACTTGGATGTATACCGCTTTGAATCGTGGGGAGGTTCCCTAATACCAACTTATGTTCAGGGACAACAGGTTTGCTATGAATACGATCTTCATCTTGCAGTACATCAAACTTGACTTTGGAGCTTGAATTTTGTCTTTATTTTCAAGTATGTCGCATATGCTTATTCATTTCATTGAGAAGCAGTACTTCGTCCTATCTGTTAGATGAAGTTTTAGTCGAGCTTCAGCTAATGTGCTTCTTCTGAAGTTGTTTCACTGCTAGATTTTTGCCTGAAATTCTATGCGAGTAATAAAACATGCTTGACTGTTCCTTTATGGCTTTATCACATATCCACATGTATACACATGCACACACGTGCATTTGCATATAAGCATGCTTGACTTGCAAATTGACAAGAAGTCTGTTCTAAGAAGAAGGAAAAGGAGAAAAGAAAAGTGGGTCTTGATGTTCAGCGAACTCTTTGATTATGGTAAATGTGAAGTCAAAGTGTCTATACAAAATTCTTTGTTCTCATAGCGCAGTCCTATTGGTTCCACCCCTACCTAAGAAGATTTTGCATAATTTTCTATGTTTTCTACTTCAATTTACTTTTGCCCCTTCTGTGTGTGTGTGATCTCAGAGATAGAGAACATGAGATTTATTATGTTTTGCAGTTTGTACCTACAACATTGACTCTTGATTCAGGAGTGACTAGACCGCCACCACTTCTAAGTGAAGCTGATTTGCTAAGTTGTATGGACAAGGTGATTAAAAAGGAGATGCTCTGTTCATGCTGAAATATTATTTTGTTATCTATACTACCCTGTTTACCAGTGCACTAATTATTTCACTTGCTAAACTCAATGGCTTATTTCCTATCTTCTTATTTACATTCTAGGAAGGAATTGGTACCGATGCGACCATGCATGATCACATAAAAAAGCTGCTGGATCGATGTTATGCAACCAAGGATGTGAACACTCGTTTCTCGCCCACCAATCTCGTAATTTTTTTTCCTGAACTTGTCACAGAAAATTTTGTTACATTCTATAGTTGATGTCTAATTTCATTGCATATGATTTCAGGGAGAGGCTCTGGTTATGGGATATGATGATATGGGGTGAGTTTCAAACTTTGTTCTCAAGTTTTAAATCTATTGCCTATCCTTTATTAAAATAATAATAATAATAATAATGTGAAATGGAAATTTTATTAATACACCAAGAATGAGTAGCATTAAAAGTAGTCAAATTACATCACGTCCTTCCATATAGATAAAACATTATGGACTATCCCCCACCGAAAAAAGAAGAGAGGAAGAGTGATAAGTAGTGTAGTTATCTCTAAACTCATCTGAAGAGGAAGATCACGAAAAAGTAAAGAGGTTCTATTTGCTAAAAAACTTTCACAATACTGTCAATAAAGATATACAACTTTGAGGGAATACCAACTAACTAGTGATATAGCCGGCAATTTCTAGGAAACAGGTTAATTATGGTTTTACTACTCTTGACAATAATAGTAGTTTTATAACTTTTATTTTTTACTTTTTATTTCAACTTATGAAAATAAATAGTCAAAGTATCTTTGGAGTTTGAAAGTCAACAGTGGTTTTCTTAAGCCATGCCAAATATGTAATACATCCGCATACATGACTCTCATACTAAAGAAAAAAACAAAAAAACAAAAACAAACCCAGAAAAAAAAAAAAAAAAAACAAACAAAAACAAAAAAATAACAAAAAAAACAAAACAAAAAAGATTTTGTGGATACCATAATTGCACTCTTCCTGCTGCTTTCAATTTTTAATTGCATAGTCATCATGATGTTGTGTGAACAATATATTGGAAAATTTTATACTTTTCATTTGCTTTGTAATGTATACGATTAATACTTTGATTGCACCATGTTTATCCCTTGGCTCTGTATGTACGTGCTTGCAAAATGATACTAAGTTGCTGATGTTTGTAAATCCAGTTATGATTTCTTCCTCACCTTTTATTCCTCCTTTTCTGATGTTTTCTTGTTAACGTGAGATAATGAAGTTGGAATACTTTGTTCTACAGGTATAAATTATGGAAGCCATATCTCAGAGCCCTTATGGAGCGTGATATGAAAGCAGTTAGTGAAGGTGCAAAGAGCAAAGCTGAAGTTTTGGAAACTTGCTTGCAGCAGATGAAAGCTTGCTTTTTGGATGTAAGTTCATACTGTGTAACTATAATAGTGTTTGTTCTTTCTACGCTCTGACTTTGGTTTCCTGTATGCAGTTAATAGTATTGCTAAGTTGCTCTGTTGCCTTGATGAATCATCACATAGCCCCTGCTTCAGTTAATTCTTGAAACGGAAACTAGCTTTTTTGATTGTTTAAATCTATTTTGCTTTTTCCTTGCTATTGTGCTCTGGTTTAGTGATCTTCACTGTTCACTCTGGAAACTTTCTTTTCTTTTCCTATCTTCCATGATTCTTCCTGTAATTAATCTATTGCACTTTCTTTAATACATAGTTGCATAATATCGAGTCCTCCGCTAGCTCTCTGAAAAGGTTTAACTTTTCCAACTTCTTCTTGAATTGAGGCGTTTTTGTTGCCATTTGAAATAAATTGAGTAATTGGTTTTTGACGAAAGTAAGTTGGCTATTTAGGTGCTGTGGGCATCTTTTTTGTATTATTTTATCCCTTATGCATTATAGGTATACAAACAAGCAATGTCAGTTCTTACGACCTTGGCATATTTGCAGGCACGGTTGAACAAAGCTAAACTCTTTGAAACAATGGC
Organism: Ficus microcarpa; assembly: GCA_025413485.1. NCBI lineage: Eukaryota > Viridiplantae > Streptophyta > Magnoliopsida > Rosales > Moraceae > Ficus > Ficus microcarpa. The sequence continues at coordinate 36,570,342 of CM046379.1, forward strand.
AATTTTCTTCCAGAGGTAATACACTATAGACGTTTATAGTATTTTTGACACTGGATTTTTTCGCTTGACAATTTTTCATCTTTCATGTAGCTCTAATAGATCTAGTGGAGATGAGCGACAAGGACCTCTAGAAGTTGTTCGGCCATGTGGACTTTGCCAGGAATCAGACATGGTTCTTAAGCAAAACCGGGTAATGAATATATCATAAATTTCTCCTAATTTAAATTTAGTACTAGTAATTCTTTTCAAGTTACCCCATTTTTCTTGTGAACTTGTGATTTCGTACCTTCCGGAAGGCCTTTTTTTCTGATCCCTATAATGGATGTGATTATACTTTCCGTACCACTAATAAGCTCAACAATAATCACTCTGGAGCTTTTAGCAGTGCTATGTAATGCTACTAGGGTTGTTCCTTGTCTCTTTATACTGGTTCTGAGAAAGATCTATTTCATTCTCATTTTATTTTTCTTTTCCTTCCTTTTAACTTGAGTTTGGAGAATTTTAATTTGATTCTATTTCTTTTGCGAGTCTTTTAAGTTGTGTTTCTCATTAAACTGGTATTCGCAATCTTCCTGTCTGCAGGATGGAAATTTCATGGTCGGATGCTTGGGTTATCCACAGGTCTGTAACCTACTCTGTGATACATGTGCTTTACTACAACTCACGTTTGATAAAGTACTTGTAGAGATAGCAGATTATTCAAGGGAAAAAAAAAAAAGGACAAAGCAAGTTTTCAGTAACAAATGTTCCTTCCAGGGATGCTTATCTTCTCTTCCTCACTAGGTTTTTAAAGAATGAAATTAGATCCTTCATTCCTTCTTACCGTTGTGAAATTAGATAATAAAGGTTTTTAAAGAATGAAATTAGATCCTTCATTCCTTCTTCCTTGTCGTATTAAATATTTTTGCGTGTTCACTATTTTGAAACTTGCTGACTCTCAATTTTTTTTGCAGTCTTCAAGTTTGTGATGACAATTATGATATCTTTTTGTTACACTTTTAGTGTAGGAATGTAGTATGGCTCCCTGGTTCCGTATTAGAAGCTGCTGTAACATCCAATGTTTGCAACTCGTGTACTCCAGGTTTTATAAATCTTATTATTGCTGAAATTCTTTCTTAGTTTCTTATTTTAATGCTGCTGAATCTAACATGGGATTTGTTACAAGTTTTTTAATTATACTGACTTTTGTTTCTGTAGGTCCTGTCCACTTGATTCAGTTTAAGTTTCGCCGCTTGGAAATACCGCCCGATTACAATGCTAGTCACCTGGGTATGTACAACTCACAGGAACAGTGGGGCTGTCTAACTTTGTATGGGCCTTGTTGACCTGCTTTAATAATCAAATCTTTTGTTCATTAATTGCTGTTTCATGTTCCTGCATTAAGCATATGTGAGCTTGTAACAGTGAGTTTCAAAATGCAAATCAGGTTGCATTGGTGGCTGCGATGAGACTCTAAGACAGTTGACAGAAATTTGTGGAACCGGTACCCGGATGTCAGGTTTGTAAGTTTTTATCTTTTGTAAATCCAAGAACATAACAAATAAGTGATACACAAGATACAAATTTTCAAGTAGTGCATTACTTGTGCTGCTTTGGTGGTGAAAGTTTTTAATCTGCAATTAGCAAGTTAAATCCAAAAATTAGTTTATTAACATTAGACTTTTTTAGTCTAAGAACGTATCAGTGTAGAAACAATCATGTGGTGTGCATTTTCTTTTCTTTCAGTCCCGGAACAATTATGCTTCCTCGTTACTGTGCATGAACTTTTGAAACCAATCTAACCATAGTTCAATGTGTGCTTCAGCAAGAGGACGAGGACCCACTGCATCAGCGGGCAGTGCCCAACAAAGTAATGCTCGACAAGGTGCTTGCGGATACTGCCATCAAACTGGGCATTCTTCAAGCAATTGCCCTTCCCAGTCTTCAGGCCCTCAAAGCACTAGATCTTGGAGAGCGAACACACAAAGCGGTGAGTGCCAAGCTTCTATATGATCGTCATTTTTGAAGTACTTTTTGGCAAAGAATTCACAATCAACTACGTTGAACGAGAGAAATTAATGCTGGGAGAGACAAGCTGACCATGATACACTGTTGCATTTTATTTTCAGTGTACGCAATCAATGTAACAACTCTTCAAATGCTCACGTATAGATTTAGGAACTTGTGAGGTTACCATATGTTCCGAGTAGACACCAAGTAATTCAGTTTATATCTTGTTGACATCCATGCTTGGCTAGAATAAAATTTCACTATGTGCAGGTGAATCATCGATTCCATGCGGTACTTGTGGAGCACCATGTACTTTGCGGACTGCAAACACAGCAAATAACAGAGGGCGAAAGTTCTACTCGTGTCCGTCACAGGAATGCAACTTCTTTGTGTATGTACACTCATTCACAACTCTGATTCTGATTCCATCTTTTATCAATAAAATTCAGAACTGGCCGTCAAACCAGAGCGTGGTTTTGTTATTGTTTCTATATTTTTTGTTTCCAGTCCACATTTCTAACCACTAATTTCCCTTTTCTATTTTTCTGACAGAAGACGTATTATGTTGTCCGTCTTTAGTGCAACATTTATGACATCTTTGGCCTCTTATGCAGATGGGAGGATAGCCTCAACAGTGGCAGTGGGGGAAGAAGTGTCCCACGAGCAAACACACGGGCCCCAGCTTCCAGCAGGGGCGGTGGTCGTGGGAGAGGCGGCCAAGGCGCAATGCCTGGTGCTCGTGCAGCTTTTGTGACGGCAACGGGTGATCCAGTTTCTGGCAGAAGATGCTTTGTTTGTGGCGATCCATCACACTTTGCGAATGTCTGCCCCAACCGCGGTAACTGAGATACTATACCAGAGTTGCATCCGTTCTCTGAGCATCAAAATATTTGCAACATATTGCTAGCAGGTTTGGTTCCTAGTGGTTCAAGATTGTTTATTATTTGGAACCAACTCAATTGGCCTGAAAGGACTGACATGTATAGCTCAATATTGTCTTCAAATCAAATAGCTTACGGTTTTTATTTGTAATTTTTTATTTTTAATGAGGAAAATTAGTGAACAAAGTTTGGGTCGATGTAGGTCTAATATATATAGGTGTACTGCGAAGTGTAAATTTGTTTTTGACGTGATGCCTCCATGCTTAATTCCATCCACAAGCCCAAATATGGACCCATGAGTCGATGACCAAGCAAAAGCTTGTACGAACAGGGAAAAAAAGCTTGTGCGAACAAGCAAAATTTGTGGATTATTTATATAGATATACAAATTAGAGGTGGTGATTCAAAAAATGTCTTTTTTTTTTTTATTTACAAAAATGTTTAAAATAGTATCTATAAAGACAATATTACTTTTCATAAAGAATTGAGAATTAATAAATAAAGGAATTATTAAAAAGGAAACAAAAAAAAAAAAAAGGGAAGAAAAAATGTCTGAGTGAATACATCTATTTTTTTTTTTTCCCGAATAAGAATAAATATGTCTAAATTTGATTTTTGGCAAATAAATTGTTATAAAAGGAAAAGATATCATAAGGATATAGTAATTATCATAAAAAAATCATAATGATATTGTAATATTATAATGATATAGTAATTTTCATTTAAAAAAAAGTAATTTTTTATCATATTTAAACTTTAGAAACTAATTATTAACACAATACCAGTAATAATAGAATAATAGATTATCATCATAATGTTGTATTTATCATAAAAAAACTTAAATCATACTAAAAAAAATTTGGTTTCAAAGAAACCTAAATATACTTAAGAAACATGTTTACAAAAAACTTAAATTATGCTAACAAGTAATCACTATAATAGAAAACTAGTCATTAAGATAAATATATAATAATAGTCAACAAATAAGGAAAAATTTTTGAAACATAACGAGGGAAATGGTTTTAAATATAATAAAATGATAAAATGGGTATTACAAGTGATTTTTTTTTTAATAAATAGACATTTATATAATATTATAAAAAAATGAATATATTTTAAAATGAGGTCTAAAAATATACTTTTTATATAATTATTTCAAAAGTAAAAGAAAAAAAATTAAAAAAAAAAAAAGAGAGTAGTAATAGATAACCATTAATGTAGGGCTCCGTTTATGGTGTGTTTATTTGAGTGTTATCGTTGTGAGCTAAGAAGCGATGATCAAATATTCTTTTCGCTGTTGTCTTCACCTCATTTTGTTGCCTTTATCAAATTATCACGCCAGGTACATAAAAGAGAGAGGTGAAAAGAAAAAAAAAACATTTTTTTATAAGGGATGTAGAGGTAAATAATCTTTTTTTTTTTCTAAGTTTTTTAATAAATGATTTAGGTTTTCAAAAATTAGTTAAAATTTTTTTTTCTTTTTAAAATAGTCAATTAATTTTGTGAATAGTAAATTACTGATTAATCTTCAGTTAATTACTAATTGATCATAGTCAATCACTGATTAACTATCAATGAATCATTGATTGATAATATATAATTAGTTTTTGTAGTCCCTCACTGATTAATCATAGTTAATTACTGACTGATCATGATCTATATCAATAATATTTCGGTCGATTAATGATTAACTAAAATTAATCACTAATTGACTAACTATAAATATCAATTTTTGTGGTCAATCATTGATTAACATAGTTAATAATATCATAACCAAAATCATATCATCAATTTTACGATTAAGCAGTGTTAACTATGCATAATCACTGATATACCATTAAAACAATTTAAAAAAAAACACCAACTCATTCTCTCCCTCTCTCTTTGCCTCTTTCTCTGCTCTTCTCACACAGGATTTTGGCTCTGTAGCAGTGTAGCTTCGTCACGGTGGAGAAAATGATTGCAGAGGCAGCGGCGGGGTGGTGCGAGCACATACGACGAACTTGGAGTTCGTTTGCTTCTAATCGGATGATCAAATCTGGAGCAGGAAATCAAATCGGACGACCCCGATCTTGTCGATCTGAAGCCGAGTGTGAAGCTCTGATGGTTGCTAGGCTGGGCAACGGATATAGACAAGATGGCAATGGCTCGTGTGGAGATCCGCCATGGAAACGCGATCAAAGTTGTGAGATTGTTAGATTGGAGTGTTGGCCATTGTTGCCGAGAATCGGTTGCGGTTGAGGTCTTTGTCGTGATCAGCTCCCACCACCAAGATCTCCTCCCAAACGCCGTCGAGGTACAGATCTGGTCACCAGCTTTCATCACCCTCATGGAAGTTCAATTGCACAGAGAGAGAGAGAGAGAAGCGGGGGGGAGGGGGGTAGTGTTCGGGAAACGGCGGAAGCTTAGTCACAAGAAAGAGAGAGGAGGGAGAGAAGGGGGAAAGTGTATTGGAAAAATGAAAATTGATTGTGCAAAACATATATTTTACGTCATTTAATAAAATAATAAAAAATTGGACTATTATCATAAGTTGGTTCCAAACGTTTGAGTTGGAAATTTTAAGTTTTAATAGTAAAAGTTTTTTATTGATTTTTCAGAAAAGATAAAAAAGATTGAAAGATTTTAATTAAAAAATTAGAACCGGTATTCTAATACACTCTAGTTAAGTTCAACCACCCATCTTAATTATCTTATTTATAATTGTTTTTCTTTAAATAACAAAATAATTATTTAATTGAAAATGATTAATCACTTAATGATTAATGATTGACAATCAATTTCTTCATGGCAATCAATCACTTGTTGATTAATACCGATGTATATCTAATCAATAATTCAATATCAATATCATTATGTTTGAAAATGATTAATCACTTAATCATCAATAATTGACCATCAATCACTTAATTACAATCATATAACATTTTTTTTGGGTAGGAAAGGCCCACGATCAGTAACTTGTCAATGAATAATCAATATCAATAAATGACTAATAAATATCAATAGACTATTTATCGATCAATTAACAACTCGTTTTATCTGTTAATGAAGAAGTTAACCGTAAACACAATATTTGTTAGAACTAAAAAGAACAATTAATTTAAAAGCAAAGAAAAAAAATGACAATAAATTTGTACTAAGTTATCAGCGCAAGATACTTCTTACTTAAATGTTACATGTATGATAAGTAACTAAAACCAACCGTTGATTGAGAGAAAATATTCCCTTGTAAAAATTAATAGAAAAATATAAATTTGATACGGAATCAAAATTAAAAGATATACTACTAAAAATATTCCAAATATATTTATATATTTTGTGATAAATTTTAAACTTAGGATATATATTGCAAATACATACGGAATTAGTGGTAAATTGTTATTTTTTAAAAATTTTTGTAATAAATAACTGATTTTTTTAAAAATTAGTTAAAATGTTTTTTTAAATACAAAAGATATTTAATTAATTTTCTTTAATGGTTAATAAGTGATTCTTAATTTGGTAAAAGTCAATCATTAAAATCAGTCATTCAATTTAAGAGTGTATTTTGATTTTGAATTGAATTTAAAATGAAATAAAATTTTTAGATTGAAATTGATTACCTTTTTAAAAATTAATTACAATTTGTCTTATTTTCTTTTTATAAAGAGATGAAAAATGACATAAATAAGAGTTTAGTTCAAAATAAACTTGAATTCTAAAATTGAGACAAAATTTGTAAAAAATTAATAAATAATTATTTTACCTAAATAAAAAAAAATTCGATTATCCATGCATAGTCTAATCTTGAGCTGAAATAGGTGGGAAAAGGAAAGGAAAAAGAAAAATCTATACTCCTTCCTCGTCTCTCTATCTCGTAACCCCTTTTTCGCTCAAAAAAATTTTATATCTTACAAAGCACTTGGCAGTTGGCAGTTCGAGCAAAATACAATCCAAAACCAGAAACGAAAACGAAAACGAAGCAAAAGAAAAGAAGATTGGTATCGTTTTACTTACCCATTTGTTCATTGTTTTGTGGTAGTTCAATTCATCGCCTTTGTTTGAAGTCCCAAAGCTTGGATATTCGCTTGTTTGGATTTTTAGTTTTCTTTTTTTCATTTTTTTTTTTTTTTTTAGATTAAGGTTTTAGCCTTGGATTTCTAGACTCCTTTTTAACATTTTATTGTTGTTATGGACATGGGTTCAAGACTAAAAGAAGACTGCTTTTCAATGGTTAGAAAATTCAAGTTGAATTCTCCAAATTCGTTTCTTTACATATATATTTATATGTGTATGTGTGTATATATCTATATTAGTTTGCTGAAGGTGAATTAGCTGCAATGCATATGTACAGTGCTGGGCAAAGCTCATTCTCCAGTATTAAACCTGCATTTTATTGTTGTTCTGGAAATGGGTCCAAGACTAGAAAATTCATTTCTGTTTTTGTTTTTTTCCTTGCTGGAGAAATTGAAGTTGAATATTAGAAAGTCATGTAACGTAAAGACTTAAATATATGTTTATTTATTTATTTATTTATTTTTCGGGTGCAGAAGTTGAATTAGCTGCAATATACAATGCTGGGAAAAGCTAATTCTCCAATATGGAACTTGGACTGGAATCCATCCATCATCCACCATGGACCCACCACCTCATTTCCTCTCTCTCTCAACATCTGGAAGTTGGGAACTCAGAGGTTTGCTTCTCATCTTCATCTTCATCTTCATGTAGTTGCAAATCCATGGCTACTGACTTTGAGAAATCAGAGGATTCCCACCACAAACCTCAACCCCCAGCCCCGGGTACTGCCCTCTCTTGCTTTCTTTTCCTGATTTTTCTATGCCAATTCTTCCATTTCCTTTATGAGTATTCTGAATTTTATTGGGTAGGTCAATATGGCGTGAAAGAAATAAGATATATGTATACACACACACACACACACATATGCAATTATGTGAAAGAGGGAGAGAGAAACAACCTAATTGATACTGAAGACAGTACAAAGGAAAGAGGACAAAGTGTCCTCAAGAATCAAAACGAAACAGAACAAACAAAATATCAGACCCCCCGAATAATGAGTTTGGGAAATAAGAGAACCTACGGATTTGAATCAGATTAGGATGAGAATAGGAGAAAAAGAAAGTAAGTATCGGGTAGCGTTGTTGATTCATTCTGAAAAGAGAGTTTAGGAGTGTGATGTTTTCATAGCCATTGAGGGGTGGGAATCATTTTTGTAGTTTGTTTTTCTGGTGGAATCCCCGTTCTCATTTTCTTCTACTTATTTTTTCAAGAGAAGTTTGTTTCATAAACATATGTATAAAAGTAAAAGTATTCATACATAACCAACCGTTGTCATTGGTGTAATTACAGCGGCTGGCACTCCTACAGTTGTTCGTTCCACGGCACGTTTCGGGAGATTGAAAGTACAACGAGTGAAAATTCCCCAGTTTGTGGAAAAACAAGAACTGGATGAACAACCACCTTTAGCATTAGATGATGAACCTGTTAATGTTGGTTCAGATTCTGGGGTTCGGCCCGTGAAGGGAGCAGGAGTTTCAAGCCGTTCTCGGTGGCAACGATCTGGGGACAAGTCATCCGAGATTAGAAAACACAGCAGTGCAAAGGCTCCAGTTCCCAGAAGATGGGACTTAAGTTATGACTCACTTGACCTAACCCAACGGTCGAAATCAGCCACTGTTGCTGCTGACTTTTTTAGTAGGAAATCCTTTAGAGACGTGGGCTGCTCCGAGTTTATGATCGAATGCCTGCGGAAGCTGAATTTTCAGCGCCCCTCGCATATTCAGGTATGCCAAACATAGTCCTTTCCAGTTTTCAACATGCCATTTATTAATGCAACAAATTAATCTTCACAAGAAAATCTATCGAACTCTTTTGTTTTTATTTAGCTTTCTTGAAAAGGGAGCACAAATCCAATTCTTTTTTCTTTGAAAATGTGCCACTTTATGGTTGAAGTTGTATTTAAGCGGATTTTATTTTGACGCACCTTTTTGTTTCAGTTTCTGATATGGTTTTGTTTATTAATATCATAACTTAGGTAGTTTGTTTCAGTTTCCTATGTGTTATACATGTGTCTATGCTGGTTTTTATTGGTCCAAGGTACTGAAGAGTATGAAAACTAAAAATACTAGCGTTGACTTTAATCATGTTTCATGATTTGATAAAACGACAGGCCATGTCATTTGCACCTGTTAGAGAGGGAAAGAGCTGTATCTTAGCTGATCAAAGTGGGTCCGGGAAGACATTGGCATATCTTGGTCCCGTAATTCAGCATCTTAGGCAAGAAGAAGTGGAAGGACTAAGCATGTCCTCATCACAGAGTCCTCGCCTGGTTGTATTGGTACCGACTGCAGAGTTGGCTTCCCAGGTCTGTCTAATCATGTTTTTACTTCTCTTCACTACTAAATCCTATTTAATTTCTATTTTCTGCTGCTTCTATTTAAGTTAACCTTATTTTTTGTGGAAGAAAGAAATAATAGTAACCATGTTTTTTTATTACCATTGGAGAGTTAATTTATAAATTTGCTGTCCCATTTGAGCTTCTTAGATATATGGCATTAGTTATTACTCAATGCAAGTGTTAGTTTTGCAGGTTTTGGGTGTTTGTCGATCAATGTCGAAAAGCGGGGTTCCTTTCAGGTCTATGGTTGTGACAGGAGGTTTTCGTCAGAGAACTCAACTTGAGAATTTACAACAAGGTGTCGATGTCCTAATAGCAACACCTGGTCGTTTTATGTTCTTGATGAAAGAGAGGGTCTTGCAGCTATCAAATCTGAGATGGTATTTTTCTTCTGAATAATGTATTGTTATGGCTGCCATTTCTTTGTTAAGATAATCTGATGTTAAGATATTTCTATGGAAAACGGCAGTGGATGGCCCAAGTGAATAGAGGAAAATGGCCGTAAATCCTTTTATTGACTGCAGAAATCAAATGATTTACAAAGTAAATCTAATTGATTTAGTCAGCAAATCTGATATTTACTGTATAATAACTCAATCGATTTTCTAAAAACTGCCCTTTTCTTACATACACCCCCCTAAACCGGCCATTTCATCGAATCACCCTATTTCTTATAACTTTTACTGTTTCTATAGCCACTCTTTCACATACTTTTAAGAACAAGTTTTCGTCTTGGAAAGAAACTGGTGGTCTTGGTCAACCAACAACTCTAACAAACAAATAATTTATTGATGGTTACTGCCAATTACAATTTAAACCTTCCGCTGCAGTGCTGTGCTAGACGAAGTAGACATACTCTTCAATGACGAAGATTTCGAACCAGTGCTACAAAGTTTGATAAGTTCTTCACCTGTTACCGCGCAATATTTATTTGTGACCGCAACATTGCCAGTTGACATTTACAACAAATTAGTAGAAGTCTTTCCAGACTGCGAGGTGATCATGGGACCTGCAATGCACCGCGTAAGCACCGGCCTCGAGGAGGTTGGTATCATGATTGATCTTACAAATTGTCAAACATGTCCTCTTACTCGGAAATCTGAAACACATACGTATTACTTTTTTTTTGGGCTAAAGACATACGTATTAGTTTAATACGTGGCAAGTGTTAACCAGCATGATTGATATCCAGGTCCTCGTAGATTGTAGTGGAGGTGATGAAGCCGAGAAAACTCCAGAGTCAGCATTTCAGAACAAGAAATCTGCACTTCTGCAGCTTGTTGAGGGAAGTCCAGTTCCCAAAACAATTGTCTTTTGTAACAAGGTACCGACAAGGCATTTATTTTGTACTCTTTTTTTTTTTTGGCTGAGAATTCGTTTTGTACTTGATTTGGTCTTTTAGAGTTTAGGAACTTAAATCATTCTGCGTCCGACTTATTTGCAGATAGAGACATGCAGGAAAGTCGAGAACGCATTGAAGCGCTTTGACAGAAGGGAAAACCAGGTGCAAGTTCTACCTTTCCATGCCGCTATGGCTCAAGAATCGCGGCTTACAAATATGGATGAGTTCACCAATTCTCGCCCGGACAATGTCTCTCAGTTTCTAGTTTGCACCGATAGGTAACTGCTCTGAGTTCATTCGTGACATTAGCATAAACAAGTCCCATGTCTGGTACTCCGGACATTGTTATTTAATTTATTTTTTGTTTTCATATCGTTAAAGTCAAGTATTGTGATAGGGGAACATGATCTTTCACAACATGAATGGCAGGGCATCGCGTGGAATTGATTTTGCCGGAGTGGATCATGTTGTGCTCTTCGACTTTCCCCGCGACCCAAGTGAGTATGTCCGCCGTGTCGGAAGAACTGCAAGAGGTGTTGCGGGGAAGGGCAAGGCATTCATCTTTGTGGTGGGAAAGCAAGTCTCTCTCGCACGCCGGATTTTGGAAAGAAATCGAAAAGGGCACCCGTTGCACGATGTGCCTTCAGCTTATGAGCTCTTTAGATGAAGAGCTGTTCTCTTCTTTTGTAAAATATAACTTGTAGTAGGCCAATTTTGCCATATAGATTATTGTGATGACTAGCTTCTTCTTTCTTTATTTTTTTATTATTTTTTGATAATTTGTGATGACTGATGCTAGCTTTATAGAAAAGTAAAAGATACTGGATTATTATTATTATTATTATTTTAATACTTTGATTTGATTTTATTTTGTTGTATTATTCATCTCTTTATTTTATTTTCTTTGTTATTTTATTTTGTTTTATTTTATTTTTGTGTGGGGAGGATAATGAGAGTGTAATTTCAAGGATAATATTTATTTATAGGACAGCAAAACCTCTGCTAAGAGTAAGAACCAAGATTGGAAAAAAAATATGACAAATATTTTCAAAAAAAATTTTGGTTTTTTTTATTTTTATTTTTTTTTCTAAGACAAAATTTGGTGTGTTAACTTAAGGAAAATTTTATGAAAAAGCATAAATCCATTTAAATTTTAAAAGATGAGAAAACTACAAAATGTGAAAAATTTGAATTTAAAAAAAAATTTAAACTTAAAAATAAGATAATTCGAAATTTACATCTTTAGATAGAGTCAAATTTAGTAATTTTTGTGATTATAAGCATAAACTAACGGTAATATCACATCTGACTTTATCTAAAAATGTAGACTTCGAATCCTCCTCCCACAAGTTAAAAAAATGCAGTAATTTGTGTTTTTTTTTTAAAAAAAAAAAAAAGAAAACTACAAAATGTGAAAATTTTAGATTTCAAAAAATTTTAAACTTGAAAGTAAGATCATTCGAACTTTACACTTTTAGATAAAATCAAATGTAGTATTATTATTAGATCAGACTTATAACCACTAATTATCTTTTTCTCCTACACAAACACATCAATATGCAAACCAAGGATGAAAATATCGATATTTATGTAAGTATCAGTACTAAAATTTTGTGAAAATATCGATATTAGTAAAAATTGATGTAAAATATAGAAATTTATTTTAACATACTAAAATTTTTAATTAAAACTTTATGAAACACTAAAGAGTTAATAATACATAAATTAATTAAAACTCTCAATTAAATACTAAGTGTATGAAAATTTTGCATAGTAAGAAGGGAGCACAATACAGTAAACGATAAGTTGACATTCACCAATTAAGTAAAATAATTAAAACACAACATAAAGTAGGTAGATTTACGTTTCATTCATAAAATAAGAAAACATTAATAATAAAAGAGCTTTTAGAATGTTTAAAAATTTTACAATATCTTATTAGTTTAAACAATATCGATATCAAAATATGATATTTAAGTATTTGTTTTATGTAATTTTGGACATGTCATATCTCTCTGATCTCTACTATCTATTTAATGTATATAAGTGGAAAAAAATTATGTGTGGATTAAAAAAATCATGAATTTTATTATATTAAAAGATAATATTAAGATTGATATGTTATGAATATTTTGTTGATATTTCATGGAAATTTTCAGAAATTTCCACAATATTCTGTTATTTACTACTATATTTTTCACGAAAATTGATATTCTTGTAAAAAATGGATACTTAAATTTACATGAAAATTTTGCTAATATTATACAAAAAGGATACAATACTCTTATTTTTATATTGGTACTTTTAAAATATGAAAATTTTCACAAAAACATCTATGCAAATTTCGATTTTCCTAATCTTGATGCAAACTTAGATTCACCTATTTTCTTAATTTTTTATTTGTTTTTTAATCTTAAAAAAAAAAAACTCTATAAAACGTGTATTTTATTTAATTTTTTCAGGAAAATAATTTTGGTCCAGTACAGGAGATTTGAGAGAGAGAGAGACGCAACTCCCTCTTTTGAGTCATTATCATTATTCAGGTTTCGGTTTCAGTTTCAGTTTCATTCTCTTCCCGGGGTGGAATTTTTGCTAACAACTGAGGTGGTGGAACTGGAGACCTCCTCTCTTCGGTTGGGCTTGCTTGCCATTAATTTCTTCTGCTCTTAATCTCTTTGGCTTTGACTCAGAGTTCTGTATTTGAAGGAGATTCTGCTTCTGTCTTCCTGACTTCGCTCGCGGTCTCTTTCTTCTCTCCTCCTTTTCTTTATGCCTCCGATTCTATTTTAACCTAGATTTCCATTTTTTTTTTTTGGTTTAATTGTGTTTTATTAAGTTGAGTGAAATTTTTTTTTTCTTTCTTTTCTTCACTCTCCAAAATTTTCGATTTTTATGTACTTTACTTTTTATAATCCCCTGGTTCCATTTATGAGTTGCGATTGTTACTATTCCATCCAATTTCATCACGAGGATTTTTTTTTATTTTTTTATTTTTATAAATCGAAAGTGGCAAGTGATGGTTGCTGAGTATCTTGCGTTAGTTTTATATATTCTTTGATCCTAGTTTTTGTGTTATTTCAACAGTGGACACTGTTTTGGAAATTTTTTTTTTTTTTTTTAGTTCCAACTTTTTAAGCTTAAAGTGAACTTTCTATTATGTAAGACTCGTGATTAGTTCTTTTCTGTTCAGTGAAATTGGATTGCTGAAAATATATTGAATTGCAGATTTCTTGATCAAGTGTATCTCATTGTTAAGGAGCAATGGGAAGTGCCAACATAGACAAACTCAGGTTCTGCATTGATAGAGGAGGCACTTTCACTGATGTTTATGCCGAAATCCCTGGTCATTCGGATGGTCGGGTTCTGAAACTTTTGTCCGTTGATCCGTCGAACTATGATGACGCTCCGGTTGAGGGCATTCGGAGGATTCTTGAAGATTTTACTGGAGAGGAAATTCCGCGGAATGCGAAAATACCCACGGATAAGATCGAGTGGATAAGAATGGGTACAACGGTGGCAACAAATGCACTTTTAGAGAGGAAGGGGGAAAGGATCGCGCTTTGTGTAACTCGTGGTTTTCGGGATCTACTCCAGATTGGTAACCAGGCTCGTCCCAACATATTTGATCTCACTGTATCAAAACCGTCGAACCTTTACGAGGAGGTTGTTGAGGTTGATGAGAGAATTGAGCTTGTACAAGATGGGGAAGAGGATATGGAGTCTTCTGCGCCGTTAATCAGAGGGATTTCGGGTGAGCTTGTCAAGGTTGCGAAGCCGATTAATGAAGAAGCTCTGAAGCCTTTGCTAAAAGGTTTATTGGATAAGGGGATTAGCTGTTTGGCCGTCGTGTTGATGCACTCGTATACTTATCCGCAGCATGAAATGGCTGTGAAAACACTAGCTATGAGTTTGGGCTTTCGACATGTTTCCTTATCTTCGGCATTGACACCTATGGTTCGAGCTGTTCCTCGTGGTCTTACAGCTAGTGTGGATGCCTACTTGACCCCTGTGATTAAGGAATACCTGTCTGGATTCATGTCAAAATTTGATGAAGGCCTGCATAAGGTGAATGTTCTCTTTATGCAATCGGATGGAGGACTTGCACCGGAAAGTCGATTTTCTGGGCATAAAGCAGTTTTGTCAGGTCCCGCTGGTGGAGTTGTTGGTTACTCACAGACTCTCTTTGGACTCGAAACAGAGAAACCGCTTATTGGGTTTGACATGGGCGGTACTTCTACGGATGTGAGTCGCTATGCGGGAAATTATGAACAAGTTTTGGAAACGCAGATTGCTGGCGCCATAATACAGGCACCTCAGCTAGACATAAATACTGTCGCTGCGGGTGGTGGATCGAAGTTGAAGTTCCAATTTGGAGCTTTTCGGGTAGGACCAGAATCTGTGGGTGCACATCCAGGTCCAGTGTGTTACCGAAAAGGTGGGGAATTGGCAGTCACAGACGCAAACTTGATTCTTGGATTCGTCATACCTGATTATTTTCCATCCATCTTTGGCCCTAATGAGGATCAGCCCTTAGATATAAAGGCAACAAGAGAAGAATTTGAAAAGCTTGCAAAGGAAATAAATGCCTATAGAAAGAGCCAGGATTCTTCTGCCAAGGACATGACGGTCGAGGATATTGCGCTAGGGTTTGTAAACGTTGCAAATGAGACGATGTGTCGCCCAATACGGCAGCTGACTGAAATGAAGGGCCACGAAACGAGGAACCATGCTCTTGCTTGCTTTGGAGGTGCCGGGCCTCAACATGCTTGTGCGATTGCTAGGTCTTTGGGCATGACGGAAGTGCTCATTCACCGGTTTTGTGGGATCTTAAGTGCATATGGGATGGGATTGGCAGATGTTGTAGAAGACGCACAGGAGCCATATTCTGCTGTCTACTGTCAAGACTCTGTGGTGGAGGCCTCTCGCCGGGAAGCGGTTTTATTGAAGCAGGTAAGGCAGAAACTACAAGAGCAAGGGTTTGGAGACGAAAACATTAAAACGGAGACGTACCTTAACTTGAGGTACGAAGGTACAGACACTTCAATCATGGTGAAGAAGCACAAGTCTGCAGATGGAATTGGATATGACTTTGATTTGGAATTCGTGAGGTTGTTCCAGCAGGAGTATGGGTTTAAACTGCAGAACAGGAATATCATAATATGCGATGTGAGAGTTCGTGGCGTAGGAGTCACTAATATACTAAAGCCAAGGGCTTTACCGGTTGTATCAGAAACTCCTAAAGTTGAAGGCTATTACAAGGTTTATTTTCGAAACAAGTGGCAAGATACGGCACTATTCGAGCTTGAGAAACTAAGTTATGGTCATGCCGTGCTCGGTCCTGCTATAATTATGAACGGAAACAGCACCGTTGTAGTAGAACCTAGTTGTAAAGCTGTCATAACCAAATATGGAAACATCAAAATCGAGTTAGAGCCTGTTTCGAGCACTGTGAAAGTATCGGAAAAGACTGCAGATGTTGTGCAACTGTCGATATTTAACCATCGGTTTATGGGCATTGCTGAACAGATGGGGAGGACCTTGCAAAGAACTTCTATATCTACAAACATAAAGGAAAGGCTAGATTTCTCGTGTGCCCTATTTGGACCAGAAGGGGGACTAGTTGCGAACGCCCCTCATGTTCCTGTGCACTTGGGAGCTATGTCGAGTACCGTTCGTTGGCAGTTGAACTACTGGGGTGACAATTTGAAGGAAGGAGACGTTTTGGTAACCAACCATCCTTCTGCAGGAGGCAGTCATTTGCCCGATATAACTGTTGTGACTCCTGTTTTCGATAATGGGAAGCTGATATTCTTTGTGGCGAGTAGAGGGCATCATGCCGAGATTGGTGGTATTACTCCCGGAAGCATGCCGCCCTTTTCCAAATCAATCTGGGAAGAGGGGGCTGCCATAAAAGCTTTTAAGCTTGTGGAAAACGGGGTTTTTCAAGAAGAAGGAATTGTGGAGCTTCTTCGGTTCCCTAGTTTTGGTGAATTAGAAAATCAGATTCCAGGAACCCGCAGGCTTCAAGATAATTTGTCAGACCTTCGAGCTCAAGTAGCTGCCAATCAACGAGGAATTTCTCTCATCAAAGAGCTGATTCAGCAGTATGGTCTTGAGACTGTTCAAGCTTACATGACGTACGTGCAGTTGAATGCAGAAGAAGCGGTGAGAGAAATGCTGAAGTCGGTTGCTGCCAGAGTCTCGTCCCAATCAACTAATTTAGGAGACGAGAGTTCCGTGACTATTGAAGAAGAGGATTACATGGATGATGGATCCGTTATTCGTCTGAAACTTACAATTGATTCTTGTAAAGGCGAAGCAAATTTTGATTTTAACGGAACAAGTCCTGAAGTTTATGGAAACTGGAATGCGCCAGAAGCAGTTACCACTGCCGCAGTCATATACTGCCTTCGCTGTTTGGTGGATGTCGATATTCCTCTCAATCAAGGTTGTTTGGCTCCTGTGAAAATTCACATCCCGGCAGGCTCTTTCCTCTCGCCAAGCGACAAGGCCGCGGTTGTGGGAGGTAATGTTCTGACATCTCAGAGAATAACAGATGTTATACTTACTGCTTTTCAAGCATGTGCTTGTTCACAAGGTTGTATGAACAATCTCACTTTTGGTGACGACACTTTTGGTTATTATGAGACAATCGGAGGGGGTAGCGGTGCTGGCCCTGCCTGGGATGGGACCAGTGGGATTCAATGCCATATGACCAACACAAGAATGACTGATCCAGAGATTTTTGAGCAGAGATATCCGGTTTTGTTGCATAAATTTGAGCTGAGAGAGAGTAGTGGTGGGGCTGGAGTTCATAGAGGGGGTGATGGGCTAGTTAGGGAGATAGAATTCCGACGGCCAGTTGTTGTTAGCATTCTTTCGGAGAGGCGTGTTCATGCGCCGAGAGGTTGAATGGAGGAAAACATGGCGCTCGTGGAGCGAACCACCTGATTACGAAAGACAAACGAACGGTTTACCTCGGGGGTAAGAACACTGTTCGGGTTAAGGCCGGAGAGATTCTTCAGATTTTAACTCCTGGTGGTGGTGGATGGGGTTGCCCTTCTTGATTGCTTATCCAGACAATCTGATACAGAAGATGTAGGTTTTCCTTTCTACATTGTTCAAATAATTTGCAATATGTAGATTTTTATGTTTTAATAAAAGAATAAGTGGAGTTATTCTCTTTGGAATTTTTAGTTTCGTCTATTTTTCACACATTTTTTCTGGTGGTTAAAACAGAAACGAAGACTGCTCACCATGCAGAAAGGTATTTTTGTTGGTCTCTTGATTTCAGTTTAATACTGTCTTCTAGTTGGTCGCATTGAATTCAATGCTTCAGTAAATATTAATCTAGTATACCAAGAGTCTAAAAATAACATATATATATATATAGAGGCATGTACACACTCTATTTTTACCAGATACGATTGACACTTTTACATGTTAGTCTCTTGGATTATATCAGATAGTCTTTTGGGTTGTACTGGTTAGTCTCTTGGGTCTCTTTCTTTCTCTCTCTCTCTCCTCCTACTGGACGGTCAAATACCGAGCATGAGAGTATTCCTATATATATATTTGTACGCATTTTTTTTCACCCCACTAAGCTCAATTTTCAACATAAGTTGCTTCTCTAATTTTCCAACATATATTGATTTCCATTCCAAAGTTTATATTTACGTAAACTTGTATGGATTGGCCTTAAAGTTTGGCGGCCGAATCAGTCTAATAAATGTAACATATGTAACATTTGTTTTAAAGTCATGTAATTATTAATTGATTTATTTGTAATGTTTTTGAAGATTTTGTTATAAGTGATACATATCAATAAAATATGTTACACATTGCACGATATTACTCATGATGTTACATTTATTGGATCGTATAGTCACTGGATTTAAGACTTTATCTGAACATTATTTTGATTTTCATACAAAATAGGGGTTGAAATAGCTGCAACATTTTATAAAACATAAATTATGACTTTGAAGAGCTCGGTAAAATTTGTACTTATACTATATTATACTGTGAAGTCTAATATTTTAGATGAATAATTTATATTCGTATTTGGCACCCTGATAAATGTCGTACTTGCCATGATTCTCACAAAATATCACCGCTTTTTTTTTAAGTGAAGGAGCAACCAAACAAACTGCTATTTATACTGGTTTGTAATTTTAATTATGTAATTAAAAAATCTCTTCTATGACCAAGTTTATGGCTCTCCAAATTAAGAGGTCATTTAGTCATTAATTAAGTTGTTATAGTTTCTTGTGGAATTTATTTGTGTTAGCTAGAGGCACGATTTAAAGTTTGTTATATATCTAATCACTTTTAGCTTGAAGATCAAGTAAAATGCATTTAAAAATCAATAGATTTCATTGTGTAAATGAGGTAACTTGTATTGCATACCTTGCTTGTTTAGGGTTAAAGCTAGTAGATATATGGAAAGGAAACTAATTATATGACAAATTTTATTGAAGAATATATATTAATGTAAAGGAAATGCCTAATTTGCAATAATATGTCTTTACTAATTTTTTAACCTAAGAAACATTAAACGTGTTGGATTGCCTGAAATTACACCATAATGCTGTGTCTCACATTTAACACATCTCTCATGATCGCTCTTCACACAGTCCCCGCACCCGTTTAAGCCTTGATGAGAAGATTGATGCTTGGGGGTGTGACAGATTTGCTATCCAAATGATGGATTTCCCCTTGTGCCTGGCCAAAATGCTCCATCATCCATCCGCGCAACTAAGCTCATCCCTTTGGCTTTAACCGAGACACTTAAAGGCCAACTAGACGACTGCTGTAAAATTCAGGCGCCGAGAGAACACTCACTCAAAAAAACCTTAACCACGAACGAAATAGAGTTAATATGATTATTACAGTTCAACAAATGGTCTAAAATTTTTAATTAGGATAAATTTAACAATTTTTTGTTGAAATTTAGCCTGTTTGTCACTTTCCTTGTGAGTTTCAGAGAGTGAAATTCTCTTCCTTCAAACTTCAAAGATGTCAAGAGTTTTCAAAATGTCAGCCAGGAGTCTAATTGTGTTGGTTCGAAGAACATTATTTCGTTTTGCAATTTTCACGTTCAAAGTTCGCAGTTATATCGTTTCTCGAATTTAATCCATGAAACTAATGCTAATAACTTTAAAATTCGCAAGTCTCTTGTTCTATTGTATAACTCTAATGGTAATGAATTAAAGAAAAAATAAGGCAAAAAAAGAGAAGGAGAAGTGCATCAAAGAGATGTTAATTATCAAATGACAAGCTTAAACCTATGTCCAAACATAAATTTTTAGAACCGGTCATTTTTGAATTTGGAAAGCTTCCGTCTAATTTTGAGTTTTTCTCGTCTTCATGCATCCATTTCGACTCTCCCATTTCCGATCTTCGTTAAAATATGAACTTTCGTATCCCAAAATAAGAAAGAGAAAAGGAAATTTATTGAAAACAAAAGAGACTTACTAAATTCTCAAATACCAAGCGGTCATTGTTGACGCACGTGGCTTATAAATAAAGAGCTCACTTTCTCAAACGTTCAAGTCATGTAAATTTTTGTGTTATTTTGATTTCTACTTTTCTTATTTTATCGTAAACCTATGTTTATTTTTTAGGATGATTAAAATGACAAAATGCGTAATTATTGATAGTCTACAATAGACTGTATAAAGGCTCACAATCGATGTGGAACTCAGCTAAGGGCCGACGTCCAAAATCGACGTTGGTTTTTTAGTTGATATTGTCAAATTGAAAGGATAATATTCTAAAAATATTTAACTATTACTTTTTCAAACTCATTATTAAAATAATCCTTATTGAAAAGTCCTTTGTCTGGATAATACACATTTCGGTTGACTAATTATTTTGTTGTGAAACAAAGTACCCGTTTGGGAGCATTTTGACATGTTCTATTTTTAATAGGAAAAAAATGAGAATGTTTTTAGGTATGTTATTGAGATTTTTTTTTTTTTAATTGTGGGATTGAATTTCGAAAGGGATTAGTTTAAATAAAAGAAAAAATTGTACTCATGGGTATGTTTATGAAAATATTTGAGAAAACAATGCAATAATTCTTTGAAAATGAAAACAGAAGTGAAAAGACAACGTGAGAAACCAATTTTCTTTCATTTTCTCACATTTTCTTTGTACCGGTTTTCTGACTTGGTCCAAAGGAAGCACTATTCTTGAATAGTTTTTGAAATCAACTTTATTGGAAAAATGTCAAAAATGTTTTCAAAACGACACTAAGCAGGATCAAAGATATCCACAAAGCAGTTTATCTCAGTCAGATATTCATAATTAAAAAAGACCTTCTGTTGTAATTTCTTGTAAAATTTAAAGAGACATTATACAGTGGGGTAAAAAAAAAAACATATTAAAACAATTATTCACATTACAGATTTATTCCAATATTGGAGGTTTGAGTTTCAAATTTATCATTAGACTAAGTATATCACCTCCTAATATTAAATGCATAAGTTGTATTAATAGCCATTAATGAGATACCATTGTTATTTTAAATTCATATTAAAATTTTTTTTTCTGAGTTAAAGATTGGTTTTGTAGACAAAAACATTATAGTGCTGTTGAAGTATAATTTTCCAATAACTTTAAAATACATAATATAAAAATGAAAAAAAAAACACCATTATTATTATTATTATTATTGTAGAAAATAGGAATGTGTAAATCACATAATTATGAGCAATGCATAAATATTTTCGCAATTAAAATTTTATAGCAATTACTTTTCCCATCATTTCTGTGCTTTGTGGCTCCATAATATTCTCCATTTCATATTTATTAAAATTTGGAGAAACAAGGAAGAATAGAGGTGAAGAGGAATTTATAAGATTTGCAAATAGTATTATTATCATGATAAATGTTGTACTTGACATTATTCTCACAAAATATCACCTTCTTTCTTTTTACTAGTGGAGGAACAACCAAACAAACTTCTATTTATGTCGTTTTGTAATTTTGAGTAATTAAAATTTTTTTTAATGACCATGTTTATGGCTTTCCTTCCAAATTAAAAGGTCATTTAGTAAAAGGTTTTTTCATTAATTAATTTGTTTTAATGTCTTTTGGAACTCATTTGTATTAGCTACTGGCATGATATAAAAGTTTGCTATATATCAAATCATATTTAGCTTGTAGATGAAGTAAAACGCATTAAAAAAAAACAAAAACAAAAAACAAAAGCGATTGGAAGACAATGTCAACTGCTTTTAAAAAATAATAAATAAATAAAAAGGTTCTCGTTGTGTGTATGGGGCAACTTCTGTTGTATATCTTGCGAGTTAACTTAAATTGACAATTTTGTTGAAGAATATATACGACATATTAAAACTGTGAATGTCACTTCCGAACTTGGACGTTTTGGACGAAAATCTTTTTTTTTTTTTTTTTTAGCTCCTTTTGTTTTCTTTTTTTTTTTGTTTTTTGTTTTTTCCTTTGGCCCAATTTTTTTTAATTTTTTAATTTTAATCTTTTTTTTTATTGATATACTTTTAACATTTTAGTCCTTTTATCATTTTTATGGTCCTTTCTCATACCTCTTTTTTTTTTTTTTTTTTTTTTTTAATTTTTAGGTACTTTGTTGATTTTTTTGGTGAAATTTTTTTTATTTTTTATTTTTTGTTTTTATTTTTTGATCCGTTAGTTTTCCTTGTTTTCTTTCGGATCAATTTTTTTTTATTTTTTTTATTTTAGTCCTTTTTTTTTTTTGGTATTGGTATATTTTTAACATTTTAATCCTTTTATCTTTTTGGTATTTTTTCATGCATTTTTTAAAACTTTTTCATTGTTGTTTTTTATTGGCATACTTTTACATTTTAATCCTTTTTATCTTTTTGGTCATTTTTTCATGCCTTTTTTTTTTTTAAGGTACTCTATTGATTTTTTTGGTAACAATATATAAGAAGTGTGAATGTCACTTCCTGTAGACTTGGATTTCGTCCAACACGTTTCGTTTTGGATGTAATCTTTTTAATCTTTTTTGGTCAATTTGTTTTCTTTTTGTTTCTTTTGGCCAAAATTTTTTTTATATAATTTTTTCATTGTAATTTTTTTTATATTGATTTACTTTTAACATTTTAGTCATTTTATCTTTTTGGTCTTTTTTCATACCTCCTTTTTTTTAATTAGGTATTTTATTATTTTTTGGTGAAAAACTTTTTTTTTAATCCTTTAGTTTTCCTTGTTTTCTTTCGGCTCAAATTTTTTTTAATTTTTTAATTTTAGTCCTTTTTTTTTTGTATTGGTGTATTTTCAACATTTTAATCTTTTAATCTTTTTGGTGTTTTTTCATGCAATTTTTTTAAAAATTTTCATTGTAGTTTTTTATTGGTATATTTTTAACATTTTAGTCCTTTTATCTTTTTGTTTTTTTTCATGCCTCTTTTTTGTTTTTTTAAGTACTCTGTTGATGTTTTCGGTAAAAAAATTATTTTTTCATTTTAGTCCTTTTTTTAATTGTTACAAATATCATTTTAGTCCTTTTTATCTTTTTGGTGTTTTTTTTCATGCATTTTTTACTTTTAATTTTCAAGTATTTTGTTGTTTTTTTTTCATCTAACGTTACTTATATATTTTTTCCTTATCTAGATAAATTTTCTCAAATATATCCAATTATGTGCATCACACATGCTTTAAACTAGTATTATTTTAAAAGATAATGTCTAGTTTCCAACAATGTTACTATTTTTTTTAACCTCACAAAAATTAGATGTGCTCTATTGTCTAAAAAATATAAGCTTGAGTTTGATTCGCTGATTGGAGATGAAATTTTTAAGTTAGAGTTGGTTGATTTTTTAAAAATTAGTTATTAATTTTGTTGACTTTTCAAAACTAAGATGAAAAAGTATAATTTAATTAAAGTTAAAGTTAAACATAAAACAAAGCCTAAACGTTTTTTTCATATAATATTGGAATTCCTTATAAACTATCTCATTAGTATTAACATGTTTTTTAAATATTAAAACCGATTTATTATATCCTTAAATTATTATAATTTTTTTAAATTTACCCCACAAAGTTTAAACTTTAAAGCGTATTATTTTTTAATGATTAAAATTACACGTATCATACTTGTGATTAATTTTATTTAATTTTTAATCTCCTTCATTCTTCATATAAAGGAATAAATTATATTTATTTAAAGAGTTGTAAAGACCTTTTAGCTTAAAAGAAAAAAAAAAAAAATTCCTTTAAAAAAGAGTAAAGATGTGGTAAAGTTCATTTTAAATACTTTATTAATAAAACTCATTTTTAAATCGTTAAGATATAATCAAATGGTTGAGATGTTATTTGTGTATCATAATTATCATACACCTTATCTCATATTAGTATAGATTAATTAATAAATTTTTTTTTAAAACCCACCCCTTCCCTTCCCCGGCGCCGGTGATGGACCCCCCCGACCAAATCTGCCCCCCCTCGAAGTCGAAGAGACTAGGCACCCCCACCCCTACCCCGATACAACCAGACCCCCTAAGCCTGCTCCCCAACCCCTGACACTGACTAGACCCCGCCCCGAGCACTAGACCCCCCACCCCCACACTCGAGCCCCCCTTCCCCTTACCCCGACGTCGACTAGAACCCCCAACACAAACTAGACCCCTCCTACCCCTAATGTCGACTAGACCCCCCCCCCCACCCTCGATGCCAACCAGACTCCCCCCTCCCTCGCACTCAAGGCCCCTCGTCCTGACCCCAGTGATGGAAATTTTTAAATTTTTTTTTTTAAAAATTTCTTAATCAAATACTACTGTAAGGTAATGTGTATGATAATTACTGTACACAAGGGAACATTTCATCCGTATTCGAATTACATCTGACATAGATTTAAAAATGTGCTTTATCGATATGATACATAAAATAGACTTTACTGCAATTTTACCATAAAAAATGGGTAAGGCTATGATAGAGTCTCGTTTCAAAAACCCTATAAATAGAACTCATTTTATAGACCATTCGATTAATTTTAATGGTTTTATATATTGTTTATGTTCAATAATTATAATGTAGCCTTAGTTCATATTATTGTATATTAAAAATTAAGAAAAAAGAAATTAAAAAGAAGAGAAAGGCAACCTACCCTCGTATCGACCATCCATCGATGACCCTTCCTCCCAGCTGGCCGCCCTTACTGACAACAAGATCCCCACCCAGACCTCGAACGATGGGACACCCAATACGCTAGATCCACACAACCTAGGGCCTCCTCCTACAGCCGTCGAGTCACCGAGCCCCCCTCCCCCCCAACGTCAAGCCCCCCTCCCAACCTATTGTGCCTAGACCTCGACGACACCCCCCAACACCAGATCCGTGCAACCTAAACCCCTCCCCCCACATTCGAGTCATCTAGGTCCCCAACCTCCCTTCCCCAGCACCCTCCCCCCCCCCCCCAAACATCGCCTAGCCACCCCCCCCCCCCAACCATGCCCATACCCCAGGTGACGAAACCCTAAGCCCCAGATCTGCACAACCCTTTTGTCCTTCGCCCCACTATGCCTAGACCTCAACGACGACCCCTTGCAAGCCAGATCCTTGAGACTTGGGCCCCCCTGATTTCTAGCTCCCACTGTGTGCCAAGACCCTAGTGACAAGCCCTCCCTCCTCCGACCTGACGACCTCCCCTACCTAAATTGGATCCCATAGGAGGACTAACTTTCTTTTTTCTTTTTTCTTTTTTCTTAATTAAATTTCTTAGTACATATTATTATGAGATAAAGATCTATAATAATTATCATATACCAATAAAATCTTAACCGTTGAATTATATATGTATGGTTTAAAAATAAGTTCTACTATGTTCCGTTTGGTGAAATATTTTAAACTCAAATTTTTTATCTAGTTTAGTTTTTTTTTTTCTGAAGTCAACAAAAATTATAACTAATTTTTAAAAAAGTCAATCAACTAAAACATAAAAATTTCAATTCAAATCGTTTCACCAAACGGAACCTAAAAAAAGAAAAAAACATAAAACGAGCTGCATCAATGTATTTTTTCAAAAAGAATAATGATTTCATTAAATAAATAAAAAAAAAAATAAAAAAATAAAAAAAAAAAAAAAGGTCGAAACTAGAAACTAGAACTCTCTCCCGGTACAGCTCGGGCATGAAGTCGCCTCCATTGGCTTGCGGTATTTGGCTCTAAATTCTAATTCCACCACGAAGGATTCCGGTGTCGACGGCGGCAAATCGCCACGTCGAAGCTCCTCGCCGTCGGCGGTCCGGTGAGTCCCGTTTTCTCCAGCCGCCAGTGCGCGTGGCGTGAACGCGCCGCGCCTTATCGTGGATGGCGTCGTCTTAAGGTTTCCGAGTTGAGTTCAGAAGAAAAGGCTTGCCTAGAAATCGAAATCAAAGTATAGAAATCGGCGATCTCTCTCTCTCTCCATCTCTCTCTCTCTCTCTCTCTCTCTCTAGAAAGTGGAAAGTATGAACAAGGAAGCGCGCAATTTCGTTTGGGAAGGGGCGATTCCGCTGCAAATTCATCTCCACGAATCCCAAGTCACCACCATTCCTCCTCCTCCTCCAGCTCTCGTATGCAATTCTAATTTCTCCGATCTTGTTTTGGTTCTTATAATTTTTTTTAAATTTAAATTTTGTTAACTGCTATATCATCAAGTTTCAAACTTCAATTTCGGATTTATTTTTCCATGATTCAGTTCATCACAGATTGCCCTATTGATAGGACACAGTTTTTAACAGTCAGATTTTTGTTAAATACTCGTACTTTTCTTGATCCTTGATCCAATAAGATTTTAGGGTGATCTAACAGTCCATAATTGTTGCTAGGAAATGCATGATTTTGATTTCTTGTCTCTGGTTTTGTGGACTGTTGATTATTATTATTTTTTTTGGGTACATTTCCTGTTTTCCACAATGAATTTATGCATAACAAAGTATAATTATTGTCAGCATTATGGATCTCAATATATCTCTATCTTTTCCTTTTTGACCTTTATTTATGAGTTTTCTTTCTTTTATTGTTTCAGATTTTAGCTCCTCGGTTAGGGTACCTTCCTTTGTTAGCTTCTCAAATTAAACCTCACTTCAGTAGTACACTTCCTCCTGGCGTTGACACTATCTGGTTTGAATACAAAGGATTGCCTCTGAAATGGTAGGTATATTCATCGTCTGTACTTGCGTCGTTTGTTTTCCGTTTCCGTTATGGTCACTCTGATAAGGCTATTTTTGTAGTACACTGCATGGTACAAACAATGAGCATGAATGCTGGGAATTTCTTATGTCTACTTTTCGTTGATCTTCCTGTTTGTGACCTGATAGAGGAGAACAGGACAAGTGGAAGAAATGGAAGAATAACGAATGGGATAGGAGAAAGAAGAGAGTAACACGTGTGTGTGCGGGGTGAGGGGTGAGGGTGACACAATTTAGAGGAAAGAGTAGGGTAAATAGTGGAAGTGAAAGATAAGTCAAAGTGAAAGGATTGTTCATTAGAATCCCTCTCCAAACTTTGACTCCAGTATGATCAAGAAACTTGGGCAATTACTTCGAATTTTTTTCCCATGGACTTCTGGTAGGGCCCCCATTTGCTATATTGAAACTTAAACCATTCCAAGATGTAAATTGAGAGTAGGAGTTATTCAAAAGGTTCGTTCATGAGGTTATTCTTGTGCTCTAGAAAAAAAAAAAAAAAAATCGAAAGACTTGTCTGGCCAAGAAACACATGGGAGGATAGAATGAACCCAATACATTCTTTTCGCCCTTGTCTTCTTTTATTCCCACATTGGTCAACTAATTCCTTGAATAACTTAGTAGTAGTCTGGTAATAAAGGCAGTCGACTGCACATGAATAGTGGGCTCCAACAACCAAGAGCTTACAAAAGCTTCATTGACAAGGAAGACAAGCGATAGGAAATAAATCCCCAATAAGGAAAGCCATTAGCTTGAGGCAAGTAACAAGAGTTGGTAGTATGAACTAACTCAAACTAGGGCTATTCAAACATCAAGCAATGCTGGAAAATTTGAACATAAAGGGGGATAAGTAGTGCTTCTTTTGAGGTTACCTCCTGAGGACCTAACCTTTTGATGGGGAGGTTCAAATGCTAGAACCCACTGTCAATTCTTAATCCAGAGACTAAGAACTTTGGCAGCTCCCATGAAATGTATTTCTAGAGACCTTGAGTCGAGGCTATTTTAGAGTGCTTGAATTCGCACTCCTTATGAACTAGATAATTAAGTGATGAGATCACATCCTTCATTTTCCAATAATTTTGTAATTTCTGTGAAAAGTATTTCCCAATTTTTAATGTGATTCAGATTTCCATATTGCTCTAATTATCTTTATTAAGTAGGCCCATTACTACATTTATAGTCTTTTTAAGAGTAAAATTGTTCAAAATTTATTATTGATGTGAGTGGAGGAAGATTAGGCATACCATATGACTATCTGGCTTTACCATATATGTTCTCTTGTCAGTTCCTTGAAGACACATATCACTTTCTTGCCATTGCATGCTAGTTTCATTTGTATCACTTTCTTGCCATTGCATGTTGAGTGAGGTTGTATATGCTTCTTTCAGGTATATACCGACTGGGGTTCTATTTGATCTTTTATGTGCAGAACCAGAAAGGCCTTGGAATCTAACGGTGCGGATTTATCCATTTATCTGACATGTCTGTTAATTCATAACAAATTGATGACAATGGAAATATAGGAAAATATTTCCTGCATCAGTTTTTTTTTTTTTTTTTTTAATCAAATGCATTTGTGGACTTTGAATGATGTCGTCAAATATATATAATCTTATGCAAGTACTTTATTCTCCTCTTCTATCTTTCCTTCTTTTTTTTTTGCAACAAATTTGCAAATTTCACATCATGTTTTGAACCGTCTTTCTGCAGGTGCATTTTAGAGGATATCCGGCAAATGTACTAACACCATGTGAAGGTGAAGATAGTATAAAGTGGAGCTTCATTAACTCATTGAAAGAGGTTTTTTAATGACTTGTCTTTCTAATTGATAGAACTACTTAATTTTCTAATTGTTTTTGTTGGAAGAGAAATTCAGCAATTCACATATTCTCACATTCTTGCATAATATCGCACATAAATGAGGAAGCAAGACTGTCCTTAAAAGAAACCAAAGTCGTGAGGAAGTTATACTCTATGGTAACAAATACTTTCCCATGTTGTAGTACATGCAGCACTTCAATATATTTCAACGTATTGTATTGAAGCAAATAGAATCCAATGCACCTAAAGATCAACTAACTCCGACTCAAGCTTAGCGCAAAGATTTCTTGCATGCCAAAGGACTTGCTACAACCTTTTGCAACTCGTTGTAGTGTTTCAATTATATGAATCTGATGGTGTTAAGTCATGATAACAGGCAGCATATATAATCAATGGAAACTGCAAGAATGTAATGAACATGTCTCAAGCTGATCAGGCGGAGCTTTGGCGTTCTGTCTTGAATGGTAAGTATGCAAATTGAAGGCATTTTTGCGTGATTTAACTTACTTTGAGTTTCCCTTTCCTCACCTTAAATACTCTTTAAAAGTTCTTAATTATCAACTATTTGTTGTCCCTGGAGGTATTCTAAGAGTTGTGGGACCACTAGGTGGATTAGAAATATAAAATAGGAGAGAATTGGAGAGGGAAGATGAATACCAGAGACGAAGCTCGAAAGAAAACCAGATAACATTGTTGTCAATATGAATGTGAATACTGATCTGACATTAAGGAGAGAGGGGGAAAAAAAAACAGCAGCAACAACAACTGCGACCTAAAATAATCAGTGGGTTGTTGGCTTAAGTCACTGCGTCACTACCAAACTAAGGAAACATGATATCAAGTAAATGAAAACAACTACCTGAGGAATCCACCAACTAAGCTTGATTTCCACATCTAACCTAGGTAAATGTTTTTTGTGAATCAGATGAGTGAAATTTCGGGAATGACGGAGAAAAAGGGGCAACTTGCATTTTATAAAGTAGAATTTCGACTTGTCGCTATAATTCATAAATTTTAATTGTCTTGGTGAACATTCGTTGTAGGTAACTTAGAAGTCTATACACGTGTTTCATCCAAACTTAAGCTTGGAATAATTTCAGATGAATACACTGCAAAATCAAATGTATCCTCTGCAAGATCAGGTCAATGTGTGGATGAAACTGATGTTTCTGGACAGGACAAGGCAGGTGAGGCAATTTAATTTTTGCGATTCTGGTGTTCTTTCCTTTAAAAAATAAAATTATTTGAAAATCTTCATTTGGGGCTTGTGGAATTTGGAAACATAGACATTTTGTACAAATATATTATTTTAGAAGGCATAAAGTTTGATATTGTTGTGGGCTTTAGGAATTAGGAACGTGGACCCTTTTTACAATAATTCATAAGGCATAAGGATATGATTTGACCTAGAGAGAGAGAGGAGAGGTAATTTTTTTTGCAAAGAGAACAGAGACACGACTCTGTTATGTTTCTTGGTCTTGTGGTCTGCAGTGTGACTTCTCTGTGAAACTAATACACAATTTTATCCCTACGCTTTTATCATAGCTTTCTCTGTTCTTGACTTGTTACATAATTTTTTAAAGTTTTGACTTTTTACACAACTGCTTTGGGTAATGAGTTTTATTATTATTATTTTTTCATTCCTTTTATGCTTTAGGCTCAGGTAGTTTATTCTTTTTTTTCTTGTTTTCAGAAATTTGCATGAAATAGTTATCTCTTTTTATGAATAAATTTATCATGTAGTTCATTTTTTTGTAGGCAGAGTTCCTGTTCGGTTATATGTTTGGAGTGGTCATGAGGATGTTGACGATTTAGAAGACACACCCCCTATCGATACTTGGGACAAAATATCTTATGTAAACCAACCTGTTGAAATTCAAGAAGGTAAGAAAGGCCTATATTATTTGCTGAAGCCTTCATTACGAATATATGAACATGGTGAACTTAACAGTTTCCTCGTTCTTTTTGCTGTCGCTCTTAATGCATTAACTGCAGTATAGAGATTGGCTTGACATTTGACAGCCCCAGTCGGCTGCCTAATTTTGGCAAGTCGAAAGGAAGTACTTTAAACTGGTTTTGTATATCAAAAAATAAAAGATATGTAAATGAATCGTTGCAAGGAAAATTAGTTTTACAAAAAATGATCAACAAGTGCCCTTTCAACTCCCCTTTTTGTTTCAAGCACCCCCCCAGCCCCCACCCCCACCCAAAAAAAAATAAAGGGTTTTTGGTGTCGTTAGTCCTTTAATTATAATTATTTTGTAAATTTAATCTCTTAACTTTTTTTGTGTTGAGTAGTCTCTCAACTTTATATTTTTGGTAGTTTTTCCTTTTTCTTTAATCGATGAAAGATTTATAAAATTTAATAGAATCAATCATGTACTCATCGCATGATAACTTGAAATTTAACCAAAATGGTTTTAAGATGCAAAATTTTGTAATTTAGAACATTTTGCATGTTGTGTAACCATTTTTGTAAATTTTAAATTCAAGTGCTAGGGACCTAAACTGCATAAAATTTTAAGTCTGGGAGACTGATAGAGTCAAAGACAATGACAAAGGTGTAAATTCAATATGTTTGGATATAATTGATTGCATAGTGACTCAGGAAACATGTTTTGAATATTGATTTTATGTTCATTTTCCGTTTTCAAAATGACTTCAATCTTTGTAACCCTCATTGGCTTCATCTACTGCAACGCAGGTAAATGTGTAACCCTACATGATGCGGTGAAAAGCCTTCTGCCAGAGTATTTCCAGGAAAGTTCTTTGATTGATGAAGAATCATCAAGACAAGCTGAAGACGAGCAGAGAGATTCCTCTGAAGATGCAAGCGGCAACAAATTTTCTGAAGACGGAGTCGAAATTCTATGTGAACACATAGAGTCTTGCCAGAAATCCGATGATGCTGAAATCAAGCTTGTTCGAATCCAAGGTATCGAGCCGAAACTGGAGATACCCTTTTCTTGGGTGGCAAACAACTTGATGAGCCCCGATTATTTTCTTCACATTTGTGTCTGCTTGAAAATTCAAGATTAAACACCATGTGCAGGTGAAAAAAAAAAAAAGGGTATTTTCATATGCATGAACTTGTACAGGAAAGTTTGAAGTGTCCACGAGTAGATATTTTTTTCACTGATTAGTAGAGTAGTTTGAGCCGATGGATTATTTACGAGTTTCTTACTTATAATGGGGTTGGTTTAAAACACTTATTAGAAAGGTCATTAGAAATACATACATTTCTGTTCCAACAATCAAAATATATATAGAAATGTCCTGCTTTTCCTGAATTGATCATATATTGGTGCACTTCAAAAAAAAAAAAAAAAAAAAAAAACGTATGTGGCGCTAGCAGTTAATGAATATTAGTGGCTTTTTTATTTATTTTTATTTTTTATTATTTTTTTTTGGGGTATCAAGAGGTGGGAAAATCTTGATCTCCATTCTTTTTCTAGGAAATTCTAGAAGGTAAAAAATAGGTAAAAAGATGGTTTTTAAGCACTAATTTAAACAAATAGTCGAATAGTTTTCATTTAGGAAAATATAATTGATTATGATTGGTTATGATCAACAAGGAAAAACTACATATCAAGAGGAAAAACTACATATCAAGATTAATCAATCGCCAATTAATCATTATCTATATGTGATTGACTGGTTGAATATTTTTTAGAAAACAATCATTTTGCTGTTTTCTTTAAAAATAAGGCCATTTATTAATAAAAGTTCAAAAAAATAGCATTAAATATTTGTACTAATTTTGAAAATTTTACGACGGACGACTAAAACTGCCATAAAAATTTAGGGACTAACAGGTAGGGACAAAAAAGGAAAAAAAAAAAAAAAACCGTTTAGAGATCGAACAGCAATAAAACTATTTAATTCTTTGTAACTAGGCGCGACAAAAACTAAATAAATAAGAGAAGCATTTTAAATTCTGGCCTGGCCGGCTTTACCCACAACGTAGTACAAGAACAAAAGATTGATTTTTCTCAGTACAGCAGCTCTCCAACGTCCAGACTGTCACGGAAACACCAAAATCCATCAAACAAAAGAACATGTTAAATTATGAGAATCCCAAGAACTATGGCATATCCGGAAGGGCAAACCAATGAGATATAAAACATTGATATCTCCAACTCTTACCTTATAAAACTCAATGTTTTTCAAACTCATTGGTAAACCATCTCTAGAAGAGAGAGAGAGAATAGGAAGAGAGAGAAAGGAAGTGTAAAAAAAAAAAAAAAAAGAATGTCAAGCAAAGAGGAGGTTCTTATTTTGGATTTTTGGGGAAGCCCTTTTTGTATGAGGGTGAAAATTGCCCTCAACGAAAAAGGGGTGAGATATGAGTCTAGAGAGGAGAACTTGTTTGGAGGAAAGAGTGAACTGTTGCTAAGCTCCAACCCCATTTACCAGAAGGTCCCTGTGCTTTTGCACAATGGGAAGCCCCTTTCTGAATCTTCCATCATTGTTGACTACATCAATGAGACTTGGCCTTCTCCTCCACTCCTCCCATCTTGTCCATACGAAAAGGCTCAAGCAAAATTTTGGGTCGATTTCATTGACAAGAAGGTCGTTTTAGTACCTCTTTTTTAGTTCAATACTACTTTAAGTGATATGCTCAGTTTACTGAATAATTTCTCTTTAGATCATAATTATTTTATTTTTATCGTTTTACAAATTAGGTTAACACCTTACACATAAGGTGGTATAGTTTTTTTTTTTCCCCTTCCTTTTGCGTGGCGAATGCGTGACTCTAATCTCAGTGCTATTATTGGGTTAAGTGTTTTATGACACTTAATTAAGAAAAACTTCAAAAATAATACTTTTTTTTATTATTTTCTTTTATATACTTACCCGTCAGATTTTTCTAATATTTATATCATACAAAATAATTTTAACTATATGATTATTGCTTATTAGTTTTCATTATGGTTTGAAACACTGATAATATTAATTTAATTTGTCTTCCAATTTGGTTGAATTTTAGTAATATCACATTAATGAACGCCATAATTGAGAATTCTTGTGTTGTTACACTCATCCTATGTAATTCTATATCTCTACTAAATATGTTTTTAAGAAGAGGTCCTAATAAGTTTTCTTTGCTTTTTCCTTCCTAATTCTCGTACTACAACATAAATTACTGTTCTTATTGGTTGTAAGTTTAAACATAGTGTGTGACTATTTCTGAAGACATTATGTTGTTGACTTTGTTACGGTGAGAAGGTCTTTGAGGCGGGCGGCAACATTTGGAGGAGCAACGGAGAAGCGCTGGGCAAGCTAAACAAGAGTTCATAGAGATTCTGAAACAGCTAGAGGAAGTCCTCGGTGACAACGATTTCTTCTGCGGCAAGGCATTCGGCTTCGTCGACATCATAGCAATCCCTTTCACTAGTTGGTTCCTTGCTTATGAGAAGTTTGGAGGATTTAAGGTTGAGGATCACTGCCCCAAGTTCTCAGCTTGGATCAAAAGGTGTCTGCAGAGAGACACCGTGGCTAAAGTAATTCCGGATTCCGAAAAGGTCTATGAACTTGTTGCCCAGTTGAGAAAATGAATGGTATTGAATAGATGGCCAAAAAGTTGCATATTCTAATTTCAAGAGAATTTTATGGTGAGGTTTGAAATGTGCCTTATCTGAACTACTTCTAAATCGTCGAATTATTCAAAATTATAATAAAAAAAAAATCTGACGGTTTAAGATTATGTACGGCATCAATAAGTATCTTTTTGTACTGACCAAAGAATTATCTGTACTTTGCTTTTATAAATAACTAAGTCCTTGGAGTCTTTGTCCAGCAAAAAAAGGGTCCTTAGAATAGTCTCTTTATTTGGTGCCTTCTCTTCTACAGCTTTGTTCTTTGAAAGTGTGTGGGCTGCTTGGTTTAACCCAAAAGTCATGTAATGTTGTAATAAAATTCTTATCTTTTCATCTAATGAATTAGTTTTCTCTATTTCAATTATTGGCCAAAGATATACCTTTTATTCACACTTTGGTCCTCAAACTTGATTATAAACTACTCTAAGTTTACCATTTTCTAAAATGGATGGAAAAACCGAAGGTGACCTTATCTGAGGAGTTGTTGAAGTGTCTTCTTTAATATACCCGAACCTAGATAGAGCCGGCCAGATCTGGCCGAGCTCTCACCTAGAGCACGCGCCTCACATTCCGCTTCAAAGCGAGGAAACGAAACGTCAATATCACATGTAACTCATCACGCTATCACTGATGTTGATTGCCAAATAACCTGGTAGGTTAGGATTCCATCACTAATATGTCGTGATACCGACATGTCACGGTACGATGCTGTTGGAAAGTTGACATGATCATACCACTGATTTCGGAGTAGCCCGGCGGGTTACTTCAGGTTACTCGGCATAACATTTTCATAAGAGATGACGATATATTTACCATCACACTCATTTTTAGATAGCCAAAACGGCAATTTTTATTTTATACACAATTTTTCTACAGCAAAAAGCAATGCAAGTGGTTAAAAAAAAAAAAAAGTGTGAACTGCAAAATTCCCTCACAAACTTGCCGTTGAGTTTACTTGTTCGTACGAAACATTGGTACTTCTATTTGGCAATTAAAAATCGAAAAATTTGAAAAAAAAAAAAAAAAAAAAAAGACTTGGCATAATCTACAGCAATTCAAGGATTTTCCTTTGCACCATTGAATGAAAAATGCCAAACACTATAAGGGCCTATTCGGGGCACATTTTTTATTTTATTTTTTGTCTTTTTCTTCGACTCAATATTACTTTTCAATATTTACGTCTCCAAATATTTTAGTAAACTCAACTTTTAAAAGTTCTAAATTTTATTATTTCAATGAAAAACAATTTGCTATTGTAAGTGAAACGTTACATACATAAATATAGTTCTTATTTTTGGTTGAAATATATAGTCCTTGCAAGTAAAGTACTGCAAGCACCTTAAATTTCTAGATCTCAGGTGGAATCAATATAGATCAGCGGTAAAACTAGATTATGTCTTGTTCGAATGCCACTAAAAAAAAATCTTCAGACTTTTTAACCAACATAAACAAGGTTTATATGGTCTGTCAAAATTGGTCTTTCAGAGTTAACGAAAAAAAAAAAAACTAAATATATATTTATTTATATATATGATTGTCATATTGTGAGCATGAATCTATATTTCATATATATATGATTGTCATATTGTGAGCATGAATCTATATGATGAGTAGTCTCGTTCACTATGTATGTAGCTGTATGATGATGAGCAAGAATATGATACGTACACCTAGGCCAGCTAGTGTATTGTATATATATCTAGAGATGATCAATATACGCTTTACAAGATCCTGAATTGATGGTATATCTGCCAAGATCCAGTCTGAGTATACCCCATTTTGAAACGCTTCCAGACAAGCTGTTGTCGTTTGTTTTCAAGTTTGGGAATTCATGGAGGCAAATGGACCCCCCTACAAACACACACACCCACCCACAAACCTTGCCAATATGCCACTCACATACCGTTGTCCATTTATCCCAATAGGAACGTGTAATACTTACCCATCAATCGATAATCAACGACGGAGCTAACCTTCTAGTAAAGTGGGGGTGTATGCTAAAATTAAGTCCTGCATGTTAATTTCGGGGGTGTTTGGTGAATGAGTTTAGTTTAAAATTTTTAAATTTCAATAGTAATTTTTGTTGACTTTTTAGAAAAGATAAAAAATTTTTTCAGAAAAGATAAAAACTTTTTCAGAAAAAGATAAAAAAAGTACGTTTAACTCAAGTTAAACTTGAGTGCCAAACACCCCCGAAATTTTTTTTTTTGTGATGTGACACATGATGTATACAAAGGATGAACTTATAGATAAAATAATAGAGTTTTTAGTAAGACTTACATGGTATAATTAAGTGTGAGTGTGGGTAAAAAGGAACAAATTGTAAAATATTTCAGATTATATTTTGAAATTAAAAAAAATTCAATCTTTCATTCTTTTTTTCTTAGATGTCTTCAGATTTGATACGTTGACAGTTTTAATATACAAGATCTTATTCGAAAATGTACTATTTGATGTTGGATCGATATATGATATAGCTGATTCCGATATTTCTTTTATAGACGATAGAGATGAGAAGAAGGATGATGAGATTTCTCTTATTAATTAATTAATAATTAATTAACTAATTATTATATTAGACAAAAAGTATAAATATATTAATGTGTTAGAGTCAAGTACATGGCATATGGCACACATATGGAAGGTGGGTCAAGTAGCTTTTTAGCATGTCTCCTAACGTTTGTCAAAGAGGCCTAAACCAATCAATGCTTTGGCAAGGTTTCCCCTAGGCATGTGGTTATGGAGGCCTGGGTAGCCATTATTCCTTTGTCAAATTCATGTCTTTCCAAGAGCAAAAAAAAAAAGTAGCCCATATCTTCTTTACGTCCTCTTGGTCTTTTGGGATTGTGGGGGACTAGCTAGGAAGAGAGAGAGAGAGAGAGAGAAGTCATATATATACATATATATATATATATATATATATAGATTAAGGCCCCCACAAACGACACTCAAAATGTTCCAAAAAAAATTTCTTGTCGAACGAGTGACCAGACCAGGCCCTTTGCCTTTTTGTCATTTGGACTGTTTCCGACAAGCTAATCCTCTTTGTAACTTACCTACACCTCGTAATTCCCTTAGTTTTTATCTGTTTTTGAATGATTAATAATTAACAACGACAAAAGTTTTGTCAAAACCCATATTCTTAGTTTCTTGTAATAATTCCTATAACCAATTTTAATGTGCGCATATGTGACACTAATCATCCAAGTTTAATGCTTCTCTTTTCTTGATGTTACGGGTTAATGACTAGTGGGACTATTTTTGTTAATTAATTTTTGTTTTATAATCAAGAAGGAGAAGAAGCAAATTGTCGGCCGAGACATTATTATACTATTTGAAATTATCCATTATATATTAATACACACACACACACACACATACCCGTTGCAAGTTGCTTCAATTCTTGCATCAATCTACTTAATTAGTTGTTGGTCTTTCTTTCAAGACTAGTAGGTTTTATAGTTCTTTTTTTTTTTTTTTTTTTTTTTTTTTAATTTAATTTTATTTTTAAATAAAAACCGCATTTCATTCAAGTGAAATAAATATTACAACCATCGATCTTATTATTTCTGCTAACGAATGGGGTGTTTTTTTTTTTTTTTTTTCATATATTATTTCGTATTGGCTTGCACATAGCTCCGCAAAGGAACAAAAATGAGCTCCGCGGAAAATAAATTTGTGGCCTTTTCAAAACGCGCCATCCACCTATAATGTAAGCTCTTTAAATTGATATATAATATATAATAAATTGATGTCAATTTAGATCTACGTTAGTCTAAAATCTTTCAAATCTGACACTCAAAAATTATGGATTTGACCAAAAACATGTAAGAACACACAAAAATGATATACACAAAGAAGTTACAATATTCATATTAAGATTTAAGTGTACCAAATTTATCATCACTATGTAATGAAAACTAAATGAATAATTACTTAATTCATTATAAAAATACTAGACCTTTTCTTTAAAAAAAAGATAAAAATAAAAATAAAATCCAACTCCACAATAGAAAAAGAAAAGGAGCAAATCTTATCAGAAAGACAAATCCCTAAGGATCTGCCTCTGCCGTGTGAAAGATTTCGAGGTAAGAAGAAAGAAAGAAAGAGAAAGAACTCCTAGAGCTGGCTCTATTGCTCTAGATTTTGTGGTTCTTGTAGTTGTTGTTGGTCTTTGGATCATATGTTTTATTTTGATTGCTTGCTAGCACTGATAGCCTAATTTGGTTTGGTGGTAACCTCCTCATTATATATACATATATATATATGTATGTATATATATATATTTTTGGTGTTAATTTAATAAAATTGATAAAAGTTAGCAAAGATTTAAGTTTAGTTGAGCGCCAATTTCCTTATGATGTTTGATTATATCTGGCTCATTAAAAAATAAAAACAAAAATACTTTTTAAGTTTTAAATCTAAGAATTTCTGTTTAAATCCCCACCTTCTAGTTAGCTCTAACAGGACTACGTTTAGTAATGATATGCATGTATATTAGTTTAACTAAATACCTATCATTACAGCACCCAAAAAAAAAAAAAAAAAAAAGCCTGTTGATGGTCAAACTCATGACTAGACTTCTAAACATTATTAGGAGTAGTTATAAAATAATCTATATGTATATATATTTATACGAAAACATGTGACACTATCAAACCACCGAATATGAGAAAGTTCTCCCTCTCTCTCTCTCTCTAACAGGTTGTATCATATTATTTCTCAGATTGTGCCGATCTCCTACACAGATTGTATTACTAAACGATCATTCTATCAAATAAGAAACAATTCATATATATATATATATATATATAAAGAGAGAGAGAGTATTTGTTGGAGTACTTGATAAAGATCCATCATGTGAGAACATTATTGATGATGAAGTCATCAAATTAAACTGTTTACCAAAAATCATCAAATTAAATTCTTTAGTTAGTCATGTCGGATCAAATGTGATCATTTGTAATTGCCAAGCCAATGTTGCATATGCCTCATGCTACAACATGTTAGCGAAATAAAAGTCATTTTAAATCATAGATTTAAAAAGTAAATTTAAACATAATTTAAATAGTTATAAGAGAAAATATTAGAAAAAAAATAGTTTGAATTATAAATTTAAATCGTAAAGGGTTGTCTTTTCTTTGTCATGTAAAACAAAGAAACACGTCTGAAAGCATAAATTTCAATACATAAACATATATAATCATATAATTCTCCAAGCATTGATCAGAGAAAGTATAGATATATATATATATATATATACACGTATTTAATTGAGGCCGGAAATTTGAATGTTAGACCCCACATTGTTGTTGGAAGTAAGGGTATGAATTTATTGTACGGTACCGAGTAAGACGTTCATATTGGTGCAAATGAGAAAAGTACTACTGTACTAGTATAAAAAAAATCAAAAAAAAAAAAGTCATTAATTGTAAACCTAGTAGAACATCAATCTATTCACTGTGTATTCATATAATTAATTTAATTAAATCTGCTTGCACTTTCTGTAGGGACATCAATTAATTGGCAAGTTAAAGAGCTCCAATTTTTGAGACAATGGAGTTATGTGTGTGTGTGCGCGCATATATATATATATATATATGCGCTTCATGTTGTTGTCTAATGGTGTCACCAAAATGCATGACCTGTAGAGATGTTTTGCTAGTACTAGACAGTGTATCTATCTATAGATATAAATCCATGTGGTTTTTTTTTTTTTTTTTTTTTTTTTTCAGACATATATTTTATATTAGTTTCTTTCACTCGTTTACCTGGGATTTACTCTATCATCATCAAACCAAGTTTTAATAGCCGAAACTGGAGCAAAGCCTAAAAGAAGGCAATGAGAATCGAATCTGATGGATGAAGAGGAAATACCTAATAAAGATTTCTCACATTTTTGTCATCTCATCCACTTTATGGGTGTAAATCCATGTGATATTGCGGTATCATAAATTCACCTACGAAAAGTGTATCTTCACAACCTCTTTTCTTGTTTATTTTTTAGAAGGAAATTGGAGTACTACTTCAATTAATTCAAAAAACATTTCCTCATATAATTTGAGCCACACAAGTTAGCCAATAACTATCAACATCATTGGATAAAGCAAAAAGCTAGGAACCACCCCTACCGGTAAAGATATCGTTCACATTTTCAATTGTTGCTTGTAGGAGATCATGCATACTTTTTTTTTTTTTTTTAAATGAAATTTTCCCTTTAAATTTTACGATTTCGAGGGTTTTATCTAGACATCCTCCATACGTATTTAAAAAAAAAAAAAAAGGTATAAATCTTTTATCTTTATAGTTTTAAATAACATTTTCTTCTTTGAACAATTTTGTTTTGAATTACAAGCCTTTTTGGCCTTTATTTTTTTATTTTTTTTAATTGGAGTATAGAAATTTGAACTCTATATTTTTAGGTAAAGTCAACTATAATATTATCGTTAAATTATGCATGCAATTACGTCTTTTTGGCCTTTTTGTTTTTACTCAGTTGCTAAAGCTCTTTTTTTTTGGGGGGGGGGGGGGGGTTATTTTATAACTATTTTTTAGGGTGTTATTTTATATAACTATTTTCATATATGTGTGATACATGTAAAGGCAGAGGGTCTCC
The DNA here is from genome assembly GCA_025413485.1 of Ficus microcarpa. Lineage (NCBI taxonomy): Eukaryota > Viridiplantae > Streptophyta > Magnoliopsida > Rosales > Moraceae > Ficus > Ficus microcarpa. The sequence continues at coordinate 36,611,163 of CM046379.1, forward strand.
TTTTTATATATTTTTAATTACTAATTTGTCTCGCCTAAAAAAAAAAGTTATGTTTCCCAATATATAAAGATAAATTCCTTTAGAAAACAGTAATGAAAAAATGAAAAAAAAAGTGTGAGAAAATTACTTAAATAATCATTTTTTTTTATCCATTGACTAATATGATATAAAATTTTCATTCTCTATCAACACGACACAAATATTAGTTAACTTTAACTTAATTTTATGATATATTAATCTAATATTAATTTTTTGTATTATTTTGATAAAATGATATCTAAATATGTGTCATTTAGGTGTTTTCCCCGATGAAAAATGAATCCACCAAAAGATGGTATATAAGCTAATAAATGAATTCTCATTCTTCAACGGGTTAATTAATACGACTAAATAAATTTCATAGCATTTATTTGTGGAAGAAAGACAGCTATTGGAAAACAAATTGGAACGTAGTTTACAAGTAATATATATGAACAGAGAAGCGATACATTTTACATGCCATTCATAATTTGTTCTCAATCAATGCCTCCACTTGCGCATTAAAAAAAAAAAAAACGTTGATGTAATTGCGGCTTATATATTGACTAACAGAATCAATTTTAGTCGAGAATTATGCCTCTTATATTACAGAATTGTTTTATTTTTTATATTAGTATTTGTATTATAATTTATTTTGAATGATAATTTTTATTTAAAGAAAAATCTGCAACCTATATATTTAATTTTTATTCAAAAAAAAAAACTCTGCATTTAATTTTTACCAAAAAAAAAATCCTATATATTTACTTTCCAAGACTAAAAACCAAAATACTTAATTTCCTTACAGATTCTAAGAGGTTATAAAATTATTTAAAAATAAAATAAAATAAAATAAAAGGTGGAATGTTATGTAACTTCTTCTTTTGGGAGAGTTTCCGTACACTGTTGTTGTTTCCCCCTTTTTCGGCAATGTCCAGTAGTAGTGGTCAGGACTCAGGGTCACCTACTAGGGGTAGTAAATACCTTCTCCATTTTACCCAAAAAAAAAAAAAGGAATTTTTTTAACTTTAAAACTTTATATTTAGGATTTTTTTTTTTTGATAAAAACTTTATATGTTGGATTTGATACATTATTTAATCTATTATGATTCTAATTTCGCCTAACAATTAAAAAAAATAAATTGAAACCAATTAATTTGAGAATTAAAAATGAAAACTTAGATTGTGATTTTTTTTTCCGATAAAAACTTTATATGTAGGATTTGCTACATTATTATGATTCTAATTTCATCTAACAATTAAAAAAATAAATTGAAACCAATTAATTTGAGAATTAAAAATGCAAACTTAGATTGTGGTGTCTATTTTGATCATCTAATCTAATAGATTGCTGAACTTTTTTTTTGTTTAATAAAATAACCGTTTTTCTTTCTTCAATTTTTTTTTATAGATTTGGTCAACCTATGATCAATTAGTGATTTATTTTAAAATTGATGATTTACGTTGTGATGAATAAGGTATTAACTGATTGATTACGGTCAATAATTATTTAAACAAATTAACAATATATGTAATAAATCATCATTCAAATAAATTGATTTCCATTTTAAAAAAAATAATATTTTTAATTAATTTTTAAAAAACTTTAACTATTTATTTAAAAAAATCTTAAAAAGGGTTATTTATCTCTAATTCCCTAAAAATTTTAATGGAAAGAGCATTTTTTTCATGCCACATTGTAGATATTTTTATTTTCTTTTTAATATGGTTTTTTTTTTTTAAATTATGAATACATTGGTTCAATTAGCCAAAATATTGTGAGCAAAGTCAAGGCGAATGAGAAAAGGAACTTGAAAAGTCAAGTCGAACTGCGGAAAGAGGTCCCACATGGGCGGCAATCTGCAGAGCTCATACGACTTTTTACAAACCCAACCTGACAGTTGGAGCAGAGCATCTTCTTCCCTTGTGCTATTAAAAATTTCTTTATTATTTGTTCGTTATTTATTATTTCACAAAATATTGAGACAGCGAACATAGTATGATATTAAATATCATTATTAACAAAAGACCAGTCCTATTCATGAACATCACTGTAAATAAAAGATTTTTTTTAAATAAAAATTATCATTAAAGATAAAATGATATATACATACTAATATTAAATATAAAATAATCATGTAGTATAAGAGACATAATTCTCGATTAAAATTGATTCCATCAGTAAAATCTGATGAAGTTTAGTGAGAAGGACATAACGCCATCTCCAATCATACTCTATTTTAGAGTTTTACACCATATTAGAGTATGTGAAAGACTCCAACCTATACTTTATATGGCACTACAAATATAGAGTATGAACAGTATACTTCATATTTGAAGTATCACTATTTATACTCTAAACTACTTTTTTTTTTAATATTACATGATATAGAGTAAATGATTATAAAAAAGAATATAAATAGAATATTCCTTTTAGAGTATAATATAGAATAAATGGGTTGGAGATGAAATAGTTATTTGAAATGACAGATACTCTATTTTAGAGTTTATGTACTTTAAAATAGAATATTTAGGTTGGAGATGGTCGAAATTGAGACCCATTGACGGGAAAGATACCTTTCAATGTTAGTTTTATTATTTGGAGAATATTGTAACAGAATATATAATTAGTAATGTGCTATTGTGAATGGAAGGATTTTGATATAAAGTATTAAATTTTGATATGATTTTAACGTAATTTTACAGTCCTTTCACTATACACGAATTTTTATTTTATGAAAACACTATTTGGATAAGTGGTAACACACTATTATAATAAATAATTACAATTAAACGACAATGTATAATTCTCTCTCTCTCTCTCTCTATAACTATGCATAACCATATGCACATGGAACTATTCATCAAAAAATAATTGTTGGCGTGGGGGCAATGCTTTCATTCCCTGGAAGGATAACTTAAAAATTCTGCCTCATTGTCAGAATATATGAAGTCCTAAAATGAAAACAATTGAAAAGAGGGGTTTTTTTTTTTTTTGGGATAAATAAAAAGATTTAGATAATGATAGTTAATTTATGTTTACTTCTAATGTTGAGGCCCAGAACACAATTTGTCTAATTTTAAATTAATTTACAACCAAATAAATAAATGAAAAAAAAAGATGTTCGGGATATTTGTTAATCATAATATTTTTTTTTTCCAGAAAGCATTTACATATAAATTATAATTTATTTGTCACGGGCAGTTTCTCTTGTATACCTAGGCGGAGTTCATTTCTATTTATTTACGTTAATCTGATTATTTCGCAGACTCAATGTGGTCTTTAACAACTCCATAAAAAAAAAAAATAAATAAATAAATAAACAAAACATTCGCTTGCTGTCCTCTGATAGTTCTGAACTGGTCCTCATCAGTTGTATGTTTCCTATATATAATATATATACATATACATTCATTGGAGATGACTTAACAAATGGAAGAAAAGATTTGGACATGAACTCTTCAAATTTAATATATAAAAGTATTTTTATTTCTTTTTAATAAATAAGAGTCATAAATCTCATACCGTTAAAATTTAAATTAATTTATATACACATATATACACGTATATTTGTTCATGTTTTCACATATAAAGATATATATTATAGAGTCGATTAACCTAGGTTTTGAGAGAACAAAAAAAAAAAAAAAAAAAAAAAAAATTATGCCCTCAAATTATCAAGGCAATTAAGTGCGTGTGTTTCGTGACTTTAATTGCTGAACTAAAGAGGTTAGTCAACGTAAATATATATATATATATATATATATATATTTTAAGGAGGGGTTAATTTTGACAACAGAGGGAATGAAAGATACAAATCATTCCCATATATATATTATTTACGTTCAACATCAAAGTACCTATTTTGGGTTGTTGTTTTTAAAAAATTTCCCTTATTAATACAGTCCATTCGTCCCTTAAAAGGCTCCCATAATTATGTTTTCTCCAAGCCATAAACCTTCCAATCCATGAAGAGGAAATATTAATATTCAATCTCAAAGTTTTTTTTTTCTTTTTTCCTTTTTCTTTTAAACCTTTTCAATTCAATGCCTTCAATAGAGGAAAAAAAAAAGTGTTAGGATATCACCTACACAAATATGTAACATTGTCCTCTAAAGCATCTTTTATTGGCCAACACATCAAAGTGATTGTGAAGTAAGGAGGGGGGATTAAAAAAAAAAAAAAAAACCAAAATAGAAGTCAAGAAATTTAAAAAGAAAATAATATATTTTACGCGTTACGTTCAGTACGATAAATTAGAGAAGATGATAAATTATGTTAGAGATTTAAGGGCTTATCTTGGTGAACCTTAACTCAAAGTTTTTATTTGTCTTTCCTAAAATTTTTGTCTATCTTTTCTGAAAATTCAAAAAAATTTACTATTATAACTAAAATATTTCAACTCAAACTAACATATCAAACACCCCCTTAAAAAGAAATTAATATATTTTACGCGTTGCGTTCAGTACGATGAATTAGAGAAGATGATAAATTATGTTAGAGATTCAATATCTTTTAAAAAATATATATATATGTTAATTAAACAGTCTAAGATTATCACACATTATTATTTATTTTTATCTTACTAAAATATTTCTTCCAATAATAATTGTGAGAATTTACACCGATATATTTGACAATTTATTTTGTTTTCATGCTGAAAATTAAAAAGGACGGCATGGTACGTCATTTTTTTAAAATTTATTTAAGGGATGGCATATAGGTCATCAGCTACAAGAGATTAGAAAGAATCAAAGTGCCTCCAAAAGTCATATATAAATATTAACACAAAAAAAGACAAAAGAGCATGTGGGAGTACAATTTAGATAAAACCAATTAATATTATAGTTTGGAGAAAAATAAGCATGTGATTTGGTGTACACGTGCATATTTATATATATATAATCTGTATATCAATATTTTTATATATAAATGTATGTATAACAGTTCACATCTTGCTAAAAACTAAAAAAGTCTCCTTCCTTACACTTCCGTTCTCTCTCTCTCTCTCTCTCTTTGTCTGTCTGCACAACTTTCGAAGTGAAGAAAACAGTAATGGAAGAAACGGATTCAATCACTGTAAACTAAGATGGAAAGAAATTAAAAAAGGAAAGAAAATCCAAAAAAGGAAGAACAAAATAAAACTCACACACTCTCTCTCTCTCTCCCCCTCATTAATTTATCATTATTATTATTATTATACATTTTTATATTCTCTTCCTAAACTGGTGCGTCTCTGTGCAAAAGAGAAGGACAATTATATGTTTGTGTTGTAGTGCATTCCTTTGCTCTACTTCTGAAAACATTCTGATTCTGCTGTTAAAGGTTAAAATTCCCTTTTCCTGGGAAAGGAAAAGAAAGAAAAGGAAAGGAAAGGAAAAACCAAACAAGGGTCTTCTTCATTTGTCTCTGTTGTTCTTTCTTTCTTACTTTCTCTTCTTCCAAACAAACCCAATGGCTGAAGAATCCTTACCAACACTTCCCTTTGACAGAGCAGTTCAACAGGTCTCATTTTCCTCTCTCTCTCTCTCTCTCTCTCTGGGATTCTGTGGTTCCGTTTTGAAAAGATTGTTTTGTTTAGTCCTACATGATCTTAAAATTATTCATTTCTGGTTTTTTTTTTTTTTTTTTAAATTTGATTTCCTGTTTTGTTATGTGTAGAGTTTATTTGGGTTTTGATTTGTTTCGTGTAGTTTTCCTTTTAGCACAGTGGCTAATCATGACTTTATATCCCCATTGTTTGTTTATTAATTACATTATATACTTATGATCAGATCACAATTATACTTCTTCATCAAGGTTTTTAAATACTTAAATTAGAAATTAAGTAACCGGGTACTTCTCCAAGTGTTAATTATACTTTTTTTTTTTTTGTGGCTAATGTTATGAAAGAAAAAGTGTTAAATGTTTTGTTAAACTGTGAAATTAGACTATTTATATTTTATCAAATTGTAAACTTGTGCTAGTCATGAGTTTCACTAAAATTTTGTTTGTAAATCTGCAGGCAATAGTTACTATAAAGAAGGGTGCACGTCTTTTGAAATGTGGAAGAAGAGGGAAGCCTAAGTTTTGTCCTTTCTGGCTTTCTGCGGTAGGCATACACACACACACACACACACATCTACATATATAAACACTCTCTGTATCTCTGAGACTAAGTCATGAGATCATGCTATCCAATATGCACAATTTTGTGTAAAACTTTCTCAAAGGTGAAAAATGTGGATATATGTATCTTTGGTTGGTCACAACAAAGCTAGCTAGCACCGAATTTTTAGCTTCAAATGAGCCTCTACTGATAAATCTGTGATGGGTTTTCCTTTTTCGATGATTATTCTAAATCGAAGGATGTTATGGGTCGTTAGTATGTTCTGGTTTTTGTGATATCTGTGTTGTTCTTGTTTTTTTTTTTTTTTGTGCTCGTGTTGTAATTCTTTGAGGACTTTTTTGTCCTCTATCTTTTGGCGAAAAGAGGTTACTCACTACTCAGTACGAACAATTTTATGAAAACTTTCTTAAAAAGACATATAAGTTTCTTTTTTAGTCAGAATCTTCATACAAGTTGTTTCAGGTTTTTGTCCCAACTCCAACGGATAATTGGATATTCAAACGTATCCTGAAAAGTACTGTTACATCCTCAGTAACTCCGTGTTTTCTTGATGAAAGTTACAATGTGGGTAAACTTTGTAAATGAGCATTACGTGGTTGGTGTACCAAGTCTTGAATTCCACCCCAATCGTTACTTGAACACACAAGGGTTTACGCGTAAAATTATCACTGATACTCTGAGTAGTCAGCAAGGATAATGTTTGTGTAGACGCTACTATTACTCTTGATTTGAGCATGCTTGCGTTGTTTTTGATTTAAAAAGAAAAAAGGAACGAAGTTTGACTTTCAATATTTAGATGTTCAGGGCTTTAATAATCTGGTTTTACTTTAACCTTGAAGAGGTGATGGTTCTTCATTGGAAAGAAAACATCAAAATTGAGCCTTAAATGAACCCTTATTTTTAAGTTATATATTCATTTCATCAGATTTGTTTCTGGATTTCAGGATGAGAGATTTTTGATTTGGTATTCTGGAAAAGAGGAAAGACAATTGAGACTGAGCTCTGTTATGAAGATTATTCCTGGACAGAAGACTGTATGTAATATATATTCATGTTTTAACTTGTATTGATCCAACTCTAATTCAGATATTGGATTGTAGAAAATAGTGCATTCTGTTTTATGGTTGGGTGATTCCACTTTTTGCAGGTTAGTTTTCAGCGGCAACTTCAACCAGAAAAGGAATCTCAGTCTTTTTCACTTGTCTATGCAAATGGTGAACGCTCGCTTGATCTGGTATACTTACTACTTACCTAAATATGGTTCCTAATTGTGCAGTTAAATTTTCAACTTAATTAGTTATCCATGTAGACATGCAAGGACAAAGAGCAAGCTGATTCTTGGATGCTAGGATTGAGAGTCATAATATCAAGGTATCACCAGCCTAAGCCGTTTAATAATAGCTTGAGAAGTCATAGAGGAGTTCAAAGTTGTATCAGTAGTCCAGCCGGTTTTATTCGGAGAATGCATAATCTTGGACTTTCGGATGATGCCCCCGAATTTTCTCAGGTAGGCTCTTAATATTCCAATTCCTACCTCTTTTTCCATGACCTTTTTTTTCGCTTTATTTTAACATGTTCAAAGACATGTAGCGAACTACATTTTACGTGTCTATTGATTAGGAATGGTTTTTGTATCTTAAACTTTGAGATGATATGCAATTTGAATCTATTCGTCTATTTCTTAAAGGTCCATAGCATGTGTGGGAGTCCTAGTTTGTCACTTTCCGCGAGGTGCTTTTCTGATGGCTTGTCACATTCTTCTGATAGCTTTTATTGGTCAGAGGCAGCTCCATCGACTGTGCGAAATGTCATGGATATTTCTGTGCCGAATTCTCCGTATATGGGGCCCAATCATCTCGAGAAGATATCTGAACAGTATGTGCCTCATAGGTTGGCTTCCGCTTCATTTGAATCTCCTCTAAAGCAAAAGAAACATATTTTGAAGGATGTTATGATCTGGGGTGAAAAAATAGAAGGGATTTTAGAGGGTACGAGTGACAGGTCTAATAACAACAACAGCATAAGGAAAGCGGACGTGTTATTGCCAAAATTACTTGAATCCACGACTATGTTAGATTTACAGAATATTTCCTTAGGAGGGAAACATGCTGCCATAGTTACTAAACAAGGGGAAGTCTTTTGTTGGGGTGAAGAGCAAAGAGGAAGGCTTGGACACAAGATCGACATTAATGTGAGCACCCAAGCTTGTCGACACCCTCAGTGGGGTCCGGGTAAATTCCGTCGCCTGCAGTGAATATCAAACATATGCTCTGACACATTCTGGGAGGTATATAGGTGGGGGGACACTGGTTGTGGTGCTGTGGTCGGCGAGGAGAGAAGTCGGTGTCATTGGTTGCCTCATAGAATTTCGGCCTTGGATGGTATAGTCATTTCTAACGTTGCTTGTGGGGAATGGCACTCGGCAATGGTGTCCAGTACCGGGAAGCTTGTTCACATGTGGAGATGGAACTTTTGGGGTTTTGGGTCATGGGAACTTCCGAAGTGTCTCTCAACCGAAAGAAGTTGAGTCTCTACAGGGTTTGTGGGTGAAATCTGTTGCCTGCGGATCATGGCACACTGCTGCAATTGTTGAAGTCATTGTTGATCGTTTCAAGTTCAATGGTGTCGGTGGGAAGTTATTTACATGGGGTGATGGGGATAAAGGCAGGCTTGGGCATGCTGATGAGGAGAAGAAGCTTTTACCGACGTGTGTTGCGCAACTTGTGGACCATGATTTTGTCCAAGTTAGTTGTGGAAGAATGTTGACTGCTGGGCTTACTAGTCATGGGACGGTCTATACGATGGGAAGTGCAATACACGGGCAGTTAGGAAATCCACAGGCCAAAGATAGAACAATCACAATAGTTGAGGGTAATCTCAAAGAAGAGTTCGTTAAGGAGATAGCGTCAGGCTCGTATCATGTCGCTGTTTTGACCACTAGTGGAAGTGTATATTCATGGGGAAAGGGTGCAAATGGGCAGTTAGGATTAGGTGATATTGATGATCGAAACTCGCCGACTTTAGTGGAGGCTCTGAGAGACAGGCAAGTGGAAAGTATTGCTTGTGGATCAAATTCCTCAGCCGCAATCTGTTTACACAAATCAATTTCAGTTACTGAGCAATCGGCTTGCAACGGATGTAAGGTGCATTTTGGGTTTACAAGGAAGAAGCATAACTGTTATAACTGCGGTCTTCTCTTTTGCCATGCTTGTAGTAGTAAGAAGGCTGTAAATGCATCTCTGGCACCCAACAAAAGCAAGGCTTTTCGAGTGTGTGATCAGTGCTTCAACAATCTACGGGGAGTATCACATTTGGGTGGACAATTGAAGCAAGAACACCACGGTATGAAGCAGCTACCAAGTGAGCGGAAGGGATTCCGGGAAGAGAAAGAAAGTAGGGGACCCGTGACACCTAGATATGGTAAGATGATTTCTGTCAATCAGTCTTCGAACAAGGAAAGCCAATTTTCTAGAAGAATGTCAGCAAAAAGCCAAGGGGAAACCCGACTAAATCTGGATTCCGTTTCTTCTTTGTTGGGTGGACAGCCAAATGGGGTCAAGTACCATGTCCCCCATTTTTTGAAGTACATCAAGTACCATGTCCCCAATTTTTTGAAGTACATCATAGAGAAGTTTCTAAAGTGCTTAGCCCTTTGTCGAAGAAACAAATTTCTCCTTTCGCTGAAAGGCATCGAGTATCCAACTTATCTAGTACCGCCATCGTAGAAAATGTCATATCTGAGCCAGATGAGACGCTTATTGAAGAAGTTCAGAGGCTGAGAACTCAGGTAAATCCTTTTGTCAATCTTGGTCATGCACTGGACTTCTTTCTTCGTCTTAAGAGCTCATGTAGTTGACATACTTTCCGGACTTCGCATTCGTCTGTTTGTTTAAGGTAGAGGTGTGGTCAAAGGCCATTTTAGATGCTTGCTTTGTCCACTGAGTTCATTTACTCTTTTACAGGTAAAAAGTCTCGAAAAGAAATGTCAGAGTGGAAGCCAGAAGATTCAAGAATGTCAAAAGAAAATCGAGGAGACATGGTCCTTGGCGAGGGAGGAAGCTGCAAAATGCAAAGCAGCCAAGGAGGTTATCAAAGCTTTGGCATTGAGGGTAAGATATTTTGTCTCTAGCCGCTTTTGGGGTCATGAAGAAATTTTTCTAGTCTACATTCTCATAGTTGACGCGCCCTTTTTTATTTGTTTATTCATCGCAAGCTTCATAAAATCTCGGAGAATGCCTCTACCAATGGAAGGAAAGCAAAAGATGGAGTTGATACTAGTCTTCGTCCGATCACCCCTGTATCCACAGATAGCCCTACTTTCGGTTGTGTTCAGTCTGTATCAGTTGCTACTGGTCTGCCTCAAATTGCATTGCCAAATGACAAACAATTAGATAGTCTGTCAAACTCTCCATCGTGTTCTCCGAAACACTGAAACTCCTCTATGGAAGTGACACATGCCGTGACAACAGCAGATCGGAGGCCGATTCCCAAGTTGGATGTAAGGAATCAGGGAAGCAAGAAACTAAAGGTCTTAAGCTTGAATGGGTAGAGCAATATGAACCGGGTGTATACATCACTTTCACTATTTTGCCAAGCGGACAGAGGGGACTGAAGCGAGTGAGATTTAGGTAGGTCTTCAAGCTTTTTATTTCTAACTTTTTATTCCTCCTTTCGTTGTGCTTGTGTCCTTGATAATTTCTTTAACGTTTGGTTAAAGAACTAAACCAATTTTCTTGTCGCAGTCGGAGAAGATTCACCGAGAAGGAAGCGGAGCGCTGGTGGGAGGAGAACCAAGCGATGATGTACCAAAAGTATGACATTGAAGGATATGTTAACTCAAATCAAAGTCAAAGTTAAAAAAAGTATAGGTTTACTTGCCCTTTGTAAGTAAATGTAAAGAGGTTTTTGTATGTAATCTGGTTAGACATGAAATTTCACAAGGAAATTGTTTCAGGTAAAAGAGAAATCAAGCAGGCCTTTTTGTATACAAACTGTACAGGAACCAAAAGAAGCCTTTCTCTGTCCCTCTTAAAAAGACGAAATTGTTAAAAGATCGGGCAACTACACATTCAACACATTTTTATTTCCTTTGGAAAAATTACACTTTACCCTTTGTGTAACTTAAACCGAATGCCATGAGAAAGTTAATTTTGCTAGGTGTTTGTATCTGAGGGAAAAAATTACACAAGCAAACGCGGCTCATCATTCAATGCAGTTTCAAATTCATAATATAGGTCTCGTTTGGCGTTTAAACTCAAACTGTATTTTTTCATGTCAGTTTTTGTTTTTTCTGAAAAAGTTTTGTCTTTTCTGAAAAGTCAATTAAAATTTTCAACTCAAACTCATTCATCAAACCGTAGAGTTCTTGAAAACATATATTAGTATTTGTCTCAAGTCTTGTCTTTTCTCTCGTTTCCTAAATTTGGTGAATACATTCATTACAAACATGCTCTATTTAACCCTAAAAAGAACTACTTAAAATTGAAAAAAAATAAAAATAAAAGCGAACTTTTTCAACAATAAAATTAAAAACAATTAATAAAGTAAATATCTAATGACTACAGATAATATATATACACATATATATGATAGCATATTAATGAAATTAGTATTATATCATATCTATGCTTATTAGATCCTTCCATTCATAAGATTTGCTATATTGAATTTAGAAAAGTCATCTTATATTAGACAATTTTTATGATTAAGAAAATAGATTTTGATTTTGAATTTTAGAATGACATAACGATTTAGATTTAAAATTTTCTTTAAATTTGATCTAGTTGATTCCATTGTACAAGATATTAATTCTTTTTCTAGATTCAAATTTTTAAAAGAGACCTATGAATTATATGGACCCTCATTTTCTATTTTTCACAATAGGTGTACTAGTAATTGTATGGTTAGAAAGAGAGATATCCGTAGGAATACAGCAACGTATTGTACCTGAATACGCCGGACCTTTGGGAGTTCTTTAAGCTTTAGCAAATGGGTCAAGGCTACTTTTCAAAGAAAATATTTTTCCATCTAGAGGAGAAACTCTTTTATTCAGTATCGGACTGTTCATTGCGGTTCAAATCTAGCATTATGAACAACTATCTTTCACTAAGTGAAAGAGAAAACTGTAACCTTTCTGTGCAATTGGACAATTAACAAGATTATAAAATTCATGTTTATCTAAAAAACTACACGGAATCATACAAAATACATGCACCTCTTTTCGTCAATAGAGAAAAATGATCAACTATTAAACGAGTCGATAAAGAAAAATGATCAACTATTAAACGATTCAAATGGTACTAATAATTCAACAAACATAAAAAAATTCTGAAACTATTTTACAAGAAATATTTAAATGTATTCAACTAATTTCATAGCTAAATTCAACTAATTTCATAGCTAAATACAACTATTCAATTAATTCTCTTTGGATGTAAATCTTCATATCCAAGACTAGTTTCCTCATTTCCTAGATGTGGGACTAAAATTTGAGTCAAATATTTCTCTCTACCTCTGCGGGCATCCATATATATATAATATAAGGAAATATTCTCTTCAAAGACCTCTGTGGGCGGTTGCTACCTTACTTTAAAGTTCTTTCAAGAATGTTCCTCCACCATTTTAGAGCAAGAAAAAATAAAAGAAAGATTGAGTTTGTGTATATAATATATATTACATGCAATTATTATTTATGTGAAATCAGATATAATTTAATAATAAATTTATATATGATTCCAGCAAATTCTAAGTTTAAAATTTATATATATATATATATATGTGATATATATTATTAAGGTACCATATATACATCTGGTTTCGATTAATGACCCGTTATAATAGTTTTCTCTTATATAAATTCCAGCAAAAAGGATTCTTCTGTTTGATTTGATCAGCAAAAGAGATAATTATTAATTCTTAGTGGCCGACATTTTTTTTGTTTTAAAGAAACTGGGATTTCAGTCAATTATCAAAGTAAGCTAGATCAGCATTTATAATGGGGCCAAATCAATTTTGACGAACAATTCGTCCACAAACAATTTATTGAACTAAAAATAACATAACTAGTAGAAAAGTGGACTATAAAATCTCCGAGACTAATGATGCGTTTGGTAAAATGGTTTGAGTTAAAATTTTTAAGTTTGAGTTAATTGATTTTACAAAAATTAGTTATAATTTTTGTTGACTTTTCAAAAAAGATAAAAACTGATATGAAAAATATGACTTTAAGATGATTTGTCAAACACATCATAAAATTGTAACAAAAAGTATGAGAATTCTTAGTAATATACCCATATCTTATAATGAAGTATGATAAGATTAAATTCTTTGGGAAAAATATTATTATTATTATTATTATTAATTGTTCAAAATCATTATATCTGATGACCGAAGAGTGAAGAAGCATATAAACTCAAAAAGAGGAAAAGAACCAAAAGATGGATTGATGAAAAAGCAAAAGCAAGAGAGAGAGAGAGAGAGAGAGAGAGAGAGAGGTGGGCAAAGGATGAATAAACTTGCAAGTGATGCCGCGAATGCCAGGTGGACTGGAGCCTTCTTTTCCTTCACTTCACGTGGCAAAAGCTGGCCCCCACATGTGGGGCCTAGTGGACCCTACTTTTTTAAAATAAAATTAATATTTCACCTCTACACCTTGGCCGTTTTTTTAGTTTTGTTCGTTGTACGTCAGATTCTTCACCTGCGCCTTATTTTTTTTTATTTTTTTATTTTGAGTAAATCACCTGCGCCTTAATTAGGTGCTATTGATTTAACTTCATTAGTTTTTCTTTGAAACTATATAAATACAGTGTGTCTTTTTCAATGGTTGAGTTAGCAATACTGCTAATAACGTTAATTTTACTTTTTGTTGCTATGTTAATGTTAGCTTATATCATATATTATAAGCTAATTAATGACATGAAATCCATTAATTTGAAATAAACAAAATTAGGTGTGTATTGAAACGTAAAATCTTTCTTTTCTATTTTTTTTTTGGTAGGTAAAATTTTAATTACAAGGGAATGGTTTCAATCAGTTATCTTAAAGATAGGAAAAACAAAAACACTCATTCAAATTCTTAGGGAGATATAAGTCCAATTTGTAAGGTTTGGGACGAGTCAGAAAACACTCGATCATAATGAACTTTATAAGCGTATTAGGTATTGAGCATTGTCAACTAAAAATGAACAAGCTGACAAGCTATTAATTTATTGCAGAAAACATATAATCTACAGCCAAATGGATTGTTGAATTTCACTGAAACATGTTTCTATTAAAACATATTGTTGATAAGAGTATGCTAAGTGCATTCTTGATATGGGTGGGTCTTTGTGATTCATGAGTGAAACTCACATACTGATCATACTTAAAAACAACAGTTGTAAATTATGATAGTCCTTGATGAAGAAGTTTATTCATGTGAACATAACATTATTTCGTACAATAATGTAAATATGAAAACTAAACGATGCATTCTCAATCAAGAAAGCGGTCGGAAGCTAGGGCTCTTAGTAAAAGTCGTAACAAGCTTAGAGATACAGATCCGTTTTGTGGAGTCAAATGCATTATTCATAGTTCAAACTCTCAAGGTTAAAAAAAAAAAAAAAAAGGTAAATTATTGTAATGAGTAATTTGGATTAATCATAACCAACATGTCCAGTTTGTTGTCTTTTTTTTTTTTTTTTGGGTAGAATTTTCATATCTAGCTAGCCATAGGGAAACTAACAGGGTTATCCATAGGTCTGTTTGATAAAACGGTTTGAGTTGAAATTTTTAAGTTTGAGTTAGTTGACTTTTTAAAAACTAGTTATAATATTTGTTGACTTTTCAGAAAAAGACAAAAACTGATATGAAAATTTTGAGTTTAAGATAGTTCGTCAAACGAGGCTTAAGTTCTTATTCTCTTTCTAACTCATGTGGTCTTTACAATCTTGAACCTTTGCATGTGAAAGGTGACAATACACCCAACCACCGAAGCACAAAGAGGGTTATAGAATCTTAACAACTTCCTAACTTACATGAGGTGTTTATCCTTCTAAATTGTGCTTTTTAGCTTAAACTATAGTTGATCGACACAAGTCAATTTAATAAAATTAATTGATAAAATCATATTCTACTTTATCGATAAGAAATAATTACGAAGCATTTGATTCCATTAGAACACATATGATTTAAGATTACAATTTAATGACATAATATCATGAAATTTTACGATTGGAAATGATGCTCTATTGGTAATGACATATATAAAGACAAAAAATCATGGAGAAAATTACCAAAACAAGAAATGGAGGATAAAAGTGAAACAAGAAATGGACTAGCTAGCGACTCAAAGTGGGAAAACGAGAGACGAAATATTAGACAAGGAAAGGGATATTCATTCTTCAGTCAGAAACGCCGCCGAAATTCGTTTTCCACAGTTTTCTAGTTAACGTGGAGATGCTCCAATCAAAAAAAGAGGACGGTCGTGTCAGCCAATCAGTAACCGCCACGTGTTCCCGGATTCCGAGAAAGGACAAGAACGAAGCATGGGATAATATTTGGACTAAGGTTTGAGACGAACGACAAGAGAATACGATTGTCGTTTTTGGAAAATAAAAAATAATTTAAAAATAAATAAATAAATAATCGAAAAAGTGGAAAAAAGGCAAAAAGAAATGGGAAGATGGGGAGGTGGGGGGTGGCACCTTTTTTGCAATATGCTTTTTTTTTTTCCCTCTCTTTCTCTCTCTTCTCTCTTGCTTTTTCTCTTCTTATAGTTCACAAAACCTCCCCAGCCAACCAAACAATCTCCCCTCCCACAAAAATATTCTCACTCCTCCAATTTTGGCCTTTTCCTTTCTTTCTCTCTCTCTCTCTGTTTCATTTTTGTTTGCATTAGGTCCTCCTTGAAATCTGTCCCATATTCTAGTCAATCTCTTTCCATAGACCTCCTTCTAGTATTATTACATGCACGTATATACACACATAGAAAGGAGTTCTGAATTATTGTTCTAGAGTTCATTTCTCTTTTGTAGTCTCATATAATTAAGGTTAACCCTTATTGACACACACACACACACATATATATATATAATTAGAGAGAAGAGAGAGAAAGATCTAGAGAGAGAAAATTATAGACATGGCACCAGTTTCGCTGCCACCTGGTTTCCGGTTTCACCCAACAGATGAGGAGCTGGTGGCTTACTACCTGAAGAGGAAGATCAACGGTCGTAAGATCGATTTGGAGATCATCCCTGAGGTTGATCTCTACAAGTGTGAACCCTGGGACCTACCGGGTCTGTTCTTCTCTTCTTTGATCTTCAGTTTATAAATGTTCTGTGTATAAACTCTCAAATTTAGGACTTGGAATTAAAAAAAAAAAAAATGGCCTTAGTGTTGTGATATGTGTGTGTGTGTGTGTGTGTGTGTGTTTGTAAAATATAAGAAAGATTAACACACAGATTTGTCTTGTTGATTTGTCATCCTAGCTAACCCTTATTTCATCATTCCTTCGTTTAGTTACCTAGCGAACTAGATAATTTAATATGCATCTCGTGCATAGGTTAGAGTTGAGTTTTTTAAGATAGAGTTGTTTGGTTTTTCAAAAACTAATTAAAATTTTTGTTGATTTTTCATTAAAAAAAAACAAAAAAACAAAAATAACTTGAGTTTTTTGGGGTTGGAGTTGATGCTCCAAACCCCATTAATTTTGAAGTCAAAGTACAACAAATTATATTGCGTCGGTTTGTCACTGCCTAATTAAGAGGAGATTATCTGCTAATATCTCGATTTTTTTAATCTAGCTAGATAAGAGAAGCGTATTATAGATGTCTTTTCCTTAATTATTATATTTTAATTATCTTATCCCTAAAAAACAAAAAAAGAATTATCTTCAATTTGAAACGTATTATAAAACTACAATATTCATGTCAAGGTTTTATTTTTTATTTTTTATTTTTTTTTTAAATTTTGTCAAGCACGATTTTTGATTTCTTTTTTGCTGCAATTGTTGACCCTACATTTGGAACATTTAAATCTTTACGCCTATAAGAAGCCGCTAACTTTTCTTTATCAGTAAATTATGTTATGCTTTTGATTATCAAATAAAGTATATTTCAAACTTGGGATATAATATATATATATATATATAAATATATATATATTAGAGGAGGAAAAAGGAATTACTTTAAGAGAACCCAAAGAGATATGGTCCCTCGATCTTTAGGGACGTTCCTGTTGTGAACACGAAGATTTCTTGGAAAATTGGCGGAGACTCAAGAGTCAAAAGTGGTCACTCCGAAAGAAAAGAATTTCATTCTCTTCAAGAAAACAATGCATAAGTTCCCAGCTCTCTGCTTTACGTCTTTTTAAATACTTTTCTTTTTCTTACTTCTTTAGGGTTTTAACTTCTAATGAACGTTTTGCTCTAGGTGTACCCAAACCTATGTATTTCTTTTATTAATTAATTATATGCGTTTTTCACTTTTTTTTTTTTTTTTAAACGGTGTTTTGTATATTTTCTTTCTGTAGCTTCTGGCTAGCTTGGCTTGTAACTTTTTTTTTTTTGGTTTAATATTTTTGTAATTTTTCATCATTAGTTTTTAATAATATTGATAGTGATAGACCTTGCAGAGAAATTATTTATGTCTTGCCTAGAAATATGGATTGATGCTTGTGTCTCTCCAATTTAGTTTTTTACTTTATTTAAAAACCCTTGTTACATAATTAATTCTGATTTTTTTTTTCTTTTTCTTTTTTCATGTTGTAGATAAAATCTAATTAATGAAACTTGAAAATTAACCAGATGATTATTCCATGCATGCAGGAAAGTCATTGTTGCCAAGCAAAGATCTTGAGTGGTATTTCTTCAGTCCTCGAGATCGAAAGTATCCAAATGGATCGAGGACTAATCGGGCAACAAAAGCCGGATATTGGAAGGCCACGGGGAAAGACCGAAAAGTGAACTCGCAGACGCGTTCCGTGGGCATGAAGAAAACCTTGGTCTACTACAGAGGAAGGGCTCCTCATGGCTCAAGAACTGATTGGGTTATGCATGAATATCGTCTTGATGAGAGAGAGTGTGAGACTGCCTCTGGTTTGCAGGTTTGTGGCCTGCTAATTTTTTCTCTCTCCTACCTCTGTTGGGTTTTTGCTTTCTTTTTCCCTGAAAAGACGATGGAATTTTTTTTTGCCCTAAAAAAAATGGAGTCATTCCACTGCTCCTCCCTACGAAACCATAATAAAGTGTCTCTCCATTTTAAAAGGTACGTGAAAAAAGAACTGGCGATTTTAAATTTGAAAACCCCAAAGAAGAGAAATATATGTAACACTAATGTTACAAGGTTATGTTCATAATTTGGGATAAATAGATTATTTGATGTTACACCCTTCTAATATCAATGTTACGTTGAATAAATACAATACCATATATATATATTTTTTACTTCTATATATTATAGTTTCAATGGTTCTTCAAAGAGTACCATAGACAGTGCGTACATATGCATTGAAATTCCATTATAAAACGTGTGTAAACGGGTAATTTTGGAAAACATCTTGCTTTGTAACTTTTGATTTGTTTTGGAAAATAATCCAAGAGACCTACACAATATATATATATATATATATATATATGTCTAGAGAGAAAAAGAAAATATGCAAGCTATTTTACTAGCTTTTAACTTTGCAAAAAGAATAGTAAATTTACAAAAGCTACATATTAATATATATATATATATGTTAATTACTTACATTATTTATATATATATATATATATGTCGTGCAGGATGCATATGCTCTTGTGTCGTGTATTCAAGAAGAGCGCGTGTGGCCCTAAGATTGGAGAGCATTATGCAACTACAAGCACTACTAATCATATGATTAACACTAATCACATTGCTAGTGATCACTCATCAAGCATCGAAATATATTCTGATGGAAGATGTGATCCTGATTTCGAGAGCTCCGATTATTCCATGCAACCAGATAGTTGCTCAGTACCAGTGCTTCACAGATCATCTTCACATCTTGATCATCTCATCAGCGAAAGATTTAGAGATGCAAATAGATCAAGTAATCCGCACTTCTTATCTCATCATGATGACGCATTTAATACCTTCATTTCAAGCCCTTCATTTCCCAATTATGGGAACATGTCATACGCTCCATCTAAGGTACTATTCTTTTTTTTTTTTTTTTTTTAATATGTTTTTCAATATGTATATTTATAAACTAAGCAAAAAAAGAAAAAAAAAAAAAGGAAAATTGAACTTTTTTCTTTCATAATATATATGTTGATTTCTAAATAGTTCATTACTAACAAATTTAGATTGATAGGAGATGAACAAATTGATCACATAGTTAATAATTTGTTGTGCATGTGAGTTTAACAAGTGAAGTTTTACATTCCATCAAAAAAGTGAATTCTCACTTTCGCATTCAATTTTATCTATAAAAATTGTGTTATATACAAATTAAGTATATATTTTATAGTCGTATCATGAAGTATTATGAAATATCGATTAAATTTATATATGGTCATATATTCAACATTCTTATGACACTTAAACATACCTTAAAATTTTGACTAGTGCTCCTCGGCCTTATCTAATTAGTAGTTGAAGTAAATTATCTGAAATTGCTCTCAAGGAAATTAAATTAAATCAAATCTGTCTGACTAAATTTTTGGTTAAATTCAAAGGTTGATGTAGCATTAGAGTGCGCAAGGTTACAGCATCGGCTCTCACTTCCTCCATTGGAGGTAGCGGATTTTCCTCAAACCGTAGGGATGATGAATGATCAATTCAAAGTGCTGCAATCAAGTAGTTCTCATCATCACGCGGGGACGGATCAAACGGCAAATGGAACCGACGTTTTGCAGGAGATTCTTTCGGTTGCTCATGTCTCTCAAGAGCTGATAAACCAGCCGAGTAGCTTTGCGGAATATGACACAATGTGGGGATCGTCATCAGGGAATTTTGCCCCGGTGGCGGGTGATGATTTTACCTTCATGGTTGGCAATGCTCAAGCTATTAATAATAACAACGACCTGATCAATCCTATGATATATATGGACAAATCTTGGGAAAATCCCCTTATGAAGTCAATAGAGATTGGAGATCTTGAAGATGATTTCAAGATGGAGAGGACGGTAGAGAACCTGAGATGGGTCGGAATGTCAAGCAAAGATGTAGAGGATCAGGTACTTATTATGCATATGTGTGTATATATATATGAAGCCACCTATAATCGAGTGTGAACTCTTTCCTGATAACTTTTCTTTAAAAAAAAATTACACTTTTTTTAATCCCTCTGAAAGTTGATTATTCCTTCAATCAAATTAATTACTATTGAATGGATGTCAGAGTACTCTTATACTTTCATGAGTATGTATACAAAGTAAGTTTTCTTAAAAATTTTACCTTGTTTACACACTCGTGAAAACAAGGGGTTGGCTCCATCTGTATGCATGGCTTCTCCATTATTTTTATACGTAAACTATAAACCACATATCATTAAAAAAAATTAAAAAAAATGCTTTCATTATTTGTAATGAAAAAACTTTTCGTTGCTTTTTTTTTTCCCCTATGTACTTCCATTTTTTATTCGTTAATCCTCTAGTCAAATTGGACAGATGGAAGAACGCAAGATAGTTCCCTTTGAGAATATTTCAAGCTTCCGAAGGGAAATGGAGCATGAGGATGTTCAAATTCAAGGTACACTCTCCCTCTTTTATATATATATATTCTTTTTCCTTTTTGTTCCTTATATCCTTGCCTTAAATTAAATAAAAAAGAAAAAAAACGACAAAAGACGAAAAAACAAACAAACTGATAAGAGGAGACAAGAAGTGCATAAACAGCATCCTAGCTAGATTGACATCCTTTCAGCTCAAATATTATTAAAAAGAGAAATAATAAAATACAAAGAGTTAGCAAAGAGAAAACTAAAGATCAAAAGAAGAAACCCTAATATCCTTCCTTTTAAACGCGGACACTAGCCTAATTAATTATTAATATGTGTGATGTAGATGACTCAGGCCTCCAAAGCAGCTGTAAGGAATTCAACGAAGACACTGACCAGACAAACGATTTCTCCCTCGAATTCATCAACAGCGATCCGAATGAGAACTTCATAGACGATGGAACCATGGAAGATTACTCAAATTCTCCGAGCTTCGAGGTTGTTGAGGAGATCAAGGTTAACCATGGACTATTCGTCTCAACCCGTCAAGTGGCAGATACATTCTTCCACCAACTAGTACCTTCTCAAACTGTCCAAGTCCACCTAAACCCTGTAGCCTTGTTTGGCAACAATCTCTCGGTGGACAAATCCGACGATTCAAAAATGCGATCGCAGAGCACCAAAGCTTCAATCTTCGAGAAGTTGAAGGCCGTTGGGAAGGTGAAGTTTGTGGAAATGAGCAAGTCAATGAAGGCGTGGTGGACACTAGCTAGTGCCGTTATTTGTATTATTATTGCTCTTCTTTTGATGAATGTGGTGAATGAGAAAACGGACATAGATGATTCGGATGCGAGTACTAATTCGAGAGTTGATCAAGGGAATGAGAAGGGTTGTTCTACCAATATTGTTCTCAAGAAGATCAGGAAAAGGAGCAACAAGGAAGAAAAGGTCGTTTCGGCTGTGAACATAAGAGGTGGGAATAGCTTTGAGTGTGTTCTTGAAGAATGGGGATTTTTCTCACCATTTCATTTGCACTTTGTACCATGTGGGCTAACCACAACATGACTTGTTGATTCTAGTACTTCAGTTTCATGTATTTTCCTTTTTTTTTTTTTTTTTAATCTTTTAACAAATTAGTGTTAACTTGGGGAAGGCCATAACTCAGCCTTGTTCCATGACATGACATATATAGATACAATATTCAAGACAAAAATTGTACTTTAACATTTAACCAATTAAATTCCTTTTGTTGTGTTATTGAATTGCAGAAGTGGACTTGATAACGTCTCCATGGAAATTAAACTTGATTTGTGTTCAATTTGTTGATTCTCGGCCTCTCTTGATTAATGATTAGTGTTTCTATAAATTTCTTGTACTTAATTCGCGTGTAATCTTATGATTTAATATTGAGTGGTTGGATTATGATTATTTTTGTTTCTAAAGCTTTCCATTGCGCCCAATAAATAGAGGTGTTCTTCCTCCATTTTGTACAAAACGAGTTGAATTTGAATTTTATATATATATATATATATATATATATATAATTGAACTCCTCGTCAATTAATTAAATTCCTCTCCATTTTCTTTTTTACTTCAAAGTTTCTTTCTTCCAACAAATGGTTTCAGAGGTATGAATGCTCTATATGCCAAACTCAAAAAGATGATAAAGGATTCAAGAAAGAGAGACAATATGTTTTAGATTTTTGTCTGCCCCGACTGACCAAACCACCAAACCCGTCCACAAAACACTCTTAGGTCTCGTTTGGCATTTAAACTCAAACTGTACTTTTTCATATCAGTTTTTGTCTTTTTCTGAAAAAATTTTTGTCTTTTCTAACAAATTTTCAACTCAAACTTAAAATTTTTAACTCAAACTCATTCACCAAACAGACCTTTAAGGTTTATTTGGTTAGAGGCCGGCGAGATAAAGAGAGAAAGAGGTAAAAGGAAAGAGGAGGTGAAGGGAAGGAGTCTCTCTCTGGACCATTAAATTTCATCCTTCCGTCTTTGTCTTTTTTGAGTTTGAAAAGACTATTCTACCCCAAAAAATTATTGACAAATTTTATATAGAGATAATTAGTAATTAGACAAATGTTTTTCATTCATCCGCTTAACTCTCCCCTTTTACAAACAACATGAAAGATTCTAATAATCATATATCCAGCCTTCACATTCTCCATCTCTCCAACTTTATTCCTCCATCCCTTCCATCAAACGGAGCATTATTGTTCCTTATTATATTTTCCATTCTCCAATTAAGATCCTTTGTCATAGCATAATGTAATTGGGTAAATAAATCTTTTCACATATTCCCAAGTTTGGTACAAAATTTGTTTATTGTTTTCTTTTTTAAATCAAATTAAAGTAAATCTCATTGGATTCACTTTCTATCTTTGGGGTAATTTGAATTCCACCAAAAAGTATATTTCTATTTTGCCTATACTTGTCACATAGGAAGTTTTGTACTTTCACATATCATTAACAAAATCGAGGCTAGGAGAGTATCTAAGAATATTTTTAATCAAAAGAGTGCCCTGTTAAATTATAGGGTATCAATGTAATTTTCCATTAGATTTTAAATAGAATTGCCCTATTTTTCTGAAGTTATAATAAAATAAATATATTACATACAAATGATAAACCAAATAGATGCTATTCTCGAAAGTTAGTTAAAGAGAAGATGATGTCCAATTCATAAGTAAGTACCGTAACAGTCTAATAACTTAAAAATGTTGCACAAATTCAATTTTGAACATAAATATGTATTTATGAAATCATGTGAATTTTTATATTATTTTATTCTCTTTCTTTCTTTCTTTTTTTTTTTTTTTAATTTAGGAATGAGTGATTCAAACTCCATTGGATAGTGCAGCGCATCTTGCTTTGAGTACAGAAGAAATGAGAGGTGCTAACCTAACCACCCAACCCAGCAAGTCAGGGGCAGGCTCGGCCATATAGCTTCAAAATTTTCCACGCAACACCTTGTAATGAAATCAAATATTAAAATTGTCATTAGATTGTACTGACAATCAATATTCTTTCTTAATTTTAGATGTTTTCACTTTAAGAAATACGTACCTACACTATCAAGAGGTTTTTTATATATGAAAACAAAAGTTCTCAATTAATAGATAGAAATATTAATTATAGGAATTCCACAAAATAACCAACTCTTCTTTCATGTTCTCATTTTGACACCCCCCCGGCCCCCATCGAAACAAAATCCGTGAAAAAATATTTTTGAAAGAATATTAAATATATATATAGATATAAAAAAATGGAACGTGTAAGGGATGCCGGTGCTAAGGTCCTAAGGAGGTGCCGACATAATCGGAATGTCTGGATGTGCACCTGTTGATATTTATTACCATCATTTAGGGAAAAAAAATATATATATATATATATAAGTGAACCAATGTTAAATATTTCTATTGAAGGATATGTATATACATATCAGTGTATCATAAGTTCCTTTTCTATTGAAGGTTATGTATGTGAAATCTAAATATAATTTATCAATAGGAATTTTTGATAGAAGTCTAAGAATGAGAGTTAATTGATCCGGAGTGAAGATATTTTTACCATGTTTTGAAAGTATAAAGCTGGTATGTAAAACATCTTCAGTAAAGGGTTTTTTTTTTTTTTTTTTTTTTGGGTGAAAATATATTATAAGTACATGAAAAGCCAATTCAATCTCCCTTAAGGAAAAAAAAAAAAAAAAAAGGCAATACAATCATAAATATACACACACAACCTTCTGTTACAAGAAACACGACATCAACAGACAACTGATTCTAGGCAGTTAACTTTAATAAAGTACTTAATTAAGGACAAATAAGTGTAGGTAAATGGAAGACATTCAAAAAGATACACGAAAAATTGAGCATGCATATTTATGTACTTTGAATAATTCCTCTACAACAAATGGAAATCCGATTAATCGATGAAGAAAAACCTAGGACAGCAAGCTACATAAAAAACTGCAAAGCATTGAGTATTGCGAAACAAAACCAAAAAAAAAAAAAAAAAAAAAAGATCAAATACGAGACAAACACAAAATTAATTGGGATCCCTCAATACCAGCAAAAGGAAACGGTAGAAAAAGACAAGTAATTGACAAACACACACTCTCACTGATGGCAAAGGCCGATACATGCACCATCAAATAACTCGCCTTCTCCTGCAAATCAAAAACCTCCATAGGGTAAGATGAGATGATGATCAACACTCGCTCGAAATATATACCTCACCACCGCCTGTGACCCAACCCCTTCCACAACTCCAATCTACCAGCTCACCTCATGTGCAGATGGCATGAACCTCACTCACGAGCTTAACATCGAACGACGAGTTTGTAGATAAATTTTAGTAGCTAAAGGCTTGGTGATGTGCCGAACCTCCGGCCAAAAATGGGTGGACTACTTCTATTATCAAACAATGTCATAATTTTTTTTTTTTTTAAAATTTCAAGTTCATATAACAATGTATTATAATTTTAGACTCGGAATGGCAAATGCATCACATATTCTGGATCAAGTAAAGACTCTAAGATTCCGGCAAGTCGTTGCTACATCCATTTTATTAGAAATTGATGATCGTATTTTATCACTAGGTTTACGAATTTTTTCTTCGTAAATGCCTTAATAAAATAAATTTCTAGAGCCAGGCCAATGAATGTTAAATTAACCATGTTGTTAGAAACTTTTTGTCATTTTGTTTTCAAAATTATACACCACTATATATTAACTTTTTGTCATTATACGAAACGAAACGAAACGTCTTTCTGCCTATTGTCGCCACACTCACTCACTACAATACATCCGTTGCAACATAAATAACATGACATATATGTAAAAATCCAATATTGCTATTTTTTTGTTACCTTAAAAAAAAAAATTCCCATGTTGGTAGATATCTCTTGCAAATTAAAAGGAAAATATATAACCCAAATGATATCTGAAGCCCCTCCTTTTATTTAGCATCTTTCATATATGGTTGCAAACCAAACATTTATGTTAAAAAAAAATTTAACAAAGATGACAAATTACAGAAACCAGACATGAACCAGCTAAATCCAATGCCCACAGGAATGAGATACATGCATACATACATACATATATACACACACACGCACATATATATATGAATAGAGATACGTTTTCCTTTGTTGGTAATTTGTTTGGTGTAAATTGGGATGACCTTGAAATGACAAGTGTAAGCCAAGCAGTCATGATAATTTGCATATAAACCCAGAGAGGGTACCAAAAAGAAAAATCATATTCATCCGATTTTCTTCTATATGTTCTGGGTCAGTAGTAGTCTCCTAGAAATATATATATATATATAACTGATATATAAATTATATCGGTTTCGGAGTTTTTGCAGGGAGTTTCTAGTGGAGTTTCAAGAGATGGTTTCTGGTGGCGCTGATGATCAACGTGATGAGACGGCTGCAGGTAGTTCTAACCCTCCCAACGCCAAGAAATACCATCGCCACACTCTCTGCCAGATACAAAGGCTTGAGGAGTAAGAATTATATTTCATCAACTTAATTTTCCTAAACAACTCTTTTGTAATCGTAATATCTAGTTCATTTCATGTTCACAAACCTTGGAAAATGGTGATTTTTTTTTTCCCATTATTTTCTTAGTTCGATCATCTTTTGAACGGTTTCAACGAGGACAAGATCGGTCTAGTTGTTTAGAGCTTGTTTGGTTCATAGGTTTTAACGAAGTTTAGATTTTTGCAAGAGAAAAGATTGTAGTACAAAGATCTAATCATGATTTAAACTTCGAACCAAAGGATAATTTTTAATCAATGCAATAAAGGTTTTAACAAAATTCAGATTTTAATAAGAGAAAGGATTGTAGTAAGAAGATCTAAATCGTGATTTAAATTTTAAATCAAACGGGGTATTTTTAATAACTCAAATAAGATCACAACTCTCAACTTGCAGGAAAAAAAAAAAAAAACCATGATGATTTGTATAGTTGGGATGTCTTGATACTAGCTATTCTCTTTTTTTTATTAAAAAAAAAATTTAATTTCACCGAATAAAATTGGCTAAATTACTAGGGATATATACTGATGTGGGTTTCGGAACTTCCGAAGGAAAATTACATATTAATTTGTTGTTTGAATAAACATCACAATGATAAAATGAGGTCAATAAAAAGATCTATAATATATTATGTTTGGCTTATGGGGTGATTTTTATTTTTGTGAAGAGTTTTCAAGGAAAGCCCTCACCCAGATGAAAAGCAGAGGCGTGTACTTTCGAGGGACCTCGGGCTTGAACCCAACCAGATCAAGTTTTGGTTTCAAAACAAGAGGACTCAAACAAAGGTGTACTTTGTGATTTTTTTGTTTAATTTTGTTGGTCTTCTTAAATTCTGTGTAATCTTTTTCCTATTCAAAACTAAATCAATTGCTACTCTAAATTAATGAGATCTAATTGATCCAAAAACAAGATTTGGTGTTGTGATTATATGCATATATACAATTGGTAATTCAGGCTCAAATTGAGAGAACGGATAATAGTGTACTTCGTGCTGAAAACGAAAGGATCCAAAGCGAGAATGACGCGATTCGAGAAGCGCTCAATACTGTTAATTGCTCGAATTGTGGAGGGCCACCCGTTGGCCAAGAGGAACGAAAGCGCAGCTTGAAGGGAACTGCAGCTTCAAAATGCTCAACTGAAAGAAGAGGTATGCTTTTTGTTAGGGTATGATAATGGCAAGATATGGCCTTAACTTCAATGTTGCTAATCATTACTCTCTTGCTGGTTATGCAAGGATATATCATGATGCAACTAGGTTTTCATACTTGTAATTAAAATTTTCATACTTGTGACAGAATATTCGAACATTTGCTTCAAAGATATGCGGATGTTCGAACATTTGTAAGAGTTGTGCTAGAGCCAATCCCTAGGTCGTCCAAGAATATTTTAGTACTTGCAATCATTCGTGTTACGGTTAGTCCAACTCTTCATCCATGTTTGTCGCTATGCGCTTTTACCAACTCGTTGCAAATTTACTCAGCTTCGGGGATTGTACTAGGGTTCGCACATAATCAAGTAGCTAGTTAAGTTGAAGCACGCTTTTTTTTTTTTTTTTTTTTCTGTTAATAATTATTAGGCTTCATTTGGTTCATTAGTTAAGTTTGAAAATTTTAAGTTTGGGTTGAAAATTTATCAGAAAAGACAACTTTTTCAGAAAAATATAAAAATTGAGATGAAAAAATATATTTCAGTTAAAAATAAGCTAACGAACCAAAGGTCTCCTTAATTAGATTGTATCATGTCATTCTTGGTCCGAATTGATCATCTAAGCCATGGTTTTAAGGGAGAAGATGAATGAAAAGGAAAGCATAATTTGAGACACTACTTAATTTAGCCTTGCTTAAGGAAAAAAAAAAAAATTCAACACAAGTGGGAATAAAAAATCACAATCATAAGTTGGCTTATGCATATGTATGATCTTGTCTTAACCTTTTTTTGCAGCTTGAGATTACAATTAATCTTTGATTTCATACTTCTGATCCTGGCCATTTTTTCTATTGGAATTCCACTCTTTTATTAATGTTCCATAAGAAATTAATTTACAAGTTTATATATATTCTCTATTTGGTAGTGACATGAAACAGTAAGGGTACATCATGACATCCTGACTAGGTCGATATCCCTTTAGCATCCTCATCATCTACCCGCTCATATGGAATTAATAATAAACAGCAAAATACAATGAAATTTGACTGAAAAAACAAAAACCACTACAAAGAGGAGAGAAAACAAATAAACAACTATACCACACTACCATCTTATAGGATCTATTCAGACAAATCCAGTACCTTCCTTTGATAGAAAAAAACCTTCAAAAAAAAAAAATCTGATGCTTAACAAATTATAGTTTGTTAATTTCCACCAAGACAAGGGGATTCTCTATAGGATCCTTTGTGTTTATTTCCAATTTAAACAGAATTACAATTACAATTAGTGCACTAATTAACTTATAAACAAAAACAAAAAAATATATTTTTTGTTGTATTACCATGTCTTTAATTGTGACACCATATAGAATATGATTAATATTCTTAATTTGCAATACAATTATTCGATTTGATTACTTTGTTTATAAACTTTTTGCAGCGCCATAGGGTAGCTGGCCTTCTTGCCAGGTACACTGCGAAGAAACCATCTGAGATTGAGAAGATAATTTCAACTATCCCAAGAGGTTCTCCATTAGTTCTGCCAGTACCTCTAGGAAGTTCTGTGAATATGGACAACAATGGGGCAATAATATTCCCTAACAATTACCAAATTGATGGAGCCATGTGTTTGGAGAGGGCAATTATGGCAGACACTGCAGATGGTGCTATGGAGGAGCTAATCAAGCTTTTGAAACTAGATGAGCCTCTCTGGATCAAGTCGTCCTCCGATGGCCGCTTCACTCTTCACCGAGAAAATTACGAGAACATTTTCCCGATGAGAGCCAACATCATAAAAGCCTGCAACAATAGTGCTCGCTTTGAGGCTTCCAAACACTCCGGGATTGTCACCATGGGTGCCATGCACTTGGTTGAAATGTTTCTTGATTCTGTAAGAACTATTAAATATGCTATAGGGGAACTTTGCGATAATATTATTGAATATTCACCGCTAGTGAATGTTACTGAACGTTAAATAAGAAATTAAAATTGCATACTAAAATTAAATTGATGAATCTGATAGAATCTTACAAAAATATTTTTCCATTCAGAAATATTCACTACCGAGTTTCCATACTAAACCCGAAATCTTGCTAAATTAGTTAATAGATCCATTTTCCATGTTCTTTAAAAAGTCAAATATAATCTTGAAAAACTGTATATCAATATATATATGATAACTGTATCTTTTGCAGAATAAAGGGGTGGATATCTTTCCCACCATTGTTACAAAGGAGAAGACAATTCAAGTACTTGAAAATGGAGCAGAAGGAAACAGACACGGTTCCTTAATGATGGTAACTGCATATATATAACACAAAAAATTTTGTTTTAATTTGTAAATTATTTCATGTGTAGATGAATTCTAACAATAGGGTTGCACATCTAAAATGCAGATATACGAGAAGATGCACATCCTTTCACCTCTTGTGCCGTCTCGGGAGTTCTGCTTTCTTCGCCATTGTCAGCAGATTTCGGAGGGCACTTGGGTGATTGCCGATGTTTCTTATGATTCCTCGAAGGAGAGTCTCTTTCCTACTCGTTGTTGGAGGCTTCCCTCTGGTTGCATGATTCAAGATCTCAACAATGGCTTCTCCAAGGTAACTCGAAAACCTCATTCTTTGATTCTGCTTGTGACGTACCAAATAATTCTAATTAAGGAAATTAAGCCAAGCATCGGTGCGTGAGCTATTAATTCTCTTTGACCTTTATCGAGTAGAATGGGCAACTTCATATATACACATTGATTAAATTCTGATATGTATCGATAATTCCCTTAACTACTTGCATATAACTATTTAGAATATGCATGAGCTCTCCTAAATCTAGCTTATGAGATATTAATTCTCTTCATTTTGATGGATCGACCTTATCGAATAGAACGGGCAACTTCATAAATACACATTGATTAAATTCCGATATCTCGATAATTCCCTTAACAACTTGCATATAACTATTTAGAATATGAAGGAGCTCTCCTAAATCTTGCTTTCCTTTTGCGTGAGTTAATAATGCTAGCTGATCTAACGAGTTTCATGGTTAGAATTTAGAGACTGGGGCTGATTGACTTTGTTTTAATATTTTCACATTGTTCTTGACTGAAAGAAACTATTATAAAAAACCCGTCTCCTTACCATAAGTAAGGAAAAGGGGTTCCTACCTATAAGACTGAAAACCTAAAAATAATGGAGTCACTCCTAAATCCTTTATTCATTCACCTAAAATGTTTTTCACATTGTTCGATATGATATAGGTTACTTGGGTTGAACATGTTCACGTGGATGATAAGAGCCAAACTCATCGGATCTATAGGGATCTCGTATGCAGTAACCATAAGATCGCATATGGAGCTGAAAGATGGATTCTTACACTTGAGCGAATGTGCGAGAGATTCTTTTATTTCTCCAAGCTGCCAGAAACTGCGTCATTCGATGACAGATTTGGTAGAGGTATTTTATTTTTATCATTAATTCCACTACAAATAGTGATTCCCCTTGATTTGAATCGGAACATGCACAAAACTTTTGAAAATCTAAATTTGTCTTTAAATGTTTCTTAAAAAAAATTAGTTGTACCATCTTATTATAAAAAAAAATTGTAATTGAAACATGATCACGATCTACAATTGAAATATGCTTTTATAATCCTATTTTATCAGGAAAAAAATATATAGTTATACTTACACCATATATATAATTAAAATATAAAATCATATCTCCATTTAATATAACACTATTGATAGGTATTTTTTACAACTGCACGAGCCAGTTCAAGTAATAAAGTGATGAAAAGATATCATTCCCAACGAGGACTATTTACTACTAAATACTGAATTACTTTAATCCCAATTCTAATTAAATAATAAATTTATGAGATGCAATAAAATAAAAGAGAATTAAATTAAACAAAATGTATGAATTTTGCAAGGAAAAATTCAATATTTTAGGATATCTAGAGTTATCGATTTCACCGAATTAATCATGTTCAAAATACCAAATTTAATCAACCTCTGATTATTCCTATGCTGATGACAAACTTCTCTAATATAATCACTAATCTTTGTCAAGCATTAGCAAACTACCACAACAAGCCAGTTTTCACCTCTCGGTCTCAAATTCCAAATCTATCATGATTCATTAAGAACAAGAAATTCATAGTATCACACAAGTCTCATAAATATCTCTATCCTACGACAATTTCATGGTATTTAATCAAAGTTTAATCCAATTATCACTTCTCAGTCTCAAATTAGATCACAAATCAATGGGAAATGGTGCGCACACTTTCACAAGCATTAAGAATTGATTAAACACTCACATAGATATGAATAAACATCAAAATTGAATTAAACCATGATGAAATTGAACATTTATAATCCGGCTACATCGTAGCCCTAGAAAAAGAAATTTAGTTCATAATGAAACTAAATAACATCCTAAATAACGTTCTAAACATGATGAGAAAAGGAAAAGAACTGATTTATGAATCGGAATTGTCGCGCTCCGTCTCCGGAATTGCTACTCTTCTTCTCCAATTCATCAATTGCTCTCCTTTTCTTCACTCCTTTCTTTTCCTCCGAAAATCCTCTTTTTGAAACCGTAAAAGGCTTTTATTTATAGCCATAAACCAAAATATTTGATTTTTGAATTTCAAATTTAAAGAATCAAATCGGATCCCGCATAATCTCGCATTGGCGCCTAGATCCCAATTTTCTATGCACCTAGGCCCTAAACTGGAATTCGCGATTTGTGCCTAGGCCCCAATTTTTCAATGCTTAGGCCCTAAGTTACGTAGACGGAAATATCTTTTAGCGCCTAGGCCCTACTGAAACAACGCCTAGGCACTAAACTCTCGGGTTTTTGTACTGAAAAACTTATTTCAAACACCTAGGCCTCATAAAATCGATGCGTAGGTGCCCAATACTTCTCAAAACAAAATCTTCACATCAAAGTATGCCAAATGCTCCATTTTAGCTCCAAACGCGCCGAAAAACAACGAACCCACCTTTTTACTTAAATCCTACAAAAGAGAATAAAACAAAGTAAAATATCTTAGAAAAAAATTGAAAACCAACAAAATAATAAGTTAAAAGTATGCAATTAATTAGTATAAAACTAACTTATCAACTATCTTTTTTTTTTTTTAATACCATCCTCATTGAAAAAATTTTTGGCTCTGCCACCGACTAAAAGTACATATAGGGGTCTGTTTGGTTCGTCAGTTGGAGTTAAAATATTTGAGTTGAGTTTGAGTTAAGTTGAGTTGAGATGAAAAGAAGAGTATTTGGTAACATGTTTGAAAAAAAAGTTTAGTTTGAGTTGGGTGTTTGGTAAAAAAGTTTGAGTTGAAAAGTTAAAAAAAAAAAAAAAAAAAAAACAAGGGTCCTGTTTGACTGTGAAGAAATTGAGTTAAACCAATTTTTTCCTTTTTTTACTTGGGTAAGTTATCTGAACTTAAACTAAACTTTATTTTTGCACCTAAATTTTTTACTTGCTCTAAAAAGTGAAAAAAAAAAATGTTTGGTATGGCAACTCAAACTATCAACTCAAATTAAAATTTTTGTCTTTTTCCTGAAAATTTTTTTGTCTTTTTTGAAAAAGTTTTTTATCTTATCTAAAAAGTCAATTAAAATTACTATTACAACTAAAATATTTCAACTCAAACTAACATACCAAACAAACTTTACATATTTTTTCAATATTTATAACTAATCTAACTTAAAAATTTCATCGATAACTTATCTGAACTCTGAGTACACTGTACTTTATCACCTAAAAAAAAAACCATTTTCTTTTCTTTTGTCTGAAAAATTTTTAAAGAAAAGAACAAAAAAAAAAGAAAAAGAAAAAGAAAAGAAAAGAAAAGAAAAAGATAGCTCTCTCTCTCTCTACTTTCTCTCTCCACTGACAACCTATCAGCTCGCCACTACCACCAACAATGGCGTCCACAGCTTCCTCCTATCTCCGTCCCCAACCCCAAATCTCCAACTCCACATGGTAGAACCCTCCTAAGCCCACCCACCACCACCACCACCACCACCATAACCAGAAGCCCCTCAAGAACCTCCATTTCCTCTTCCTCTCCTCTCCCCCTTCCCCTCTCTCTCTATCCTCCTCTTCCCCTTTCCCTCTGTCTCTAAAACCCCCTCCTCCTTCCTCCTCCGAAACAAACCCCGTCCTCACTCCCTCCGAGACAACAACCTCGTCGAGCTCGAAAACATCGACCACCACCCGACGGCTATGAGCTTCAATCCCAGGATCTTCTACCAAGACCCTCCATGGATTGCCTCCCTCTTCCTCAAGGGGATCTTCACCGGCGCCGAGAGGGAGAAATCGGCGACGGCGATGGTGAGGCTAGAGTCGAGGGAAATCGAGCGGCGGAGGTACAATCTTCTGTGGCGGCGGCAGATTAGGGCGGAGACGGAGGCATGGGAGAGGACGGCGGAGTACAGGGAGATGGAGAGGGAAATGCAGGAGCGGAGGCTGGTGCCGAATCTGCCGCACATCAAGGCATTGTTTTTGGGGTGGTTTGAGCCGCTAAGGGACGCCATTGCCAATGAGCAGAAGGTGAAGGGGAACAAGTAGAAGATGACGTGAATGACAGAGCTGGTAGCAGGATGACTAGATGAACAGTAAACCATTTGGGTTCACTGTGCAACGGGTCAGATGGAGGCTCGAACTCGGCTGGACTCCAAACGCCCTTGGTTCGAACTGAAATGAAATATATTCAGCTTCAACTGCTGTGCCAAACAGGCACATAGTGTTAATAATTGTCTCTGAACTTTCAAAAAATATATAATTTTATGTCAGTACTCTCAAAGTTTTCTCACATGACAGAAGTACTTGTTCTCTTTCTTGTTGTTGATGTTTTATTATTCGGTACGTTTCTTGTTGCTTATATTTTTAATTTATTTGAAAAATCATAAATTTGTATATTTTTTAAATATAATTACTATGTGATTATGAGGGGCCAACATGATAATTTGCTTTCTAATTTAGTGAGGACGTATAATTAGTTTTCTGTGATAACTAATTACCGTTAATTAAAACAAATTTTAATATGTAAATCTAATCATTCATTTATTTTGCAGTGATATCTATGGCAGAAGGAAAACAAAGCCTAATGAATCTTAGCCATAGAATGGTGAAGAGCTTTTGTGGGACCTTGAACATGTCCAGCAGACTGGATGTCCCTCAGATAGCCGAGAACAGT
Source organism: Ficus microcarpa (assembly GCA_025413485.1). Taxonomy (NCBI): domain Eukaryota; kingdom Viridiplantae; phylum Streptophyta; class Magnoliopsida; order Rosales; family Moraceae; genus Ficus; species Ficus microcarpa. Next base: position 36,645,869 of record CM046379.1, read on the forward strand.
GGGGTTCGAGTCTCCGTCCGCGAATCCACAGAAATAGGCCAACCTACCGGCAAGGTTGTCAATGCAGGCACCTCTTTTTGGCTTCCGCATCCTCCGCAGACTGTCTTTGATTTCCTCAAAGATGACAAAACCCGATTTCAGGTATCTTTACTAAAATTCTACTTTTATTGATTCGTATATGGTATTAGTACGAATAAATACTAGCGACACCAACTTTTAATTTTTTAACTCCACATAAATAACCAAGTCCATCTAAAGAAATTATGTATATTTATTGCATTGACACATAATTTGATTCCATGATTAAGATGTCATGCGAGTAATTTGGAGATGTTAAATTGCTTGTATCTTTTTATGTTCCAAATTATCAGTGGGATGTTCTCAGCAATGGCCATCCAGTGAGTGAGATAGAGCACATCTCAACCGGAACTCATCCCGGGAACTGCATATCGATTTTACGGGTATGTGATCAATTAATTCTCACTTTTGATCTATAATTTTCTGCTTAATTAATTTTCTCACGTGGAGAAAGACCTGAATTATGTTACAAGTAACATTACTATTACTAAATTTGAGTACCAAATATTATTCACTAACTATGACTTATTTGTTAGTTCATGTCTTGCTTAATAATTTGGGAGTGGGGAAGATTTTGAACTAGATTGTAGTTGGTGATTATTATTATCACTAAAACCAAGTCTGCGATAATATCTTTTTCATGACATAGAACACGAATAGCTTGCCTAGAAATTTACATATGGAAAGAAGAAAGAAATTTATAACCCTACTTGGTGTGTTTAACATTATACCCGATAAAACATCAATATTTTCACGAAAAACAAACAATTAATATCATTGAATCATCAATTATTAAGGTGATGCTAACTAATGTTGCAACAAATCAATATTTTCTCCGGATGCTAGTTATTCTCTTTTCGTCATTTATTTATTTATCTTTATAATGTGATTAGTATAATTTAAATCGATTTCTCATTATGGGAATTTGTATTGCATGAGGCAGCCATTTGTCCCAACTGAGAACAACATGCTGATGCTTCAAGAGAGCTGCATAGACCCTTTGGGCTCATTGATAGTTTATGCACCAATTGACCTGGCAACTCTCAACATTGCAATAACCGGCCAGGACTCCTCACAAATCCCAATCCTCGCATCGGGATTCATAATCTCCGGCGATGGCCGCAGTGCTACGGCTCGACGCCGCACCCCCGGCGCCGCCTCATCCAGGTCCTCAAACTCGAAGTGGATCGCTTCTCACTGTGGCTTTCCAGATACTGATTTCATCCAAAATGATAAACCCGGAGTATGTCGCCGCCGTCAACACTCTCATCAGTTCAACGGCTCAGAAGATCGAAGCTTCTTTGAACTGCTCTAATGATCAGGTTTGATCGATTCTAATCCGTTCGATGATCATGGAGCCGGAGATCATGATCTTCTCTTCTGTCTGTCTTTGCTTTGAACGTTTGTCCAGTTATATCCATCTTTTAGAGACTTTAATAACTTATAAGTGATACATAAATAGACATGATAGGAGAGGACAAAACAAACTAGATGCAAAGGTTTTCAGTAACGTTTATTTTTATGATATTGTGTCGAACTTAATTTTCGTTAGTTGGACATGTTGTTATTTGGAAATTCGTTTTGAGTACCTGGAAATTGCTTTTGTTGTCTAGAAATTTTCTCAAGGAAATTATGTGTGATGCTTTTAGAACGACATCATGTGGGTTTCAGCCCTGCTCTCGTGCAGAGCTGGCTCTGTAGTGGAGTTTCGATATTGTTATGTGTGATTTTTGGATAGAAAAGATGAAGGATGGGAGTGGTGGAGGCAATAATTTGATGGAGAACAAAAAATTTGTTGGCGAGAAGGGAAAGAGGAAAAGGAGAACGTGGGGATGAAAAGTGATGTTGGTTCTCACCTTTTTGTCTTTATACTCAAAATGTTGGCAGGAATTTCTAGTGCGGTAAACTTAAACAAACTTTGACTATAAGAGGCTGTATGAATTGGTTCGCACTTGATTTGGAGTTTTAAGAGGTATTTCGATCGGAGTTGAAGTTAAGTTTTTGAAACTGTATGTTTGGTTGAAAAAAAAAACATGTACTTGGAGTGAAAAACTGTGCAAAAGTACCTAAAATGTATTTGTTCAGAAAAAAAATATATATAGTATACATTTTGTTTTGTTCCTCTCAAAATTTTATATAATTTTAGAAAAATTTAAAAAATTACCTCATTTCGATTTGAAATAATAAAGTTACGCTATTTTAAAGTTTGAAGTTTTTAAATTCAAAGTTGGACATTATCAAGTTGATTGCAGCAATGCTAACACTAAAAACAAATTTTTTGGGACCCGTACGTGGCCCTTTTTTATAATTTAGAAAAAAAAAATTCCCCTTGACCCTCTGCCAATTTTTTTTGGCTAATCGACACCCTAAGAAATCTTTAAAAAAAAAAAAAAGGGTCTACGGCAAAGTGACGAATCAAAAATAAAATTCACCCAAAAAAAACTAAACTAAACTATCAAAAGTTTGGGTAATTTGTTAATTTAATACCTAAACTATGAATATTCAGTCAATTTGATCCATGAACTTATGATTTTGATAAATTAGTCCCTAAACTTTTGTTTTTGTTTTTTTTTGTTTTTTGTTTTTGTTTTATTTTTTTACAGTTTTAGTCCCTCTCACTAAAATTGATGGATGAATTTCTAAAATTTAACAAATTTAACATGAATAATCAATATCCCTATCAGTATAATAACTAAAAAAATTCTAAAGAAATTATTATATCAAGTTCAAAATGGGTTTCAATTTTTAAGGGTTTTTATAAGAATAAAGAGGAAATTTGTTATAGTTAGCATTGTTATTTTTGTAAAATTTCCTGTTAACATGGAATGTTGAAACATAATTATATATCACTAAATTTTTTTTAAAAAAAAAATATTTCATCAATATCAATGTCAGGGGCCAAAATTATCCAAAATTAAAAGTTCAAGAACCAAAATCAAATGTTCAGAGACCAAAATGACATATGTACTAGTTTGAGTTAAAATATTTTAGTTGTAATAGTAAATTTTTTTGAATTTTCAGAAAAGACAGAAAACTTTTTAGGAAAAAGACAAACTTTTTGGGAAAAAAATAAAAAAAAAGTTTGAGTTGAGTTGGATTGAACCAACCAACCAAACAAAGCAAATTTAGGACTAAACGAAAAAATTGCCCTAAAAGTTCTATTAACATTGAACAACATCCCATTCATATATTTAAAAAATATATATATTGTTGGTGTCCTCACCCTCGTCCGTTAGGAAAATCACATGTGAAATTACATGTGTAAACATTTTCAAGACATTAATTATTATCTTGTTCGGTTTAGGTTCAGAATTATTCAATAAGTTCACTGTAGATTTATAGTTTTCACTGACAAATATCACTTTTAAAACTAGATCTCAAAATAAAAATACGAGAGTTCCAACTCAAACAAACTTAGGGGGTGTTTGGTTTCCCTTTCATTTTAAACTAAATTGTACTTTTTTCATTATGATTTTTGTTTTTTTCTGAAAAATTTTTTTATCTTTTCTGAAAAAGTTTTTTGTCCATTCTAAAAAATTACTATTGAAACTTAAAAATCTTAAACTAAACTCATTCATCAAATATCCCTTTAGTTTAAAAAAAAAAAAAAAAAAACCACCTTGCAGTACTAAAACAGGAAAAATACTATCCAAAAAAAAAAAAAGGGGAAAAGTACTCATTCACGAGAAATTTAAAAAACAAAAATGAAAAGGGAAAAATAATACAGGCATGTAGAGCCGTCCAGGTAATTCCAACTTGATGAATAGCAATTGGCCCAGCATCGACGACAACAATCATTAGCACAGGATATTTCTCCTATATTTTATTTTCTTTTTTTTTGGGTTAAAAAATGGATAATATTGTTTCTAAACAAAAACCCTTTCTTTTAATGATTTTTTTACCCTTTTTTTTTTCCAGAAAAATAATGAATATTGACCTTTATAATATCTAGGAATATTTGGTAATCAGTTGCTTTGTGAATGGGGCGGGGACGTTAGGTGGATGCAGTAGGTGAAAGTTAGATGACGCCTTGTTTTCTGACCAAAAATCATCCTCTCAAGTCTCAACTTTTGCCCCCAAACATCGCTTTATTAACCAAAACGCCATTTGTTAGATTCTTCTTAAAAAAAAAAAAAAAAAAAAAAAAACCCTTCTAGACACTAACGGTTACTAGACCAACTCAATTTGTTCTGACAAGCTACCGGTAACGACCGTGTTGGTTATGATCAAACCCACTGTAGTTGATCACTTGATAGATGGTTGGTTCGACACTGAATCATTGACATCGGGTGTCGATTCGAATACCTCACGAATTTAATTTGTTATTAACCCCTAGCTTCCCTACTTATTGTCATTAGTCTCCTCTGCTCATGCAGCAAGTAAATGAATATATCAATTTGGGTGTCACCTTTATGAGCACGTTGTTACCTACTAAGTTTGCAATGAATGGTAGTTCGAGAACTCTACTAAAATTTTTGAAATAACCCAATTTGTTAGAAGTGAATCATTTGAAAGATAATGCATTCAATTTTGTAAAATTTCAGTTATTGACCAAGAAAAATTTTAATTTAGTATATTTATTTCGTAAAGAAAAAAAATATAATCACATACTTTGAACTGATGGCTTGTTTCCCATTTTTTGGAATTATAAGTAATACGATGGATGAATTTAATCACAACGTGAAATTGCTCTTACAAACATTAAAATTATTTGTATAGGACCTGTGATAGACCATATTAGTAAAGAGTAGACCAACTTTAAGTAGTGGGATGCACGTGGGTATGGCGGTTCTCAAGATCATGTTTGCCTGATTCAATAATTTTATATATTTACGTTTGGTTTATATTTTTTAAAAATTACTTATAATTTTTATTAATTTTTCAGGAAAAAAAAAAGTCTGATATGAAAAAATACAGTTTAATTAAAATTAAACTTGAATACCAAATGATCCATTATTGCTTCAAATATCCAATAACAATTCATCACTTTTCTCCGCTTGAATCTGCCATTATTCATAATATATAGTTAAATGAAAAAATCTCTAAGTTAATACTTTTAATTTTTTATTTAAAATTTTGTCAATTTATTTGTTTATATATCTTTATATTTAAAATCTTATCATATAATATTATTTAGATATTTAAAATTTGTTTCACATTTATAGGTTAATTTTTGATGCACCAAATAATGTTTGAATATTATATATGACATGGTGTTTCATCAATCTCAAATATTAAAATAGAAAAAGATTATATGACATAATATGATTGATCAAATACTATTCAAAATATCAAAAATTGAATAATGAATCTGGGTCCGTTTGGTGAATGAGTTTGAGTTGGAAATTTTAAATTTCAATAGTAATTTTTGTTGACTTTTCAGAAAAGATAAAAAAAATTTTCAGAAAAAGACAAAAATTAATATGAAAATTTTGAGTTTAAACTCACGAAATAAACGAGACCTAATCCTTTTAAACTTTTTCTAAACAGGTATTTTTTTAATTCATATTTTAAGTATTTCCTCTAGAGGAAGATTTGAATATTTCTCCTAGAGGTTGAATTTCATTACCACGAGATTTTATGAGATATCATTCTCAATTGGTCAACGCAAGAGGGTTACTTTCCTTGAAAAGGTTCTCGTGTCAACATTGTCACCAACTTTGTTTACTAAAAACATTGATAAAGAGTACTCAAAAAAAAAAATGACATAGAAAAACAAAAACAGTAGATACAAATATAGTTTAGTGACAAATCCACACTTTATTTTACTATATGATTAATTAAAAGTAAAATCTTAAGAACAATGTTAAAAATATCAACTTTAATCTTAATTTTTGAATACTAATCTATATGATATATGAATTGTTATTTTTTTATTAATAAGTATTTAAAATAATATCATATCAATTATTGCATTTATCAATGATGATTTGATATATAAATTGATATTCAAAAAATTAGGATTAAAGTTGATATTCCTAATATTACTCAAATCTTAATTATGTTTTTGTTTTCTTACCTAAATTTTTCTTAATTTAAAATGATATTAATCTTATATCATAAATTAAAATTGTATTTGTTCTATTTTTCTCATATTCTACCTTTGTTTTTTTTTTTTTTTTTGGGTAAAATAAAGACAAAGACAAAGATTATACATGGGTTTGATCAACAAATCGGAGACGATTAGGCCATTTTAGTAAATTTGGAGATTGTCCAATGGCAAAGTTGATAGAAAAAGAGAGAGGCCAAAAATAATGTCCAAAATGACTGCTGGTCCCATCTATCTATATATATATATATATCTATGTCTCTCCCTTTCTCATTAACAGAATATAAACAAGAGTGTGCTGTCGTTCCGTGTTCCACTGGCCGAACCGGTTCATTTTTCTCAGTAGTCAAGCCTTCCTCTGCAGCTGCAACTCCAACTCCTCTACTCCTCTTTTCTCCTTCTTCTTCATCCAAACAATGGCTTTCGAGAAGATCAAGGTCGCCAACCCCATCGTCGAGATGGACGGTCAGACCTCTCTCCCTCCTCCTCTGTATCTCTCTGTCAATCTATGTTCTTCGATCTGATCTGATCTGCTTTTGACTTCTTTTTTTGGGACGCAATTCAGTGTTTTACACAGTGATTCCGGCGAGAAATTTGATTTTTTTCTACTTGAAATCTACGTTCGGAATATGAATCTGTGAGGGAAAAAAATGATTTTGATATTGATGAGAAATGTGGAAGATCCATTTTCATGGTGTTAGATCCAGATTTTTATCAGAATAAACTCGGATTCGTAATCAGAATTCCGTTTTTGTTAAAAAAAAAAAAAAAAAAAAAAGGTATTTTTTTAAGCCAGAGGTGTATTCTCTGGCTTCTTTTTGTTTTTTGTTCGTTGATGAAAAATCTCTGTTTTTCTGGTTTCGGTTCCTTTACGATCTTTCAATTGATTTTGGTGAACTATTGTGAATGTCTTATATATATATATATATATATAGATTTTGTTTGGTTTTTTTGAGTGTGTAAATGACTTTGTGATGATAAGCCACTTGAATAAAGCTCAAGTTTGAATGGAACTGGATAATTTTGCGAAACTGTCGTAAACAAGATGATTGTCTGAGTGATTGGACTTGAAAATGAAAATTTTAGGTGATATTAATATATGTTTGTATTGATCTACACAGGAGATGAAATGACTAGGGTTTTCTGGCAATCGATCAAGGATAAGGTCAATTCCTCATTATATTATCTCTTTCTCTTAAGTGCATTATGGCGTGTGTGTGTGTGTGTGTATGCTTCTGGTTTAGGTTTTGATTGGTTTTATCTGGATATGTTTGTCGGTATATTGTATGTGCAGCTAATTTTCCCATTCTTGGATTTGGACATCAAGTACTTCGACCTTGGCCTTCCTAATCGCGATGCCACCGATGACAAAGTTACCATTGAGAGTGCTGAGGCTACGCTAAAGTTTGTATTTCTGTTACATCTCTCGTTAAATATTCAAGAAAGTGTTCTTTTTTAGCCTGAAATCTTCTTTTTTCTTATTTGTTGCATTTATATTGAGTGAACTGAAAATCTTTTATGGTGTTTATTGATGTTTTACTGATTTTGTTTTTCAGTGAAGTTTAATTATTTTTAATTGATTAATGGTTTGGCCTTTTGTCTTTAGGTACAATGTAGCAATTAAGTGTGCAACAATTACCCCAGGTATAGATGAATGAATCTTTTGGGAAAAGCAGCGTGTGCAATACGGAATGGATTTTTCAGTGCTGTATTTTTGGTTTGAATTTGATGGATAAAATCTCATATGCTGGTGTTGGTTGACAGATGAAGCTCGTGTCAAGGAATTTAGCTTGAAGCATATGTGGAAGAGTCCAAATGGGACCATCAGGAACATCTTGAATGGTCAGTTGTCTTGCAACTTGCAAACTGTATAACAATCTTTTGGTTTACTTTGTATTTAATAATAAACTGAATTGTCGCATTTTCTTCAGGAACCGTCTTCAGGGAACCAATCCTCTGCAAAAACATTCCCCGTCTTGTTCCAGGTATTTTTCTTGACATTGTGTACATGTGGTTCCTATGGAATATATTTATTGATTTGGTCTTAATACCAGGATGGACAAAGCCGATATGCATTGGAAGACATGCTTTTGGTGATCAATATAGAGCAACTGACACAGTCATTCAAGGAGCTGGGAAACTCAAGTTGGTGTTTGGTAATGTTCTTTCTTTTTCTTCTCTCTTTCTTGGTAGGCTTCATAAGACTATTGATTGTGTCAGTTGTTGGTTGAAATTTTTGACTGTGTAGTTTACTAGAAACTAGATATGGAGAAGTTTTTTCCTTCTTATAAGTATGCTGTGTAAGATGTGGGCTTCTATATGTGTACTTGCAGAGCCAGAAGGACAAGGTGAGAAGACAGAATTTGAGGTTTTCAACTTTAAAGGAGCTGGAGGAGTAGCATTATCCATGTATAACACTGACGAGGTTTGAATACAAAAATTCCTCAGTGGTTCCGTTTTTGATTCCTGCAAGGCACTCATATTTGATTTTCATCTTTAATTTTATGTGGATGTTTGCAGTCCATCCGTGCCTTTGCTGATGCTTCCATGAACACTGCCTATGAGAAGAAGTGGCCTCTGTATCTTAGCACCAAGAATACTATTCTTAAGAAGTATGATGGAAGGTAAAAAAATTTCTGTGTCAGCTGGTTATTCAGAGATTTCATTTGTCAGTATTATTAGTTAAGATAACCATTTCTATTGTTTCATTTGCTTAATGAAGATTCAAGGACATATTTCAAGAAGTTTATGAGGCCAACTGGAAATCAAAGTTCGAGGCTGCTGGAATCTGGTGAGGGGCTATTTTTAACTTCGCTTGACATGATGGTTATGCTGTTACATTCTTGTTACTAATCTATTGAAATTGAATTTGAAGGTACGAGCATCGTCTCATTGATGATATGGTGGCTTACGCGGTCAAGAGTGAAGGAGGTTATGTTTGGGCATGCAAGAATTACGATGGAGACGTACAGAGCGATTTCTTAGCACAAGGTTTGTCTAACAACAATTTTGAGAATTAGACAAGCTTGTGCACAATGTCTTTTCTTGAACACTACATAGTATGTAGGAATGCATAGCATACAGGAATGCATTTTGTAGTCAGTTTTCTCATATTGGAATTTGAACTTGTGTTATCCTGGTTCACTATTTTGATGACTTCTGCTTGCATGATAACAGGGTTCGGATCTCTTGGACTGATGACATCTGTACTGGTATATGCTTCTCCAAGTTTCTTGTCATTGTCGTAGACTGTTTTAAATGTTGACAATCTTACTTCCAGAGCACTTTAATTCTATTTACCTGAAGAATCCTTTTTTTGTTTTATTTCATTTAACAATGGGTGGAAAGTCTGGAAGATGGACTAAATTTCTCTTATAACTTTTGGCCTTGGTCGCATATGGTTTCCTTGAGTTTAAAAAACGGCAGAACCCCATATACTGGAGGTAAATGCCATTTATAGTTGTCATGGGAACTCAAATATGAATAGCAATAGTACATCCTTTACTGGCGGTAAATTTAGACAGGGATTGCCTTTGGTGATAACTTTTATTTTACAATTTCCTTGTTGTCAATCAAAATAAAACGCTGTTGCTTTAAGATGTATTGAGCTGAGTGTTCTAGTGTAATGCTGGATGTACGTTGTTGACATCCATTGCGATTGGGTTCAGGTGTGTCCTGATGGGAAGACTATTGAAGCAGAAGCTGCACATGGCACAGTTACAAGGCATTACAGGGTTCACCAAAAGGGTGGTGAAACTAGCACAAACAGCATTGCTTCGATCTTTGCTTGGACTCGAGGACTTGCTCACAGGTGCGTTTAATGAAGTTAATCTTTCAAGTTGGATTTGTCATTAAAAACTCGAATTCGAGAATCATGGGTTGAGATTTCCGAAAAAAAATTATATCTTGATGCTAACAGGGCAAAATTGGACAACAACGAGAGACTCCTGGATTTCACTCAGAAACTGGAAGTTGCTTGTGTTGCAGCCGTGGAATCTGGGAAGATGACCAAGGATCTTGCTCTAATTATCCATGGATCTAAGTAAGTATTTTTTAGAATGACATGAAAATTGACCAAGAACGTTTATTCATGGTCTAACGTATTCTCATACACGGTGCAGGCTTAGCAGAGAGCAGTATCTGAACACCGAGGAGTTCATCGATGCTGTAGCGGAGGAACTCAAAGCAAGACTTTCTTCCTAGGCATAATTGTATGTGAGCTATGATGCACTTGGCCCTCTGCACTGGAAATAATGATCTGGATAAGCAGATTAAGATTAGATCTAACTGGGCCAAAAAAAAAAAAAAGTAAAAACTATATTTTTGTTTTAACCCCCTTAATTCATCTTTTTTACAGGTGCGCGTTCTGGATTATAATGTTGCAGGGCCAGATATGCAAAGGTGACATGGAAGAAAAGTTGGTTTCGGGTGCTAAATAAGGACAGTTGGGACAAATGATGGAAAAGTTGCTCCCTGACCCCCTGTTGAGAGTCTGCCGTTTCTGGGATTTAATTGTTTCGGTCAAGACGGGGATTTGGGATTGTTTCTTTTTCGTTTTATATGCCCAAGACGGTTCACGTTTTGATTTTTAGTCACATTTATAACTGTCAGGTTTTATCTTTTAGCAAAAAGAGAACTAAAATCAGTTTTATGCCCTCACACTTTGCCTCAATTCAACAACATTTGCTCTGATGATAATATTGTCATTTGGGTTGCTGTCCTTGTTCTATTATTATTTTTCACTCTGGAAAATTCCAAATTTTTAACCTTTCGTAATGCTGAAAAATTTCGTGGAGCTGAGGCCGTGTGATTCTTTGTAGATCGTTCCAGATTGCTCTTAACTAGAAAGGCGGGGAAAAGGAAAATTAAAAAAATTTCTTTAATTTTAAGGACTTTTTTTTTTTTTCACTTTATTTCTCTCTTAGTTTGGTAAGTTAGTTGTAGATAAAATTTTTAAGTTGTAGTTGGTTGATTTTTTAAAAATTAATTATAAATTTTGTTGACTTTTTCAGAAAGAGATAAAAATTAAGATGAAAAAAATATTTAGTTGGAGTAAATTTGGGTGTGGCGTTAAATTTGAGCGTAATCTCTCATAAAGTCATTTTTTAAACCTTTGAGTTAAATCGTATGGTCCAATTTGAGGGTGCACATGGAATCATAGCACACCCATTTATAACAAATCTGGCCCCCCATCACCAGCCACCCTTTCCCCCGCTGGCACCGCCCCTCTTTCTCTTCCCTTCTTTCTTCCCCTTTCTCTCTCTTTTCCTCTTTCTCTCTTCCCCTCTTTCTCTTCCCACCCCTGGTCCTAGCACCAACGCTAGCGACCCACCCCCGCCCCCCCCCCCACTGCCAGCCCCAGCCCCAACCGCCCCCTTCCCCGCCGACACCCCCTCTCTCTCTTCCCCTCTCTTCTCCTCTCTCTCTCTTCCCCCCTCTCTCTCTTCCCAACCCTAAGCCCCCCCACCCCGGCCGCCCAGCACCTTGGACTCAGTGCCGGTGACCCCCTTCTCTCTCTTCCCCTTTCTCTCTCTTCTCTTCTCTCTTTCTTCCCCTCTCTCCCATGGCCCCCTAACCCCGGCCCCAGCCCCGGCTGCCCCCACCCAGCCCCGGCCGTCGGCGACCCCACTTTCTCTCTCTTCCCTTTTCTCTCTCTTACTTCTCTCTCTCTTCCCCTCTTTCCCGCGGCCCCAGCCCGCCCCAACAGCCCCCCTACCCTGCCCGGCAGCCCCCTCCCCCGGCCTCCCCCTCTCTCTCTTCCTGGCAAGCCTCCGGGCGCCCCCCCCCCCCCGACGGGAACCCCCCCACACCCTCTCTCTTTCTCCTCTCTCTCTCTTCCCGCGGCCCTCTGCCCCCAGCCTGCCCAATAGCCCCAGCCCGCCCGGCGGCCCCCCAACCCCAGCCCCCTCCATTCTCTCTCTCCTCTCTCCTCTCTCTTCCCCTCTCTCCCTCTTCTCCTTCGGCTTTTTTTTCCCCCTCTTTTTCACTTATTTTGTTACAATGTGGGTGTGCCCACAATTCATCATGTGCACCCTCATTATATAAACCATCCAATTTAAAGTCGATGGTTAAAAAAACAACAATATCGGTAGAGACTCTCAATGAGTCTGAGAGTCTCTACCACAGTTTTGTCCTAAATTTGAATACCAAATAGAGAAAATTGTAGCATTCTTGTTAAACTGGTACACTCAACGTTGGGTGAGAACTGAGAGCGCAGAGGATCAATCCGCTGCAAATATCCATTAGCAGTCGATATTGTTATGCCCTTATAATAAATAACTAGGTTGGAGTAAATTGCTCGTTCAATCCTTGGATAATATGGGAAGTTTGAGTTTTGGTTCGGATTGTTAAAAGCTATATGAACTTTTGAACAAGAGGTGGAATGTGGTCTTTTTCATTAAATTTTTAAATGGAATAAGTAATAATATGTCGATTTCACATGCATATTTTTGTTAAACTATTACGGGAACAATTAAATTACACTCGATATCAGGCACTTTTAATTAAGAAAAAAAAGATCAATGATCAAAATACAATCTTATATATAATTTGGTGATCAAATAAACAATTACCTGAGATAAATTTATCAGAAGTTCTGACTAAGTAATTCGTAAATTAACAGATAAATTAAGATAAGTAATTCCTTGTTATGTTTTTTTTTTTTTTTGAATTGTAATCCCTTGTTTTAAGTGTGTGTACATGTATATCTTTGTCCTACCAACATTATAATCTCATGTTTTCTTTGTTAAAATGCTTCTTTTTTTTTTTTTTTTGGGCTCCGTTTTTATATTAATGTCCACAACCGAAAATGGTTGTAAACGGTATTTTCATAAAACAAAAAAAAAAATGATAATATGACTTTTAAATATTTAGACTAAACAACAGAGTAAATCGATTTTTTATCAAATAAATTTGTTATTTATTACTATTCGTTCCAAATACTTTTCAAGCATGCTATTTTATTTACTTTATAAAAATATTTTCTTCTTTCTTCCTTTTTTAATTTCGTTTTAAAAACTTTCATTGTAGCGAAATTTGGTCAAACTTAAGGTTATAGAAAAGGAACATTTTAACCTCGAGGTTGATTATCCTTTAAAAAAAAACTCAAGGTCGATTAAATTGGTTAAATTCAATATTGTTGATGTTTTACAACTTAATTTTGATTACAATTTATTAAAAAGAGATGGTTTTTTTTTTAAAAGGAAAATAGAGGTTTTTTAAACGTGAAATAACGTAGGGATTGTCCAGATACTTGCCTTCATTTAATTAGCTATTTGCTTCTGATTTTAGACGTTTTAAAATTGTACTTTTTCAATTTCTTTAAAAGGTTTAACTTTGTTCACAGCACGGTGACGACTTCTTTAATTAATGATAATGACAAATATCAAACCTAACTAAGGCCATCTCCAATCCAGATACTCTATTTTAGAGTAAAATAGCTAAAATAAAGTATCTGTCATTTTAAATAACTATTTCATCTCCAACTCATTTATTCTATATCATACTCTAAAAGGAATGTTCTATTTATATTCTTTTTTATAATTATTTATTTTTGGTTTATCACATGTAATTGTTTAATGCATTTTTATGTATGTTTATTTATGGTTTGTTTATGAATTAGAATATCTTCTCAACTTTTTAAGTTATGTAAAACTTGTTTGTTGATTTACTATCTTACAAAATTTATTCAAAATAATAAAATAAAATAAGGCATAAAAAAATAAACATAGCTTAAGATTTAAACATACAAATACTTTACATATAGAAAAATGGATAATTTTGAAAGAAAAATTAAATTAAGGGTAACTTTATAATTTTTATTTTTACCTAATATTACTTTAAAATTTAATTTAAAAAAAAAGTAGTTTAGAGTATGAACAGTGATACTTCAAATATGAAGTACACTGTTCATACTCTATATTTGAAGTTCTATATAGAGTATGGGTTGGAGATGTCCCATACTCTAAATTTAGAGTAAAACTCTATTTTAGAGTATGGTTGGAGTTGCTCTAAATTCATACATATTTATTCAGATAAAGAATGCTAATAACGATATCGAAACTTAGAAAGTATATGAGATTAGAGACAAAAACCCTACTCATATAATTTAGACATCTCGTTAGATACAAAGTTACAAATAACTAATTATTTTTTAAGAGAGGATAAGAACAAGAAGTTTTCGAAAAGAACATATATGGAAATGAATAACAAAACACTAAACAACACGGCAAAAAGCAAAGTCAACGTGATGAGAGGGAGAAATGTAGATTGTATTTCCCTTAACAATAACATAAATTAAAGCGGCAAAATTAGACATTTAAGCTTACAATAATTCACTTATATGGAATTGCAGATGAACAAATTCAAGACAATTGATTACCTTATAAATATAAGCTTACTCGTTATAAGTCATTTTAATATTATCAATCTCCTATAGATCAACTTTTCGAAGTAGTCCAACAAATTCGAGTAAGAATTGAAGTATGTGATAGAGTTAAAGTGGCTCGATGTATACACCAAACAATAGCGAAAGTCGACATTATTGCTACAGACAAGCGTTAGAAAAACAATCATCATTTGATGATCTAATTATGAATTAAGGATGACAATATACTCTATAGGGATGGACCTTGTATGGTTTTGATGGGACGAAAATAGAGGACAATATCCAAAAATGAAAATGAGGATTGGGATGAAATCTTTTTCCTGAATTAACCTTTTTTTTTTTTTCACTAAAAAGGGAAGTAAATAGAAATGTTTATTATCAATAAGCCTTAATTAACTAATAAAAGTTAGTACTGTTTTAGCTCTCTGACTTTGTTACTTTTTGTAGAGGTATTTGTGTTGCTTTTTACTAGGATATAATTTGAATTTATTTTGTAAAACTTTTGATTTTGAACTTTTATTTTAATTTTTATTTGAAAATATGTAATTTTCAAAATGAATGATTATATTTAATGGGGAATAAGACAGATGTGGAAAACTATATCCGCCCATTTTAAGCAGAGATGTGGTTGTAGATAATTTTGAGCACCAATGATGAAGTTAAGAAACCAATACCGCTTCTCTCCCTGATTTCCATTCCTACAATAAAGAATTTCTTTAAACTTCACATATATGTACACTAATTTAAAGACTTATTTATTAATAAAAATGAAGAAAAAAATAAACTGTAAAAATATAAAAAATAAAAATAAGGAGTGGTTTGTCGTAGAAACTAAAAGAAGTATTTGTAAAAGAATCAAAAGGAAGAGAAGTTGTTTTGTGGTCCATGTGGGACATTGAATAAATGAATTATGTTTCACATCTTTGATACAATATAATATACATATATATAATTGAAATTAGAAAATTACTTTGCCTAACAATAATATGTCTGTTACTGTAATTGTCTAAAAATTAGTTAAAATTAACAAAATACACCAGCAGGCAGTCTTTGCATCGCACTTAAAGTATTCTTAGCTGCTTTACTAGCTACCCTGACTACTCAGAAAACAAGAATAGAAAAGAAAACCCAGAAATTATCACGAATTCTTAAATGAGAATCAAAGATTGATATATAAAATATCAATTAGTAGGCATGGCATAACGACACAACGGGCACAGATGACTGGTTTCCAGCCACCGAACTGTGCATTCCTCCTGATTAAGGTGAGAGCACGGCATTCTTAGTACCTTCTTATGATCGTCGTCATCGCCATCGTTGTTGTCCGAGTCTGACCGCTGTGATGAGTACAAAGATAGCCGCTCCAAACAAATCATACAACTTCAATCGACGACTTGGACGCAGGCAAAGTTCGAAAAGCATTAGTCGATTCCTTTGTGTCGTGCTCAAGCGCTTGCCCAAAGATACGACCTGCCATGGAGGAAATGCATGCAGTAACGAGCAATGTGTTGGAGACGGAGAAGTTATGGTGCTGGGCGGCGTTAGAGACGGTGGTGGCTATTTATTGTCCGAAAGTGTGGATGATTTCGGAGGGCACTTCTGAGGAATGGAGCATGTGTGTGATGCTGAGTAAAGCGTTGTCCATGAAGAACTGTCGGGGAACGTTTCGTATGATGTCGGAGTCGACAACTGTAGATGGGAAGAACGCGTTGTAGATGACTAGTAAATGCTCGCCTTGGCGAAAATGGCGTAGTAACAAAAGCAGAAGATGGCCATCTGCGCTAATCTCTACGAGATAGTTGTAGCTTAACGGGCAATTACTCCTCTCCATGATTCTTGTGAACGTGAGTCTACCTAAAACTTCTTTAAGGCGATCACAGAAGTGTATATTATATACATATATATAACTCCAAGTCAAATACAAAGTCCAAACCCATCACCAATTCTAAACAAAATAGGATAGCCTGGCGAGAAGAGTTTTCAAAAAAAAAAAAAAAAAAAAAACCCTATTTAACAATAGAAATTGAGAGTTCAGACTAATTTAACTTGCAGAAGAACTAGTAGAACCAAGCTTTGATTGACATTATGAATACGATTTTGGGAGTTTAAGACTAATCAAAATTCCACTCCTCTAATTTGGAAGGACTTAAATTTTGAAGTTTTATGATTATATATATAATTATGTGATTATCCATACGTTCTAACTTCGTTTGAATTAAAAGATGAAGGTTTTAACTAAAACGATAAGTCGTCCATTATAAAACACAAAAGATAAGCTAAATAGGTCGTTCTATAGTAAACAACAAAAAAAACTTGATTTCATAGAAGGGAAAAAAATTGGTAAACTAGCTTCATGGCGTTTACCCCTTGAACGACAACGAAATTTTGGTAAACGACGTTGTTATTTGAAATATTATTTGAAATAACAAGGGTTGGGAAAAAAAAAAAAAAAACATGAATTGCTTTATTTCGCTTTAAAAGAAAAAAAAAATCTTGTACATTAACAACTTCTCATGATGACACATGAACAGCATCAGATGCTGAAAGTAAAAGACTTTGTCGTTCTTCACTTAATAACAACCAACTTTAAGAGAATTAATGATATGTCGTTTTAATGATCTAACTCAAGACTGTTTGCCGTTTGACAGTTCTAAACGACAAGAATGTCACTGTTAAACAACAAATAATGTAGTTAAATTACTAAAGCGATATATCATTAATTACCTAAGGTTTGCTTGTAATTATGAGAAAAAAGCGTAGTATCTTACTTTAACCACTTATGTATCATTACCACCACCGGTGGTAATGGTACGGTTGCAAGAAAATCTTATTGAGAGTTTTCGCTTCTACTAACTCCCAAGCTCGAGTCTTTGGCACCGCACACTTTGTCTAGATTTTGGTAAAAAAGACTACGTGCAACAGCTCTTAAGGCGTGAGGGTTGTTTGCTGTTAAAGAACAAGGGTAAGGACCCTTGCTATCCCACCTATGGTGCTAGTAAACTCCAGTATGATGCTAGGAAGGGATATGAAGACACCATTGACATCTTTTTTCAAAAAAAAAAAAAAACAACATATATGTTCCATCTTGACATGTCGTTGCATCAATTTAGTTGTACAATTTGATAGGGAGATTCAAACTTTGTATTTTGTGATGTAGTCTAGATATGAAACTACTCTTAGGTTATACTTATAAAAACCAACCACCAAGATGATGAATAAAATTGTATGAATGTCAACTGTCGACACAATTTTGGCATCAGGAAATTAAAATAATTGGGGAGGGAAATGATGCAAATCAAACTCAGCAATTTAATCCGAAAGTTTCAACAAGAGGATTTGGGCGTACTCATTAATGAGAGACGACAAAGATTGATCCACATCATCAAGGTCAATTCGGATCAAGAAGATCAACAATGCAAATCCATACAATAGGCGTGCTCATTAATGAGAGACGACAAAGATTGATCCACATCATCAAGGTCAATTCGGATCAAGAAGATCAGCAATGCAAATCCATACAATAGGCGTTTGAATCAAGAAAGAGGAAACTAAAAAATACTCAGTCTCCTTTTTTATTATTGTTGAATATTAAGCCATCATTTATCCTTTATATTGTTAGCTCATTAGTCAACTTTCCTTTTTTATTTTTTGACATTTACTGCCATTTAATTTTCAGATTGTTTCACTGTTTTTATTTTAGGCAAGTAAGAGCTATTATTACTAGATTTTAGCATGTAATTAAGTTATTTTAGTAACTTTCTTTATAATAATTCAGCCTATAAATAGACACCTATGGAAAAGAAAGAAGACAAATAATTATTCAGAAATGTGAGAGTATTTTCTCTCTGGTTCTTTTAAGAACTATTTGAACTTATCTGAATTTTCCGTGACGTTCACCATCAACTTATCAAATGGATTTCCGCCGCCGTTTGTGGCGTCCTTATACCGAGATTCTTGTTTCGCATTAAACGATGGGTTGAGGTCAAATATACCAAGGTTCTTGTTTTTGCTAAAGCAAAGGGTCGAGGTCTCCCATCCAAACCTAATCATAGAACATTCTTGGGTTTGTTTTCGTTGTCGGGTCTCGTTAAGCCATTTTGGCAGTATTAACAAGATGACACAGGTGTTTCTATTATCCTTGAATCTAATTGTTTATTACAATGAGAAGTTTTGCAGAATGTAAGCGGACACTGTTATTACTTGCCCAATGAGCTTAGCTATAATCTACAATGGAAAGATAATTTCCCTTTCTGATTAAGCATTCAAAATGCTACACCTTTAAAGGGGAAAAAAAATCTCGAAAAAATGGAAAGGAAAAGTTGTAAACCTAAAAACATATCTCCGTCTAGTAGAGATCATGACTGAGAATGAAGTGTTAAAATTCCCTTTAAAACACCACTCATACTCGTAAACCAGGCATGCAGAAATTTTTGAACTTCTGTCAGCCGATAAAGGAGCTCCAGCACCTCTGGAATTAGATCAAAATTGTTGCCTTAGAATTGATTATCTTTACGATATGACGTAAAATTAACAATGACGGTGCATTCTTACCAAGAGCAAGCCTTAAATGGAGGTAGCTCGCATTTGCCTTCAATCTGGATAAGATGACTTTAACTGAGAAATCTGAAATCATAAACCGAATCAAGGAAGAGAGAAATACAGATTAGTAAAAATTGGTAAGCATTAAAAGTTAAGCGTCAATGATGAAGAATCCCAAATCCAATATGCAAGGTCTATGATTCATCTCAAAAAGAGAAATTGGAAATGAACAACTGAATATTTCCTTTCGACTAGGCTGTCATAACCTACCAGATTCGGAATTGACCTTTGGAGTAAGACCCTGTAATGCAAATTTGGCATAGGCTAGCAACCTGACCCACTGAGAAGCACCCAACTTGCTATTTATAGATCTTAGTAGTCCGCTGAAAACGAAGAGCAGATAAACAAAGGTTAAAACACAAGAAAAATTATCGAATCATCTATTTTTTTTTTTCCTTTTTCAGTTCATTTTCTTTTACTCCGTGCGTAATATTCTCAGGAAGTCGGGCGGCAGAGATTCCATGAACGAGGAAATATCCTCCATCTTTAGAGATCTCAGTTCCTCCTTTAAGTTACTTTTCTCTTCAGCGGACATTCCCCTGCCAAGAGCTAGTTTACTGCAACCACATAGTAAAACTGCCATCAATTGCTCTTGTATTTTTTCAATGTGATCAATAATTAAACAAATGCTTCATCAAGGAAATAAGATTAGCTTCTAGTGTATAAATACTAATCGACAACTAAAAGGTATACCAATCATACCTGTCAATCGTTCTTCCCGTAAGAATGACCGGCAAGTACCTAGCATACTTTTCAACGCCAAATTGTTCACTTAAATGTTGGATTTTATTCGAGTCCAGAACTATCAGAGCTTTCCAAAGCTCACAATAGTTCAATCTAAATGCTTCATCTAACTGTCTGTAAATTCCATGATCTAACAAAACTGCATGTTTTATTCAGAAAACAAAACAAGGTAAAGCCTCATAAGCCCAAGAAGTATTACAAGCATCAAACCAGATTAAAGAACCATTTATCTAATAGGATGATCAACTGGACGTACTCAATGAAAACCCTCTTGGACCTTCCGGAGAAACTAATATGTTACCAGGGTGTGGATCACCATGCAGGAAACCATGGACAAAAATCATCTCGGCAAACACCTCCGCCAATACTTTTGCCACCTATACAAAAACGTAAGCAGATAAAAACTTGAGAAAGATTTGAATCGTATTCCTATCCATACTGTCTAACATAAAAAACTTGATTGAATAACTCCTGTTGTTGTGAGATTATTATTATTAAAAATGCAAGGAAAAAAAAAAGTAAGATCAATCAACCAACCTTGATTGGATCAATTCCTTTGTTCTTCATATATGCCACATCATCAACCTGAAATTTATGAAACGTCTTATAAGCAGCACACAGCAACCAGAAGTCAAAACATCGGAAAGGTGTAAGCTCTCTGTAGGGAGATCAAGGAAAAGCAGTCTAGAAGATTGAGATTTGTTTTTGTTTGACTTGAGAATATTACAAAGTTTATGTGGTTTTACAGATTTCCAATACTATCTATTTGGGAATGTTTTCACCTGTCCAAGCCACCCTCCAGAACAAGTTTTAGTACCAAGTTTTGGAAAATACTTCTAGTTATGACGCTTCAAAGACATCCTATCCTCCTCTAGTTATGAGACTCATATGAGCAGGCAGGTTAACTAAGTCATACCTTTTGTCCCCTGCAAAATTGCATAGTCAGAACCTGATTGGTTGTCGCACCCTGGATACATATTACCGTAAGTGGAATGATTTAACAAACATCGTTTTGGAACAGGAGATATATGAATAACTGAATGTAGAATAAGTACCAATGAAAAATAATTGAAAGGAAGAGCCCAAGAGTTGGTCATACCCAAAATACACGAGGAACCTTGACCTTTTTGTTGTTTTTAAAGTTATTGGCAGTTTTCTCAGAATTTCTAGCCTCTTGGACAAAATCTGTGGAAGCAAGAAAGTTTAAAATCCATTAGAGTCTCACTTTCTCAGTAATGACTTAATTCTATTGTTCAGGCCACGAATTTCAGAATAGAGCATTGATTAGAAGTTATTAATTAGCGCCAATTCTCTATGTTACAGTCTTTCATGTAAATCATTCGTTTTGAAGAAATAGTTTTGGCGACTGATTTAATATGAAAACAAATCACGTAATGAGAGTCACGGTGCTCTGGGATCATAAGTTTGACTTTGTTTACTAGAAGGTTAAAACATTCAAAATCTTCCAATAAAACTAGTCGTTTATGCAGTAAGATAAGAAACTCATTAGCAATTTCTTGCCTAGCATCTTTTACTTACAGGAATTTTCAATCACACACACAAATACATGAATATATGCGTGCACACACAAATACTTATGTATTTATCCATCTACAAGAAGGACCATCAGAACTTTGGAAATTCATTTTCCTAAACAGGAGTCAAAACATATAAATAGCCATGTACGTTCTGTAACTTACCAAGTTCCACAACAATGTCTTCAACAAAGCCAGACACCAACCAGTCAAATCTGTATTCTGGGAAAAACTATAGACTAAAAGGGTGTTACGAAGAAAAATTAAGAGGTAATAAACATGCGATGCATACAATGATTCAACTAAAGGCGGGGAAAATGGTTACAATTTCTATTAAGAGTTGTCTTAAGATTAGATCAATTGTTCATAAATTTCTCCAAGAGCTTCAGACCTTAATCTGGTGTGGAATAAAATGTCACAGTTTCCCAAAAATTTCAACCACGGACAAGCAACAAATTCAACTTCCTAGATCACCTTGTGGAGCAACAGAAAAGAAATTTCAAGATCATCTGAGAACAATTTTAGTCTAAATCTAAAGGATGCTTCTCAAAATGATTGGAAACATCATGTATGATTCAAACTAAATTAAGCAATGTAAATAATTAGCCATAGAATCAAGAAATAAGATACAACAATAACAGTGCGCACCCATGCAATGGATCTTGAAAGGAAAGACATGATTGTTGTGTCTATCTTCAACTGCTGTTGCAATCCAGGGTACTGGACCTGCTCTCTTGCAAGAAAACCAGTTATGAAACTAATTACCCACTCGCATCAGTTCTATATAACAACATAATATTTGTGTGTGTGCAAATATGTATGTGTATTTTCCAACGTGACCTACAAGAGTAGTGGAAGAAGGGCATTTTTCAACTTCTCATCCCTTCTCTTGAATGCCTAGTGAAATATACAGAATGACAATCTTAGTTTAAATAACTAAAATTTAAGCCATTTTCTAGTTGGGCATCTTTGACCCATTACCTTTGCTGATTTGCACAACAAAGAGAATTTCAGGGGAAAAGAAAAGCCAAAAAAAAAAAAAAAAAAAAAAATGGGGTCGAAGGGATACGGATCAGAGGCTTAGTTGATGGATTTTAAGGTTTATGGCTGCTTGGTAAATGGGATTTAAAGAGAGAGTGAATTGAGTGAAGGGGTTCTAATATCCTCAACAAGATTCCTACTTTGATCCTTCAAAATATGAAAAGATTGGAAGGAGGGAATCCGTACCAAACACAATGAGAGAAGGTCCTTCCCTTTTCCTCACCTAGGTTAGATACCTTTAATTCCTTCCTATTTTCTTTTCCTCTTAGCAAACATAGCTTAAGAGACTTACCAGTAGTGAAATATTTTAGTTCGAGTTACCAATAAATTCAGAATATCATAGAAGCACCATTAACCTAACGTTAACTTAGACCAACCTTAACTGCTGCCTCCTGACCATCCTTCAAAACTGCTCGGTGGACTTGAGCAATAGATGCAGCAGCTATTGGATTTTCATCAAAGGACAAAAATCTGAGGATAATATAAATCCCGAAAATCAATAAAAGAATATGAAATTTCACTGCAAGGAAAACAAAGAAAATATATTTATTTTTTTCATGGCATAGCTTTTAATTGTTCTACTGAGACTAGGCATTAAGATTCTTTTCTGTCCTTTTTCTTCTTTTCTTCTTCGTCCTCTCTCCCTTTCTTCCATTTAATATGCTCTCTCCTTGTTTTATGTAATTCTACTCCAGAAAGGAAATTGGTGGGTTGTTGGTTCATGTATATACCCCTTGCCTCATGTTGCCGAACAGATATTTCGATTTCAGAAGAAAGAAAATGAGAAAACTCATCTAGCAAGAGTTATTGACAGCTTACATTTCTGACAGATCTTGACCCAGATTCTGAATCAGTACTTCTTTGATAGCTTTGAAATGACAAGGAACTGCCTAAGGACATTAGAAACCAGAAGAGAAAAAAAAAAAAAAAAAAAAAAAAAAAAAAAAACCACCATAGAATTCAGTTGGAGACGCTTAATGAAATTATGCATTCACACATACAGAAATATATATATATATATATATATATATCAAACCGAAACTAAGATGCAATCAAATTTGTAACTCCAACCTGATCCTGGAGCGAAGAAAGAATCGACGAGTACTCTTTCGGAACCTGTCGCAATGCAGCAACAAACTGACCAGCTTTCACATAGAAACCTTTGTTAGCTTCACATAATTTGAGAATTCTCTCGGCTGACCGTAAGTGAACCTGTCATAGAAATCATAGTGCATGATTATCCTCATAGTTCTCCAGCAGTGAAAACATGCATAGTCTATCATTATTTTTCAGTTTGCACTTGGATTGGGAATATTAAACATGAATTCAAGTCTGTTTGGTTGACTTTTTGTTTTCATTCCTATGATTTGGAAAACAATAAAACATCTCATAAAATAAAATTTAAAAAAAAAAAAAAAAAAAAAAAAAAAGCACGCACAGAGAATTGGTGTATTCATTTGTTGACCTAAATTTGGATTACAAACTATATACAGTTTTTTTTTTTTTTTTTTTTTTTTTTTTTTTTTAAGGTTCCAAAACATCTCCGAAAAATAATTGCCAAACAAGTTTTGAGAACACGATTTCGATAAATGATTCCGAAATTTTAGTTCTAAACGACAAGTGGTTCCAAAACATAGAAAACAAATTAAAAAAAAAAAAAAAAACACCAGTAAAAAAAAGCTTCGCAGAACTTGGATGCAGATGGAATTGAGAGTGGCTAACCTCGGATAATTTGCGACGATACTCGTCGGACTCGGTTGGGAGGCCATGTAAGGAGTACTTGTAGTCGACGGCGGTGAGAGCGATCTGCAAATTAGCCATGTTTTGCAGCGTTATTCTCGAAATTTCAGAAAGAGAATGTGAGGACAGAGAAAGAAGGAAAGAGACGGACGGCGGAGGTTGCGCGGCAGGAGCGGAGGACCGCGTTGATTGCAGCGGGGAATTGGTCGGACGGAGGAGCAGAAGAAGAAGAGGAATTGAAGAAGAGAGGGAAAGTAAGCCCGCCGGCGCCGGTGCCGGCGGCGGTATGCCGGTGTTGCTACATACACGACGGTTTTCCACTTCCTCATCGGAGCGCGACCCGCCAGATCTCACCGCCAACTTCCATTCACGTTCAATTCCATTTTTTTATTAAAAAAAATTAGCTAGTTTAACCCTTAACTATAAATTTTATGCTATTTTGGCTCCGAAATTTTAATTTTGATAAATTAATCCTTTAAGTTTTGTTAATTGATTGTCGAATGGTTTTTGAAATTTAATAGAAATAATCATATTTCTTTCACAAAATAACCAAAAAAAAAATTTTTTTAAGAAATTGTTATCCTAATTGTAACTAGATTCAAATTCTAAGGCTCCGTTTGTTTCGTTGATTCATTTCAAACTTTTCATCTCAGTTTTTGTCTTTTCTTAAAAAAGTTTTTTGTCTTTTCTGAAAAAAAATTTTGTTTTTTCAGAAAAGTCAACAAAAATTACTATTTAAACTTAAAATTCCAACTCAAACTGGTGAACCAAACGGACCCTAAGAATTTTAAACAATAATAAGATTATCATTTATTCAAAAAAAAAAAAAAAAGTAGTAAGAGCAATGCTTGTCTGAATTTTATATTCTTAGATGATCAATAACTGATTATTTGTATTAAATCCATTCTAAAGTTACGGCCTAAAACTATTTAAAAAACAAAAACAAACAAAAATTGAACAATTAATTTATCAAATTTAAAGCACGAGGGATCAAAATGACAAAATTATAATGCAAGACTAAACGGATTAATTATCTTTTCTTTTCGTAATTTTCGATTAAGTAAACAAAAATGTAGTTTTGTTTTTATTTTTATTTTTTCATAAATAAGCTGATAATACACCTAATCACATATTAGTTTCAAACTTTTTGCTTCAAATATATAATTATTATATAATTTTACATTGATATGCAAATGATCCCTATATCAGTATTCATTTTTAAAAAAATGGATGAAAAAACATCACATGAGGATAATTTTGAAATCATGCTTTGTTTTAAATTCGGTAAAAAAAAAAAAAAAAAAATCAAAAACAACGGTAACATTTGATGGGAAACCCTTAAAACAAGCAATACATGGTATGCAATGATACTGATGAATCAGCAGAAGGTCATAGGGAATAATAGATTTCATAAATTCTTTTATTTTGTTTTTCCCAATAATTATAAAGAAAAGGTGTTTTTCCCAATAATTATGTCATAATGTTAATGCTATTTATGGCCTTTTCCTTACAAATATATGTATATATATACATATATATATTATATATGTATGACTCATAATTCTGAAGTATGTTGTAGTAATAGACAAGAAAAATAGATTTATAAAGGGAAAAAAAAATACTAGTTATCATTAGTTTTTTTTTTTTTTTTTTTAATTTTAGAGACATTATAGATTATGTAGAGCTATGTTATATAGTGGGTCATATATAGTCGGTGAATTTTTCAATGTTGCGAGTTTGGGATTGCTTAAAAAGGTATTATCAATGAAGATTACAAGTGATATAAATATATTGCTCGTCAAAAAGATTACCAGTGATAATGGCATAATATAAAAGCACTACTCAGCAGTAAATCATATTTGATAATTTTAAAGTTGTGATTGTGTAGTTTCTCTTCAAAATATATTAAACAGTTTTTTTGTATTTAATCATATTTGATAATTTTAAAGTTGTGATTTGTGTTATTTCTGTGTGAAATATATTAAGACAATTTATTTCTAATTTTTAAATATATTAGAAATAAATTGTCATGATACCATTCGTATCATGACAATTTATTTCTAATTTTTAAATAAATTAGTTCTAAAATTAAACCTTTTTTTTTTTTTTGCAGTTTTGATTAATAATCTTAAAATTAATAATAACATTTTAGAATTCAATAGATGTAATTAGATACTCACCATAAGTTTTAGGTTTTGTTTGATACCTTAATTTAACTCTAACTAAAATGTACTTTTCTTGCTTATTTTTTTTTTAATTAACAAATATTATAATTAATTTTTAAAAGGTTAATCAACTCTAATTTAAAAATTTTAACTTCAACTAACTATTTAAAGGGAACTTCTTCGAGAGGCAGAGCTCTCCGATCGGCAACGACATCTCTCTCTCTTCTACGTGCGAGATCTCACCGTAAATCTGCAACGAGATTGCTTGTGCTGGAGCGCAAGGCGGGGGCTTGCTAAAGGTGTAGATCTGCGAGGCAGTGGACTAAATTCTAGAGATTTTATAAATTATTTTCTCTCTCTCTCTCTCTCTCTGTTTTTTTTTTTTTTTTTTGGTATTATAGTGGATTTACTCTATGTATACTGGTGGATTACTCTATGTTTTCGGGAGGATTACTCCATGTATTCTAGAAGATTATTGTGTTCTGGGGATTATTTATTGTATTCTGGTTGACAAGTTACCGTATGTTTATGTGTGGATGACATATCCAATTTCTAATATTGAAAAATTTTTGCATAAAAAAGTTTTTTGTCTCAACTTTTTCGATCACACTCTTATTTTGAAAAAAAAAAAAAAAAAAAAAAAAACTATATCATTGTCAAACTTATTTTGTAAAGTAGTCTTTTGGAAAAAAAAAGAGAATTTTTTGAAATATTCTCATAATACACCATTCCTGAATACTATTTTTTCTTATTCCAAACAACTTTTTGTTTTCAAAAAAAAAATTTTTTTTACACATCTAGACATTATCTAATACTTCAAAAAAAATGACTTTCTCATATTAAAACAAGAAAATTTTTCTTTTAAAAAATGAACACATGATCGTTTTGCGTCTAGTACTTTTGTGTCTTTTTTTCTTTTTCTTTTTCTTTTTTGTATGTGGAAATGTATGGAAAAGTAGTTTAATTTGAGATTTTTAAAAAAATTGTTTGACTAACAATTTTAAAGGTTCTAAGTTTCCCATCCATCTTTCCTGCTCTTCCCTTGTAGTACAGTCTTTGCGCAAAATCTCACTTCTCATCGTATTTGGTTGGGTATTGCTACATATAAAAAAGAAATAAATTTTTGTAAAAATAATACTATCTAGCCATAGGAGACCCGTGCTATCCTGTGTCGACTCCAGTCGTAGGAGAGTATTCTGGTAGATTACCGACGGAAATCTATCAAATTACCTTTTTGATTGGTTGGGAGCAATCTTAGAAATACATATTATGTTGACTTTTGACTTATCTCATAAGAGGTCAAAAATTTTAAAACTATTACAGAATTATGTAATATTTCATATGTGTACTCTTTTGACGACAATCCTCAAAATCAATCTATTGTAAAATTTCTATACCGACCCGGCCAGATTTGCTTATCATGGGCCATGCCATCATGTTGGTACAAGGCTAACTTTATTGCAAGAGTGTGGTTTTAATTGTTACTTTTTTTTTTTTTTTTTTTTATAATTATAAATGGCTACTTACAAAATTATAAAAATTAATGCATTCTTTAATTACATTTGATGACGTGGTATTTTATATAACTTGCTATTGTAAGTTAAACGACTTGCCAATTTTGTAATTGTAATTAAATAGATTTTTTTTAGGAGAGTCTATTCACACCACCCAATCTACTTTTATGACACATTATTCAGTTAGTTTTTTATTATTACTAGATTATCTACTAATAAAATTAATTCTAAGGAGAAAAATATTTTAAAAAAATAGTCTCTACGTTTAAAAAAAAAATTACAACTTTTTAGATACAATATATATTAGATATTTAACCCTAATTAAGTATAATAAATAAAATGTATGATGGCTTCCAAAACATATACATCTAGTCAAATTGATTTTTTTTTCTTTTTTTGAAAATTGAATCGACCATCTTATAAAGCCGAAAAAAATAAATAAATAAGACTTTCAAAAAGCTTCTTCTTCTTTTTTTTTTTTTTTAAACCACAAAATCTTCGAAACTACAGTATCATAATAAAATCATGAAGAACTTTCGAAAATGCAAAAAACAACCCAGCAAACAGATGTAATTAAATAAGATTGAAAAAAAAAAAACTGTGAAAAGAAGAAAAACAACATAATGTTCAAGAAAAATTTAGGAAACGTATATAATTAGGAAAAAAAAAACACACACACACACGCACACAATAATACGATAACTACTTAATGAGCCAAACGTAAATAAGGTCTTTTACTTTTATAACTTATTTTTAAAATACTTTAAAACACCTTCACAGAAAAGAAAAGAAAAAAAAAAAGGTCTTGTTAGTAAATTAATAACAAATTGCTCATCCAATCTCATTTAATGAGCTTATCTAAGTTCCATATGTCATTAATTGCCATTAAATTTTTTTTAATCAACTACTCATTTTGTTACAATCATCTAATCAATATCACGTGACTAAAACAACGATAACCATAGATTGAGTAAATATTATAATAACCATTGAAAACTCTTCTATATATATATATAATCTTAATATCAATAAACATTAACATCGTTGTAAGGGCAATTTCCATTTTATTTAATTATGAACAAATTATGCACGACAAAGGATATGGATAAAGGCAATTTGGGGATTTCATATATGTAGAGGTGATAAAAAAGAGATTAAGATATGGATAAAACGTTGTATGAGAGTAATTATAGTTATGGTGGGAATATTGAGTGTAAATGTTCTAGTTGTGTGTGGTAATTACATTAATAATCCTAATTATCTTCCACTAACTCAACCCATTCACTACCACAGAAATGTTAATCATGACTTTTGGAATTTCCTGATGAAGATAAAAAAAATAAAAAAATAAAATAAAATAAAAAGATAATGAAGAAACTAAAATGGTGCATGAAGAGGGCTTTATACGAGTGTAAAGAGGACACCTAGAGAGTTTAAAAAAAAAAAAAATACAAATAGATTTCATGCACAATTTTACTGGTGTTATGACAAAATATTGTTGTAATGCCTCCATGAGGAACTTCAACAATCACCATAAGCATTATATATATATATATATATATATATATGAACGAGAGGTAATTAAATATCATATTATACATCCTTCTCTTACATGTGAAATTATATATAAAAATATTCCATCTGTAAATTGTTTATTTTTGTTATAGTTAAAAAGGAAACTGCAAAACAAGCTTAGTCAT
The DNA here is from genome assembly GCA_025413485.1 of Ficus microcarpa. Taxonomy (NCBI): domain Eukaryota; kingdom Viridiplantae; phylum Streptophyta; class Magnoliopsida; order Rosales; family Moraceae; genus Ficus; species Ficus microcarpa. The sequence goes on from CM046379.1 coordinate 36,675,420, forward strand.
CACATAATTATCTTCATTTGATAATATTTATCTTGCACTATTCATGTCAGAGACAGTGAATATCGTGAAGGGCTGTGTAATATGGACGATCAAGGCATCAAATTAAGTATATGATTTCTTCTATGAGTGTGGATTGGTGTGCGAGGAAAATAAAAGTACTCGCGTTGTATCAAATTTCTTTTCATCGACAATAGGAGTTGTAGCCTTCGTTTAATAAGTTAGTCGAAAATGAAATTTTTAAGTTGAAGTTCATTGACTTTTTAAAAACTAATTATAATTTTTTTTTACTTTTCAAAAAAAAAATCTGAAATGAAAAAATACAATTTAATTAGAGTTAAACTTAAACGCCAAACAAGTCAGTAGTTTGTTATCATTCTTTTCATATGTCTTCGTTTAAGGTATTGACAATAATAAAACTTGATGATCAATGAGATATATATATATATATATATATATCTTATATATGTTTGCCTTTTTTTGTCATTTTTGCCCCATGTACCAAGCTCACACGTATGTAGTTTTGCAATTTAAAAAAATAAAAATAATAAAAAAAATAAAGATAAACACTAATAGTTATTAATATTAATTTGATAAAATGAATTAAATTGGCTCTTAAGGATTCCTAAAACCCTATAATCCTTGCATCTTTAGAAAGAGAAATGGCCGTTTTTTTTTTTTTTTAATTAAGAAATTAAAAGAGATAAACTTCAGGATATTAAATTTGAGAATTAAAACTTAAAACAAAAAAGCATTAAAGGCTTCATTTGGTAAACCATCTCATCTCATCTCATCTCAAAATTTTTTTTGTCTTTTTCCCAAAAAGTTTTTGTCTTTTCCCAAAAAGTTTTTTGTCTTTTTTGAAAATTCAAAAAAATTTACTATTCCAACTTAAAAATCTCAACTCAAACTACTCCACCAAACTCCCCCTAAAACTCTTTACTTCGAAGTCTTAAAATATAGTGATTTACTAAACAAGAAATGAATCTACAGCAGGTGGAATCCAGGACCATTGATCTCGATCCAGAGAATGTAATTTAAATGATAATTTTGACGTTACATTGTGATTGTATAGTTTCTCTTTGTAACTTATTAAAGAGTTTTTGTATTAAATAATATTTGATAATTTTAAAGTTGTCGTATTGTTTTTAGACACTGTTAGTTCCTATATCACTCATACCGTGACAATTTATTTCTAATTTTTGAATCAGTTAGCTCTAAAATTTTGACATTTTTCGCAGTTTTGAACACCATTTCAAAATTCAACAGACGTAATTAGACTCTCAACATAAGTTTTACTAAAATAGTCACAAGGGACAAAATGCTCTAAATCTATTTGTCACGACTTTTAAAGGGTTTTGAGAATAACGACTTTTCAATTGTTTTTTTTTAAGGGTATAACGACTTTTCATGTTGTTAACGTAGAATCAACAAATTTAAACCAAATAATCTCTCTCCCTTTTCTCCGTGCGAGATCTCATCGTAAATCTACAACGAGATTGCTTGTGCCGGAGCATGAGGCGGCGGCTCGCCGAAGGTGCAGATCTAGGTGGTGGAGTAGATCTAGAGATTTTATAAATCAGGGTTTTTTTTTTTTTTTTCTTTTTTTCTTTTTTCCCTGGTATTCTAGTGCATTTACTCCATGTATACTGGTGGATTACTCTATGTATTCGGGAGGATTACTCCATGTATTATGGATAATCTATATTCTGGCGGATTATTTGTTGTAAGTGGAAATATATGAAAAAGAAGTTCAATTTGAGTTTTTTTTTTTTTTTTAATTTGTTTGATTAAAAAATTTTAAAGTTGTGCCTGTCTTAAGCTTACTGACCCTCTTTCCTGATCTTCCATGTGTAAAGTCTTAGCTCAGGACCTCACTACATGTCATATTTGGTTCGGTATTGCTACATATAAAAAAATAAATTTTTATAAGATAATACTATCCAGCAACTAGAGACCCGTGGTGACCAGTATTGACTCCCGTGGTTATAGAGTTATCTGGTAGATTATTGATCGAAATTTATCAGATTAACTTTTTGATTGGTTGAGAGTAATTTTGAAAAGATATATTCTATTGACTTTTGATTTATCTCATAGAAGGTCAAAAATATTAAAACCACTATAGATGATAGAATATTTCACACGTGTGCTCTTTGAGGGAGCACCCTCAAAATCACCCTAATGTAAAATTTCTATGTCGACCCAGCCCAATTTGTTTGTCATGGGCCATGCTATCACGTTGATATCAGGCTAAACTTTACAACAAATATGTCAAAAAAAAAAAATTTTTTTTTGGTTTACAATAAATAACGTATTTTTAAAAAAATTTAAGTAAGTATCATACGTGAATGATTTATTTGCATGAATATTTATAAGATAATTTTTTCATATATATACTTTATAAATAAATTATATCTCATAAATATGATATTTATCTTAAATATATTTAAAATATGTTGTTTATCATAAATCTTTTTAGAAAAATGCTATTTGCCTCTTACACTGCATGTGTCCATACCAAGCCCTAACTGGTCTTGTAATGTTTAATAGAAAATTTTTAAAATACTCAACAAATATAAACAACGAACACAATGAAATATATCATAGCCCAAAAAAAAAAAAAAAAACACACACACACACACACACAATCAAAATATTAATTTTCACGACCATATTGACATCTCATGAATGTAGGAGAGTAATATTTTGCGTGAGATTAATCAGGAGTATCTTTATTAATCTTTTTTTTTTTTTCTTTCTCTTGTAAACAAATTATTTATCTAAAATATGTTCGAAGATGGACAAACATTAGCCCAAAAGTCTCTAGAAAAATAATACATGCAACTCTTTTCAATTGTTTATCTTAAAAAAAAAAAAAAGTACTCTTTTCTATTGCTTACAGTCATAACCCTTGTTCATACACACAAGTTCTATATATATATATATATATATATATATACATACACATGTAATTTTAATGTCAATGAACGTTAACATTGTTGTAAGGCTAATTCCATTTTATTTAATTATAAACAAATTGTGCAAGACAAAGGATATGTGGGGTATAAAAATCAATTTGGGGATTTCATATATATATGTAGAGGTGATAAAAAGAGATTTAAGATATGGATGGTGGGAATATTGAGTGTAAATGGTCTGGTTGTGTGTACTAATTACATTAATAATCCTAATTATCTTCCACTCACTCAACTCATTCAGTACCATAGAAATGTTATTCACGACTCTTTGGAGTTTCCTGACGAAGACAAACAAGAGAGAGAGAGAGAGAGAGAGAGAGAGAGAGAGATAATGAGGAAACTAAAATTGTGCATGAAGAGGGCTTTATCCGACTATGAAGTGGACACTGAGAGTGTTAAAATATATATATATATATATATAGACACAGAGATTTCATGCACAATTTTACTGGTGTTATGACAAAATATTGTTGGAATGCCTCCAGGAGGAACTTCAACAATCACCATAAGCATTATGTATACTTGAACGAGAGGTAAATTTCATATATAAATCCTTCTCTTACATTTGAGATTTTATATATAAATATATCATTTGTAAATTGTTTATTTTTGTTATAGTCAAAAGGGAAACTGCAAAACAAGCTTAATTATCGCATAATTATCTTCATATTGTCATGCATTTGTAAAGTAGACAATTGGCTCCATATATATATATTCTCAGATTCATATTTCTCTCCCATTCCCAACTTTATTTCTTCTGTATTAATTATATTCCATGCTTTTTTTTTAAAGGTAATAGCAGATTCCGTTGTTGTATATATGCGTTAATTATGCTTACTTTAAACAAATACACAAGGGAAAAAAAGATTTTTGCCTAATTATTAAATCGACTATTGCCATTCTTCAGTAGTACATACGGGTAATATAGCAGTGTCAGTATAAGATAAAAATCACATGGAAAAAAAAAAAAAAAAAAAAAAGAAAGGTTCTCATTCTGTTGTATGTGCATTGCTTTAACGTATTAATGTCCCATTTATAAGATTTTTTTTTTTTAATAAGCAACAATAACGTATTTAGTTAACTCCTTACTAATATTCCTCCTGGTGGGGAAAAAATTATTAAAAAAAAAAACCTCTAAACTGTTTTAAGTTATTCTTCATACTATAATATTTATCATTCCTGTTTATGTCATTTTTGCCCCTTATACTTCAGACGTATATAGTTTTAGTGGGGGTATTTTCGTAGTTTTGCAATTAAAAAAAAAAAAAAAGATAAACCATTCTTGTTCCATAAGTAATTTCCTAGCTGCAATAAGCCAAACAAATACCATTATTCTCTCTAAGTTGGGCAATGAAGGTTTTAGAATATAAAGGGGATTTTGAGATTTTATGTGTTTTTCAATTACATTTTCTTTAAAAAGTTATAACTACTGCAATGAATAGAAAGGGTTTAGTAACAGTTATAAATGTTAAAAAAAAAAAAAAAAGGAGAGAGAGAGAGAGAGAGGAAAAAATTAAAGAAGAAGAAGAATACTGGACTGGCTCTTAAATATTCCTAAAACCATGTAATCCTTACATCATTAAAAGAGATTTTTTTTTAATCTAGAAATTAAAATAGAATTTCAGGGTTTTTAAATTAGAGAATTAAAACTTTTTTTTTTCAATAAATAGCATTAAAACTCTTTACTTCCAGGTCATAAAATATAGTGATTTACTAAAAATTAAAAAACAATACTATGATGGGTGGAATCCAAATCAGGGCCGTTGATCAGGATAACAATATTTAACTCAAATGAGAAATAATGTTTACGGAATTGATTTGGATAAAATGAGACGAGTTCTTCCGCAATACATGTTTCATAAGCGTCGTCCAGTTGATATCAATAGCTCCTACCATAGAGAATTAAAAAGTATATTTTAATTTGTAATGAGATAGTGAATCAAACAAGCCCTTAGAGTTCTCGTAAAACAACTATTAATTCACTACAATTTCTCCGGAATTTCACAAAGGAAAACCCTCAAATTGAAGAAATTAAAGTCTGTCTTTTTTCTTTTTTCTTTTCTATTTAGAGTAGGCCTTATGACAAGGATATTAGGCCTGTTAAAGGCCCATATTAATGATGTGGACCTTTTGTCCAACACTAACAGCAAGCTCTAGTTCCTATTATTTGAGTTTGTAGGGCACTACACCCACTAAAAACATATCCTTGTTGCCAAGTCTCTATCTAGCTAGGACAATTAACAATGTATATATATATATATATATTTATATATATATATGAAGATCCAAATTTATCAGGCAATGAAGAGGACCACTCTGTATTGGTCCCGAATCGAAGTATACATATACACACAAATATGTATATATGTGTGTGTGTGTGTGTGGGCGCGTGCTCTTATCATATTATCCTAAATTCCATATAGGGGGGATAAGCTACACAAAAGTACCAGCTTGACCAAAATGTGAAACATTTGTAGTTGATAAATATTAACTACAATATAAAAATAAATTAAAAAGAAGAAGAAGAAGTTGGACCACTTTCTGGATATATAATAATGTGAATGGTTACTTTCAATTCTACTATAATTCTGTAGGTAAGATTCTACTTTAGACATCTTGTTCAAGATATATAAAAGTACCACGAAAGATGATAGTATCAAAGTACCTCATTTGTATATATGCTGAGTGGTCATGAGAGGTTGCGTCTAAGACAGTGATTGAGATTACACAACAACTGATTTTATTCTACTATTCAGTTTTCTTTCTCTTTTTCCCTCGTTCTCATCAAAAAAAAAATTTTTTTTTTCTCTCTTTTATTATTATTATTATTATTTCACAGTAAATAGTATTTTTACAGTAAATATAGGATTTTCAAAATGTTTGAAACAAATGACAGAAAGTATATTTAAGTAAATAATCTATTTATTAGAAGTAAATTTGCTACTTACTATTGTTTACTTTAAATATTTTAAAATCTTACTATTCACTTTTATTTAGGGGATGTTTGGCATTCCAACTCATTTTAAACTAAACTGTACTTTTTCATATCAGTTTTTGTCTTTTTCTGAAAAAGTTTTTTTGTCTTTTCTAAAAAGTCAAAAAGTCAACAAAAATTACTATTAAAACAAAAAAATCTTAAACTAAACTTATTCACCAAACACCCAGGTTCGTTAATTTCGTAAGAAAGCTATTTACTACAATTTCTGCAATGGGCTCAGCCCAGGCCAAAGCCCAATTTCGAGCCCATTGATTAGTTTAGACTTTTTTTTTTTTTTTTTTGAAGTGATAAGTTCAAACGTCTTATAGTTTCTCATATTGTGAACATAATCACTGGAGTTACGGAGTTTTTTCATTGAGGAATGCACCACCTAAAAAACATAAACAAATAATTTTCGGTGGAAAAATATAAAACAAAACTGTTATTGATTGAGATATATACATACAAAGACTTTATAAAAATTTTTGTAGAAACTTTAAATTTTGAAAATATTACAGAAACAATAAATATATAAGATTGAAGTTTTATATAGTTGACCGAAAAGATATTATAAAACATAGGTACGTCCAAAAAACAGTCGGTGCATTTAGGCTGTTGTAGTGGTGCAACTTTTTCTGTTCTATTATTTAATTGGTTGTTTGAAGTGCAGGACCTATTGGTATTTTTAAGGTAGGCAACTGTTGATTTTGTTGATTTCGTCTCCATTGTGGACAACTTCCAAAAATTAAAGAACAAAAAAAAAATAAAAAATTACATAAGTTTGAGAATTTATAACTAGGAGTCATGAATTATATATAATATAGTTTTAGATTACATTCTTGGAAGCTCATTATTGAGACTTCTTTAGCAGATTATTAACAATAATCACATGATTATAAGTGAAAGAAAATAGAGAAATTTTAAGAAGTGGGTCTATACAGTACTTGATCATGTAATATATAGTTGTGTGTGTATATGTGTGTGTGTATATATATATATATGTTACCATATAGATTAATATTCTAGTATAAACTATAGATGGTTTGAATGCATAGGCAGACAACACGGTCAGCTACTTTGGTAAAGGACACTGTCAGCTTCTATCTTCCCTTTTAAACAACTAGGGCATGATGTGAAAACTCGGTGCTCTCATCACCATTGTCACTACCATATTATATATATATATATATATATATATATTCTCCGTCTCTTATGTTTGGCTTCTTTTTTTTACTTCCTATTTACCCTATTAGCTATGTCTAATTAATCCCAAAAATTATATAGAACACAGCTGGTCAAAAAGTGAGAAAAGAAAACAGGGAATGTTTCGCATCCTGATTCTGATAAAGTTGAATCAGGATGCAAAATTAGAAGTGGGTCCGATTTGGATGGGGCATGTTAGGCACAATTTGAATTAGGATGTTTAGAATTGCTCAGAATTATTTGAAGAAATTAAGTGAAAAACATGTAAGTATTTTTATGGTTTTCGCATCCTGATAAGGTTGAATCAGGATGTGAAGCCAAAAAACGAGTCCTACTTGGTGGGTTATATCAGACACGATTTGAAACAGGATATTTAGAATTGTTTAAAATTGCTCAAAAAAACTAAGTGAAAAGTATAGAAGCAATTCATGATTTTGTATGTCATGTATTTGTGTATATGTTTTAGTGTTTTGCTAATTATGAAAATACGTCAACATAAATCCAAGGTAAATGGTTTTATATATCCGTTGCTATTGACATATAATATATATATATATATATATATATCTTGAGCAAAAATAGATATATTCTCAGAAAAAAAAATTATTAAAAAAAATAAGAATAGGTATGTATACATACATGATCACCATGTATATGACATGTTACCATGAACAGATGAGAAAAGATGCATACACATATCATTTTGTCATCATAGCCTCATAATGGTTTTGCTATATTTTGACTTTTTTTAGGTGTTGTCAGATCAAAGAGAAAAACAAAAGTTAAAAAGGGCATTTGGCCGAAAAAAAGGAAAAGAAAAGAAAAAAAGGACCTTTTCTTTTCCTGCCACTTTCTAGCTCATAATTCTGTTACTTTCTTTTCCTTCTCTCTCTTATCTTTTAATTCTTTATCCCCCCGCTCCTATTCTCATGCACAGACCTAAATAAGTTTTTTGTAAATTACACAAGCACCCCTTATTTTTAATTTTATTTTGAACAGGAGGCTCAGCAATCATAAAGCAATCGATTACAAAATCATTTCTCTTCTCTCACATCATTCCGTCTTTTCTGCTTCTGACAAAAAAAGTCCTGTTTCCTTCTGCCCTCTTCGCATTTATGACTCTCATTTCGAGGATGGGCCTTCCGCTAGCTAAGCTTTACCCCGCCCCACACCCATCAACTCATTCTCTCTCTCTCCCCCCTCTGTGTGTTTGTGTGTGTGTGTGTATATATATATATATGCGTGTTATATAAAAAATACATGGGGTGTTAAGATTTTTAAGTTATAATAATAATTTTTGTTGACTTTTTAGATAGAATAAAAAAATTTTTTAAAAAAGATAAAAAACTTTTTAAGAAAAAGACAAAAATTTTAATTCAAACTTCTAGTTTGAACTTTGTAACCAAACTTATTACATGTCCTATTGAGATTTCATATAATTGATTATTTATTTATTTATTATTTTATGATTATTCTTGTAATTAACGTTTCATATTTCTTTTCCTTTTAGGAGATTATATAATATCAATTAACTTCTATATGATTTATTTTTTTGGTTTTTTGATTATAATTATTCTTATAGGGTGTTTGGTGTGTAAGTTTGAGTTAAGATTTTTAAGTTTGTAATAGTAATTTTTGTTGATTTTTTATATAAGATAAAAAAACTTTTTCAAAAAAGATAAAAAACTTTTTCAGAAAAAGACAATTTTTAATTCAAACTTATAGTTTGAGCTTTGATCCCAAACAAAGCCTTAATATAATCTAATACAAATTCAACAGAAATTGTGAATGAGGATTATTTAAATCTCAAATTTCAAGTTATCCTTCTCTCAATGTATTCATCTGTCAACTTCAGAGCGTACAACTTTGTTCCATGTGTCCATGTATAGTGATATATATATATATATATATATATGTATATTTGTATGTATTTGTATGTTTGTAGTGGCTAAAGACCTTCTTTTACTACTACTGGGAAGAACAACTCATTTGCACTAAATCATTAAATTCTATATACCTCTCCCTTGTCTCCTACGCGCGTGTGTAGACTTTGTTTCTCTTTCTATATAATATGCCATCATGATAAATTAACAATGGTTTAACATCTTTTCATAATATTATATTCTGTTTGAATTATACAAGTTTTAAGGTAGTTGAGTTAAAAAGATTGGTATTATATAATAAGAATGTTTTTCACTTTTCTTTTCTTAGGATGTCCCTGAGTTCAATGCTCAGCAACACCGATCAGTGGCAAATTTAGAAATAATTTCTAAGAAGAAATTTTTTAAAATTTATAACTTTATATGATAAAAAGTTTAATTTTTTTTTTCAAAAGAAATATTTTTATATATTTATTACCATATAAACCTTATATGATAAAAAGTTTAAAATTCTCATTAAAAACCTTGAAAAGTGCAATATTGATATTTGTATATTTCTAATAAGAAAGTAAAATATCGGTAGATTATATAAAAAAAATATCTTATAACTGTATTGCACAAAATTAACCCTATTTTCCATCATTATCTTATTTTGGAAAAAAAAAAATTTCATTTCAAACTTATTTTGTACAATACCCTTTTAGAAAAAGAAAATGAATATTTTTGAAATCTCCTCACAATGCTCCGTTCCCAATATCATTTTTTCTCATTTTAAACAGCTTTTTGTTTTCAAAAAGAATTTTTTTTAATATCCAAACACTATCTTATTCTTAAAAAAGAAGACTTTCTCTTTTAAAATAAGAAAAAATTTTCTTTTTGAAAATGGACATATGATCCAAACGAATGCTTAAAGCGCCCAATTTTCTTGGATTTCATATAATTTATTTTTGAAATAATCTAATGTTTCACTAGAAGAGGTGATGAAAAGTTAAAACCAATATCAATTTACAATTAGACCATGTTATTTAAGAGGCAAAGTGAAAAAGATTTAAAAAAAAAAAAAAAAGATAGAAAAGTAGATACGCATGCGGAATATTAAGCTATTTGTACAATTATTTAGGGCGTAGATGTGTGGTCGTTTAAGGAGTACTAGCTAGCCTGTGACCTTTTAGTATATTCGTGGAATAAATGAGATATTGGACCCTCTTCTTTCGTCCTTCAATTCTCTCACGTCAAACGAAAAATGAAGTTTAAATGTTTTACGTATCTCTCTCTCTCTCTCTCTACTTCAGTGCCTATCTGTCTATACACACACATATATAGGCACACACATACAGCATATATACATTTATGTGTATGTGCTTATACATGTAAATGTGTATATATATACATATGTATGTATAACTGTATCTATAAATGTATGTACTGTTTTCGCCGGGCATATAGAAATAATTAAGAGGAGGGGTATCGTAAATTGTTATGGCTACTAGCTAGTTAGGGCCGACTTGCCCGGGGAAAACAAGAAATGACGTATCCCTATTTAAATGAGCTGGATATGCGGTCCATATATATATGTGTATATATTCTTGGTTATATAGCTTCTATATATATAAATATATAAATATAAATGCACTCTCTTTAATGTCATATAATTAAATGCACAGCGACAGATCGATAAAACATTCATTCACTCTAACAAAATAAAATATCAATCCATTCGAAATTGTGAAATCAGCTCACTACTGGGCAAATTGGCGGTCCAAGCTTGTGGTTAATTCGACATATATCCGTTGACTGTACAAAGCAAGACCTGAGTTAAAAAACCAAAAAAAAAACAAAAAAACAAAAACAAAAAGGAGGAGGAGAAGAAGAAGAAGAACATTCTGATATTGACAAGTTGGTTTTTACGTTTCGAGTTAAAATTATAGGAGTTACACTTCAAAAGAAAAGATATAGAAGTTACTCAATAGCAAAATATGTACAAGGGTGATTCTATAATGGATAAGATTGTTTTACAATATTGGTAGGGTACAAATTTTTAGCCATTTGATCACTTTTAAACAGCTCGGATTAGAAGTGTGCATGAAAACATGTGTGAGTTTTTCACACAAGATTACATGTAAAAAAAAAAAAATCAAGAATAAGGGCTCTGTTTCTATCGCAAACCGCCCAACGCTGCCGGGGTGGACGCCATGGATCGAGACGGAGGTGCCGTCACAACTCTTCTCCGATCGTCGAGCCACCAGTTGTGATCACAAGCCAATTGGTTGCCGAAGGTTGCGAGTTTGTGACTGGGTGACCCTACGTGGGTCGAATAGATCCAAGCCTCGTGAGCCTCTTCATTTTCCAGATCTGCCCTCGGCCCCTCCACGCCGTCGACGCATCGGAAACTTGCCGTTGGTCTCACCGACGTTGTCGTCGGTAGTGGTCGTTTTTTTATTATTATTTTTAATCTCATAGTTGGTCTTTTTTATTTTTTATATTTCATCATTGTTGGCTACTGTCGTCGAAATTCCAACCGGTTTTTTTTTTTTTTTTTTCCTTTCTGGTAGGCAAAGGTGGATATTATGTGGGAGGTCTTATTTTCACAAGGTGGTCTTGAGAGGCCTTTTTAACTCTTGGATTTTAATCGTAGGGTGTAGAATTTTTGCCTCATCAATAAGGAAAAGTGCCTTTACATCATTATATAAGTCCCCTATATATATAAATATATATGTATATATAAATATGCATAGGCTACAATCCGCCATCGCATATCATGCGGTGGTGACGTGCAAGCTAGGTAAGTTAGCTAGGGGCGTTGGAAAAAATTGGAGAAAGGGGAGCACTGAAAGGACAGGTGTTGAAATTGTGGAAGCAGCTGTCAGGTGCACAGTGATGACAAAGTCAGGAGGGAAGCAAAAAAACAAAAAAAAAATGAATTTCTTGAAGAGCATGGGGTAATTGCAAACCAAAGGGTCATGCTTAGTTTGGTGAAACGATTTAAATTGAAATTTTTAAATTTGAATTAGTTAATTTTTTAAAAATTAGTTATAATTTTTGTTGATTTTTCAGAAAAAGATAAAAACTAAAATGAAAATTTTGAATTTAAAATGTAATCCCAAACAGAGCATCAGATTCAGGGTGCAAGTTTTTGTTTTTTCAATTGGACATGTAAAAACATGTTTTAGGTCTCGTTTGATGTTTAAATTCAAACCGTATTTTTTCATCTCAGTTTTTATCTTTTTCTGAAAAAGTTTTTATCTTTTCTAAAAAGTCAATAAAATTTTTTAACTCAAACTTAAAATTTTTAACTCAAAACTCATTTATCAAACGGACCATTTGTTTCACCAGTCAAAGAGGTTGACCACCGGCGTCGGTTCTTTCAATCAGTTTTGATCGGAACAGCTCGGTCCACCGTCGGTCTTGGTTAATCTGCACACTCTTAATTCTGAACCCTACTTTCTACACCTGTCAGAAATTTTCCTCACTATCCCTGCAATCGCCTCATCTCAACCCCACCATCTGTTCCCAATCAAACGGTCATACTTGAGTGACCGTACGGATCGTTGATCATATCAAAGACCTTTCCTGTATAAATATAGCAGTTACAAAGTAGTATTAGGACGAGTCAAATTGTACTTTTAATTTTTTTTGGTCCCTGGCACTTTGCAGCCTGGGTCTAACCCCGTGCAACTGCACATGCTTTTAAATAATAATTATATATATAACAAATGAGAAGTTATAACAAAAAAGACTATAATAAAAAAAAAAATTTAAGTTTCTTATGACCTCGATATTGAGGTCTTAAATTTAGATCCCCCCCGTATCATCCCAATACCTTAAAAAAAAAAAAGAAAAAGAAAAAAAATTCGTAGGTCCCAGTAGAAAGTTTGTTTTGATTATTGTTGAGAAGGTTAGATGATTTAATTTCCTTTCGGTTTGGAAGTTAGATGTTAAGAACCACGTTAGAGATTGCTTAGCATGTGGAGAAGGGTTATGGAGCTTTAATTAATGGTCCATTTTGGTTCTCTTCGGACTTAAATATTTCATTTTAATTTTTATGACAAAAACTAATTATAATTTTTGAAAAGTCAACTATTTTTAACTTAAAATTTTCATTCAAAATAAGTATATTAAACGCAAGCTAAATCTCAAATTCGAAGCCTATGAGATTTTCTTTTAAATTATGAAAATGAGTATCTATAACGACTCATATTAAAAAAATATAATTAAAAAAAAACACCCATGTTCTTGCGAGAGGGTTAGCCGTGACATTTTTTTAATTTAATAAATGTTAGAGGACATCAGTTATATTAAATATCACTTATTAATAGAGCGTGTGATTCTAGATCATAGGACCCATATTAGTTCTAGCCGGTTCACTTGATACTGTCCACTTAACGTTCAACCAAAAGAATTAATTTTGATTACATAAGAGGAAACCCGCCACGTGAAACCACAATTAATGTCATGGAATTTTAAGACATAACCTCGACCCACTTTTGAATTTCTCAAATATTGTCACTCTAAAAGCCGTACATTATTTACCACAAAAAAAAAAAGCCGTACCTCATGATCTTTTTTTTTTTTTTTTTTATCTTTACTAGATTACTACTATATAAATCTTTAATTATGTTTAATCAAGGTTATAGATTTCCCGAGTTGAAAATTCAGTTGGTCCTTACTTTTAAACTATCTCCCTTTAGCCATTCGAGGACACAAACTAGATAAGAATAATTTTCAACTGTAAAATCTACACCTCTATTGAACATTGAACTCTAATATTTACCTTTGATACAAATGAAACGGTTGTAATTAATTTCGTAGTTGGTCAAAAATATTTATGATTAGGCCTGGCAATTCGTGTTAAATATGTCAATCATGTCAGCTCATTTCCGGCCCATTTATTTTCGTGTTAAACGTGTCGACCCAATTATTAAACATGCGGTTCAAACCCATTTATTACGTATCGTTCTCGTGTCGTGTCACCGTATCATGTCCGAATAATTTGAAAATTCTAACATGAATATGTTAAACGTGTTAATTGTGTCAGCCCATTTCCGACCAATTTATTTTCGTGTTAAACGTGTCGACCCAATTATTAATCGTGCGGTCCAAACCCATTTATTACGTGTCATTCTCGTGTCGTGTTACCGTATCGTGTCCGAAATTGCCGGCCCTATTTATGATAATTAATGAATATTAAACTTATAAAGTTCATTAAAAACAATTTAGATAGGTAACTTGTTGTTAACTGTTGATATGACTTTTCTAAATTATTTTTTTAATTTTAATAGAATTTAATTTGAATATTTAATTTTTAATTTTTGAATGTGATTCATATATTCCTTAAGTTTTTATTTAAAAGTTACCATTATATTTCAATTGTTTTTTTAGTGCATTAGTTTAGTTAGTTGCATGATTTTTTTTTTTGGGAAACACGTTTTTTTGTTTTAGTGACGTTGCTCAATAAAATGTTCTCTCCAATAGCTTCTTCTTCTTTTTTTTTTTGGGGGGGCTGAAAATTTTGTCCTCTAACTTACTCTTTAAAGGTATTTTTTTTCCTCAAAATTTCTTCAAGCGTTTATTGTTAAATTATTTTTCCTAAAGTATTCTTCACTATATTTTTTCTCACACTATGCCACTCTTTATACAGTTTCCCATACAATCATTTCACCTTTATTTTTTCGCCCCCGAAATATGACCTATAAATTATAATAAAAATTTTTAATCAATTTCCTTTGAGATAATTTTCTTTTTTGCCATTTTTTTTTTTGGGTAAATCGACTATTCTTAACATCTTTTATTAGCATTTTTTTTTCTCAATTTACTCTTTAGATAATCTTTTTTTTTTTTTTTTCAAATATCCGTACTCAATTTTTTTTTTTTTGCAGCATTCATCTATTTTTTTTTATAATATGAATAAAATCTTCTTTAGCTAATTGCCCCATTGAGATAATTTATCCTAAATTTGTTCAAAGTTTTTACCCAGAAAATGACAAAAATGATTTTTTTAATTAATATTTAAGATTGGTTGTTATTTATCTTTTAAATGGAAATTGGTTGTTTAACTTACTATAACAAATCATGAAAAATACCACATCAGCAATGTAATTAAAGTAGACACTACTTTTTTTAATTTTTTCTTGTAACCATGGATGGTTACAAAAATATAGTAATCATTGAAAACTCTTACATATATATATACATATATAATTGAGGTTGACTACCAAAGCACAGAATTTATAACCGAACTGCACATGTACACTAATTACTCGCGAAGAGCTAATTAATTCCTTATGACTTGCATTAATAGTACAAAAATTATATATCAACGTTTAATTAATGGTTTTTAATGTTTAAATCACTGTTGATCATATATAGGGTGTTACTATGACTGACAATTTTATCTATCAACCCATATATCTATGAAGATCTTAATTGAATAAGATGAGAATTAGGGTTAGGTTGGTGCTTGAGTTCAACTCAAGATAAACAGTACTTTTTTTTTTTTTGTCTTTTTCTAAAAAAAATTTTTGTCTTTTCTGAAAAAGTTTTTTGTCTTTTCTAAAAAGTCAATAAAAATTACTATTGAAATTTAAAATTTCCAACTCAAACTCATTCACCAAACTAACCCTTAGGATTGCAAACAGGTTAAAAATTTAATCAATCACAATTACAGGAAAGGAATGATTTTAGGAGTAGTCCCCAACCCCATTCCCGTTTACCAGCCTCATTTAATTGTATATTATTTTTATATTAAATTGGTCAAATATGATGTTTTAAAACATATGTAACTTTTAAGTTTAAAACTTTATTATATGTGATACATGAAAATTTGAAGGTTATTATAATATATGCTCAATATTCAATTAGTGATATATAAACATTAAATAGCACTCGTAAATGTATAATTAAATGTAAACATCTTTAGAAAAAATCCAATGAGAAGATAACGATGTCTGATTACACCAGTTGTTCTATATGTACTATTTGACATATATATATATACAGATATACACACACATTAAATAGTTAATTAGGCTACTTGAATTTAATAGCTTTGTACGCATATGCTGATCCTTCGCTTCTTAATTATCTTTCCTTTTATTTTGGGGGTTGAATTCTTAATTATTTGTTAAATTGCAAATGGCGTCGACAATTAAATGAGGGACGACACGTAATAACTGGCAAACGCAATGAGAAAGGGACTGCACTTTGCGATTTATTAAGGGCCTTTCTATTCTAGCAAACCTTTATCTGAGTTTAATTAGTGCTGATTTTTTAATATAAATATATATATAATTTTTTAGGGGATATTTTATTTAAATATATATATTTTTATGAAATTACTAGAACTGAAATTCGTCTCAAAAGGATATTGCACAAAAAAAAAAAAAAAAAAAAAGAGTATCATCTCAAAATTAAGGACATAGTACCCCAACTAAATTGGTAATATTGTAAGAACGTATGCTTTACCAAATTTATTTAAAAAATAAAAAATATATATAAATAGAGAGAATATTCGAGGACAAAATATCCTTCACAATATAGCAACAAAAAGTTCAGTGCTAATCATATCCAGGTGTTTTATTTTTCCAGGTGTTTTGGAGGTAAGTAAACTTTTTTTTTTTTTTTTTGTGAATATACATGCATATGTATGTATATATATAATGTATATTTTGGTTGTTACAACCACACATTTAGGATATTTCTTGAAAAAAAAAAAACACACACACACGCACATTGTGATGACGATATTTATAAGAATTAATTTAAGTCAACGACACAAAGTGTACGCACACATAAATTCTGGAAAATTTTCTCTCTGATATCCTTATCTTAAGGTGAGCTACAAAATAAGCCTCACTAATTATATGTGTCTTTATCAGTATAAGATATATATCACATCATACACTCTAAAATTGAAAAATATTATATGTATTTATATATATAACTGAAAGAATATAGTATAAGAGTTTGATTGGTTGGTTAGTTTGAGTTGAAATATTTTAGTTGTAATAGTAAATTTTTTTGAATTTTCAGAAAAGACAAAAAACTTTTTGAGAAAAAGACAAAAAAAAGTACAGTTTGAGTTGGAATGAAATGATGAGGCAAACATGCTCTAAAATTAAGACAGGCTTCGGTGCATGCATTTCAAATTTTGAAAGCAATATTAAATGCTTAAGTAAACTGTCTAATCATATAAGTAATCCGATCCACATGTGAATTAGAGCTCATACTAGATGAGTAAATCCATCTTTCATTACCATTTTTATTTGTTGAATGGAAAAATCAACAATGTCTACATTAAAACCTTTAAATTATTTGATTACAACATAAAAACGCTCCCATTCAAAGATCGCGCTAAAAGCAGTCACTATCGACAATAAAAAAAATAACTGTTACCTACTTTAAATTTTTCATTTTTTTGGGGGTAGTGGATAAGAAAATTTTTAAAACTAAATCCTGATTTAAACTTAGAAATTAAAGGGGAAAAAAAAAAGGAAAGGAAAAAAGAAAACCGACATGTATTAAAAAACAAGCAACGGTTTGGATCGTAGGACATGACGAAACTTAGAATTTCCAACCGTACGTGAACTTTTCCAATTTATATATATATATATATATATATATTTCCACATATATTATGAATGACTTTTAGAAAAGGAGGCGTACTGTTTTTGCTTTTTTATCAAAAATAATACACGGAGCCACAGCCACTAGTTGTTACAATATAAGCTTTGATGAAAACGATAGTTCTATATATGCATTTATAAATATATATATTTTTACATGTCACTAAATCAAGTATATATATATATATAGAGAGAGAGAGAGAGAGAGTAGAAGACCTTTCCCCCAAAGCTCTCATTCAGTTTTGGGAATCGCGAAAGCTGATTCTCGCTATTCTCTTTTTCTTGCTGTTAATTTTAGCGATGAGAATTCTGCGCCTTATTTATTTCCTTTGTTGTGTGAGAAAACAGGAAACATGTGGGTCCAAACCCTAAAGCTAATTTATATCTATATACTTTTTATATATATATATGGTGCTAAGGAAGGTTTATATATTTGAAAAGTAATATCTAAAAAATGAAAAAGATTAGTGAGCAAAGACACCAACTTTTATTCAAACGTTTAGGTATTAACTGAGGTGTACGTGACGGTGAATTGTTATTTTTAAAAAAAATTTCTTTGTGATTTTAATTAAACAACCTTCAAATTCCGTGTTGACGTTGAAAATGTGTAATAATGGGAGATTTTAGATAATTTAGACTATTTTGAGTACCCTCTCGGAAGATCATGAACATTCTTACATTGATATATGTATGTATATATGTGTGTGTATATATAAAATGAATTATGTACAAGATTGACAGCTGTTTGAGATCGTCAATTTTCGTCATTGGAGGTTAAATGGACCCTCAAGAATGTTGATGAGAAGGAGAGAGAGAGAGAGAGAGAGAGAGAGAGAGAGAGTCAAAAGGTGGGGGCAGAATCATCGGAGACTTTCATTCTCCAATATATTCTTTGAGGAAACTGTGCAGTTAACAACAAGGCCAATATCTCATCGAATAAAGAAAAACAGCATTTCTAACATATTTTTATTTTTATTTTGGCCGTTCGTGTAGCATTTGATGAATGTTTTTGCTTTTTTCATGTAATATTACATAAACTAGCGAGTCATGTGATAACAGCCGTCTCACATGTAGTCCTCCGAGAATCTAGCTATATCTTTATTCTCTTTCTTATTTTCCTAGAAATTGCCTACGTTTTTATTTTATTTTATAATGAGTTATACATAATATGAAGAAGTCCATTATAAAGTATGAAAAATATCTTATTGATCAGGGTTTTTGTTTTGTATTTTGATTTTTTTTTTTTAATTTTTACTATTGAGAGTGAAGATTCAAATTCTACATCTTATATTGAAGTCAAACGTAAAATTATAGTTAAATTGTATATGTAATATGAGAAATTTTAAATTTTATTTTTTAGTATAAATATTTATTTTAATATAATTTTGGTCGGATTTTAAATTTGAAAACATGTCCTAAAAAAATTTAATGTTTTTTTTTTTTTTAAAATTCATATAGAAGATTCGAACTCTGTACGTAAAAAAGGTTGAATATTTTATATACATATAAATATATTCCTCCTATGTATCAATGTAACGTGGGGAAGATTTTAAAGCAAATAACACTTTATTCCTCATCACTTTCCATTATGTGCATGTTTCTTTTCCCTCATTCAAAATCAATCCATAAAGCACTTTTTTTTCATCTTTCTTTTGATTTTGACTCTCGCGACCATCATTACACCAATAATTTGCTTGTAGATCACTGGTACCACCACAGAAGTTCAACCCTCGCACTGTGGACCACGTGGAGTCTTGTGGTTGGTCCATCTCTCTCTTACATGTAAACTCACTGTCATATACAGCATATTTGTCGTCCTTTTGTATAAGGAATTACTAGTCCTCTCTCTGAGTGCAAATTTAGCAACATGCCCTCGATTTGGGGTCCATCCACATAAAAAAAAAAAAAAATGTAAAAATTCTAACTTTTCATCGGTAAATATTTAAAACCACATAAATTTTGAAAGGGCATAATAAATTAAAGTGATTTTAGAATTTGATAAATAAGTAATGAAAATACGAGCATGAAGTTTACAATATGTTACATGTTTTGTTTTTGACGAAAAGCTCTTTTTTTTTTTTTTTTAGAGTTAAATAAAACACTTGTAACAAATCATTCAAATATTTCTAAATTAGTTTTTGGATCTAAGAAACCAACAACAGATTGTTCTAGGTAAATTATGTCAAACGAACTCATGATTTAATTTACTTTAGAGCAAGAGTCCATTTGGTGAATGAGTTTGAGTTGAAAATTTTGAGTTTGAGTTAAAAAATTTTATTAAATTTTCAGAAAAGATAAAAACTTGTTCAGAAAAAGACAAAAACTTGTTCAGAAAAAGACAAAAACTGAGATGAAAATTTTGAGTTTGAACTCAAGAACCAAACGAGACTTAAGTTTAATTTTGAGCTCATTTTAATTAGGTGGTTAAATGAAGTGGACAGTACAAGGTTAATTAGAAGTTAAAAAAAAAAAAAATGTCGGCAGTGTAGATAAATGTATATACTTGATGAAGAATTCTAATACAAAATAGGAATGACAAAATTGAATTACAAAAAAGAGTTGCGTACGTAAAAACTAATGAGAAATACGAATAATAAGGTTGAGGTAGTGATTAGATTTGACATATATAGAGCAAATCATGGGCCCAAACAATGACCCATACGTGACAGGAGGATTCAGATCTGTAGCTCTTCTCTGTACGTGTTATATGGGGGAATGGGATGTTGTCATGTTGCTCGAGTGATCATTTCAACATTCATTCCCAATTGACCATACATCCCCTGCACTTCTTAATTCTCTCTCTCTCTCTCTCTCTATATATATATATGTATTTATATTCGCCCCGATCCTTTAATCCATAATTATTTGTAAGTAACATATCTAAGAAAAACTCTATTATTGTCCGGCTGCCGAACCGACACATGTGATATTTTATTATCTTATAATTACTAATTGATTTATAAGTAATTCAAACTATGTGAAACTATTAATACAGAAAACAAGTATCAAGAAAATATTATGTTAAAATCAACTAGTTGTAACTTATAATAATGTACAAAAAGAAATTATAAGTATCATTTGATACGAAGATGCTTGATAAGAAAAAATATATATATATAT
This sequence comes from Ficus microcarpa, assembly GCA_025413485.1. NCBI lineage: Eukaryota > Viridiplantae > Streptophyta > Magnoliopsida > Rosales > Moraceae > Ficus > Ficus microcarpa. The sequence continues at coordinate 36,696,196 of CM046379.1, forward strand.
CTCTTTTGTTTTGAGCTCTTCTAGTTGTTTTTCTTTAAGCTATTATTTAAAGAACAAATAATAATAATAATAATAATAATGGAATCCCGATATTATTATTTGGAGAAGAAATTATATAATATGACCCGGCCCCGTCACATGTAATCTTATTTCCCCACTTCAGTAATTATATACCCAACTTTTATAGAGCAACTTGGTACTCCATTCTTCAAAAGCGTAGGTAGGCAAAGCAATTATTGTTAATAATAATAAAATAAAGATGTTTAGAAAGTATTAGCTAACGTGACATTGAAGGAATGACAAAAGGGAATGGAATTTCGAGGAGGCCTCTCATTTTGTTGCCCTTTCATAACCAATATACTATTTAGAGTTTTTTTTTTTTTTTTTTTTTTTTTTTTTTTTTTTTTTTGGGACAAAACATACTAGATAGAGTTTCTACGCAACACTATTAATTTTTTTTTTTTTTTCCTTCAACGTTAAGGAGATTAAGAGTTTATCTCGTACTTGCTACCTCAATCTAGATAGTGTGTTTTATGTTCATTGTAGGCATATATTTGTACATATTATTTTTAATTGAATAGATTGCAAGAGGAATCAAAAGCATTTCTCTTGCTATATCTATCGCTTTTTTTTTTTTTTGATATAAAAAATAAACCATTGATGTCATTTTCCACCATCTCATTCTTTTATATAACGAAAATTTAAGACATATCAATAAAAACGGAAAACACCTGATCTAATTTAATTTAAAAAATGAACTTATTAAACTCCTATGTCATCAGAAGTTTGGGTTTAACGTTGCACAGTCTACTAACCATTTTGAAATCTTTAAAACATGGTTACTTCATATATGTTCCTATTTAATTAGTACATTTAATAAAAATTTTAACTATTTAGTATAGGAAAATTTATATAAGCACATCTCGTATTTTAAGTTTCTTTGAAAATATACTATCCATTTTAAACCTCATCAAATATATATCAAGACATTTTAAGTACGTAACAAACTCATATCATAGAAATATCAACACTCAATTCTAACTCACGCAATGATGAAAAAGTCCTCAAATCAAAAAAAAAAAAAAAAAAAAAGAAACAAAATTAATAAAAATAAAACAAAGGAAAACTTTTTTTTTTCTTTTTCTCTTTGTAGAAAGTCCTTTTAATTATTTTCTTGTGTTTCTTAATTTGTTTTTTCTTTTTCTTTTTCTTTTTGAGGTCATCTTTTTAATTGTATTGTTAAATTAAACATGGACCTTTCCAAGCTCCAAATTCAGTACACACTTATAATTTCCCACAATATAATTGATCATGGGGTCCAAAATAGAAGGTATACTTTGTTAATAAACGCAAAATAGAGAGTATATTTTCAGTTTTTCACCAGATTATCCAAATTAGACCTCGTTTGGCAAAACTCATATTGTACTTTTTTATCTCAGTTTTTGTCTTTTTTTGAAAAAATTCTTGTCTTTTTCTGAAAATTTTTTTCTTTTTTGAAAAGTCAACAAAAATTTTCAACTCAAATTAAACTGTACTTTTTTAACTCAAACTCATTCACCAAACGGATCCTTAACTTTTTTTATATCCCTCACATTTATTGAACAAAAGGCTCGTTGAATGTCATCCTAATATTCTAGATACATCGCTTCTTCAAGTACTCTTTTTCCAGATTATATGCTGTTGATCAGCTCCTAATTGATCTCCTTTTTTTACTTCAATTGCTTTTGGCAGATAATACTTTCTTAATTATTATCTCCACCGCAAAGCAAGAATTATAAGAAGGGGAAAAGGGCAAAAAAAAAAAAAAGTGGAAAAAAAAAAGGGGGTTCTTACGAGTCTTTAAAGTGAACACTTAAGTAGTTCTTTCTCCCAAATCATCACAATTTATTAAGATCTTCTAAAATCAATTGAAGGGCCCGAGATAACTATCTCTATCTCTTTTTATATGTTGCGTAATTATAAATCTTCTTTTTAACTCATTGCATAACACAAAAAATATAAATATATATAAGTAACTGTATATACACGCATGAATAAATACATTATACTTTTTTGGTCAAATATCAAATCAAACATGCTTTTTAGCAAAGGTTGCGGATAAGTTTAGTCATTCCTCTTATGTGTGTGGAATTACATGTAGGAGGGAAAGGAAATAACAAAATTGCATATATCAAAGGGCACATAGTTGGAAATTGAGTGAGAAACTATGGTTAGAATAATTAATGTTTTTAATTCTCTCTCTCTATATATATATATATGTGTGTATATATATAGATCACTTTGGTCCATTTTTAGAACTCCGGTACCCCTCAATTAATTCTAATGTAACGATTTTACTAAGTAGGATATGTCCCATGCAACTTTAATAAGTTATGGAAAATAGTTTTACGATATCTATGGCGGCTAACTAATTAAAACAGAAAACTAGAAGAGAAAATGGGCAAAAATAGGCGTCTACGCAAATTATTATCAATCCTCAACTCTAATTAAATCTTGTATATGGTGTTCGACTAGTATTGGAATTATTGCCTTTTGACCTTGTACCATGAAACCAAATTCTTTAATGTTATTAATTTAAGTTATAAATTATTAAAAAAAAAAAACCATCAAAAAACCTTTGCGTGAGTTATTATCTTCCTTTTTCGATGTATTTGAGTTCTGTATTTAAATGTTAGAAGATAATTTGGTATATAACTAAGGGTTCATTTGATGAATGAGTTTGAGTTGGAAATTTTAAGTTTCAATAGTATTTTTGTTAACTTTTCAGAAAAAATAAAAAAAATTTTCAGAAAAAGACAAAAACTGATATGAAAAAGTACAGTTTGAACTTGAATGTCAAATGAACCCTAATAGGGCATAGATATATAGCGTTTCTTTTTAAAAGAATTTATTTCACACAGTTTTCTTTTCTTTTCTTTTCTTTTCTTTCCAAAGACAATTGATAAAATAACTAATAGGGAAATGCTATCTTTTTTGAAATTATTAAAAAAAAAATGAAAGAGGGGAAATTTAAATCTGATTGTTATAGAGAAGGTACAAAATTATGTACGAACTACATCATATTCACCCAAGCTCTTGAGAGAGAGAGAGAGGGAATTCCAGTTTTCTTTGACAATTAACGGAGTCGACTTTTAGGTACATTGGACTGAATTAGATGTCCAGTTTTCTTCGCCAATTAACGGAATCGACTTTTAGGTACATTGGACTGAATTAGATGTCTAATCCAAAACACAAATTAACCCATGTCCAAAACCATCCAAATCAGAATAACTATTAAAATGCTCTTTTTTTTTTTTTTTTGGTAATTAGTACATATTCATACATTTATGTTTATTATCCTAAACTTAATTTTCGGCACGACAAATTAATAGTCCTAATGGCCGTTTGTACTTGTATTTTATACAAGTACATGAGCTTTGATCACAAAAATGCATAGATATAGGATTAATACGCGCTATGTGAGGAGGGTCGTAGTAAATCTTCAAGGCACTAGATCTAGTATATGATTCCTTTGAGAGATCGCTTTTGGAATTTTCGTTCAACATTCTTTTGGAGAAATCCTTGAGCTTTAATGGCAACTTTCTTAATTCGACCGTTAATACATATCTGGTTTGTAGTTTTCAGGATAAGACGTGATATTCCGAGGGATATTTTATGACTTATGAGGGTAGTGGCTAAAATTAGCCCACCAATTAAAGGAATGACAAAGTGTATTGAAGCAATAAAAAGAAATCTGAGTCCCACATTGTAAAAGTGTAATGACAATGATAAATGTCTAAGAGTATTAAATCACTTTATTTAACAGGCTATTTTTTTTAAGATGAAAGCTTAATTCCTTATAAGTCTCAAATGCCTCTTGTGGAATCTAATCTTCAGAGTGAGGGTAAGCTATGCTGAAGATATATTTCAAAGGACTTAGTAATAAAATATCATTATTTTCAAACCATTAATAAACAGAAAGCGTGAGAATACACACCAAATAGTTGGTATTATCATTAAAAAAACTAAAATGAAAAGAGAGAGAGAGAAAGAAAAGAATGAATGCGCACGAAAGAGAAAAAGAGATTAAAAAAAAAAAGAGATCATAAAAAGTATATATTATGCTAACTGATTTAACAAAAATAAAAAAATACAGAAAACAATTACTGTAGAATGACCCACCCAGTTTTGGAGAAATGTAAAAAAATAAAAAAAAATAAAAAAAATAAAAAGAATAAAAACTATATACAGGAGTACGGATCAAACTTCAATATAAATATAAAAGAATTATTTGTTTAGCGGCGATACGAGCCCCACAATCTTACGTATAGCTTTGTGCCTGAACACTCTTTTCATTTACCTTAAAAAAAAAAAAAAAAAAGAGAAACACAAAATTATGCTTATAGTCTCTTTGTTAAAAATTATTTTTCTTGTTTTAATGTGTTATCTACCTTCCATAACTTTCAGGGTTGTTTCTTCTTCTTCTTCTTCTTTTAATAACAAATTAATTATTCATCTTAATTAGTTAATTCAAGTTTAGTAACGAGTGAGCAATACAAGACAACTGCATCCACTCAATTAGCTGATGAGGCAAAATTTATTAAATGGAGACAAAGCTCAAGGCCCAATGACGAGGTTCTTGTATGGAGAAGGCCCAACAATGAGCTTGCCTAATTAAGTCAAACCAAAATTAATGTTACACTTGACTCCAAAACTCTAATCAACTATATATAGACATCTTCATTTCTTCTCTAACCCTAGATACCCTATATGTATCGATCTTTTTGTATGTATGTATATGTTTGTATATATATATATATCTTTAATGCTCACATGAACTATCTTTAATAACAAAAAAGTTGCTAGATAAAGTACTGTTTGGATATAATTAAATTTAATGCTTATAATTTATAAGTAGTTTCTAAGATCTTATATTTGAGAAATTGGAGGTTAATTAATTAGTATAACGTGTCTTAAACATTAACAAGAAGAAGTTAATGATGAAGATGACATTATAAATTAAGGAGGTAGTGGCGTTAAGGAGTTGTTACTGTCATGGGTGCAAAACCCAAAGAGGAGTGTAGAGGGGGGGTGAAAATAATGAAATATGCACATCAATTACGACTTCCCACATTTATCCAAACAACATTTAGTTGAAGAATGCATTTCTCTTCTGTACATGTTGGAAAAGGAATGCACCAAAAACAATACACAAACTGAGCGTCTTCTACTTTTCTATTCTCTCTCTCTCTCTCTCTCTCTCTCTAAACTTGTAAACGGGAGGGGATTCGAATAGAAAACGTGTTCCTAGAAAGTAAAAACCAAACAGCATTTAATTCTGCATTTAATGAAGCATCCAAACACCACCTAAATGAATTAGTGGCACTGTTAATTTCTTCACTCTTTCCTAGAACTAGCTACTATGTAATCTCGGTGAAAGTATTATATATTATATTTTAAAATAGTGAGTTTGTTTTCAATAAAAGTATTTAATTAGGATCCTAATTATGTGTAGATAAGTTATAGTCGGGTACGCTATCATAAGAATTGATAGGGTTATGGATTGTAATCATGAAATTTAAATTAGATGGTACATATTGTACTGAATTAAGTAGAAATAAAGTTGTCTAATTTAAATCACATTTGTAGTGGTAGAAATTAGGTGTGATGGTCAGTATTGGCCACCCCTTTTTATAAATGTTTAATCCTTTTCAAATGAAATAAACAGTGATATTAAAATGATTGATGTGTAGAACATTCAGATCCGTTTAATTATTAATTAATCGATAAGTTTTTAACTAATATTGGTTAAAATTTTAAATAATGATTGATATGTGGATCGATCAGTTGTTGATCAATCAAGCAGTGATTGATCATTTAATGGTTTCGCTATTTTTTTAATTTAACAAATTATGAGATTTTATTAAAACAATAGTTTGAAAAAGGTCTTTTTTTACCACACACCATCAAATGAGTTCAATAACCCTTTTATTGTAGGGTATCCCAGTGTGAAATAAATCTATATAAATTCATATTTGTGTGTGTGTGTGTGTGTGTGTAAATATGTATATAATAAGATCTATTCATTTATTGAGCCTGGGGTTTTGAAAACCAAGCAATTAGTGGGTTAGCTTGGAGTGTGGAGGGTCATATGGTGGAAGACATAATAAAATCCCATGATACCAGACAAAGTTGTTGAAGATTAGAAGGGAATATTTGGGAGCATGTAAGGAATTAGAAGCTGATAAAATAATAATAATAATAATAATAATAATGATAATAATAATAATAATAATAATGATCATCATCATGATCATGATCATGATCATGTGGAATTAGGGTTTACGATGTGTACACAAGGAAGCAAACAAAAAATACCCTTTCCCTTTGGTGTGGTTTTGGTTTTCTCTTTCTCTCTTTTGAGGTCAATGGGTCTTACGGGTCTACTATATACCCCATGAAAGAAATATATGATAAAATATTCTCCCAAAAATTCAACATCTCGTGAGAATTTGAAAAAGAGGAAAAAAGGAATTTTTCACAAGTACCTCCCAATACGTAGACTGCCCCTGCCAACATATATGCATATATAGGAATTATTGAAATTAAAAAAACTCCCCCACTCATTATTTTATTTATTTTAATCTGAGAGAGAAAAAAAAAAAAAAAAAAAAAAGGCATTTGAGAAAGAAGAGCGAGGAGAGTGGGGGAAAAGGAATCACACATGAGGGTGTCTTTCTCACTCTATCATTTTTTATCCCGTCGTCCCCGGGGAAGGGAAAATCCAAAATGACCACATTTTTTTTGTTCAAATTTTATTTTATTTAATGGGTTTTGACTAAACAAAAAAAAAAAAAAAATGAGATATACACGGCCTCTTCTCTCTCTGCTTTCTTCTTCATCCTTCTAGTGTCATTTTCCGATATATACTCTCGAGGAGAAACACTATACCCAAACAAATGAAAATCCCTTTTCTTTTCTCTCTCTGTCTCTCTCTATCTTTTTCCTCTCCCTGACTTTTTGTGAATATTTTTTCTTTTTTTCTTCCTTCCACTGGCTAACAATAACCCACACATCTATCCCTCTCCCATTATCCCCTGTCTGTCCATTTTACCTCTATTCTCTGTTTATTTTTTTTCTCTCTCGTGAGCATGTCTGTTTGTTCCACAAGCTAGATTATAGATTCATAGACATCACCACTTTTCCTGTTCTCTCTCTTTTTTGTTTTCTCTAAGTTTTATCTCCTAATCATGTGTTTGCAGCTAGCTTCTTCTTCTTCTTCTTCTTCATCAAAACCCATGACTTTATCATTAACTTTCCCAGATATATTCTTTTGAAAAAAGGAAAAAAAAAAAAAAAAAAAAACCTAAACTCAGAGACACTTCTTTAATCATTCAGAAAATCTCTCTATTTCTTTATTTTTAATCTGCCTTGTTTGGATTCAAACTTCATTTTGCTAGTGCTTTTAGTAGTATTACTACTTCTACTGAAAAATGCCCTTGGAGGGGATTTTCATCGAGCCAGCAGCAGCAGCAGCAGCTTCGTCAGCCCCAGCAGCGCAGCTTCCTGATCTCTCTCTCCACATCAGTCCACCAAACAACACTTCCTCCTCCTCCTCTTCCTCCTCCTCTTCCTCCTCCTCAATCTGCGAAGCGTCCGCCGCCGCCGCCGCCGCCTTCCAGACGAGGTTCGATCTCTCGAGCCGACGGCAGGCGGTGGTGGTGGATTTAGATTATGTCAACAGCAGTAGCAGCAACAGCAATAGTAATAACAATTCCAAAGCGCAGACGGAGCTTTCTTTAGGAAGATTAAGCTTCGGTACCAACGGAGCTGGAGAGTCAGTAGTAGCAGCAGCGCAGCAAAACCCTTATAATAATTACCAGCTTCATCACTATCCAAATCATGTTCGTCATATGAATCGCCGCGGCGGCGGAGGCGGTGGCGATGGCGGAGCGAATGGTTCGCTGCTCGACGTGTCGGCGGCTGCATCGGACCCGTTCCGGCCAATCAAGGGGATCCCCGTCTATAATCACAACCGTTCATTTCCCTTCTTGTCAGCAGAAAACGGAAGAGATCTTCATCATCATCATCCTCATCAGGTTATAAATAAGGATCCCAAGATGTGCTTGTATCAAATGCCCAATTTCGCATCATCATCACCAGTAATACCCTCCCACTCCGCCGCTGCGGCGTATAATCTCGGCGGCGGCGGAGTAGGAGGAGGAGGAGGAGTGCTGGATCCGATGTCGATGCTCGGCTCGAACGGGGCGCCATATCGCGTGGCTGCAGCGGCGAGGTTCAACGGGTTTGCGGCGGCGGCGGAGGCCTTCAAATCGAGCCAATTGCACCACGGCCACCATCATCAGTACGGACAATCTCATCATCATGAGGCTAATTCCTCTCACGGGACTATGAGGGCTAGGTTTCTGCCCAAGCTTCCGACGAAGCGGAGCATGCGAGCTCCGAGAATGCGGTGGACGAGCACTCTCCACGCTCGATTTGTTCACGCCGTCGAGCTTCTCGGTGGCCATGAAAGTAAGATTCATATGTAAAGAGGCTTTTTTTTTTTTTTTTTTTAATTATTTCAAGTTTTTTTTTTTAAATTTTATTTTATAAAAGATTTAGTTGTGCCCTTATTTTTTTAGGTTTTAATAATTTATTGAAGTTTGGGTTTGAGCAGGAGCTACACCAAAGTCAGTACTTGAGCTGATGGATGTAAAGGATCTCACCCTAGCTCATGTCAAGAGCCATTTACAGGTAAAAAAATGGAAATATAAAATTAAACCCCCCAAAAAAAAAAAAAAGTTAGGGAACCAACTAAAAATATTTCTTCTTCACACCTCTCTCTCTCTCTCTCTCTAGCTTTCTCTCTAGCTTTCTCTCTCATCTCTCTCTCTCTCTCTGAGCTCATGTGGGTCGGTGTTGGTCTTTGGATCACACAAGACGGGGCACAGTTGCCAATGGGAAAGCAGTGAGTGAGTGAGTGAATGAATGAATGAATGAATGAATTTAAAGAGATCGTATTTAGCGAGCGAGCGATATGAGTCTCTCTGCAAACCACTGGGACCAGACCAGACCAGACCAGACCAGACACACTGCTTCTGCTTTCAGAGTGAAAGAGAAAAAGAGAGAGAGAGAGAGAGAGAGAGAGATAATTATAGAATAAGAAAACTCACGAATATATTTCGCAGATCATGGTAACGGAAAAAAGTAGTAATCATTTTTCAATAATACAAACTCCATTAGAACTACATTATTATCACGCATCGACCTCGTGATTAATGACCAAGCCCAATACGTAGAGAGAAAAGACAAGAGAGAAGACTCAGAAGAGAGAGAAAATCACCAAAAAGACAATATTATGATTTATCTAGATACATGTGTCTGCATATAAACATATATATTAATTTTACATACATATGTATATGTATAGTTGTGAGTTAATAAATGAATATGTTGAGAGATTATATAATCCTAATAATACAATTAATCGTATATTTATGTGCTAGTAAATTAATAATGTGATTTTGGCAATGACTTTGCAGATGTATCGAACTGTTAAGACTACTGACAAGCCTGCAGCTTCTTCAGGTAATTCGTATTGCTAATATTCAACTTTCCTCTTTAGCAGCCTTTACTTTTTCACCCTATATACTCCCCTCTATGTTGTTTTTTTTTACCCCAGCAGATAAATTTTGCATACTAAAAAACAGCAAACAATACGTATACAGTATATATTACATACATAAAAGACACACACAAATACACTTACATTATTTATTTGTGAGTTATTAATTAAAAGAAACATATATATACAGCTACCAGATCTCCACAAAACGTCCTAAATTGACTTAATAAACAACATTCACACATGTATCCACCACCAAGGTGTTGTATAATATTATATATTGATTTTATATATTATATATGTTAATGTCATACATTGGAGTTTAGTTGAGTTTGGATTGTGAAATGCTAGAATTAGGGCAATCAGACGGATCAGGAGAGGACGAAATGTCGCAGATGGGAATGAGTGGCTCTGATGGTACTACAGGTGGCCTACTTCCTCAGTTCTCTGAGCAAAGGGACCGTCCGATCGGTCCGTCCAACCAGATCATCATGTCGACTCCCAATCAGCTGCCAGTCTCTGGAGCAATTCCTCAAGGTATCATGATACTTTAATTTATTCTTTGCTCATCCAAAACATTATTATTTAACGTTGATATATATATATATATATATTATATATTATAGATAAATCATTAGATGCTATGCCCATAAGCCTAATTAATGTGCTTTTCCTTTTTCCTTTTTTTTTTTTTTCCTTTTCTTTTTTGCATGGTTTGCTTACTTTATTGTTAGCTTTTGTAGTTATAATCCATGTAGAAAAATGCAATCCCTCGACGTCTATACTTTTTTTATAATTTTTTTCATCCAGAATAATTAAAGTGTTCTAGACTGCAGCTTTTGCTTTATATGTTTGGTTTCTTCTTTCGAATTCCTTTTCTAATCTTTTGTTCTCAAAGATTTTTCTTATTTTATTTTTATGTCGTCTCCTTCCTTTCTGCTGATTTGAATGTTGTGTAGCTCTGATTGATGGTGTTTTTTACTATATATATATATATATATATATATAATTTAAAAAAAAAAAAAAAAAGCTACAAACATGCACAACCAAACCGTAACCAACTGCTTCTTCACTTTTTTTTTTCCTCTCTCTCTCTCTCTCTCTTTTCAATTTCTATTTTGAATTTTATAATTTAAGTCTTAATTACTTTTTTTAAAAAATAAATATATACATTCTTTATTGCCAATAGACAAAACTCTGGTTCTTATTCTATCCACGAGGAGATTGCATAATTTTGCAAATATGACCAAAAAGCTTTCCTTCCTTGATTTAAGTGCGCTGACCTGATCTCTTTTTAATGTTCCTACTTACTCATTATATTAGTTAATACTATATATGTGTGTGCGTATACATTAATATATATATATATATATATATAAAGTAGTCTATGCTGTTTGGTACCAGCTTCCATCTAAATATCATTCGGTTTTTGTCTGATATGTTTCTTCTTTCCACGGCCCACTTAATCTCCTTTATATTATATATATTAAGATACTCTATCAAAGCTTTCTTTTTGGTACTAAACAGGAAACAAATATATTTGCTATATATGTATTACAGCTGCTTTCCAGCTTTTAATCATATTAATTAGCTAAAAGATAATTAAAATGATTAATTACATGACACACCCAGAACTAGAAGTAAGGAACAATATTTGTTTTTGTTTCTGGTATGTGCTAGCTAGTTGTCTTCTGTCTTCACTAAATAAGAAGAAGATGAAGGTCAATTTTCTACTTTGGAAATCAATAAACCTTTAAGTACAATGATCACAAAAGGTCAGTCACAGTTAGAAACAAAATTACTTTTCATTCAAAATTAAACAGCAGATATCCTACTAATTAAGTAAATAATTAGAGATCTGTAATGCTTAGAGTTGGTTGCTTACCGTTACTCAAATGAGGAAAATGGGGGCATTCAAGTTTTGGAATGTTTGTCATAGTTGGTTATTCTTAAAAAAACAAAGAAAGAAAGAAAGTATTATGATTATAAACATGCACATACATAATTTGTAACTGGGAAATTAGGTTTTTGAAAACTTACTTTAATAAATGGCTCTACAAAGAAAGAAAAAAAATGGCCGGTGACCATTAAAATGTTGGTGCGTTTGGTCAATCGGATCCGATCAAAGTTAAACATTGGTTAAACTCAAATTATTATCAGTTGGTCAAGATTTCAGAAACCGGTCATTTTATCGATACATTTAGCAATAATCTTCACTTGTTATTCCTCATTCTTGGTGGCCTTCCCACGCCTCATATTGTGTTTTTCTCAAAGTCATATGGTATATTCTCTGGTGGGCCTTGCGGTTTTATTTTAAAAGGTTAATCTATTATGAGGCTTGTTTGAAGTTCTTTCAAACCCATAGCCAATGTGAGATTTTTGTTCGCTCACTGTCCCAGCATTTTCACCATGTCCGTGACCTCTATTCCCACCTATATGGACTTTTTCCCATATATCTCTTTACCATGATCTTATAAGGTCGTTCCACATTAAGGTAATTTAGTAAAAAAGAGATGAAACTATATAAGGAAAGAACTACCCTAAAACTGCACAAATCGCGGAGTCTGGACATTCTTCTTCTTCTTCTTCTTTTTTTTTTTTTGTTTTTTTTTTCCTGAACTATATATAGATAAATATATGTGTGTGTATAACACATTGGCATTCTTATATAAACATATTTTCTATATATAACACATTGGCATTCTTCTTATTTCTTACATAAACATATTATATATATATATATATATTTAATAACTGTGTTATTCAACCTTAGACATAGTCCCTCTAAGCAAATTACGAACCAACCTTCAAACAGCCTTAATACAAGACTCTTAAATTTCTTCCTAACCAAAACCAAATCTTGTTCAACAAACCTTTTGAAAGCTTGAATTTACGCCATTTTTATGTACACCTTTACAAGTGATGATAACTACTTTTTGACGTCAGGGTCGATATGTGTTTAACGCAGTTGGTGGCAGTCCTGCTTTGAGGAGCCCATCGTGTACTGATAAACAGTATTATCGAACCCGTAATTTATATGCATACTAGTTTCTAAGTGCGAAGCACGTGTGGATTTAAAGCATGGAACTTTAAAATATATATATATATATATATATATATACAATATATATACAAATGTTTAAAAAAAAAAAAGAATTAACAGATGTCAAATTTTTGAATAAATCAATATCTTCTCTTAATTTATTTGTTGTCTGTTAAAGAGTTTAACAAAATTAAGTAGCCAAGAATTAAAAAGGAACATAAAAATATAAAGAATTTTAAGGAAAAAAAATTTGTTGACATATTTGAAAAAAAAAATATTTTACATAGGACAAATTAAAAAAAAAGTATTTTAATGAGCCAAATATAAATATGTAAACTTTTTGGGGAGAAAAAGTAAAAAATAAAAAAATAAAACAATGAATAAGGTAAGCAACTCAACAAAAAAAAAAAAAGAAAAAGAAAAAAGAAAAAAAAAGTGCACAAAAAAGACAAAATAGAAAATAGAAAGATTAAATTTTTGAATAATATCAAAAGGTAACTCTTCTTTATAATATAGTTATACATTATATATATATATATAACTATATATATACAGGGATCCGCTACTTCGGACCATAATAATAATGCATGCATATAGATAATAGAAGTCCATGCATGCATATAGATAAATAGATGTGCATTCAATATAATATGTTCCAAATTTATACAAATTATATTTAAAAATTTTTTTTTTCTAAAATCACAATTATACACTCCTACAAGCACAAATACATTAAAGATTAAAATGGCATTCTATTATATAACATATACAGTATATATCATGTTGATTTAAAAAAAAAATATATATATATATATATATATTACGATGATTAGAATATTGTAGTAAAGAAATGGTCTTTAGGAGTAACCATCAATACTAATGAGCTTTTTCTAAGATTATGGCATAAAGAAGAAAAAGATCTACGTCTAAAGTACAATCTTTCCTCATAAGTTTTTTGTTTTTTTTTTGTTTTTTGTTTTTTTGTTTTTGTTTTGGTTTTTTTTCAACTTCTTCTCGGATCTGCTTGAGCATCTTGTTTATTTCCTTTTTGTTGAAAAATAGATAAATCAACAACCTACTTTTTCTTCTTTTTTACAAGAACTGCTGGAAAATGTCTTTATTCTTCTCATAATTTATCAATTATTTGGATTGCAATTCCTCCTTTAGCACTAGATCTGAAAAAAAAAAAAAAAAAAAGTTCTCTCCCTATATGGCAATATGTATAAACCTTGCAACATTTCAAATTATTTAATGCTTTATGCAATTTGGAGGGATCTTAATTAGCAAGAAGTTGCTAACATCATGAGATAGGAACCTGAAAATTTAGGTAAAACAAATAGAATATAAAATCCATTTTTGTACATTTTTCCCACGCAAGAACAATTATAATCTACAATTATCAAAGAATTAGGTATGTGATTAGCCAGTCAAATTATAACCACTGACTATATACATATATATTTAATCTTATCAGTACTGCTTTAAATATGCTTAACAACTAATCCCAACAATATATGTATATATATATATATATCTCTCTCTCTCTCTACATTGTTTATGGTTAAAAGAAAATCACCATATCAAATTTAGAATATGGAACGATCGAGGCAATCCATTAATATTTCCTTTGCATGAAGTTTTTCGATTGACCAGTTATTGCAGAGTTATTTATTAGTTGTGAACTAGTTAACATTATGCAATCTAATTGGATGTCTTGATATTGTTGGCAATATGTTCATCATTCGACTTCGATTCATTTTTGCCCTAACAGTTAGATGTCTACATATGTATTTTTCTTAAAATATATGATTGAAAGGTGTAAATATATCAGAAATGATTCAATATCGTCATATTTATGTAAATATATTGGATATAAAAAATTGATATTTGAGTGATTTGTTGATGTCAAACTATATTTATCATCAATGGGAGGTTCTTATTTCCATCTTTGAGACATATTTGTTTCTACCCCCAATCGAATGAAACCTCCAAAGAGGAAACAAAAAATGATTATTGTTTCAAATAGCCAATAAGTTTTTAACAATATTTTTCAGATTTTTTTTTAATTTATGATTTTTCTAAATTAAATGCAGCAGTAGAGACGTATGGCAGCAGAATAACTCCAGTGACATAGACGCTCTTCCATTACAATCTTCAGTTGTACTATCGCAGCAAATTCATCAGGTATCAGCAAATTATATTTACTACTCTCTCTCTCTATATATTTATATATATCTCTCTCTCTCTAGAATCACACAAATTTAATTAAGACTTAGAAGACAAATGATAATAATAAAAAAAAGGAGACGTCAAAATTCGTATTGCATGCAATAACATATGCACTACTACGAATTCGAACATGATATTCTTCTCACTAAGTTTAAACTGCCTTGGATTATAGTAGAATATTGTATATCATTTTGATATACATGCTTCATTTCTAGGGAAAAGGAAACATATATATATATATATTGAGCCACCAACTACGGGGACCAAAACCTTATATATCTATAAATTAAGCATTTTAATTCAGACATTTTTTAGAACTTAATTTCCCCCTAAATTTTTAGTAATTTGAAAAATATTTCCTGGACTTTTGATTTTGGAAATTTATAACCTCCTGAACTTATGATCTATTGCATTGTGAACCAAATTGATTACATCATTTAAATTGATGATCTGAATACCCTTGTGCACCACAAATTTTTTGCACTTTTACCTCTTAGAATTTTCGTACAATTACAAATTATTTCCCTTTGAACTTTTAAGTTTATCAATTAGTCATCACCAATTTTAATCAGTCCAATTTGATATATTGTAACAGTTTGGCAAGTTAACTAAATGAGCTAATTACCAAAATTAAAAGTTAATAGAAGAAATTCAAATCACAAAAAACCCTTTAATTTGTTACATAGATACCAATACATGCCATCATATATTGAAATGCGAGTGTGTGTGTGTGTGTAAATATATATATGTGTGCGTGTGTGCTGTGTAAATATATATATGTGTGTGTGTGTGTGTGTGCATATAATTATTCAGTGGGATATATACTAGACTACACAAATAAATATTTTTTGTTCTCATATATATGACAGGAATGCGATTCAAGTACTCGAGTAAAGAGCTATATAGGAAACAACAATTTTGAAGGCAAAAACCCAAGCTTGGAGTTCACGCTTGGCAGACCAGGCTGGCAGGGCGAAGCAATATGACTACTGCTTCTAATTAATTTTTCTTCCTTTAATCAATTATATTTTCTTCTTTTTTTTTTTACTCCATAAAAGTCCTTTTTGTTCCTACATGCATGTTTTACGTTCCATGACTGGTTCATTATAAGGCTTTCATCATGAATTGGAAATGGAGATGAATGGAAAGAGTGTTGGTGATGATCAGGAATCAGCTATGTCCATATATATATAAATATATATATATATATATATATTAGTTCTATGATATCAGCCAAATTTACAAGCATTCAGTAGTTGAGAACTGGACACACACACACACGTATATATAAATGGAACTTTCTTGTGAGCTACTTTTAAAAGCTTCGACTTAATTAATTTGTCTGGTTTAGACTTTGGAGAAATGTGGGAAGAGAAAATGATATTAAATGATGAGAAAATTGAACATTAGGTCAGATGACGGTCTTGGATAATCTATGTTTTCCAAATTTGATTTTCTTTTTCTCTTTTTAGTTCTTTATTATAAAATTCTTCTCCTCTCTGTATTTTTCCTTTAAATATTTTTATACGACTTACGCAAGCAATACCTCTCTGCCGCATGCATGCATGCATGATATATATATATATATACATATTTTTTTTTCTTTTTTTTTTTTGAAAAAGTAGTTCTTCTAGTAGGAATTAATTTGTAATATATGATTTACGTAACGCATATATTGTATATGGACTATACTAAGGTCTCAAATCTTATCCTAATGCTTTAATATCAACTTACTTGCATATGATATATGTATCTCATCTTATGTATAAATGCTTCAGAAGTTATGACATAGAATATTAATGTTAATATGTTATCATTTATCACTGAAATATTCTATTTATATTCTATTTATGCAGGTTGATACTAAAAGATTGAGATAATAATTCGGATCTTCTACTATGTCCATTACTTATGTATCTATACAAATGGCCAAAACTAGAAATGATAAAGCTATAACTAATAACCGTCTTCTTGTTTGATTTAGTTGTTCTATATGTAATTACTATAGTCAGTTGATCATCCTTAATCTTGAAGCATCAATGAAGCTCGCAAAGAGTCACGTTTCTTTTAAGGGGAAAACAAAAATTGAACCTCAATTATTATCACATTAGTGGTTCGCTTAAACAAAATCAGATCAAAAGAATGGGAACCACATGATCATGCTAAATTAGTGAATGATATATATTATGAATTGAACCGTTAAGCAGATCAATTTTGAAGCTCTCGTTTTTGGAAGAAAACAATAATATGGCACAAAATGTAGAAAACTCATGATAAATTAGGATGAAAAACTTCAATTTAGGGCTGAACTTATCTCACTTACACGCTAGCTTATTGCTATAATTTGATATATATATATATATATATATATATATGAGAGAGGAATTGTGAGAATAGCCTTTTTAGTATACATGTTTAGGATTTTTGTCCTATGATTCGGGTTTTTATCGTGAAACCATTTTTTATTTGACATTATAAGAAGGACAATATTCCAGATATGTTTTCTTGTTAGAACATTCCTCAAGAAGCCACTATTCATATATTTTGCATCAAGAAGTTTAGACATACGACATTATCTTATAAGTTGATGTTAAATGTACTCTTAACTTTTCTTAGCTCTATCGAGCTTTATTTTATAACAAAAGAATTAGAATATTCTATAAATCGTATAATTCTTGAAAAAATTATATCATTATAGTAATTACTGCATAATTTTTTAGCAGAAAATATAACAATCATGAGGATAATTGTTATGTAATTATGTTATTCTTAAATGTTTTTTGAAGAAAATTGTTGTGTATACTTGCCATGTAGTGTAATCTCTCTCTCTCTCTCTCTCTCTCTCTCTCTCCACTGTTTCATTTTAGGAATGCAATATCCCACTTCTGACATTTTCAACAGTGAAGTTTAGCGAAGTAGTGGTTTAAAACACCACCCTTAATTTTTGGATCGCTCGTAAAACACCACCCTTGTGTAAAACTTCATGAGATATAGTGGACTCCGCACTTTACCCAATCCACACAGCCTAACCCACACAAAATGAGCCTTGGCCCAGCTCAATTTTTCAAGACATGGGCCTGAACCTGACCCACGGCCCAATTCAAGGTGACAACTCCAAGCGCTTTGTTGGGTGATCCACGAAAAAGCTATTACTCTCCGGAAGAACGCTTTAGTGAAACGGTTTGAGTTGAAATTTTTAAATTTGAATTGATTAACTTTTTAAAAATTAATTATAATTTTTGTTAACGTTTCAGAAAAAGATAAAAAGTGAGATAAAAAATTTAAGTTTAAAATGGTTTGCCAAACGTAGACTTCGTCAAATTACCAAAACGTGACTAAACTTGCATTTAGATTGCCAGTTATAGTTGAAATTTTTAAACTAGAGTTGGTTAAATTTTTAAAAATTAATTATATTTTTTGTTGACTTTTCAGAAAATATTAAAAATCCAGTTTAATTGAAAATAAAATAGACTCCCAAACAAACCCTAAAAAAAAAAATCTTTTAAATGGACTTTAAAACTTGTTTTTAGAGTTTCAACTATACATTATAAGCTTCATTCTATTCATCTTTGTAGCTTGATAAAAAATTTGAATCATTTTAACCAATTAAACTCTTCGAAAAAAAAAAATCCATACATTTATTGAAAAACTATAACGTTTGTATTTCTTCTGCTACTGATTAAAAACAAAGGTAAATTACTCATTTAGTTTCTAAAACCTTGTATAACTTTGATCCTTGATCTTTTTTTTTTGGTACCTGAAATGCTTCTAAACTTTTAAAATGTTATTCCAATAGTTCCATGTCTATTAATTTTTGAACAAAATCTGATAGTAATTTAGTTAAAAGTGATGGTAATTATGAATTCCATAAAAAAAAACATTAACGGAAAACTAAATATTATTCTGGTAATATATATTTTTAATAAATTTATTATCATTCCAACTACAAGCAACCAAAAAAAAAAAAAAATAAAGAATATCCCTAAATTATTAAAATATTGCTATTGTAGTCATTTTTATTAATTTTTAAACTGAATACGTTAGTAATTTGATCAAAAAATGATGCTAACTAACGGATATTGTCAAAAAATTAACGTAAATGACTATTGTACCAACATTTTAAAAGTTTTAAACAATCTAGATACGAAAAAAAGTTCAGCGACTAAAATTATACAAAATTAAAAATTTAGATACCAACCTAATAATTTACTCTAAAAACGAAAAGCAAAAATACTGTTAAACGGATCCCACTTTTGGAGGGTGTAGGGTACACAACAAAGTGTGCTCAATTCAACTCAACTTTGATCAAACTAGAAGTACATGTTGTACTAAAATTGCTTTATCTGATAAACAGGATTCAATCCACTCCTGACCTTATTTATCAAGTTATTTGAAATCTTAATTCCTGTACATAGTATGTGCAATGACATGGGGACATTATATGTACAATACAAACAAGGACATGCATTCTCATTAATATGGACAGGATAAGAAGCTGGCAAAACTATACAAACATTCACTAGCAAATAAGAAGCCACAATATTGTGTCATCTCGGGTAAAGATACTAGACAAACTCATATGCTTCTTAGACCACATACACGCAACAAAGTCCCCGAAAAACCAGTACCAACGTAGCAAAAGTCCGACACCAGATTTCGAACAGGTTTGAACCCTTCAATCCGAGACCTCATCTACCGTCTGACGTTGGCGAGCAGTTCTAGCAGGAGAGTAAGCTGAAAGTGCTGAACTAGTTATGCTCAGTGAGTGCATAGCCAATCCCACGCTTTTCTTTGTTGCCAACCACAGAGTGCAGAAGAATCCAACCCAACCTAATTTATCCAACAAGAAATGGAATAAGTACCGAATATCAGCCTAGGTTTAGAATTTGATCAGAAACATGGTTGAGTAGAAACGATAGCCTCACTAAATAAATGTGGTTGATATAATTATATAAAATGAGAAACGGCAGAATTTTCCGTTTCTTCTAGAAAAAACAACTTAGGCCCTCAATCTCTAGGCAGTGAGGAGAAATAGATTCTTAGGACCTATAAGATTATAGTTTTGGGATAAGAAATTCAAAAAACGCGCAACCAGATAAAGGGCATATATCTGTACCTGCAGTTATTAGAATTGCTATGATAGTAGAAATTGCAGTTGTGGAAACGACAAGTGCAGCGATGGTCAATGCCCCAATGTATATAGCTGTCACAAAAGCGAAGAAAAGAGCCAAGAATCCTCCTGCAGCTGCTAAAGATATGAGAAGAGAGACGACAACAGCATTGAAAGTTG
Source organism: Ficus microcarpa (assembly GCA_025413485.1). NCBI lineage: Eukaryota > Viridiplantae > Streptophyta > Magnoliopsida > Rosales > Moraceae > Ficus > Ficus microcarpa. Next base: position 36,716,365 of record CM046379.1, read on the forward strand.
CCACCAAAAAGAAAAGCATAAAGACTAGCAATCCTGTCAAGGCAAGAAGAGTGATCGTCCCAACCTGCAGTAAAAGAATTTCTTGTGAGAAATTTATAAATTACAAAAGTGAACTGGACCAAGGTAAAAGGACACCGTTCTACTGGCACTTGTGTGTTCTGCATTGGCAAGTTTTATGTGACGAGAGGCCCGAAAAAATGGATAGAGGGAAGGAGAACTCTCTTGTACATCACAGCATGATGTTAAAACTTAAGTCAAGAATGGCATAACAAAGCTCTTTCGTCTTTTAGGGTTAGGCATTAGAATCAAATTCAACAAGCATGGCAATGGTCAATACCACGTAACACTAGAGTGTCATGGTTAATGCACATAAAAGCTTTATAAGCAGTCCACAATCTTCTTCTGCTTTTACAACAGCTTCATTTGTCTACCAGGCATCAGATCATTAGTATGTTGACTTATTTAGTTTAAATGAATATCATTTTTGTTTTCGCCTATTTTTCTCCCATTTGTTGACAAGTGTGATCAATTCTTGACACATAGACCATTCGAAAGAACTCTATAGGAGGTTACTGTTCTTAAAAACCTGCAAAGGACAGTTAAACCCTTCTCAGAAGGAATCTAAATCCCTATCCTCTAAAAACTATCAACAAAAACACAAAGACTGAAAGAGTGGCTCCACATAGCCAACCAATAAAAATGTCCAAGGACTGCATATTTCCAAGAGCCTATAGTGATATTAAATACCCAATTCCCCATATTCGAGGATATCATATAGCCATATTTCCAAGCACCTATGATGACGTTCAGCCGATTCTTAAGTTTTCGTTTTTCAATGGCAAATGAGGAGAACAAGCAGAACTCCAAAATGAAACAAAAACAATAGGGGGGCAAAAAAGCAACTGAAAAACAACAAAGCAGTCCAAGCCAATCATAGACAATGGAACATCCCGAAATTCTTTACAAGTTGACGCCCAAAAAGAAGCCAAATACCTAATCCCATCCCAAAGAAAGTTAGCATGCGTTTGGAACATTGGTTTGAGAGGCAATTTTTAGATAGAAGTTGGTTGATTTTTCAAAAACTAGTTATTATTTTTTTTGTTTTTACAGAAAAAGACAAAAACTGAGAAGAAAACCTTAAGTTCACACCTAATAACCAAACAAGCCATTAATATCATTCAAAGAGTCATACATGAGGAGAAATCTAATTTTTTGAAAGGGGTAGTTCTGAAAGGGGAATTTTGATAAGATTTGGCAAGATTTAAATAGTCAATCCTAAAAGGGGAACTTCTGTGACTATTAAATTTTGTTTGATGAATTTCAGTTCGTCAAGAATTCCATAATTTTATTTTATTTTTATTATTTATCATAATTTATTATTATTATTATTATTTATTATTATTTTTTTTGTGTGTGTTAAGGCTCACATTTCTTTTCATTGGTATCTAATTGATTTAGCTGTTAAGAGCCTGTTGCTCTTGTTTTCCTGTATATCATATCACTTATCTGTTGCATTAGCGTAATCTTGATCAGCTCATCAAGTGAAACTTGGCCCAACGAAATTACAAGACCAGGAATTTTACTAGGTTGTTTCCGGAAATCCTACCATTCTTTCAAAAACAAGTACAAAGTTATTACAACTAGTTTCTTCATCCCATTGTTTTCGTAGGTAACTCATTTACTATAGGCAACTCATTTACTATAGGTCCAATACTAGAATAATATTGCCATATAATAGACAATATAAAATATCAATCCCTGAACCAATTTATATTGCTCTTTTTTTTTTTTTTTTTGGAGAATTTGCCTGACATATTTTAGTGCTTTAATAAATTGTGAAGTTGTTTTTTTTTTTTTTTCCGGTCAAATTAATTAACCTTTCACACACACTCACAACTTTATTTAACTCAAAGTAGTCTTTAATTTCTTCCCTACAAATTTTCTTTTCCTTTTCTTTTGTACTTTTGTTTCTGATTAAATTATTTTTCTTTCTTTTTTAAAGATCAATTTATTTTTCTTCCCTTGTCTTTTCGATTAAATTCCTTTTTTTTTCCTTTTAATTTTCGCATGACATTTGGTTAACACTACTAGTTTGTAGAACTGTGCTCCAAAATTTGCAATTCAATGATTTTTATTTTTGTTTTATTATACTTGAATTTCAAACATCTAAAAACATTTTTTTTTTCCATAAGAGTTCAGCAAAAAAAAGGACAGTATAAATTAAAAATAATAATAATTTAAGGGGAAAAAATATCTTACACGCTAAAAGTTCCGACTGAGAAAATTATATTTGTTAATCCGTCAAAATTCAGAGAATTTTCCTTGAATTAAGAAGAAAATAAACACGATTATAGACGCGATTAAACCTAAATACGTAGTTAATCAAGCAATCAAGTATAATCAAAGAAAAATTAAAAAAAAAAGAAGATTAAACCTAATTAATCAAGCAATCAAACGAAACTCAAACGACAAAATTAAAGAAAAAGAGAAATGCCGAACGATTTTGAAGTAGAAAGAACGAACGACTCACAGATATGACGAGGAGGGCGCGGAGAGGGCTACCCCTGCGAGTCCAGAGAAGAACATTGTTGCCGGTGTTTCTAGAAGCTTCTGGAAGCAAGGGAGCGTTATCGGCAACGGAGGTTTTGATCCGCTGCAGCAGCGGTGAATCGGAGGCGTCGGGGAAGAGAATCTCCGAGATCAGACGGCGTATAACGCTGTAGAGGGTCTCGTCGTCCCGTTGGTGGACCCGCCCGGTGCCGGTGTCGTTTGGCTTGTCTTCCATTTCTTTTTCGAATGTCGTTTTTCTTCTTCTTCTTCTTGTTCTAGTCTAGTAATCTAGTTGCAGCTCTTCGCTGATTTTTTTTTTGTTTTTTTTGTTTTGTTTTTTCCGGATGTAGAGAATCCTCGATTTACTTATTGCAATATTAATTATTACATTTTAATGTACACGTGGCTAGTTCTGACTCCGTTTTATGAGATTGTAATCGAGTGAGGGTCCTACCAAACACGTCACGGTTACACGAATGTCCAAAAAGGAAGTCCATAAATTGGGCCATTTTAGCATCTCGCCCAATTGGCTTTAAATGTAAACAAGGATATTACTTGCCATTTTGGACCCTCAAATTTAATAGCGACTTCCAACTGACACGTTCTAGTAGCATGAGATGTGCAAATGTTGAAAAGATATGCTTAGCCTAGTTTCATTAATTTTACTTTTTAATAAAGTTATGGATGGAAAGATGGGTCCTTTTCAATGGTTATTTAGATAAAATCATGTGGCGTATTGCTTGAATCATCAAACCTTACAATTTATGATAACATAAACTTAAAACTACGTTATTTTCGAATTAAATTTGAATATCTCTAAAAGCACATATTTGCAATCAATATTGAGATCCTAATTACGAATATTATATATAGTTGCAGATATAGTCTAACGATAATATCAAATTTGATTTCAATTAAACGTGCAAAATTCGAATCCTCATAATAAAAAAAAAAAAAAAAAAACACACAAGCATTTCATCATGATCATATCTACAGATTGTGGAACAACAATAACCAAAATTATGTCATCCCACAAGTTCATATGTGAGAATGGCGTAGAGATTTTCAATTATGCGACAAGATTTGTCTCACAACGGCCTTATTGTGGTTCACATACTCATTTATCCTCTCTTTGGTGTTGATGGAATGAATTAGCTATTTTCCTCTATATATATATATATATATATATATTCCTTCAATATAACCATCATCATTATCACTGTGACGCACCTCACAGTCAAGAACATAGTGTTCCACATTATCGTGTTGGTCTTGAAAAATAAAAATAAATAAACAAGAAAATAAAAGATAAAAAGAGAAGAAAAATATTAACATGGTTTCATTCACGAACTAATAATAAATAAAAAATTTATTCGTAAATAGCATTATGAATAGACCCGTATATAAATACAAATTTACAAATACAAAAAATAAGTACATTGTCTTGTACAAATAAATCACCTAAATGTCAAAATTTTTCATTGACACGAAGAAAGTCGTCTATAATTACATTGCAGAATGAAAAGAGCAAAATTTGTCCGGCAGTAAAGAGCTATTAAGGATAATCAGTTAGCCATTAGTTAGACAGTTAAAGTTTGTTAGAAGTTTATTAACTCGTGTACAGGTGTCATTAAGGGATTGGCTGTGTAATCAAGTTAGTTAGTTAGTTAGAGAATTCTAATAGCTATTTTATAGCTTGTAATTTATTACTTTACGAATTAATGAAACGATTTCCTTTTTACAAAAAACTTCTCTTCTTTCAGTTTTTCTTCTTCTTTCAATTTCTTTACATGGTATCAGAGCCATAACGGCCTATATCGGAAGTCTCGCCAAAGTTTTTGTTGGAAAACGCCATGGACGACTCTTCGTCGACGTCTCACTTCGTTCCTGTTTTTTCTTTCACACATCCGATTACGTTAAAATTGGATAATGATAATTTCCTCATTTGACGCAAACAAGTTCTTGCTACAATTTGAGGGTTTTCTCTTCAATATTTTCTCTCTGGTTCGCCATTGCGGTACAGATCTCGCGATGATGAAGCAAATGGAATCGTCAATTCAGATTATCTGGACTGGGAGCAATAGGATCAACTCATTATGTCTTGGTTTCTCGCTTCAATGTCAAATGCAGTTCTTTCTCGAATGGTTAACTGCGAAACATCTTCCTAGATTTGGCACACATTAGAGGTTTACTTTGCTCAGTAGGTTCGGGCAAATGTCAAGCAGTACAAAGATCAACTTCAAAATGTTCGTAAGGGCTCTCTTTCTATCAATGATTTCCTGCTTAAAGTTAGGGGAATTGTTGATATGTTAGGCTTAGTTGGTCATTTAGTTTCCACTAAAGATCACATTGGTGCAATCTTGGATGGTTTGCCCTCTGAGTATGAAACATTTACAGTGTTTATAAACACTAGATCTGATCCATATTCGGTTAATGAAATTAAGTCTCTTTTTCTTGCTCAAGAGGCTCGAATCGAAAGGATTCATAAACCTCTCGATCTAGATGCCCGGAGTATGGCCAATTTAGCTCAGTTCAAGAAACGACCATTTCCTCCCTACAACAACCAATTGTACAACAACTCAAGTGGTTTTCCAGTTGGTTTTCCTGGTGTCTACAACAACTTTAGGGGATTTCCAAACAGAGGTCGTGGTTTTTTCAAGTCACGAGGTGGTTTCTTCTAATGGTTTTTCTAATCGAGGACAAGGTTTTGGAAAATTTTCCCAATTTTCCAAACCTACTATGGGAACACATATAGGCAAACCAGTATGTTAATTGTGCAACAAGGTTGGGCATGAGGCTTTGCAATGTTACTATCGTTTTGATGCTTTTTTTATAGGACCTTCTCAGTTGTAAGGACAGGGTCCAATTCAAGGCACTCTTCATGAGTTCAACACTGATCAAGGTGGATATCAATATGATTACTTTGCCTATGATTCTGAAGGAAATTGGCAAAGCACTCAAATGGCCTCTATGCTGGCTACACCAGAATGTGTTCATGATTCAAATTGGTATCCAGACTCTGGTGCTACTAATCATCTCACAGCTGATCCTGCCAATCTAATGCATAAGGCAGATAATTTTGGGCCAGAACAAGTGCACATGGGAAATGGTAATTGCAAGTCAAAAGTGTTGGTCACTTAATTTTCCATTCTCCCTTTACTCCAAAATTGTTGTCTCTAAGTCAGTTTTTGCATGTTCCAAATATCACTAAAAATCTTATGTTTGTTTCAAAATTTGCCAATGACAATTATGTTTATTTTGAATTTCACCCCAATTGCTGTTTTGTCAAGGATCAGCATTCTCACAAGACTCTACTGGAAGGGAAACTTAAAGAAGGCATCTATGTCTTTGACAACACTCAAATCAATCTCCTGCAACCTAAGTTTGGAGCTTCCTATCACTTGTCCAAGTCTAAAAATTGCTCTAAGTCCACCAGTAATAACTCATCATTGAATCCCATTGTTTTCAATACTGTCACCACTAGTACTACTCATTTTGAAAAATCTAGTAATTCATTGTACACCTTATGGCATAATAGATTAGGACACCATTCTAAAAAAATGGTCTCTTGTGTTCTCAAAAATTGTAATCTTGAGCGTGTCAATAAAGATGTTTTTTCTGTTTGTCAAGCATGTTGTATGGGTAAACTTCATAAACTGCCTTTTTCTAGATCCACCATAGTTTATCATGAGCTTTTGGAACTTGTTCATTCTGATTTATGGGGTGCTTCTCCTGTTCTTTCGGACCATTGTTACAAATACTACATTCACTTTGTTGATCAATACTCTAGGTTTACTTGGATATACTTGTTAACACAAAAATATGATGTCTTTGCTGTCTTTCTCAATTTCAAAACACATGTTGAGTTACAGTTAGGCTTCAAATTAAAGGGAATTCAAACTAATTGGGGGGGGGGGTTGAATTTAGAGCATTCATTGATTTTCTCTTCTCAAATAGCATTACACATGGAACCTCTTGTCCACATACACATGAACAAAATGGAATGGTTGAGAGGAAACATAGGCATATTATTGAGATTGGTTTGACTTTGTTAGCTCAGTCTTACATGCCATTCAAGTATTGGGATGAAGCTTTTAGAACCTCTGTCTTCCTTAGAAGTGCTTTTTCACAAACAACTTGACTATTCTCAACTTAGCGTTTTTGGTTGTGCCTGTTATCCAAATATCCGTCCCTACAACAACCACAAATTCCAATTTAAATCTAACTTCCTAACACTCAAATTTGTCCAACTTCTTCTCACTTATCCAAATCCACTTCCTCATTTTCAGAGTCAAACTCTTTTCCAATTGTCAGGCCAGATCCCACTGATCTTGCCACTCCTCTTGTCGCTGATGACCAATTACTTCCATTTGTAAATCCTACTAACACTTCCACTGCTAATGTTCAAAACTTAAATAATTTGTCTAGTTTGCAGGTACAAAATGGTCATTCTATGATCACACGTGCCAAAAATGAAATCAGGAAGCCAAAGGTATTTCTTACAACTTCTAAACCTACCACTGTTGATGAGGCTTTGCAAAGTGAATATTGGCGACAAGCTATGAATGATGAGTTTCAAGCTCTAATGAAGAATGGAACCTAGAGTCTTGTTCCTCTCCCACCTGATAGGAAAACTATTGGCTGCAAATGGGTGTTTCGAGTCAAAGAGAATGCTGATGGAACTATCAACAAGTATAAAGCTAGGTTGGTTGCAAAGGGTTTCACCAGGTTGCTAGCTATGATTTTTCAGAAACCTTTAGTCCAGTAGTCAAGCCTACAACTATAAAAACTGTTCTAACCATAGCCTCAAGCAAGCAATGGTCAATAAGGTAATTAGATGTCAATGATGCATTTCTTAATGGAATTCTACAAGAAGAGGTTTATATGGAGCAGCCAATTGGTTTTCAAGAAGATGCTACTAATTCTTAGCTTGTTTGCAAACTACATAAGTCCTTGTATGGACTTAAACAAGCTCCACGAGCTTGGTTTGAAAAACTTCACTCAGCTCTTGCAGGTATTGGTTTCACTTCTGCCAAAACAGATCAATCCTTATTTACTCAAGTCACAATTAAATTTTCTGTCTTTATATTGGTCTATGTAGATGATATCATAATCACTGGGTCTGATGTTAATGTTGTTCAAAGTATCATTGAAAAGCTAAATCATGAGTTTACACTCAAAGACTTGGGAGAGCTGGACTATTTTCTTGGGCTAAAAGTTAAGAAAATAGCTGCTGGAGGTCTTCATCTCTCTCAAACAAAGTATTTTACAGATTTACTCTGCAAAGCCAAAATGCAGCTTGCTAAAAGTGTCTCTACTTCAATGACAACAGGAGAAAAGCTAATTAGTCATGTGAGTGAACCAGTCAGAGCTGCTAGGTTGTACATGAGTATTGTTAGTGCACTTTAGTATGTCACCATCACTAGACCAGAATTAGCCTTCTCTGTCAACAAAGTATGTCAGTTCATGCAAGATCCCTTGGAGCTTCACTGGAAAGCTGTAAAAGGGATCCTTAGATATTTGTCAAGGGCCCTTGACTTGGTTTAGAGCTCAAAGCAGTACCAATTGAAAACTTAAATCTTATTGGCTTTAGTGATGCAGACTGGGCGTCAAATCCAAATGACAGGAGATCAACATTTGGGTTTTGTGTTTATTTTGGCGACAATCTAATTTCTTGGAGCTCAAAGAAACAACACATTGTATCTCGATCATCAACAGAAACTAAGTGTCGAAGTTTAGCTGCTTTGGTTGTTGAAATTACCTGGATCAAGTCATTACTATCCGAATTACAGGTTTCCACTCTTAAAACACCAGTCATTTGATGTGACAATCTTAGTACAGCGATGATTTCAACAAATCCAGTCTTGCATGCGAGGACAAAACACATGGAAATTGATCTGTATTTGTTTGAGAGAAAGTTTTGCAGAAACAGATTGAAGTTAAACATGTGCCAACAGTGATTAGATAGTAGACATCTTTACTAAGGCAAACTCTAGTTCTAGGTTTGCTTTTATGCGAAGCAAACTCAAAGTAGAAAGTTTTTCTACTACGAGTTTGAAGGAGGCTGTTAAGGATAATCATTTAGCCGTTAGTTAGATAGTTAAAGTTTGTTAGAAGTTTATTAACTCGTGTATAGGTGTCATTAACAGATTGGCTGTGTAATCAAGTTAGTTAGTCAGTTGGAGAATTCTAATAGCTATTTATAGCTTGTAATTTGTTACTTTACGAATTAATGAAACGATTTCCTTTTTACACAAAACTTCTCTTCTTTCAATTTTTCTTCTTTTTTCAGTTTCTTTACAAGAGCCAAGCTCATGCCCTTTCACCCCTGCACAGATCTAAACTTTGCCACTTGCCAGTTAGTCCATCCTTTCAATTACTTTGAATTAAAAAAAAAAACATTAAAAAAAAAGACATACAAATTGCAAGTGTAATTCTATGTAATAGAAGCACTTTACACTATTTGTACACTTACCTTGTCATTTAATAGCTTAGACATTTAAAAAAAATAATAGTGTGACTAACTGATGTTGTCATCTAATAAGAAAATGCCCAAGGATCACTAAATAACATACAAAAAATGAAAATAAGAAAGGAAGGAAATTAAATTTACAAACCTAAAATCCGAGTATGGGAAATTTTCCGAAAAGAGAAATTATGAAGTAAGATTTAAAAAAAAAAAAACTACTAATATTTTATCCAAGTAACGTATTGTAGAATGGAAATGAATCCTTCTTTTTTTTTTTTTTTAGTTCTTTTCTTTTTTTCTCTGAGACAAATGATGCAATATTCAAACAAAAACTGACAAAATTTACCAAAATGACATTGATGGAATTTTGGGTCTTGAGGACTAGGTTCCCCCACCCCTACATATTGACATAATTGAGCAAGTTTTAACAGATAAATGGTAACTTTGACGGAGTTCAGAATTGAGAGAGTTCTCTGGTAAGTTTTTAGGGGAACCTTTAAAAAAAAAAAAAAAGTCTCTAGGGGAACCATATTTTTAATTTGATCAAATGCATGATTCGAACTCCTGCCTTCAATATTAACATAAATCAATTAATTTTCTAAACTTGTCATCATATGTATTTTTAATACACATCGAGAAGTTAACAGATTATTATTTCTTAATGTTAAGATACTGTAATTTGGTGAGGTTCATATGATTATTTTTCTAAAGAAAGCATATAATTATTTAGTCCCTTCTTTTGTGTGGGCCTTTTTTTTTTTTTTTTTATTTTTTGTAATTTTAGTCCTTTTGTCCTTTTTTTTTTTGGTATTTTTTCCATGCCACTTTTTCTTTTTTCTTTTTTAATTTTCAGGTCCGTTGTTCTTTTTTTTTTTTTGTTTTAAATAATTTTGTGGGTATCTGAAGCACGGAATATGTAAAATAGATTACATAGTATTAGAACTATGATTCATACTTAATACTTAGACCTCGTGACTAGACTTTAATTTTTTTGTTTTCAAAGAGTTATATTTAGAAGTTATAAATTGATGGGTTGTTTGGGAAGGTAGTTCAAACTACCAACTCAAATTAAAATTTTTATCTTTTTCTCAAAAAGTTTTTTGTATTTTCTGAAAAAAATTTTATCTTATTTAAAAAGTCAACAAAAATTACTATTACAACTAAAATATTTCAATTTAAACTAACATTCCAAACAAACGATGAAAGATTTCTACTATTTCAAATTCCGATTTCATTTATGCTTGTTTTGATCAAAGTCTAAGGGTTTCTTTTTAACTAATTATATGTTAATTTTTCCTATGTAGATAAATTTTCTCAAATATGTCCAACATGTACTACGCACATGTTTTACTAATATATATAGATACACACACACATCTGTGTGTGATTTTGTCACGCTAAACACATATGTGATTGATAGAATGACAACTAACAAAGATTGCCATGACCATTTACCAAAAGTCTCCACTAGGTTGGAGTAAGAACAATATTAATCAAAACCCAACTGGACCTTCTTCAAATGCAAGAAAAGTTGCGTACTACATAATATCCACTTTAAGTGACAGTGGATTAATTAATTAGTACCAAAACATGTTCGTGCACTTGCATTACTCATAACTCCAGTGTGGTGGTTAAGTGGCTAACCCTTCAACATTCTGCAGTTAATTAAGGGCTTGATTCTGTTACTATGTTGTTAAATCATCACGTTTAAGAGTAGGTTTAGCAGCTAATTAATTAGTTAAATAGTGTACTCGACTAATCATGAATTTTCCTAAAGACTTCAACTTTAAGCATCAAGTAGCATAATTATTAGTAGCTTAATTATATAACACAAAAATGACCATCACCTAACTAACTTATGGCAGGACGTTTCTCTTACCACAGAAAAGCCCAAAACTCCAAAAGTTTTTTTTTTTTTTTTTTTTTTTTTTTAAATATTTTTTTCCCTCCAAATGTAAAGCAATCAAAGGTTGGCTTTCTGTCTTGGCCTTGTTAACGGATTTAACAAGAAACAATCGAAAGTGTGGGGTTAACAACCTGGTCCTTTCCCTCACTTTTTGATCATCTTTGGACTTCTTCAACCAAAATTAAGCTGGTAATATCAAAATGACATGCACAGAGGCATAATTAATTAAGGATGATATTTCATGATTAATGCGCTAATTAATCATATTGCTATATGGCACAGATGCTTAGTTTTGTGCTTATTAGTGAATAAACTTGACTAATCAACCAATTAATCAAAACAAACGAAAGTCATAGTAGTACTTGTTAAGAGTTAGATGTCTTAATTTTATATTACCGAGAGCAAGAAGATCATAGAAGAAAATAAATAAACAAGAACGCACTAGATTTATTATGGTTCATCCTTGGTATGAAAATTACGTCAACTTTCAACTGTTGTAATAATTTACTGTGATAAAGATGAAAAAGAAGCTTAAAGAATTGCAAACTTTTTTTTTTTTTTTTGGTTAACCTCTCATTATAACCCTAAAATCAACCCCCGCTTTATATAAGAAAAATCAAGGCACCGAAAATTACAAATATGAAATCTCCAAATACCCATAGTCGATACACATATTGTCTCGGTGTTAGGGCAATAACTAGTCTCCATAACTTAACAATACCATATTTCCTCTCTCCTTTTGGTTTCGTGGTTTCGTTCGATAATTTTGTTGTTATGTATGCTAATTATGTTAGCTAGAAAATGCCATGGCAATGTATGGTTAAAGTGGTTATAAGTGTTGGATTAATTAAAGGCAAGTTGATGTGAAGCAGAGCCCGAACATATAGAGGGCATGCAAGATGGGATTTGAAGGAACTTTGACAGTAATATGAATGAGAGGGAGGTTTAATCAGAAAGTTTGGTGCTTGAGAGAGAGCTCATCTAATCTCATGCAAAGGGTGTTTTTTTTTTTTTTTTTTTTTTTTTTTTTTTTAATTTTTTTAAAATGGTTTGTGATGGAGCAACGGAAATTACAATGCCATTCCAAGACAAGTACTAATCTCCAAACTTTCAACACTATAGCTACTACTAGTTCCCACTCCTATATATACTCATTGTTTTATTTCTGTTAACTCATATTATCAACTGCTCCAAACTTCAATTAGCAATTTTAATTGCGTTTATGATCGTGCTAAACATGGAGAAGTCGCATGCCAAATCCGCTCTCAAGGTTGTTTGCTCTTCGTTTCTTTTCTTTCGTTATGATTATTTTATTGTTTAGTGCGATTTCGGTAACTGAGAGTCTTAATTTTTGTTTGATCTTTTGTTTGTGGTTGAGAAGTTTGTGAGGAGTGCTTCACAGTCTTCGGCTTCTTGGAGCTCCAGTGAGAGAGGAATGGTGAGATCTTAGTACCCGTTTAGTACATTAGTTCATTTCCGTTCAAACCAAAATTTTTTTTGTCTTTTCTCAAAAAGTTTTTGTCTTTTTCCCAAAAAGTTTTTTGTCTTTTTTGAAAATTCAAAAAAATTTACTATTACAACTAAAATATTTCAACTCAAATTAGCGAACCAAACGGGCCCTTACACTTTGAAGAACCTTTTCTAAGGGGTGCTTGTTACTTTGCTACTAGATTTAACTAGTTAGGCTTAAAAAAAAAAAAAAAATAAATAAATAAATAAAACTTACTAGTTAATGTTTTCCAAATAGGATGAGAACTTTTCTTAATGCTGAATCATATCTTGAACAATATTATCCGGTAAATTCTCTCTTGTTTTTGGAAAGAAGTTTCAATTTTTTCCTTTAAATCTAAATGATAATAAGCTTATCAGAAAATTATGATGTTTTGAAACATAGTTTATATCTTTAATCAGGTTGCCTAAAGAAAATCAGACTGAAAAGTTCATGTTACCTATACTATAGTACCATATAGCTACTATAACCATATACATATATATATATATATATATATTTATATTTGTCAACTGCATGTGTGCATTCTTAATTCTTTTTTATTATTTTTTACTGGTTATTATAACGTTGTCAAAAGAAACAAACAAATAGAAGAAAATGACGGGGTTGTCTTTGAATAACAGTTCACGTACTTCCATTTTGGTAACTTTCTTTTGAAGCTAAATAAAATAACGATTTATAGTTGCGGGGATGTCGTTTTCTATATGTTTGTAATTTATCCTTTTTTGCATTTGATGTTTGCTGACGTGGAGTGAGATTATTGGATCAAAATCCATACCCACAATTTCAACTTCTGTATTGGCCAAACTGAATTATGATCTACATTAATGGTCCGTTTGAATGAGTTTGAGTTAGAAATTTTAAGTTTTAATAGTAATTTTTGTTGATTTTTCAGAAAAAACAAAAAACTTTTTCAGAAAAGATAAAAAACTTTTTCAGAAAAAAATAAAAACTGAGATGAAAATTTTGAGTTTGAACTCAAATCCCAAGTTGCCCCTAATTTTCCCCCGGCATTTGTACAATTATGTGAGAATTATGTCACTTTTTATTATAATGATTTCGTGGCTTTTTCAGACAAAAGATGAAGTCCACAAAGAAAGAAATTATGACAAAACTAAGGTCCGTACACATCTACTTTGTAAGGATTAACTAGATGAATTATACCATCTCTCCTCTCTCTCTCTCTCTATATATATATATATATATATATATATGTATGGATATATCACAATATATATACACATTGGTCTAAGTGTAGAGTTCTCAAAGGCCTTCTGCAAAAGAAAATACGAGACCACAAGAAATCAAACTACACACCCAACAAAGAGCCATCAAAAGGGCAATCTTCAACTACGAGGTAAATGAACTAATTATTAGTAAAATCTTTCTAATAATCAATTTTCTACATGAATTACATAATCTGGTCTCTTTAATGCCTTTATTATTTCCCATGATCTTTTTTAATGACATACAGTGGTTATTATATACCTATGTATACACAGGTAGCCACAAAACTGTTTCTCATAGAGCAGCAGAAAAAACAACAAGAGAGGTTACAGAAGGTTTGTACATATAAATAACTTTTTAATAACTATTGTTTAATTACTCCAAATCGTCATATATGATACCAACCACTCTAAGAAAATTGATAAATATCTATACTACGCGGCCAAAAAAATAATAATAATTTTACCCCAAAAACTCTTTAAATTTAATCGATAAAAATAGATAAATCAATGATTTCATCGGAAAAAATTATAAATGAATTAATTGATTACGGAGCAGTTGATAGAAGAGGAGGAGATCCGGTTGCTGAGAAAGGAGATGATTCCTAGAGCTCAACTAATGCCTTTCTTTGACAGACCTTTCTTTCCACAGAGGTAACAATTAACTGAAACCAAAATATAATATACTGTAATTTCAATAATTAGAACCATTTTAATATAGTGGTTGATAATTTGTGTGTGTGTGTGTGCATATATATATATATATATATATATATATGCAGATCAAGCAGGCCTTTGACAGTTCCTAGAGAGCCAAATTTCAGAATGGTGAGCAGCAAGTGCTCCAGCTCCATTATTCCCAACTCCCAACTCTACTCTTTCCAGCAGACCCGTCACACTCTCAATGCCATTTACAAGTGAAATATTTTGGATGCTCCATAATTTGATCCCACTTCCTTATGTAGTCATATGCCTATAAATGACCCTGAGTGCCATATAAGGTTTTTCCTTTCTTAGTTTTTTTATTAGTATTAAAAAAAGGGGATCAATCATGTCTTCACGTTTCCATCCAACGTCATTAAAGAGTTAATTGGGATTATAATGAAATGACCGTGGGTCGGGTTTTTTATTTTTATTTTTTTGTTGTGTTGTAGTTAGTCCAGCTTCTTGAGAGAAAGCTAGCAAAGAGTGACCTTTTTTTGGCCTTTTGTCATGTAGTTACTCCTTTGCTAGTGGCCATTCGGGCCTTTGTTCGTCAAAAATAAAGTCACATGTTGTACTTGAGTTTATAGCTTTTGAAAATGAAAGAAAATTGGAAAGAGATATCATATCCCAAAATTTTCTCATCTTTTTTTTTTTTGTGTGTAAATAATTTCTAAATTTGATATGTGACATTATGCCCTTGTCTTACTATTGATATCCTTGTTTATTGTAAAAATCTTGTTCCCTACCATTAACACGTAGTGTTATTGTCATTTCACTTGACAATAATTTTGACTAATTTGACATTGAAGATGGACAATATTGCCCTGCAGTTCTGGTATATGATACATGGGATAGAGCCTATAATAGTTCAACAAATTTGTAATACAAAGCCTTGATGCAAACAAATCAATCGCAAGTATCCTATAATTCGTGTAATGACTTGCACGATTTTCCCAACTTTAATTTGAACTTTAGAAAAGTCTACTATTGCATGCATTTGGATTATAGATTCGAACCGAAAAATTTGTATTTGGATTAAGAATTTAAATTAAATTGGTGTTTGAAAGAGGAAAAAATGAATGTAGTATAGGTTTTTAAAAAATGAAAATTTGGATTTGAAATTGAATAGAATGGAAATTTCTGGATCCAAACACATGAGAAAGCTTATTCGTGGATTAATTTGTGGGATGTGTGGAGACTTAACTATATGCTGTCAACTGTGAAAAATCGTAATATTAAGCAGATACATTAAAAAAAAAAAAAAGGTTGGAAAAGTTAATTCATAGAGAAGAAAAATAATAGAAAAAAGTAATAAAGAAACGGGTGATTTTGGGTGACTTAAAAAAGAAATTGCTGAATTTTACGTATCGAAAAAATAGCCCGTTCCTAATAAATTTTTATTTCTAATTTCATAAATCTCATATTCACCGACCTAAATAATTAATAAATGAGAAAATTACTTAAATAATCATTTTTTTTCATTTATAGATTAACATAACAAAAATTCCTCATTTTTGATCAACATAATACAAATTTTAGTTAACTTTTATTTAATTTTGTGTATTGTTAGTCCCATATTAATTTTTTATGCTATATTAGTGTAAAGAATCTTTTTATATGTGCCATTCAGGTGCTTCCCCTTAATAAATCTCATATAAATAGTTTTTCTAAAGTAATCATCTAATCGATTATAATATTTTTAACAAATCTTGTTATTTTGTTTGTAAATTGGATCATCTATTCTCCATTACATTTACACAATTACAAGTGAATAAGTTTTTTTTTTTTTTTTTTTTTGTATTTTTTTATAAACTTCGTAAAAGAGTTTCGTGCTGATTTTTTTAACATGGTTAAAAATGATTTGATACAAGTTTTTTTTTTTCTTAGAGTTTTGAGTTTGGAGTTTTTTTTTTTTTTTTTCGTTAGAGAGTTTTGATCTTTTTTTATTTTGTCATTTTTCTATTTTATTATAATATATTTTTCCCATGATGTTCTGTTTTTTTTTTTTTTAACTTAAGTAAGAGGATTCAAATTTTACATTTATGATAAATTTATATATGAAATTATTACCACACTCCAGACATGATGTTCAATTAGTTTATAATTATTTAGGGTGAGTTTGGTTGGTTAGTTTGAGTTGAAATATTTTAGTTGTAATAGTAAATTTTTTTGAATTTTCAGAAAAGACAAAAAACTTTTTGAGAAAAAGACAAAAACTTTTTAGGAAAAAGACAAAAAAAAGTTTGAAATAAGTTTAAGATGAAACGGTTGCCAAACGGGGCCTTAACAAAAAAAAAACAAAAACCTAGGTTTCGTTGGTTCATCAGTTTAAGTTGAAAATTTTAAGTTTTAATAATAATTTTTGTTGACTTTTTAAAAAATATAAAAAACTTTTTCAGAAAAGATAAAACTTTTTCAGAAAATAAAAATTGAGATGAAAAGTTTGAGTTGAAATAGTGAACCAAATGTCTCCTAATTTAGAGAGAGAGAGTAATGCGCTTTGTTTTGGTTTAGGGGGAGTTTGGTGGAGTAGTTTGAGTTGAGATTTTTAAGTTGGAATAGTAAATTTTTTTGAATTTTCAGAAAAGACAAAAAACTTTTTGAGAAAAAGACAAAAACTTTTTGAAAAAAAGACAAAAAAAGTTTGAATTGAGTTGATTGAGTGTGTTTGCCAAAGACCCCTTAAAAATTGCGAAACGCTGTTCCTGTGAACCTATTCCTATCCTTGTAACCAAACACGCATTGTCATCCTCACCCTAAAAGCGAAAAAAATCCAGACACCCCGCCCCCCCCCAAAAAAAAAAAAAAAAGAAATCGAAGAGGAAAAGAAAAAGGGTTCTCTTCACAGCCGACCCCAAGCGGCGGAAGACGACAACGACGGCCCAGACTGGCCGAGCCGAGCCATCATCCCTAACCGTCCAAATCGGCCTCTCTTCCTTCTCATTTCTCATCCGTAATTTCTTCTCTCCCAATCTATCTTCTCTGCTTTTCAAATTTCTCTGCTTTATCTTTCTAGGGTTTTCGATCATTTCTTCCTATTATATTCGCTCTTTTTCCCCCTGATTCTTTTTTGTTTTTCTTCTCTTTACTTCATTGCATCAATTTTGGCTTCAAGTTCGGGTGGAAAATTTTTTTTGGTGTGTTTTTCGATTTATTTTGTCTTGTGTTTTTAATTTAGGAGTATTCTGTTTTTGTTTTTGTTTTTGTTTTTTGGTTATTTTCTCTATTTGCTGAATTGTTAGTGATTCCTAAACTTCTAGGATTTAGCTTATTAGTAGCTAAATTCTGTAAATTTAGCTTCTTTTACCTATTTTTCATTCTTTAAGAGTATTTTTTTTATTGGGATTTTGATTGTATTATTGATTGTTAGCGATTCCTAAACTTCCAGGACTTACCTTATTAATGGCTAAATGCTGTTAATTTAGCTTATTTTGACTATTTTTCATGCTTTAAAAGATTTTTTTCAATTGGGTATTTGATTCTGTTGTTGAATTATTAGTGCTTCTTGGACTTCATTTTTTGTGTTCTAGGAATAAAGGTGTAATTCGTCGAGGCCGCCGTTATTCTTTAAACGCGTTGTTGCGTCGATAGTAATTGATTAAGAATTGGTATTAAAATTTCATGAGACATTATGGAGATACAGACTTCTGGGAAACCGATTGACACATTGTTAGAGAAGGTGCTTTGCATGAACATTCTGTCTTCTGATTATTTTAAAGAGCTTTACCGCTTGAAGACGTATCACGAGGTGATTGACGAAATCTACAATCAAGTTGATCACGTGGAGCCATGGATGACAGGGAACTGCCGCGGTCCCTCCACCGCGTTTTGCCTTCTCTACAAGTTTTTCACTATGAAGCTAACTGTCAAGCAAATGCACGGGCTGTTAAAGCACTCTGATTCTCCGTATATTAGAGCAGTAAGTAAATCTTTTTGCCTAGTTTTTCAATCCGTTGCAACTATTCTTGCAAGTTATTAAACATTGAAAGATGCAATTATTGCCAAGTAAGCTACTTTTTTTTCTCTGAAGTTTTTTTTGTAGGCATATCTTTTCTATGTTTCAATTTTAACACGTTTTTGCTGTGAAATGTGGATATGCTTTTGTGAGAGACAAGCTAACTCCTGTTTTATAACTGATACCAACAAGATGTGGGAATTTTTAAGGCCAAGTTAATATTTCTTTTCATTTTTCTTTTGAATTATTTCGTTGATGAACATTGAAGTGCTGACCTGCCATTTTTAAACTGGACGCAAGTTGTCCTTCTTTTACTGTCTTAGTTGCTGCCACTTTCCATGAAGCCTGTTTCTTTCGTTTCTTTTCCTTTAATTGTGGATATAACTTTATTGAAGGATAGAACTGCATCATCTTCTAAACAAGAATTGAAGTGCTTGGTTATTTATCGCACTATAATGGGTGAACTTGTGAGTTTAGTCAAATTCTTAACTTCTAATTTATGTGCCCTTTTATTGAACGATAATGAGCGTAACACCGCACTGGCTTTGCTTAGCAGATTTTACAAACAAAGCTTGGACTGTCCTTGTTTCTTTGAGTTACTGAGACGTTTCAGTCTCACATAATAGTTCACTTTCATGCTAAGCAGATATCTACAAAAAGGAGGTTTGATGTGTACTTGTTCTTTTAAGTTTCTGAGACTTTTTCAATTCAAGATTTTTTTTCCTTTCGTTTTTTTGTTTTTGTTTTTGTTTTTGTTTTTGCTTAATCTGTTTTTTCTTTAAATATTTTCAATGCATATATTATATATATATATATATATATATAGATTTTTTTTTTCTGGTTGAATTTTCGTTAAGACCATTTCTTACTGTTAAGCCACCCTCCAAATTTCGTCAATGGAACTTAAAATTCAGTTATCATAATGTGCCAGGAGTGAGCCGTAGCCTTGTTTTCTAATTGCATTAGTTTCATGTAGACCATTTTGTTCATGCTCTAATGACATTTCTTTTGTTAATCAACGAATGCCTTTTTCTTTTTACGGTACTAGTTTTAAGTTGTATTTGTGTGTGATATCTTGCACACTCTTTGCAGGTTGGATTCCTCTATTTGAGATATGCTGCAGATCCAAAAACGCTGTGGACTTGGTTTGAACCATATGTCAAAGACGAGGAGGTAGGTATAAGCTCAAGGACCTGCTTCATACTTTTATAGTGTTCATTTTTTCGTCTTTTAATTACAAGTTTCTTGAATCATATTACTGATGCAATGACACGTTATGAATTTACATGAAGTTTGTGGTCGTCTTCTGTTTTCTGGTTTCTCTGTATTCTCAAGACCAATCATTGAGAAGTAAAGTCGGTCATCTCCTTTTAAAGAGGTGTATCCAAAAAGAGTTGCTCATGCAAGTACAACTACTCTCGTACACAGAGATAGCATGGCCCTATTAGAAGGCATGGAAATTTCCAACTATTAGTCTTTATTTAAAATAAAAAAAGTATCACACTATGGAGCTCTTAGACACTCTGAATCTGGAGCATGCCATCTTAAGAAGGATTTCATGCATGTTTTTCTATTCGTTTCTTAATACATACATTACGTATATATAAAACTTATATATTAATTCGTTGAATCTTTAACCGTAATTTAAATTCAATCATTGGAGGTGTTCCTTTGAAACTCAAAAGCAGTGCGCCTTTATGCTGAAGTGCAGTGTTCTGGATTGATTTGTAACCATGAATCCCTTACAACACTGTAGCACTTCTATATTCTCTCCTTTATCTGTGCTACTTTTACTATGATTCTGAATTGTTTGTTACCCAGTTACTGTTTCGTTGTTTCTGTTAGTTTTCATTTGTTGCTGTATTATCTGAACATTACTTGCTTGTGAAAAATATGTAGGAAGATCCCCACATTATCATGTGTAATTATGCTCATTTACATCCATTAGAATAGTGGAATGGTCCTTTCCAAATGAATCGGTGAATAGACAGATACTCATGTCTGTATTTACACGGTATTGATACGTATTAGATCTATACACACAGATGCATGCATGCACACGGATGCATACAGATACGCATATCTGTATGTACATGGTATTGATACGTATATAGATCTTTACACACGGATGCATGCACACTAGATATTTTTTTTTTCCCCAGAATTCTTTATTGATGTTGTCTTGTGATCATGATACTGTTTTACAGGAATTCTCCCCTGGATCTAGTGGAAAAATGAGCACAATGGGTGCATACGTGCGCGATCTGCTTCTTGGACAGGTTTGTTTAGATCTCAAATATTCATATTTTAATATTTGGTTAATGAATTTGGGCCCTTTCCCTTTTCATTGCTCTTCATTTTCTTTCTTCTATGGTTTGTTTACTGATTTTAGTAGTTCTCCGTGCATCGTGATTTGTTTGTTCACCTTTTCTTTTTGCTTTGATGTTTATATTATTTACTTTTGTTTTTTAATTGTTGGTGTCTAAAAGGAATTCATTGTTTGGTATGCTGTCACAGTACTATTTTGATACTCTCTTTCCACGAATCCCTGTTCCTGTAATGCGCCAGATTACTGCTAATCTTGAGAAGATGAAGCTTCCTTCCAAGCATTCTGGTGTGACAGGGGATACCACCCGACATGGATCCGACGATACTGCCCGTCGTCCTCCATCAGTGAAAGCTGCACTTTCTGTCTCTTTTGGTCAACGTGCTCCTCACCGTGCGTCAACAAGAGACTCCTCACCTGTACGCCGTACTCTACCACCACCACCGTCGTATGACAAATCGAGCAGTGATGATTTACGAAGCCGTCGCAGCCAGAGCCGTGATTATTCGGAC
This sequence comes from Ficus microcarpa, assembly GCA_025413485.1. Taxonomy (NCBI): domain Eukaryota; kingdom Viridiplantae; phylum Streptophyta; class Magnoliopsida; order Rosales; family Moraceae; genus Ficus; species Ficus microcarpa. Next base: position 36,737,524 of record CM046379.1, read on the forward strand.
AGGGAATATCCTGACCGGGATAGAGAAAAGGAGCGGGATAGAGAGAGGGATAAGGAAAGGGACAGGGACGGGGACAGGGACAAGGATCGGGACAGGGACAGGGACAGGGATCGGGATCGGGATCGGGATCGTGAAAGGGACAGGGACAGGGACAGGGACCGAGAAAGGTACAGGGAAAGGGAGCGGGATCGAGACAGGGACAGGGACAGGGGCCGAGACTACAGGGACAGAGAGAGAGGCCGAGACAGGGACAGAGAGCGTGACCGGGATAGAGAATTGAGTTATGATTATAATCGAAGGTCTAGATATGGGGAAAGAGAAGGCCGAAGGGACTATGACAGAAGCAGTCGTGACGGTAGCAGGGATTATCGTAGCCGAAGCCGGAGCCCGAGCAGGAGCAGAAGTCAAAGCTTGCAAGCCAGGGTTGCACCTCATTCAAGCCCACCAAGAGATGCTAACAAGGATAGGTCTTCGGCAACAAGCAACCTAGCAAAGATTAGGGATTTGTACGGTGATCTAGGTACTCAAAAAGGCGATGGTGGCACGGACAGGGCTCCGAGAAGCAGTGGTGGCGAAGAGGTTATTAGACTTGGTGGTTCTACTTGGAAATAGTTCGTTCATAAGAGTTCTCAAAACCGATTTCTGTTAACCGGAATGCGACGACTAGAGTCTTCCCATTTGGATCAAGAAAGCAAAGAAATCTTTCTTGATTGTAGTTCTCTCTCATATTCTCTCTTTAATTACAATGAAAAAAATTAAATAAAAAAAAAACGACATTAGGGATGGAAATCAAATGGGTTAGATCCGTACCGACACATGTTTGAGCTGCATGTACACTAGATTTTTCTAAATTATTTTTTTATTGTCAGTACTTTTTTTTTTTTTTTTTTTCAAAAACAAGTGACCTCATACTTGAACCTTGCCTTATAGATGCGTATAATGCTGTTGCTGATTATTATATTTTGACAAAACACTTGGGGGATAAGTTTGATATTTTTGATAATTTTGATTACAAGATGCCACTTGTGCAGAGCACCTAGGGAAGGAATTTTCTAAAATTCCCCTAAATATTATAGATTTTCTCGAATGGCCAAAAATATGTGGTTGTGATGTATAATGGTTCATCTTGATTTCTCCTTTCTAGAAGCAACTTTTACCTTGCTTTAACCTTGAGCCATCTTTGTTGTTAACGGGGGTTCCAATTCAAGTCTTTTTGTTGAACTTAGTTAAACAGGCCTCTTTTCTTATGCTCTCTGTAAATCTGATTTTGAACATCTCGTTTTGCCATAGTGCATGGTTACAAGTATAGTTTGATGTTAATTTTAATTTTAAATTTTATTTAATTGTAAGATGTAGAGTACGAATCATTCACTCATTTGGAGTTAAAAACACCAAACTCCAAAATGAATTGATATATTTCTGTCCCAAATTATTGCGAGTAAACTGTGGGAAGTCATTTTAGTGCTCAAGTTTAGGATTTTTGTCTGGTTTGGATTTTTGTCATAAAATCACTTTTTATTTGATATTCTAATAGGATAAAATTCCCAAAAAAAAGTAGTATTTCAGATATATATATATATATATATATATTATTCTTGGGACATTCTTTCAAGAACCCCAATTATAACAAGTTGTCGTGGAATTAATTCAAGTCCATTTAATAATTCAAGATGGGTAGTTTTAATCCAAGTCCATTTAATAATTCAAGATGCCTACTAAGCAATAAGTAATTAATGAAAATGTAGTGAAACATAAACGAAAAATACTTAAAATGACCATGATGTCAAGGATGACTTGGCAATGGTTTTTTTTTTTTTTAAATTCTATAGAAAGTAATTTGTTGGTTTTTTTTTTTTTTGTTTTTTTGTTAAAAAAATGGATCCGATAGTGATCTCATCATTTTTCGTTTTTGAGTCCACGTAAATAGGAACACTCTCTTAAATTAATAACGGATTCAAATATCTGACCTCTCAATTACGAGATGCTAAAACAATTTGTCGGTTTATATATATGCAAGTGTTGCTAAAAAAGGCTTTTTTTTTTTTCCGTTCCCTACCCTTTCTTTTTCGGGACTTAAATGATACAGATAAATGTTGACAACTCGTGAACTCTTATTGGGTTTAGCTACTTATCATTGCTTTAGTGCTTAAAAATCGGTGACCATTTCAAAAACTAAACAAATAATTAAAAAATAATAAATAAAATAAACTTGATGATAACCCACCTTTCTTATGGTGTACGCTCTAAACAACACAAAATGGCTGACTTTATTGGCCCCATCAATATTCCTATCTTTGAATTTTATTTTATTTTATTTTTATAAAAAAATTATATTCCTATGTTTGAAAGTATGATGTGATAGGCCAAACTTTGATTGTTTTTTAACCAAACCTCTCATCACCAAGCAATAAAGTGTCTCCCTTCCATTCCCTTCTTCCATAATGTCTGCCCTCCCCCTTGTCTTCCCATAGATAATTCACAACTTTTTCATATCTAATTGTATGAGACTTTTATAATGTCGGAATTGTGTGGAAGCTTGTAAATTAAGAATACATGACCAATTACCAAAAATAATAATAATAATAATAATAATAATACATGACCTAGCGCATTCGAGAAACTTCTTGTTCTAAGGAATTCAAAGCCAAGACAACAATGCATAAATTACATTCCAATTTCAAAAGCCAAATATTCACACAACTCATCTAGATCAAAACTCACAACTACTTCACTATTTGAGACCTCACAAACACAACAAACACATAGAAAGAGAAGGAAATCAAGAGAGAAAATGGTGAAAGCACGCAACATTGGCATAGGGATGGACTACTCAGCAACCAGCAAAGCAGCCCTCCGATGGGCGGTTGATAATCTGATCGACAGTCAGGATCTCATCGTGATAATCCACGTTGAGCCCCCCAAGGCTGACCATACTCGGAAACAGCTCTTCAAAGATACCGGATCACGTAAGTGTCTCTATACATAACACATAATATACGTCTTTTTATATATATATATAATTTTGATGTAATTTGACAGTTTAAGACCTATACAATATATCTGACAATAACAATTGCTTTTGGTTCTCGTATTTTAGCTCTGATTCCTCTAGAAGAATTCAGAGAAATTAACTTCTCAAAGCAGTATGGACTCAGTATTGATCCGGAGGTGATTGACATACTTGATACGGCTGCAAGGACAAAAGGGGCAAAGGTGGTGGCTAAGGTTTATTGGGGAGACCCAAGAGAGAAGCTGTTGGATGCTGTGGAACAACTCAAGCTTGATTCTCTTGTTCTTGGCAGTAGAGGTTTAAGCCCCATCAAAAGGTAACCTACAAACTCACAACCGCCCTAGTTGGACCCGTTCAGGACTCTGACAGTCTCGTTTTGATCGCCCCATTCATTCACATCTCTAAAAATTGATTATAGAAGTAAACTTAAATTTAAAATCAACATTTATTTATTTATTTATTTATTTATTTTGTGAACTAATTGTCTAATTATTAAATGATATGCAGGGTATTGCTTGGCAGTGTGAGCAACTATGTGGTGACAAACGCCTCATGTCCAGTCACTGTGGTGAAGGGATCAACGCCATCATCCAAATCCTAAAACTCTGATTCATTTTCCAACCGGTCTAGTTCGTGTGCTCATAAAAGAAAATCAGTAGAGTACTAAGTTTGTTTGTACATTTGATTTGCAAAATGGTAGATTTGTTTTCCTAATTTGCCATTTATCTGTTTGCTTTGATTTTATTTTTTTAATTTGTGTTATATTTTATGTAATGAGTAAGCGTATTACTCAAGTGAAGTCTGTTTTGATTGGGTACCAACGCCGAATTGAATTTGTGTGCCACATTTTTTTTTTTTTTTTTTAAAATTCGGATGAGGAACAATTGGTGGCTTTGGACCAAACTGTTGAAAACTTTCGAGAACAAAAGTGGCCCAATATTCAGAAAAGTAGCAGATTCTTGTTAAAGGACTAGTTATGCTTTCTTCAGGTGACAGAAAGTAAACTTGCTTCTCCTTTTTTATTTAGTAGACCGGATTTATCATATCATCGTGTTCATGTGATATATTTATTTAATTAAAGTTTGATATTTGATATTTTATCCATGTCATCTTTTTATTTTAGGTTAATCTTTTCCAATAAGTATTACCTTAATTATTAAATTTGAATTGTATTAAGAAGATATATATTTCAACACCTATCAACATGGAAATTGAAAAGAAACCAATAAAAAAAGAAATTGAAAAAACAATCTTTTAAAATTATTGAAGTTTATTTTTCTTTTATTTAAGAAAGAAGTTTTGATTAGTTGTTTTCATGATATTAAAATTAAAATTAAAAAAAAAAAAAAAAACTTTTGAGCAATTTTGGTTAGAATCTTCTCGCGTTTTCATGAATGCAGGGTTTTTTTTTTTAATTATTTATATTTCTTGATTTTTAGTTTATTTGTATGAGGAAATGTCCTAATTTCAAGCAATAAAGTTTTCGTTTGAAAACAACTAATAGTTCAAGGTGGTTTCATATGTAACATAAACGAAGAGAACTAAAGGGTACAAGTTTCTTATACAGTATAAATGAAAACAACTAAGAAGAAAAAAACATCACAAGGTTCTTTTTTTTTTCCTTTTTTTAAGGTAGTCGCAAGTTTTTTTTTTTTTTTTTTTTTAATTTGCAAGGTTGTTTCAATCTTAAAAAATTTTAAACATACAAAAATAATTTTTTAAAAATAAGATATGAATTTATTTGAAGTCAATTGATTAGTATAAAGGATTTATTTAGGGAATATTACTATAAATGATTTAAATGAGATATTAATAGTGATTTTCATCTAATAATTTAGATAACACTTATTAGGAAAGAGAAAACTAAAACAAAAAAATGATATGAATAAAATAACCAAATGTCAAATTTTAATTGGATGAGTATACCATGTAAGTACGATAATATGGTATATCTAGTCCACTTATTGGATGTCCAACATTAAAGATGGAAGTAAGCTACGGAGATGGATTCATGATCTTGTATTATTCTTGTGTTAAGAGCAACCTAGACATCGGGTGTTAAAATGCTTGAGACATCACTGGTGCTATAACCCACAACTAAATAAAGAATAAATCTTACTCGTAAAATGTTGGACACAACGGTATCGTTTGTCATTGCATATATTCTTAACATATTCTAAGGCTACATTTAGAAAGTCGAATCTTTGAAGGGGACAAGTTAAAGCTAATCACCCTATGTAAATAAAAGTTTGATTACCACTCACCAAAATTTTTTTTCTTTTTTCCATAAAAAGGGTGCTCAATCCGCATATAACATCGTAACATTATAATCATATAACGATATAAGACAAATTCAATTTCTAACAATTATGAGCTCAGAAGCATAGAAGCATGAAAATAGTACTTCAATTAACTCATCACACCAAACAAAAATACACTAATGATCATCCTCAACGTAGAAAATACATACAACATTAGTAAAAACTTAATATAGTGAAGATTTTTCAAAACAAACAAGATTTACCGCCCATATGACAATGTCATAATTAAATAACCATAATCATTAATTATCATAATAAGGCAAACTCTTAACAAACACCATTGGTTTTCTTCCTGTCCATGACCCACTTCCTCCAAATGGTGGTGATCTCCCTTTGCGTCTCCAAAGCCGTCTTCTTGGCCACCACTGTCCCGTTCTTCTCAACCTCCTTTTGATCAACCGAAACCGAAACATTGGTGGTGAGCTTGGAGGGAAGAGCATCAAGCTCATGCAGGACTTTTTGGATGTCGATCACAAGGCGCTCGGCTAGGGTTCGTGAAAAATCTTCTCGGATCACGACACGCAACACGGTGATGTGTTCCGCATTAGCCGGCATGGTGTAGGCCGGCACGATCCAACCGAAGCGACGTAGCATCTCGGAGACTTCAAATTCATTGTGGCTGTGGTTGTCCTTGAGAGAGAAGGCCACCAAGGGCACCCCATCGTCCTTTGAGACAATGTTGAACCTGCCTGTTTTCTCCAATCCGTTCTTGAGTACAAGCATGTTTTCCCTACAATTTTCCATCACATTTCTGTAACCCTGCACGTTCACAATGCCAAAAAGAAAAATGTTAATATTCTCTCTTTGGGGGTCCAAATTTTAAGATTACTATGAATTCTGTGCCTTTAATATAAATTTTGTTCAATTAGAACCCACCTCATAACCCAAGCGAATTAGCTGATAGTACTGAGCAATAACTTGGCTAGAACCTGCATAATTAGCATCAAAATTGAGTGCTATTTTTCATGATTTTTTCGGAATGTCACAAAGTTGAAATTTTTATTTTTATGAGTAAGCATTTAGCACAAAGTTGTAAAAATTAATACCTAAAAGAAGTTATTGTTAATGCAAGTAATGTCACAGAGCTGAGCAGATTGATCGCAAGGATGTTCAAAAAGAGGCAAAACCGTGACTCATAAATGAATCTTATTACTAGGGGGTGGGAATTGGATCGAAACTAGCTTTTTTTTTACCATCCATTATCCAATTCAATTGTGAAAAAATCTTTTCAAATCCAACCAATCCAATCCAATTTATTTTATCATCCAATCCGATCCAATCCAAAATCAATGGGATTGGATAATTGGATTATACCTGTGTTTTCATAAAATCTTATGACAATTTTTCAATAAAACATGATCTAGAGTGCACATCATGCCAAAGTTAAGGTAATGTACGGACCTTTGGAGAAATTGAGAGTGAAAGTTGGTTGATCGGCTCCGAGGTAGTTGATGTGGAAGATGAGCTCCTCAGGCAAGTCTTCCTTGCTTCTCCAAATGACCCACCCGATGCCGGCGTAGACGAGGCCATACTTGTGGCCACTAACGTTGATGCTCTTCACCAGCGGCAGCCGGAAATCCCACTCGAGCTCCGGGTACAGAAATGGTGCAATAAACCCACCACTTGCGGCATCCACATGAATTGGAGTATCCCATCTGCCAAACAAGAAATTTAATTAATTTAATTAAACCTATTTCGTTTGGTCAATTGTGATTTTTGACACTGTTAATCCTTCTTACTGAAATCCATTAAAGTTTACGCTTAAAAATTTGTCTTGAAATTAAGTAAAAATGATTAGTAATATGCTTTTTGGACTATAATGTGCAAATTATATGACAAAAAAATAGTCCAAATACATATATAGCTATAGTTATATGGTACATACCCAGTTTGTTTGTTCTTCTCAGTGAGAAGATTATTGAGGAGCTTAACATCTTCAAATTCTCCATTGAGAGTGGAGCCCAAGATAGCAGCAACACAAATGGTGTTCTCATCAACCATTTCCACTGCTTTCACTGGGTCCATCACATAATATCCTTCCCTCAGCTTCACCTCCTTCAACTCCACCTCAAAGTACCTTGCAAATTTCTCCCAACATACCTATTTCCCATCATAATTTTTATAAAATTATTACAAATGTAAATGAAATGTTAAAGCAAGTTTAAGTTTTAGAACAAAAAATAAAAAATAAAAATAAAGCACATGAAACAATTACAAATGAATACGGGGCGAAGTGGGGGCGTGAAAATGAAGGCATGTTTGATGTGGGGCCCCATATGATATTCTAAGATCAAACATGTTGTGATGAATATGATCACATGTAATTTACCAATATATATATATATATAGATACATCATATACATGTCTATACATCTATATATGTCTATGATCACATGTACCTGGACATTGGCCCCGGTGACAATGTTTGGCTTGTCATACGGCTTGCCTTCAGCCTTGCGCTTGTTCTGCCACTTCCTTTTGAAAGCCAAGCCTGCCAACATTATGGCCTCCGATGACCCCACCGTACCAACGCCCACTGCAGTCTCCGACTCCCCGAGTGGCGCATTGAACAGATGTGCTATCATGTTCACACATCGGTTCTGTCATCATCAGTGACCAAGTCAGAAATCATAATTCATTCAACAGAGTAACTGAATTGTTTTTAAGATACACAAGTTAAAATTACATTACTTGAGTTATTATCATTATTACACCACCGCATTATTCATAACAACTTTATATTTAATTAGTTTTGACCTTTTGCTTTAACCAAATGTCCTTTAACTAATTACTAATGTCCTTTAACTTCCCTAATTTTATTTTATTTTTTTTCAAGTCCTTTATCTTTCCTTTTTCACTTCAGTTTCTCTACTTTCTCGCCATGTTCATGTACGAGATTTCTTTATCTTTTTTCGTCCAGTAAAAACTATAGGGGCTTTTGTGTGTGGGGTTGCGCGTGACCAAAAAAAGGACAACAAGAAATGTGGCCAAGCCATCAATATATGCATAATGATGCATGCAATAATGAAGAATAATTCATTAGTTTCGTCGGCACTAAAATTATTGCCATGGAAACCAAAGATACTATATTCATTACTTTACTTGTATTTTAAGTCTATTTAAGTTTTTTTTTTTTTAAATAGTTCTGTTAATCTTAACTTCTCTACTTGATTACTCTTGATTTGTCTTGCTATCTATTGTTACAAAATTAAACTTCTCCATATTTTTACTTGTGCATGCTTGAAATTTGAATAATAATTCCTAAACGAAAGCTTGTTTCAATACATGTGATATATGTGCATCTTATATTCTGGAAAAATATTTGAGACATTCCTGAAACTAAACACTATCACTGATAAAAAGTAGATTTTTGATCCGTTTAGTAAATGAGTTTGAATTAAAAATTTTAAGTTTCAATAGTAATTTTTATTGACTTTTCAGAAAAGACAAAAAAATTTTTCAGAAAAGATAAAAAAAATTTTCAAAAAAAAAAAACTGATATAAAAATTTTGAGTTTAAACTCAAATCCCAAATACCGTCTTCATATGTGAGGTGTTCCTTGTGTGGTGGGCCCACACAAATATCCCAAGGAACTAGTAATCATAACTTTATACATTAATTTCGTCATATGTCTAGTCGCGAGTGTTTCCATCTTCGGTGCGAGTGGCATATGACTACGCAGCCTGGTGGGCCTTTAATTGTCGTATTAGAAGCAATTTCCATTAAATAAATTTAAAAAAAAAATGAACGATTCCATAAACGCGGTACACTTCACTGGGCCCCGCAACTATAGTGTGCACCGACATAAAACTTTCGACTTTTTAATTATTCTCTCTGTGTTTTTTTTTTTTTTTTTATAATTTTGGAGAATCTAAATATAAAATAATCCGTTTGGTAAATAAGTTAAAAAATTTTATTAACTTTTTAAAAAAGATAAATTTTTTCAAAAAAAAATAAAAACTGAAAGGAGAAAATACAATTTAAGTTAAATATCAAAGGAAATAAGAAAACAGTTTTTATATATTTCAATAATTATTTAAAAACAATTAAAAATATTATTCTCTCATTAAAAAAAAAATTCAAGAATGTGCTCCAAGCCTACATATATCCATATGGCCCGTCCCCACTCCCCACCCATCACTCCTTTTTAACCTAATAATACAATATTAATAATATCAGGAGAATATTAATATTAAGAATAGTCTGGAGTATTATTATTTTTATTTTCTTGGCAGAAAAGACAAGCCGCATTGCCCAGGTCATATGTCGATCAATAAACTTTTTTTTTTTTTTTAGTAATTTCTAATATAATGATATTTATTGAATATTTATATATAGCCTTTAGTGGAAGAAAGTAACTAATCACGGCATTAACCGGGGGAACTATAAAGCAACAATACAAAGACAATGACAACCAAGTCTTTCCTTTATATCCTTTACTTTTTCCGTTGTTTTTGGCAAATAATTTTCACACCTTTCATATGTGTCGGCCATGTAAAACCAAGTACATCGCTAGAATTTTTGGAAAAAAAAAAAAAAAAACCGAAAAACAAAACAGAATTATTTGATGAACTTATTAATCTTGAGTGTAGTAACTTTTTATCCTAAATGAATGGTAAATATTGAAGAACATGTTGTTGCAGATATAATCGAACGGTAAATTTACAATTCACTCAAAAAAAATCGAGGAACATTACTTCTGGTGTTTCTATACTATGTTTATACACCATAGTTTATGTATGAACTAGTGTCACTTGTTGAATTTTTTTAATATGTTGTGTTACGTTTATATTATGACCTAGTCTTAACAAACACAATTGAAGGTGTTATTTGCTTAAGATATATCAAAAATTCATTCAATAACATTTTGCGTGGTGTCATACTAATAAAAGATATGTTTACTTTTTGTGTGGAACACTAACAAAAGATATTTTTATGGGTTAGTCAACTTAGAAAATAAGTGACTTTAATTATTTTAGGTTAGGTAATTTGACTATTGAGGTTTAACTGGCCAGGCCACCATCAACCACTTGGATTGAGCATTTGCTACGTGCAGCCACATCCATTGACTTCATAATTTCCGAGTGATATATACAAACATAGATGTATGTATACATACATATATATTTATATGTGTGTGTGTAATAAATATGTTGGGGCTAGCTAAGTCTTTAAAACTGTCTCTACCAGCCAAGTCTTTCAATACATAGAAGGGGATATTTATGGGATGAAATATATATTTCATCTATTATTATTAATAGCCTACAATTATATAAGTCGGTATTTGTCTTCACACTTGATCAACTAACCATAGCCATAAATTCGATGAGAATAGTGTTAGAATACGAACTCTGATACTAAATTTTGTTGAGTATCAATTTATGTGATAATAAATTATTATTTTTATTAATAAATATAATATTTTAATTTTAATTGATATTATAATATTTTACATATTTAATAATTTATCACGTAAATTAATGGTCCGTTTGGTTCACCAGTTTGAGTTGGAATTATAAATTTAAATTGTAGTTTTTGTTGACTTTTCAGAAAAGATAAAAAACTTTTTCAGAAAAGATAAAAAACTTTTTTTAAAAAACGATAAAAACTAAGATGAAAAATTTGAAATGAACCAATAAAACAAACAGAGCCTAATACTAAAAAATGCCGACGGCATCGTTTTATTGAACAATGATCAACCAAAGAGTGATGACATTGTCATTTTCATCCATATCTATTTGTCAAGTGTCCTGTCTATATATCTGGCAAAAGTCTAAGAAGGTAAAAAGCAAATGACAAGTAAAGTTGCTTTAGTGGGAAGAATATAAGAAACTTGAGAATTTATAAAGCGAGTAATTCTTATCCTATTTAATAGTCATCGATAATAGTTACAAGTGGGGCAGGTAGATCTAGAACAAGATTTAGAATTTTTGTGATTATACTTTTTTTCATTATATAGAAAATATTAGTTAACACTCAGATCCAGCTAATTTCTAATTAGAAAAAAATTCTTAAAAACAAATAAGACCAAAAGTTTTTTGGGGGGACCAAATTAATGCATTCGTTACCATTTAGTTCCCTTCCAACGAGGGAAATTAATTCTAAGATGGTCCTTTTGTCTTCTTAGTTTTCACTGGCTGCAAGATCTGTGTACGTCATGGTATTTATAATATAGTTTGTGATAGAGAAGTACAAGAAAAAAGGGTTATTCATGTAGATGTCCAAATTAGACTTATTAATTTAAAATATATCAATTTCTTTTTTATTTATATTAATATTTAAAAGCGTATTTATAAAGATAATTTTACTATTCATTAAGAATGGAGAATTAATAAATAAAGAAATTACAAAAAGGAAAAAAAAAAAAGAATCAAAAGATGTTGACCAAATAAGATTAAAGTATATATTATAATAATTTCTTATATAATAAAATAGTAAAATATATATTATAGATATTTATTTATTAAAAAATAGACATATATATAATATTGTTAAAAAATAAACATGTTTTAAAATAGAACTTTAAAAATAGTCTTTTTTGTAATTATTTGAAAGAAAACTTATTACTGTCTCTACAAATTACAAAATATTAATTTAAGATTCCATAAATTAATATTATATATGAAACGCGTCAAAGTCATTGGATAGCCCCACCGATCAGTCACCATTCAAAAATAAAAACAAAAACAAAACAAAATCCAGAACGCGTCGAGGGGGTCATGAAAGGAAACATCCCCCACCCCGTCCCCCCCCCCAAAATGATGTACATCTTAACTATAAAAATAAAAAATAAAAAAGTCTGTTAGAATATTCCTAATTATTATTATTATTCTAATCTGATGGAGCAACTATTAAAAGAGATTGGCTCTTCCAACCAATGGAAGTACTCGCCAGATTACCGCAAATTAAATAATAACCAAAAAATACATTACCACTAATTAAAAAAATAACAAAATACTACGTTACATTTCTTTTGTTTTCCTACAAACATTTATTAGTACTTTATTTTTTATAACCATTCTAATAAATTAATACTATAGGGGCGACCATTAATCCTGTATTATAATAAGAAAATCAAATTAAAAAAAAAAAGCGTGAAATTAAAGAGTAGTGTTAAGATCACCTGTAGCTCAGTGGTAACAGGATACTCATCCATGTCAACATAATTCTTGTTGATGGCGTCCATGATGAGCTTATCACACTCCGGCTCCATCCACGTCGTCACAAACGACGCCAAGTTCAGCCTCGGATTCCCATCCAACATCAGCTCGTCGTTTATGATCTGATACGCCGCCTCCTTTGGGATCGAATTCTCCGGCATCTTAAACCTTTTTTTTCATTTAATTTAATTAGTTCATCGTCAATTTCCCCAAAAATAAAAATCTTAAACATTACTTTTGTTTGGTTTGGTTTCTCGGTTAGAGATGTTGTAGTTGTTTGATTTTTTAAATTTTAATTATAATTTTTATTGATTTTTTTAAAAAAGATAACCATTAATATGAAAAAGTACAATTTGATTGAAATTAAGTTGAAATGTCAAATAGAACATAAGTCTCCGTCTGGATCGTAGCTTTGGAAAGCAAATGGAACGGTAAATTTCAATTTTTATGAGGGAAAATACTGAAAAAACTTTATAAAAATTGTCGAAAAACAGTCGGTGATCTAAAAGGTGAAACACAAAAGATTAATAAGTTTATTTCCTAATCAGTGATTATAAAATCGCTATGTATGTATATATATATATATACACATGTGTGTGTGTATGCATAGGAATGAAATTGAAGAATGACGGGTTTCATTTTCACCTGGGGAGGGAGGTTCGGACGTAGCGAGAGGCAAACGTAGAGTGTATGGAGACATCGGACTCCGAAGCTGTCTTCGACAAAACCATATCGGCGATCAAGAGTTTTAGAGAGAGAAAGAGTTAGAGAGAGAGAGAGGGAGAGAGAACTGTAGAGAATGGAAAGAGATCGGAAAAGTAATTCCTCTCCGTTGAAATATTTTTGGTGTTTGGGCTTGAGTGTGGATGCGATGAATCCGATCCGATGCTCTTATTTATATACATGTTGCTGAATGGAACATTTGACTTTTCTATTTCCAATATTTTTTAAATTAATTTTCCGGGTTTTTTTTTCTCCTTTTCTTTTTCACAACTAAAAATGATAATTAATTATAACAACTAATTACGATAATTAAGGCGGTAATAGCTTTTTATTTTTAAACTTTTTGGTAGAGACACGAGGTTACAACTAATTGAGGGAAGTCGCCATGTTCTTCATTTATCATCTAAAGAAAGTGCCCAAGCAATTCTGCGTCATTTTTTTTTTTTTTTTTACATGGACACTTAAAAGATTAGGTTACGTTTGGTAAAACGGTTTGAGTTGAAATTTTTAAATTTGAATTTATTGACTTTTTAAAAACTAGTAATAATTTTTACTGACTTTTCAGAAAAAGATAAAAACTGAAATAAAAAATTTTAGTTTAAGATAGTTTGTCAAACGGAGGCTAAATTGTATAAAATAGGAAGTACTTCATTTTCAATTTCTTAAGAGGGTGTTTGATGAATGAGTTGAGTTTGAGTTGAGCTGAAATTTTTAAATTTGAGTTTAGTTGACTATTTAAAAAATATTTATAAACTTTATTGACTTTTCAGAAAAAGATAAAAATGGAGATAAAAAAGTACAGTTTAATTAGAGTTAAACCCGTTTACCAAACACCCCTAAATATAGAAAATTAAACAAATTTTATACCAAATGTTATAAATTTTTTACGTGAACATTTAAAAATTAAACTATAAAAAAAATTAATCAATCGATTGAAAAAAAAAAAAAAACATTTTTTTCATAGATAGTGTAAAATTGGAGGTTCCTATAACTTTCTTTAGTCCCAAAAATGCACGTCAAGTTCTATTTTGATCAACGGATCAACAAATATTTTTGGTATGGTGGAAATAATATATACATTAAAAATGTCAGGTGTCATACTATCTTAAGACAAAAGTGTCTGAACTCACTCATAACACTTCAAATTATAGTGTTCTTTATTTAATCCAAACTTCTAGTGAAAGCACTTTTGTTCATTAAGAGAGTGTTTAAATTAATCCTATTTGATGTAACAATAAAATATAGTTTAAAAAAAAAAAAAAAAAAAGGTCTTGATTGATTAAAATTGCGCCCCACGATTCAAAGGGCCGCTGCCATGTGTTCTAGAAAAATGAATTTTCTTTAATAGGAAAGTGGGTCAAAACAAGCAAGCTGAAGATTTATTTATTTATTTATTTATTTATAATGTAGTTAAAAAAATAAAGTGTCTTTATTGTTGCAATAATTGCAACACTCGTTGGCACGCCTTAGGAGACTTGATTCGTGGAAACTTAATACATATATAAGTTAGTGTGAAAAAAATAAAAAATAAAAAATAAAAAAGAACTTGGTTTTTAACTCATGTGAGAGCTCTTTGGTACCCTAAAAAGAAACTGTCTTTTACCATGGTGGTGTCTTAAACTGAAATTAGTCTATTAGGCTTGCAAAATGTTAGATTTTAAAAAATGGAAAAAAAATATATTCTTACTAAATTTATGTTATGGATAATTAATAATGAAATAGTACTACCTTTCCCTTTCCCGTCCTAAAACTCATGCAAAGATTCGCTAAAGTACAGGTACCTCAATTTTCCACTGTACTAAAGATTTTTTTCTTTTTTTGTTTTGTTTTGTTTTTTGGGTGAACACCAATATACCACTGTACCTAAGTCCGTTTGGTGAATGAATTTGAGTTAAAAATTTTAAGTTTTAATAATAAATTTATGTTGACTTTTCAAAAAAAACAAAAAATTTTTTAAAAAAAATTTAAATACAGAGATACAAATTTTAAATTTGAGTTAATGGGCCAAACGACGTCTTAAGATTGCATTTCAAAACATCGACCTTTAATGGGTTATGGCATTTATTAATTTGTTCTCTCTCTCCTTGTTTTTTTATTTTTATTTTTAAGAATGGCTTTACGGTAATTGTATTATTTACAAAAGAAAACCAAATCATGAACATGAATATATAGGTTTCGTTTTATTTTTAAATTAAATTTCAATTAAATTATATTTTTTTTTCAGTTTTTTTAAAAAATCAATAAAATTATAACTAATTTGAAAAAATTAATTAATTTTAATTAAAATTTTTCATTTTCAAATTAGGAACCAAACATAAACATAGTCTACATAGACATTGATTCTATTTCACCCTCGTAAAAATCAATTTATAATTTTACATTAGCAAAATATATAAATTTGTGGTCCATGAATTTTTTCATCTTTTTGTCTTCATTTGTACGAATCCCGTCCTCGTATTATGTATCGCCCAAAAAAGTAGAAAAAGTACGGCTTGAAAGAAAATCGAGGCAGAAAGATTGTGAATGCACGTGGCTCTCAGTAAGGATTGCAAATTTTAAATAGAAAACTCAGAAGAAAATGGAAAACAATAAATACAAGGATGGAAAAAATAACGGTGAGTTTGGTTTATATCTTCATTTAAATTAAATTATATTTTTTTTATCATAATTTTTATTTTTTTTAAAAATTTTTTTTTTATCTTTTCTGAAAAATTACTATTAAAATTTAAAAATCTTAAACTAAACTCGTTCATCAAATACCCCCTAAGATTAGTTAAGTTAAAAATAGGACCTGTTAAAATGGAAAACAATAAATACAGCGAACACAAGTGTGAGACAGCATGTATTTCGTCAGAAAAGAAAACAACAAACTAATTAATATATACGAAAGACGATATTAAATGTTTTCGTTTTTTTAAGCAATAGCTCATTGTAAGGTTAGATTCAAAACAATTTTAGAGGTATTTATTTATAAGTTTATTTTAAATTAAATTATATTTTTTTTATCATGATTTTTATTTTTTTTTAAAAATTTTATCTTTTTTAAAAAAAATTTTTATATTTTTTAAAAAATTACTATTAAAATTTAAAAATTTTAAACTAAACTTATTCATCAAACACTAGTTTTAACATTGACGATGGAGCGCGTTTTTGGTTAAGAGAGAGAGAGAGAGAACACGATACAATACGAGGAATAAAATAAACATACTTGTCTTGGAAGGACGATTGATTGATGGCCCACAACCAGCTCATATTGATTTTGGTGAAAAAAAAAAAAAAGGAGAACACGAGACAATAAGAGGAAAAAAATAAAAACACTTGTTTTGCGTCATAAAGACGATTGAGTGATGACCCACAACCAGCACATGTTGTTTTTTGTTTGTATATAGAAAAAACTAGACAAAGAAGATGTTTCGTGTATAAATTTGAGTTAAGATTTTTAAGTTGTAATAATAATTTTTGTTAATTTTTTAGATAAGATAAAAAAAATTTTCAGAAAAGATAAAAAACTTTTTCAGAAAATGACAAAATTTTTAATTCAAACTTGAGGTTTGAACTAAGTTACCAAACATGCTCAAAATGTTGCCAAACGTCCTTTCACTCGGTTTGATAGGTTGTTAGTTTATCTCGTTAAATATTTAAATTCGAGTCTTATATTATCGTGTTAGTTAGAATATATAAATAATCTATTTTGTAAGAGATCTATATATCATGCGAGGGATATCTACCTTTTCAGAGTTATTTCTAGATATTCTAATCTCTATCATTGATAATTCTATAAAATATAGTTATTTTACCACTTTTATGTATCTAAATTGATTATATTTTTAAATATTTTAATTTATTTTAAGTTGACTTTCTTTAATTTGATTTAATTATAATTTACAGTAATTTGTTTTATTTTATACTATTTTATGTAATTTTACTTAAATTAATATTAATTTTAATATATTGTTATTTATTTATCCCTTTAAATTATTAATTTTCTCATTCTATATGTTAATTAGGTGATAAAAGTTTAAAAATGGGATTTACGGACCCTCATTAGAGGCCAAAAAAGAAAAAAAGGTCATTAAAGGCCTTTAAAACTGGTTGAAGAGTTTGTTTGGTAAATGAGTTTGAATTGAAAATTTTAAGTTTTCATAGTAATTTTTATTAATTTTTCTAAAAAATACAAAAAAAAATTTTAGAAAAAATAAATGAAAAAGTACAGTTTGAACTTAAACATCAAACGAGTACGATGATGCAAATATCAACGATAGCAATTCAATCCCACACGCACAAGGGTGCACGCTCCCACACGCGCAATTTTTCAACCGTCGATCTTCACCAGATCGCACTAGCGCGCGCGCGCGCGTCACTCCTGATAGCTGCCCGTCAGCGCCAGGCGTGTTTCAGCCCAGCCCAGGCGTGTTCGTTCATGTGTTGCGTGTCCCATCGAAGCTCGCGTCCATTCCGTCACACGCCCATCAGCGCACTCCACGCGCTACACTAGACCTCTGCTACGCAGCTTTCCAGGCACCCAACCAAGCCGCACGACGTGTCCCTGCCTAACCAGAATAACCCACGCCCTACCCGCACCTGCTGCTGCAGCAAAGAACGGAAAGGAAAAGGACCAAAAAGAGAGAGAGAGAGAGAGAGAGAGAGAGAGAGAAAAGAAAAGGAACAGAGAGGCCTAGGGGAGAGGCCGAGAGTGGAACAGAGGCCGAACCAGAGAGAAAAAGAAGAAAAAGAAAAAAAAAATAGAAAAATAGAAAAAGTAAAAAAGATAGTAGTATAGGAT
Organism: Ficus microcarpa; assembly: GCA_025413485.1. Classification (NCBI taxonomy): domain Eukaryota; kingdom Viridiplantae; phylum Streptophyta; class Magnoliopsida; order Rosales; family Moraceae; genus Ficus; species Ficus microcarpa. Next base: position 36,755,522 of record CM046379.1, read on the forward strand.
TTTTAGGTCTAGGATTTTATGGTTGATTTAGTGAATGAGTTTGAGTTAGAAATTTTAAGTTTCAATAGTAATTTTTATTGACTTTTCAGAAAAAATAAAAAAATTTTTTCAGAAAAGATAAAAAACTTTTTCAAAAAAAGACAAAAACTAAAATGAAAATTTTGAATTCAAACTTAAATCTCAAACAAGGCCTAAAGTTTTAGATTTTTAATTTGAGTAAATTTAAAGGGAGATGACATTTGAAGAACATTAGGAAGATATGTAAATTGGGAGAAATTCTTGAAGATTTGTGAAAATAATAACGGGGTTTTATTTCTTTTTCTTATCTTTTTTATTTTTCTAATTTTTGAATGGTTGAACAATTGATTTGTTTAATTTTGTGTTTATTTTCAGTCATGGGTGTTGTGTAGTTTGATGGTTTTAGGTTTTAATTTAACTTAACTTTGAAGTTTTGTTCATCCAACTTTCAGTTTTATTTGTGTTTGTCTAATTGTGTTATGTGATTGCTCTATGGTATTTTGATTTTAACTTCTAATATTTGATCCCCATTTAGTTATTTAGGAAACCATAATGAAATTGAGAAATGGATTTATGGTTAGGCCAACCGTAGAGTGAAATAATTGCTAATGCGATAAGAATATACATATTAGAATTGTTTAGCCATTAGAGGAAACCCAAAACTTAACAAATTCATAGTAATTGGTACTCGTAGGGATATAGTTTACCATTTTAATGTTTTATATGTGTACTTGACTACCGGGAGAGGTTTGTAGATAGGTTAGAGGTACTCCGGCTATCGCTTAACTAGGCAACCAAATTATGTTAGAGTTTGGTGGTTTTGTAGATATGTTAGGTGAGATTGAATCCCTATAACTTTACTTGTATTATTTTCATTTCTTTGGTTTTGTTTTTTCAATTTAGTTTATTTAATTTATTTTTATTTTTATTTTTCAATCAGTCGTTCAAATAATCATGGCGTTAATCAATTTTAGTAATTAACTTAAAATTAAATGCAATTATCATGATATTGACAACCTCATTCATCACTCTATTATTTGTGCGACTCGTATACATACGAGATTTCACGCAACAACTCGTATAACCCGTTTATTTTATCCAAAAAAAAAAAAAACCTACATAAAATGTCGTTCATATATATAATCGAGCATTGCCTTTAACGGAATCATGGACGGCGAAATATTTTTAATACCATGCAAAAAAAATATAAATTAATGGATTGGTTGGATTTTAGAATTTTTTTTAAATTTAAAGGATCAAATGGCACTTTTCAAATAAATACCCCGCCCCCAGGCCTCACTTCCCTCGGTCCCGACATTCATACTCCAAATACTGCTAATTTGTATAGTGAAGTTCATCGAAAATAAATCAATTTTAATTCACAATATAAGATAAATTTACTTTTAATTGTATAATTGCAAATTTAATTTAACTATAACGTTACACTCACGTTACGACTACAATCTTTAATTTAAATTCCTAACTCAGATTGAATGTGTCTACATAAATATCTATTTATTTATATTTTCTTTCTCCTCTCACTTAAATAAATTAAAGGTGAATAAGCCTCAATTTGGTTCGACATTTCAAATTCAAAATTTTTATCTCAGTATTTATCTTTTTCTGAAAAATTAATAAAAATTAAAATTGATTTTTAAAAAATCAATTAACTCAAACCTAAAATTTTTATCTACAACTGGTGAATCAAATACACCCTAAATTATTTTGATAATTGTCTATTATTAACTTTGTAGAAGTGATCGTGCCTTAAAATTTCCCCTTTCTTTTCTAAAATAAAAATATTTTCTTTCTTTGTTGAAATTACTTGGTAGGTAGCCACTAGCTACGCAGTACAATGACTTCTTGTTGCGCTATAAATGGAAATATAAAAATACTTTAGAATATCAGCAATATTAAATATCATATTAATAAAAATATAGGTCACATTAGTGAATTTCATGTTGTAAGACATACCTTTATTAATAAGTGATATTTACTATTATTGATTTTTTTTTTAATATTGTTCATGGAAATATCTCCAATCATGGAAGATGGAGAAAAATATCAGAATGGAGAAAAAAAAAATCTGAAAGAAAAAACAAAAAATAAAATAAAATGGGAGAATGGAAGTTGTGAGTCTCTATCTTCCTGTGTTGGTGTGTGGACCCAAATGCAAGTTTGTCGGTCACTACCAAGGAAAGCGCTACGTGGGGCTATAAATAAATGTTTATCCATCTACCAAAAAAAAAGGGTTATCCAATGCATTTTTGTGTTTTGAGATTCGACCTTAAAAAGTATTTTTTTTTTTACTATTTGGAGTTTTGAGAGCCTCCATTAGGTCTTTTAAAATGTGCCTCCCATTTAAAATGAATAAATAAAAGATCATGGCTACAACAAGCTTTGTCTGAGTTATATATATCTCTTTGAAATTAATATTATATATAGAAACAATATCTTATAGATGTACGCAGTAACATTCAATATATCAAGTACCTTTATATTGTTTCGGGCCAGACATGAGAAAGGTAAATAAATTTTATTCTTTTTTTTTTTTTTCCCTTTTCACGTAACTTTCATTATTTTATGTTTTTCCTTTTCAGCTTAATTATGCTTGATACTTGTTACTTCTTTAAATGTTATGAAAATTTCAAGTTGGATAAAGATATGCATGTAATATATATTGTACATATTTAAATATTTATATATATAGTGAGTGATCCAGTTTACTGTTACTGTGTGGGCGCTAGGGTTTCATGGACTTTTCCCGTCAAGGTTGGAGTCCAGTGATGGCTTTTAGCCGCCTCATGGTCTCTTGACCCAACAAATACGACTGGGGGTCCCTCGGCAAGGACCTTAAAAGCCAAATCGAGACTATGACCGGAGAAGCTAGTGTTTGGTGGGCACAATGCGAGCTCGGCTACCTAGGGGTTTTGATCTCCTTGTCCATGTAAAGTTAGAGGCAAGATCGCAACTTGGTTGGGAGCTATCAACAATTTAGGTGTGCTCATCCAGTGACGAAGCTAGAATTTTTTCTTAGGGGACTAATAACTATATCATAGATAATAAGAGAGTTATTATGAGAAAGTTTTTACTCCTATCAAGTAGCATACGAACTTTAATGGAACTGTAATTATGCTCTTTGTTTTTTTTTTTTTTTTTTTCGTTCTTGTCGGTTTTTTTTTTTTTAATCTAATAATATAATTTGACTTCTAGTCTTCTACCTTTTGAGTTTGTTCATTATTCGCCAGATCTATTTGTCTTTGTGGTATTTTGGTTTCTCTAAATTTATATCTATACAGAGTTGATGGTGGCCTCAATGCTATAAGATAATGGTTCTTGATTGATCGAAAGATTCCAATGATTGCAGAGGATTAATTAAAAAAAAAAAAAACTTAGTTGTGCTTTATTGGCGTATGCTAAAATATTTTTCCATTATCGACTTTTGGTATACATTTTTCTTTTTGAATTTCAACGGGTTTTGGTGATGAAAATTGAGGATGAATGGTTAATTTGGTTACTAAAAAGGGGAATAATTTTGGAAGAAATTGACCAGCTTAGAAAATTAGGCAGAAGTTATACGCAACTCGGATAATAAATACTTTTTTATATTTAATTCATGAGTCAAAAAAAAAAAAAAATTTTTTTTGCTTTTTCAATCTTTCTAGAATTCTTCTATCAAAGTACCTAATTTGCTTCAAACTTGGCCCCTGAACTCAAGCACATAATATCATATGCATATTTGGTCCTACATTGAATTTAAAAAGGTCGTTTTATCGAATCATTTTTTATTTTTTTTTAGGGTGATTGCAGAAATTTATATCCGAACTGCAATAAATAATAAAAGTAAGTTAAATTAAATGGAAGACCGTGTTGAAAGGCAAGAAGAATTCCTGGACCGAGACATTGGGGGATGAAGTTGGTCAACTTTCTTCTTCTTCTTCTTTTTTTTTTTTTTTTTTTTTTTTTTTTTTGTCCTAAAGTCAGTGCGCTCATACCGGAGGCAAATACTGCGTAATAATGCTAATACCATGGAAAATCGACTCAAAAGGACAGAAGTCACTTTTCAAGCGAAGGAATGGACTGAATTTTTGGTCAAATTACAGGCGTGGGAAGTGGGAACACTCGTACCATTGAAAACCAAAAATTTATTTCAAAAAAATAATAATAATAAAATGAAAACCGCAATAGAGAAGCTCAAAGAAGCTCGCAAAGTAAATAGGACTCACACTTTGCAAGACTGCCAAATAAATAATCTCATTATTAGAATCTTCCAAACTAGACAAAATTAAAAGAGAATAACTCTAAACAGAAGATTTACGATCAAACTTATTAGAGACAAAGTTAGTCTGGGATTGAGAGACCTCCGACACATGTAGCTTCATTAGAATCTATTTATGAACTTCTTATTTGTCCTTTTATTTTTTCTTTCTTTATTTAGCTCCCCTAATTTTTTTTTAATAATAATTTCAAATGTTATTCAAAATATATAAAAGCACTTAGTTTTTACTTTTTTTTTTAATTTATGTTATTCAAAAATATATATATATATTTTGTTTCACATTCATCCTCGATCGTTATATCGTCATTATCTTCATCATCACTGGCTTAAAAAAAAAATAAATTTGTTTAGACTATAAACATTGACAGAACCCCTACCTTTTTTTCTTTTTTCAAAATTAGATATAGTGGGGGGTTTTTTTTTTTTTTTTTAATATAGTAAGCAGGTGTATAAATTAGTCTTGGTCCCCTTAAATTAATAGTTTCTATACTTTCGGGAGAATTTATTTGCACCCACAATATTGATAAATATTCACATAAAACCAATAAAAAATATTAATATATTTTTACCCTACAAGAAAATTGCCTTAAAACTATTAAGAATGCTCAAACCTCTATATACCTATAAATTAAAATATTATTTTATAACATAATTAAAAAACGAACACCACATTTAAAAAACATACACCACATTAACCATAAATAAAGATAATATTCAAAAAAAAAAACCTACGAAATTGTTCTATGCTCTAAAATATTGTTCATTTAATAAACTTTAAAATGTTCTTTATCAATTTCTTTTCTTAAGAAACTTTTATAACTACATGAAAATTTTCAATGGAGAATTCAAATGAAATAAAAATAAAAATAAAATGTCTCTTGAAGAGCCAACATCTATTGTAATATGTATTTTTAATTTTTTTTAAATTCAGTAGTATTATTTTTTTTCTATTCTTATAGTATTTAAAAATATTCCTTGTGGATTTTTTTATTGTTTTTTTATTTATTTTTTCTTGCTATGTTTGTTTATATGATTCTATATATATATATATATTTTAAATGCAATATGACGTTACTTGATTTTTTATTTAGACATTACTTGAGTTTTTCTTCTTTACTATTTCCTCTCTCTTTTTGTAGAGATTTTTATGTTTTCTTTATGAGAATGAAAATATATCTTTTTCTCTTATTTAGATTTGTTCTTTTCCTTTAATTAAAAAAATTAAAATTAAAATAAAAGTGGGTGTATGAGATAATTAAATGTGGTATTATATAGAAGTATTTATAAAATGATATATTTACTAGGTTTATATTAAGAAACATTTATTACGTAGAGATATTTATCAATATTATGAGTATAAATATAACCACTTATATTTTATTAAGTACATAATTTAAATTTTTAAAAATAAAATAATTTTATTAAATTCATAAATATTTATAGGTCTAGTGAACTTGACTGAAAAACTTTTCATGTGCTCTCCTACCAAAAAATTCTGACTCTGTCGTGTCGTTGATTATAAGATATGTCAAATCGAAAACTTTAATAATTGCAGGCAAACGTAATGTCTACTTATTACTTGGAAACTTCAGCATGACGCTTTTACTAGGTTAGTTCTTCGTCTTGACGAATTCCACGTTATTATTTTCTATGCTGTCGTTTTCTCAGACCTTGTCGTTTTGCTCATAGTGTGGCTTGTATGTTGATGTCGTTTATGGAGTTTTAACTGTCGTTTCGGCTGTTTTGACGTCGCTTCTATACTTTGTCGCTCTTTTAGTTGATTAGCATTTCTTATTTGCTGTCGTTTAATTCTTTGATGTCGTCTTCAACACTGTCATAGATTTAGAAAGGAATTTTATTGGTTTTGTCGGCAAGAAAGTTCTTGATTCCTTTCTGAAGTTGTTTTCTATTCTTTACCTGGGATCATGGATTTTCTACTATCAATCTTTTCGTTGTCAAGGCTTTTCAAGAGGTTTTTGTGTTTCAGTGTAATTGCCTTGTGTGTGTTGGTCGGTAAAAGGTGAAGGTTTGTCGCATTTTGAATTTCTCATTCCATTTATTCATTTTAGATTTCAAACATTTTAGATTTCGTTTAATTCACTATCTCATTTTAAACTAAAATGTATTTTTTCATCTCAATTTTTACTTTTTTCTGAAAAATTTTTGTTTTTCTCTGAAAAAGGTTTTGTGTTTTCTGAAAAATCAACAAAAATTTTTAACTCAGATTTAAAATTTTCAAACTCAACTAATGAACTAAACAGAGCCTAATCTTTTTATTAATGCATTCTCTTTGGCTTACACGCTTAAAATTTCTTTCAAAAAAGTCTCAAAAAATCCGAGGGACCAAGTGGGAAATACTGTTGCAGCTGCAATGAATTTGACGACAACGGGTATATCAATTATCAGATTTTGAGTTCCCACTGCACAGCCCCAAAATTTGTGAAGAACTGACGATTAGCCAATCCGATTTTATAGTGACTTTGTGTTTGGAGTTGGTACTTCTGCTCCGCAAGATACAAAATAATATTTTATTTTTACTTTACAATTTTGAATCGTCAAATCACATATATTAAAAAAAAGAAAGAAACAAAGAAACAAAGAAAGATAAAAACCTAATAATCCAGAACTGCAGTATTAATAGGATATCTTTTGTTACGTGCTAAATAAGTTCTCATCATTCATGTAGAGAGTTTCTGTAGAGCAGTGTGGTGTTTGCGTGGAATATCAATTTGCCACCTAGTTTTCTATAAACGCATAAACCTAAGAAAGAAGTAGCTTAATCAAGGCCAAAGCATATGCCAAAGAAAATCCACTTCTTTCGTTTTGATCTTTTTAGAGTTTCCATAACAGCAAGTAAATGAGAATTTTCCAAATTAGATCGCCCCCATTAACAGATCTTAGCAACAGATGAAATACTGAATGACAAGACCAAGACACTATGAAATTCCTATTTTCCTTTCTTTTTTTTTTTCTCCTACTTTTCCGCATTTAAGCATTTAAATTTACCCATGGCATACCGACTCAAATTAACTACATTAGCATATAAATCCGTTCTTAGGAACCCATTAGGTAGAACTCACCCTTACAAAACCGGCTTGCAAGAGGAGGGGACCCAAAGGCTTGTAAACCCACTATTTATCTTGTAATCTTTTCATGTGGGACAATTGGTATCTCACATCCATACACTAGGATTTTCGAGGAATAACAAGTGGGAACAACAAAAATCACCAGCTATTTGTGCAAAAAAAAATACCTAGATAAGAGGAGGGTTCTATGTTTCACTACTTTCATGTCCTATTTAGAAAACCAAGTTCTGAACTTTGTTGTCAATTTGAAACACAACATTGTCTGTCCGTCTTTTCTACCTTTCCGCTGTATTAAACCAAGGCACAGCTCTCAAATAATCTGAATAAAGCTATACACAGAAGATACCAACAATCTTCATTTCTTATTTCACCTCATGTAGCACTTCCAAAATAGTAAGTAAAATTGTTTGCAACGACATCCATAAATACAGAAATCATAAAACTCAGACCTGATTGTTCTTAACCATCTTACTAGACCCTATAGCTTCTAGCTTCATTACAAAATTCACAGCCATCCTGCAATTTTAAAAAAGAAATGCCTCAGACCTACCTAGTGGCCTGAAGGTCAAGATTGGAGGCCACCGAATATCTATCTTTGAGAAGCATGAAGCTCGATGTCGTTCTCAAGGTAGACAACCCTAAGAAACCAGGCCCAGATTATATGGGAGCAAACTATTGGCTGGACCACCCAACTAGCCCCTAAAGGGTTAAAATAAAATTAAGCCTTCAGGCTTCAATCCTGAGGAATGCTTAGCTACTTTTCTAAAACTGCTACATCTCATAATATGATTAAGAAATAACCAAAATATAACTGGAAAGACAACTATAAACAAGGGCTTGAATCAATGCAAGGCCTAAAGTGTTAAGTGACAAAGTGGACTTTACAAAGGACCTAAAACTATCAAGAACCAAAATCCTCTTCCGAATTTCAACAACAAATACCTGGATATCTTTCATAATGTTCAACTGTCAAAGAACCTTGTGAAAAAATCTTAGGAAAACAAATCAGGTTGCCACTGGAAATCAGAAAACCCGTTATTTTAGAGGGTCAACCGTTATGCACTCCATCAAAGTAATCTACCAAACCCTAACTCTAGATGTTCATCATGCTAGCAATTCAGGATGCCTCCCTAATTTTTCATACATCACCTGTGTGAACTCACCTGCTGTGCTATATTGGACTCTAACCTATCGCCTAAGTTCCAAAGTCCTAACCTACAATAGTCTTGTTCTTGTTTATGTTTAATATATTCTTGATCGGCACATTACTTCTGGTGTTTTTGGAGCCATTTCTTTACGAGTAATTCAAACTTCACTTACTCATAACCGAAAATCATCAGGACTGACTCTATGATAGGAAACCCTGCAAGTATCCGAAGATTCAAACCTGATTCTCCGAAAATCAAGATTAAGGAAGCGTATAATAGATTAAGAAAAATCAAGATTAAAGAATCCCATATCGAAAACAGAAGACAACCCCGATTCCCCCAATCACCATTACCAGATGATGATAGTCAGATTTTCCAAAATCAAGAAAGGAAAATCAAGCTTAATGGGGATAAATACAATCACATTCCTCCAATTTAGGAGCAAGTTGAACTTGAGGCTATTCAATTCCATCACAAACAACAGATAACACAAGCAAAAGGGACTACGATCAGCATATTATATAAACATACACGGATATATAAACAGAGAACAAGAAAAGATTAAAGAGAAACCGATTAATACAGACAAGATCACAAGCACTTGGCTTACTATCACATATATATATATATATATATTCATCGTCTAAATATCAAACACACAAAACGACGACAAAAGCACAAAGTCTGGTGACCAATCATCACAGTGTCATATAATAACACTTGAAATTTTCAGTCTTTCAAAATACAGAAATTAGGGTTTCAATCGATTACTCATACCGCAGCGGTTTGCTTGGAATCGGCGGCGGGAATCTTGATGTAGCCCATCTTCTTAGCGCTGAGATCATCGGAATCCTCGGCGTCGTCGGTGTAGTCGCCGCGGGCGGAGAAGAGGGACCAAGCGAGGTACATGGTGGCGGCGGTGAGGGCGCCGCAGCCGACGCCGAAGAGGAGGGCGACGACGACGCTGAGGATGTCCTTGGTGCGGGCGCGGAGGGAGCTGAGGTCGGCGGTGGCGGCGGCGGAGGACAAGGACGGCAAACGAGGTCTGATCTCGGGAGGCTGTTCTAGCCGTTGTGGTTGTCGGTCGGAGAGGTCGATGAAGAAGCCGGCATCGGAGTCGACGATGGGGCGGAAGTGGCTGATCTCGGTGAAGACTGTGACGACCCCGAGGAGGATGGTTGTTGGCGGAGGGAGAAGGAGTAGGAGGAGACCCAGAGGGTTTTGCAGGGCCTGGCGGCGGCAACGGAGGCGGCGATTGAGATCCACGCAAGGACGACGATGGCGAGGACCTGACGTTGACTCCTAGAAGAAGAAGAAGAAGAACCAGCCATGGCCACGCCTTTGCTCTTTGCCGGATGAGGAGAGAGAGAGAGAGAGAGAGAGAGAGAGAGAGTCAGAGTCTTCTGTGTTTGGTTTTTTCGGTGTGTTTCTGACGAGGTATTTATTAATATATTAATTTTATTTTTTGTCCTTTTTTGCTTGGCCTTTTCATTTCTCTGGACCAGTTTTTTTTAATTTTATTTTCACAAGGGAAATTGTTTTATTTAATTTTGCTTTTTTTTTTTTTTTGGAGAAATACCCATCTCCCTTATGGTTTTGGCAATTTGTATTGGTGGATAAAGAAAGGGGGGAGTGAGAAATTAAATGGACAGTTTATTTTTTTCAATGAAAATGATAATTCAGTTGATAAAATCGACATGACCACCATTTTTTTTTAACGGAAACTTTTATTAGTCTGAATTGCATGTTTTTTTTTTACAGAAACTTTTATTAATCCAAATTGCATGTATTTTTTTTTACGGAAAATTTTATTAGTCCAAATTGATTTTATATGAATAAGCTCTTAAATAAGATAGGATACATATTAGTTTAAAAATTATAAGGGCTTGTTTGCTTTATCATTTCATTTCATTTCAACTTAAACTGTATTTTTTTTTATCTTTTTTCTAAAAAGTTTTTGTCTTTTTCCTAAAAAGTTTTTTGTCTTTTCTGAAAATTCAAAAAAATTTACTATTACAACTAAAATATTTCAACTCAAACTAACGAACCAAACGGACCCTAAGTATCAATGAGGTATCATTGAGTAACGAGCCTACTTGAACTAAACAATATTTTTTTTATTTTTTAAAGTCAATAATATTTGAAAGCACGTGTATTTTACTCGTGTAAAGGTTTTATTATAATTATTTTAATATTTTAGGTTTTTTTTAAAAGTTATTTAGTTGCATGATATACGTACATTTAAACTAGATGATATGGTGGATTTTTTTTTTTTAAAGGGGGTTCGGTTGCAGACTCTTTTAATACTTATGGGTTTGAAATAAATATTAAAAAATAGGTTCGTTTGCTCATAATAAAAATATAATAGTAAAATAACTCATTACAAGACTGAATAACTTAATCAAAAATTTAAATAGTGAATTGTGATATAGTTATATACACTCTCATGTAAGATAATAATTATCGTTGATCACATAAATATTTTTATTTGTTATTTTATTCCTATTTATATGGATGGAAAATAGTATGTACTTAGAAAAGTATTTATTAATTGTGGTTTTGAAAGCGAAATGGCATTTTCTTTTTTATACAGAAAATAGCCTGTTATGATTCCTAGCAATAGTTTATATAGCCGTTGTGTATTTCCTTAAGGTATTTTGGATGAAATTTTACGTTCTTCTTTTTGTTCTCATAAATGATTCGGAAGATGGAGTTCTCCTGTTCTCAAAAAATTAAGAAATGGAAAAAAAAAAAAAAAAAAAAAAAAAAATTATGGAAATCTCCTCAATCAACGTTTAAATGATCCCAGCTTATAGTTTTCTTTAGAAATAAAGCATAGAATATACAACAACAAAAAACCCAATATTAACCTTTCAAATGCGGATGGATTAGGATGAAAAAAAAAAAACTCTTTTCGATATTGATTTTTATCAATACAAAATTTACAGAACACTTAAGGTCCGTTTGGTGAATGAGTTTGAGTTGAAAAAGTACAGTTTGAGATGAAAATTTTTGTTGACTTTTCAGAAAAAGACAAAAAATTTTTCAGAAAAAAACAAAAACTGAGATAAAAAAAAGTACAGTTTAAAATCGTTCACCAAACAAGGTCTTCAAAAATCTATTTGTTACATATAAGGTGAATTTTTTATTTTACAAATTAAATAATTTCAAATAAAAAATAAATAAATAAATAAACCATCATTATCTTTCATTTCTAATCATACCAAACAACTATGAGAACATCCTCCGTCACTTCCTTCATATTCCACATCCTTCATCAATCATAAATTATTTATCCTTCCATCATTCCACCCTTCCAACCAAATGGAACCAATGTTTATAATTTTAAATGGCAATGGTGCATTTTCTTCAAGGTTGATATTATGATTATTACGAATACTTGGTTGGACCTCTAATTGTGGCTTAATTTCCTTCACACAAATCTCATCTTTTACCTCCACCAAATGCACCTTTTTTTTTTTTTTTTTTGTGATTCCTTGTACTCCACCCATTACTTCTTTTTGTAATGTATTGTCCATGTAAAGTTCCTTCTTTGTTTTGTGTACAAAGAACAAGAAATAGAATAAAACATAACTTCTTGCCCATCACAAGTCCAAAAGTTTCGATGATTATGAAAAACGAAACAAATAACAATCTATCTTTGTCCTGATATCATTGTAAAAAAGAAAAAACACTGTCATAATATCAAAAATTAAGGGAACGTGTTATAAACAAAACTTATGAATGCGTCTCTTCTTTAATCTCGGGCTACAATATTTGAAAAAATAATACTAAAAACACAATTTTAATTTCAACTTTTTGAACATCAACTCATGTATTATATTTTAATTAGTAGATGGAATCAATTGATGTGATCATATTTTAAATACTTACTAATAAAATAATAATTACTCATATGTCACATAGATTGATACTTAAAAATTAGAATTAAAATTGATATCCTTGACATTTTTCTATTTGAAAACTTTGATTTAATAAAGGAAGAAGAAGAAGAACATTGAATATATATATATATATATATATATATATTTGTTGGAAAATAGTCATTTAGCAGTTTTGAATTGGTCTATCTAGGTTAAAAATTTGTGATTTACATTTTGATCAATTAATAATCGATTACGGTCGATCACTAGTTCATCAAATTGTTAGTCAGCGATTGTTCTTTAAAAAAAATTGATTATCCATTTAAAAAAAATGCTTTTTAACTATTTTTAAAAAGCTTCGATAATTTATTTAAAAAAAACTATTGACCTGTAAATCCATAATTAAAAAACTACATAGATAGTAGTCTGGTTAAAGTTATGGAAATTTTTTAGAATCATAAATATAGTTAAATAAATAAAGAGAAACAAAGTTAGATATTTCAATTAAAATAAATAAATAAACGAATATAATTTCTCAACAAAAACAAAAAAATGGTAAGGATGTGGTAAAATTCCTTTAATATAACATATCACTAGAGTTTATTTTTAAACTATTTAGATGTAATTAAATAGCTAAGATGTTGTTTGTGCATGATAATTGTAATGCACCTTATCTCATATTAATATAGGCTAAAAAATTAAAAATAAAATATATAAAAAAATAGATTAAAAAAAAACTCCCCTAAGTTAATGGCCCCCCTCGAATGTCGACGGCCCCCTCGACTGATGAGCCCTATAGCCTCTGCCCCCCGCATCGACGACCCAGGTCCCCCTCTCCCACCTAAATGCTGATCAAATCTAGGTCATCGACGCGATAGGGAAGGGCCCTCATCTCAGATCACTGGCGTCACTCGACCGGGGGGTACCAGATCTAAGTCGTCGTTGCTATGTAGGTAGGGTGGCCTTATCTTAGATTGCTGGCATCGGTCAAGGGAGTGACCAGATCTGGATCGTGGAACCTTGGGGGGTTTCTCAAAGTTGGTTGGGGGTGTTGGATAGGGGTGGCAATTCATGTCACGTGTCGGATTCGTGTCATGTTAGAGTCGTGTCGAATTTTTTCTTCCCTAACCCGAACACGACCCGTGACACGAAAAGGACTCGAAACAGCGACACGAACACGACACGAACCCGTAACGGGTTGACACGACACGAACCGAAATTGACCCACGATACGAAATTGACACGAAATTCGGGTTGGACCCGAAATTGATACGGAAAAATTCGTGTCGTGTTCAGGTTCTACGGGTCCAACCCGAACACGATACGAATTTTTCCGTGTCGATTTCGGGTCACCCGAAATCGACACGACCACTATTTTTTCCCAACCCGAACCCACGGAATTCGTGTCGTTTTCGATTCGTGTCATCGTGTCGCGATCCATATTGCCATCCCTAATGTCAGGCGCTTGAGGGAAGTTTTTTTCATTAATTTATTTTATGTATTATTTTCTAACTTTTAGTTTATATTAATATGAGAAAAGATATATTATAACTATTATATATATATATATATAAATTTTAACAGCTCAATCACATCTTAATTATTTAAAAAGAAATTCTACCCATGTATAAAAAGGTTTTACCCCCTTTACGCAAATAGAAGTCGTAGAAAGAGCAACAAGAGAAGAGAGGAAGAAGAAGAAGAAGAGGAGGAGAGAGAAAGTAGAGAGAGATGGGAGGAGGAGGCGCAGGGAGAGGGGGAAGCAGCAGTAGCAGCAGCAGGAACAGGAGGAAGGAATCGGCGGTGACACGAGCAGTCAACTCCGTCTTCCGATTCGTCAGACTCGCCGAGTTTGAGATCCTCTTCGTCCTCTTCTTCCTCATCGCTTTTCTCATCTTCAAAGATCTCGTTCGTTTTCCTTCCTTTTTCTCTTCTCCTTCCTATTTTTTTCCTCTTTTTTCCTTCAATTTTTTTATAATTAAAAACCCTCTATTATTCATGAAAAAAATAAATCATGTACTTACCTAATCTAACCCAAAAAAAAAAAAAAAAAGATTGTTTGCTATCTATGTTTGTTGCTTTCTGATATTGTTACAATTCCCCAAAACAAAATAAAATGAAACAGAGATCGAGAGATCAGGAATTCTTTTTATGTCTGGATAGCATTTCGTAGGTTTTCTTGTTTTTGGTTTATGTAATTAGTTCTAAATATGGTCGAGTTATTAACTAATTACTTTTTTTTAAATTAATTTTACCTGCAGACCTCAAGGCCAGAGTACAATCAGATCCTTGTGAAGAAGCCCGGTGGAGGTTTTTGGCCTTACTAGCTAGGACATTTATTTAGCTCGAGTCTTTTTGTATGTCATTTGGTTAATTTCGATTATGGACCTTAAAATTTTTTAGTCAGCTGTTACTATTGAAGAAGTCTCGTTGTTCATGTCTGTTTGTATTTCCATATCTGGTTATGTACCTGTACATTTGATCAACTTTTTAATGTTGATTATACTATATAATAGTTCTGAAATTCAAAGGCAACACTGTTACACTATAACTGTTTCAATCATATGTTCTTCTTAGCTTCCGTTTCGATCATATGTTCATACCCACAATTCAAAACACAAACAAAAAAATTTTGGAAAGTGGATTTAAAACGGGATTTCCCTTGTTTCGTGATAATTGAGATTTCATTAAACAAGAACAAAGAAAGGAACAGCCACCAAAACCACCAACAAACAGAAGAAAAAACGACTTACCACAGAACTCACGAAACAGATGATAGAATTAAAGGACCTGCATACATACATTTTCAAGGGACAAACATAGAAAATGTGACAAACCGAAGCAGGGCATTCATTTTTTTTTTTTTTTTTTAAAAGCTCTCGAAAGAAAGGAAAAAGAAAGAAAAGGTCTTTGGTCCATCGTCCCGACTAAATGGAAAATTTATCAGTTGGCCTTAACAATTTCGGTTGAAACCTTAGAAATCACCTATTTCTTAACAGTTTCAGTTGAAGTCTCAGAGGTCACCTCTTTCTTAACAGTGTGAGTTGAAGCTTCAGAGGTCACCTCTTTCTTAGCAGTTTCAGTTGAAGCCTCTTTTTTAACAGTTTCAGTTGAAGCCTCAGAGACCACGACGGGGCAAGGAGTGACAAGCCTCTCAACTAAATTCTCAACTGGAACTTTAGTGACATCACGCCGAACCCCGATATCAGAGACCAAACGATTAATGCAATACATGCCACACCCCACAGCTGTGAGGCCTGTGAAACTTGTAGTCAAAAACTTGAGCGGCAAAGACACGATAGCATTCTTGGCAGCCATGAAGGACGAGAGCTGCCCACTCCTGCCCGCACTTATGCTGGTGAACACAAGCAAGCCTGTTTTGCAATAAATCGCAAAGTCCTCACAGTTGTTCTTGAACAGATCATAGACACCAAAGCCGTTCTCGAGGAGGTAAGTGGCACGGTGGAGGACAACTTCCTGGGGGTCAGAGGCGGCAAGTGTGCAAGTTCCTCCACGAGCTTTGGCGATGAAGAAACCTGGATTGACGGCATATTCAAAGAGGTAGAGTTTTCCACCCCAAAGGAAACAGTCTAGGCAAGAACAAATGACGCCGCCAAGCCTAGTCTGGTCGCCGCAACTCAGGCAGGGATTATCCGAGGAATGGGAGGGAGACGAGCTGAAAATAACACGGTCCAGAATGGTTCCAGTGCCGACTTCCCGGCCTGCTCCTTGAGTGAAGTGGATCACCTTTCCATCACCAATATATATCCCTGCGGAATTCACATGAAATAGGCTAGTAAGCAAAACTACACATGATGAAAATTAACAAATTCAGTGAAGTTGGATTCTTATCACAGATCAACAAATGATAAAACTATAGCGAAAAGGCACAAAACAAGTATAAATGAAAGTTGAGAATAACCGAAAAATTACAAAGAATAAATAATTTAAAAAACTCGACTAATCTGAGCTTAACTTAACAATGAAAAACAAAGTGTATTTTAAGGCCAAAACTTTCAATTCAAACACAACCCATCTGAATAAAACCATCAGTTTGCAGTCTTAAGAAAAGCAGCGCATAAACATAACAAGAAGCTGGGCAAAAAATGGTTTTTCGATTTACATAACACAAGCCATTTGGTTAGATTCCAAACAGGCAAAATGGATTGACCAAATTTTTACTCATAAACTTATAATACGCCGTACATGTTTGGACATTATATCAACGACCCGAATCCATATATCGCTTGTTTTTCCTCTAATCCTCACTATATTTTGTTTGTTTCCCGAGAATAAAAAATAAAAAAGAAAAAGAATGACCCAGAAAAGAAAATTGGAAGAGGAAGACGAAGAAGAGTAAGACCGTGGTGGGCGTAGAGATATGCCTGCCTCCATGAATAGATGTGATCGCCTGGTTTCAGTTGTTCCTTGTCGATCTTGTTGGAGAAGACCCCCATTTTCAGATCTCCAAAAAGCCCTTTCTTTCTCTCTCGTTTTGGAATTGAAATTTGAGATTGGAGAAAAGAAAGAGCAGCCGATTCAGTGGCAATGGCTTCCTTCCTCGCAACGGCTTTTTGGGCTTTCTGCCTTTCTCCCCCTTTTTTTTATTTAAATTTTTAATTTGATATATTCTCCAAGTCTAATCAGATTTAAGTCGAGAGTTTTTTTTTTTTTTTTAATTAAATTTAAAGAGAGCATTGTAATAGGAATCTTTTCCTACGTTTTCTTTGCGTGTTGTATTATTTGATTGGGCGTCTGATTAGTTAGTAACAACTACGCTTTCATTCAACGCAAGTTGCCTTTTTGTATTTTCCTAATTAATGCTCTCTACTTTTCTTCTTCTTACAGTTAATGCGGCACTCTTTAAATAAATTTAAAAAAAAAAAAAGTTGCCTTAACATCTCTTTAAAACTGAAAAATCCCTATAAAGAAGGTTTTTAGTTGTGAACTGCTTGATAAAGACAGAGTTTAGCAAAAATTAGTCGTATTCAATGTGTAATTTTTTAGTAGGATTAAAATACCCTTGAAACTGATTTGGTCTGATTGGCATCAAGGGTTCGTTTAGTGAATGAGTTTGAGTTGAAAATTTTAAGTGTTGAACTTTTCAAAAAAGATAAACTTTTTTAGAAAAAGATAAACTTTTTTAGAAAAAGATAAAAATTGAGATGAAAATATATAGTTTGATATGTTTTTCAAACGAGGCCTAAAGGACCTGCATACATACAGTTTCAAGGGACAAACATAGAAAATGTGACAAACCAAACATTCAGGCTTAGCAAATATTGCAAGCAAGCATAAACTGTTTACACCATGTTTGCAACAATCCACAATTAAAATCTCCAAGCAGGGCATTCATTTTTTTTTTTTTTAATCTCTGGAAAGAAAGGAAAAAAAAGAAAAGGTCTGTGGTCCATAGTCCCAACTAAATGGAAAATTTATCAGTCGGTCTTAACAGTTTCGGTTGAAGTCTTAGAGATCACCTCTTTCTTGACAGTTTCAGTTGAAGTCTCAGAGATCACCTCTTTCTTAACAGTTTCAGTTGAAGCCTCAGAGACCATGCCGGGGCAAGGAGCGACAAGCCTCTCAACTAAATTCTCAACTGGAACTTTAGTCACATCACGCCGAACCCCGATATCAGAGACCAAACGACTAACGCAATACATGCCACACCCCACAGCTGCCAGGCCTGGGAAACTTGTAGTCAAAAACCTGAGCGGCGAAGACATGATAACAGTTGTGGCAGCCACGAAGGACGTGAGCTGCCCGCTCCTGCCCACACTTATGCTGGTGAACACAAGCAAGCCTGTTTTGCAATAAATCGCAAAGTCCTCACAGTTGTTCTTGAACAGATCATAGACACCAAAGCCGTTCTCGAGGAGGTAAGTGGCACGGTGGAGGACAACTTCCTGGGAGTCGGAGGGGGCAAGTGTGCAAGTTCCTCCACGAGCTTTGGCAATGAAGAAACCTGGATTGACGGCATATTCAAAGAGGTAGAGTTTCCCACCCCCGAGGAAACAGTCTAGGCAAGAACAAATGACACCGCCAAGTCTAGACTGGTTGCCACACCTCGGACAGGGATTATCCGAGGAATGGGAGGGAGACGAGCTGAAAATAACGCGGTCCAGAATGGTTCCCGTGCCGATTTCCTGACCTGTTCCTTGAGTGAAGTGGATCACCATTCCATCACCAATATATATCCCTGCCGAGTTCACATGAAATAGGCTAGTAAGCAAAACTACATATGATGAAAATTAACAAATTCAGTGAAGTTGGATTCTTATCACAGATCGACAAATGGTAAAACTACAGTGAAAAGGCACAAAACAAGTATAAATGAAAGTAGAGAAAACTGAAAAATTACAAAGAATAAATAATTTAAAAAACTCGACTAATCTGAGTTTAACTTAGCAATCAAAAACAAAGTGTATTTTAAGGCCAAAACTTTCAATTCAAACACAACCCATCTGAGTAAAACCATCAGTTTGCAGTCTTAACAAAAGCAGTGCATAAACATAACAAGAAGCTGGGCAAAAAATGGTTTTTCAATTTACATAACACAAGCCATTTGGTTAGATTCCAAACAGGCAAAATGGGTTGACCAAATTTTTACTTATAATACGCCGTAAATGTTTTGACATTATATCAACGACCCATATCATATACCGCTTGTTTTTTCCTCTAATCCTCGTTATATCTTGTTTGTTTCCCGAGAAAAAAAATAAAAAAGAAAAAGAATGACCCAGAAAAGAAAATTGGAAGAGGAAGAGGAAGAAGAGTAAGACCGTGATGGGCGTAGAGATAGGCCTGCCTCCATGAATAGATGTGATCGCCTGGTTTCAGTTGTTCCTTGTCAATCTTGTTGGAGAAGACCCCCATTTTCAGACCTCCAAAAAGCCCTTTCTTTCTCTCTCGTTTTGGAATTGAAATTTGAGATTGGAGAAAAGAAAGAGCAACCGATTCAGTGGCAATAGCTTCCTTCCTCGCTACGGCTTTTTGGGCTTTCTCCCAATTTATTATTATTTTTTTAAATTTGATATATTCTCCAAGTCTAATCAGATTTAAGTTAAGGTTTTTTTTTTTTTTTTCCCCCTCCCTTCCTCCCTCCTTTTAAAAGACAGGATGTAATAGGAATCTTTTCCTACGTTTTCTTTACTTGTTGTATAATATGATTGAGTGCTTGTTTAATTAGGGTTTTTACTAAATGAGTTTGAGTTAGAAATTTTAAATTTTAATAATAATCTTTGTTAAATTTTTATAAAAGATAAAAAAAATTTTAAAAAAAATAAAAAATAAAAATTGAAATGAAAATTTTGATTTCAAATTGAATATCAAACAGAACCTTAGTAATTATTACGCTTCCATTCAACGCAAACTGCCTTTTTGTATTTTCCTAATTAATGCTTTCTAATTTTCTTCTTCTTACGGCACTCTGACCAAAAAAAAAAAAAAAAAAAAAAGAAGTTGCTTGACATCTCTTTAAAACTGAAAAATCCCTATAAAGAAGGTTTTTACTTGTGAACTGCTTGATAAAGACAGAGTTTACCAAAACTTAGTCGTTCAATGTTTAATTTTTTAATATGATTAAAATACCCTTGAAACCGATTTGGTCGGATTGGCATGAATTATTTTTAAAATTTTGAGTAAGTTTATCAAAATGCAAAAAGGGAAATGGAATGAATAATGAAATTAGAAAGTATAGTTTTCCTAAAAAAAAATATAGAAAGTACAGTAAAAATTAATAATATTGAGAATCACTTGGTTCTTTTTTATATATGTTTATCTATTAGATTATGTAGGTTAAAATCACTTGAAACCGATTTTAAAATCACTTGAGTAAGTTGAATATGTAATTTTTTTAAATGATTAAAATACCCTTGAAACCGATTTGGTCCCACTGGGATTAGTTATTTTTAAAAATTTACCAATGTTAAAAAAGGAAATGGAATGAATAATGAAATTAGAAAGTATAATTTCCCCAAAAAAAAAAATATAGAAAGTACAGTAAAAAATAATTATATTGAGAATCACTTAGTTCTTTTTTAGATATTTTATCTATTAGATTATGTAAGTTAAAATATAGTTTTTTTTAATATTTGCAAACAAAAACAATTATGAACATGATTGCATGCATAATCTAACGATACATTTTCACCTTACTCCACTAATCGTTGAGTTATAACTTACAATATATGAAATTATATAGAATTTTCAAGTTAAATTGGATGGATTGCAGGTGTAGTCTTATGGGCACTTATTATTGATTTTTTTTTTTTCAATCATTGTGGGAGGGATTCGAGCTCTACATCTTTAGGTAGAGTCAAATGTGGTATTACCATCAGGTCGTGACTATAATCATAAGAAAAAAATTATTCTTAATTATATAATAAATTAGATTGTTAAAATGTTAATATAAAATGTTAACTCAACTATTAAAATAGTAACCATGGGAGGAAAGCACAATTCCGTGAAAATAACCGAGCAAAAAAAAATGTATATATATATTTTAAGGGCCGATTGACATTGTTTTTGCATAGTTACTTCTGTTGTTATTTTATAAATTTACTAAAATATTTTTAACAATAAATAATAATTTCAATATATCCCTTTATTTATCTACATACTAAACATTGTAACTATTTATTCAAGATTTATATATTGTTTTCCTCTTAAAAATAATTTCATATCATAGAGTTACAACTTAAATCTTTATTTTGTTGTGTTTTTGTTGTTTAAAAAAATTATTATAACTTATACTCAATTGTTAGGTTATTATATAATTTATCGTCTTCAATAAATCTAATTTCTTTAGAGATTTTATTACAAAATAAAAATTGTATATTTCTATAATGTGGTGTAAAATTTTAAAATGTTAGACAATAAATATACATACTAAAGTATTTATTAGACAAAAATACGATATGTTCTTTTTAGTTCTTATGCATCTGCACAATAACTTTATTTATAGTTTACCAAACACCTATAATCCTACTTTTGGTATTCACAGTAACTTAAAAAAAAAAAAAATGACCAAACACCTAACTGCTTCTAATCACACTAACTTTAAGCTCACACTACAACTATAACAAAAATTTGAATCTCACTTCTTCTGTGTCCTCTTATTCTTGTCTCTTTAACGTTGCTTCAATATTATCATGACACGTTAATTAAATATATATTTAATTAAAATATTATATTAAATTAATTAAAAAATTATATTACTTATACATATAGCATATTATTATCGGAGATACATGAAAAAGGATCCAAATGCGGGGAGATATAAACTAAATCCAAAAATATTTTACAGCACAGCAATGCGGCCCTAAGCGGGACCCTTTGACATGCCACACGTTGATGCCGCGTAAGCCAGAGGTGAAAAACTTTCCTAAAGTAGAGAGTGTTGGGGTGTTGGGCGGGGACCGGGGACCGGGGACCGGGAAGTTTCGCAAGAGCCCAGAGAAGAGGCGTAACTGTGAGTAAGGCAGTCGAGAATGGCGGCGTTGAAGAAAGAAGTGGTGCCCATTTTCACAAAAACTAACTTGGGCACTCGCCTTGTCGTCTCTGTCCCTCCAGACATCTCTGCTGCTCACTTCAAGAGTTTGTTACCCTAACCCCACTTATAAAAAACTATCCAAAGATTTCTCTCTTTCTATTTATGAGGGATTTTGTTTGGTTATTTTAGCTTTTGGTTCCCCAAATATCCAGATGGAAAAAAAAAAAAAAGGAGTACAGGGTTTCATTTGTGGATATGCTTCTCAATTTCTTCCTAATTTTCAATGGGTTTTTATTTTATTTTTATCATTTCAATATGGAAAACTCCTGCTTGAGTATATATTTGTGCCCATTGACTGGTTTTCTTGCATAGGTTTTAGTGATTTTTCTTGTCATTTCCATTGAATGAGATGGTGTTGATATATATGGCAATTATTCGGTTGGTTTTGTGATGCCACATTGCTGAAACTTGTATCTGATAGAGAATCAGTCAAGGCAGAGATTTGATTTGAACATTATAATCTGAGTTTTATAATTTGACAGTCGTGTTTTCTGTTTGAATTATATGTTATTCCAAAGTATCTTCGTACTATGATCTGCATTCCGTTTATTTTATGCAATTGTAATATCTGTTGATTACATTTTTTTAGGGGAACTTGAGACAGTGCACTTCAAATGCTTCCCTCGGAGCAGGAGAGAATTGAAGTTCACGGATTAATGGTGCATACCGTTTGTTGTTTTTTTAAGTGATTTTCAGTTCACTGCTGAATTTTTCTCCATTCGGGATTATAATGTAGCATGCCTTTGTTATGATAGGTGAAGAAAAAATCGTGCTTCTACTACCTGCCCAACTCGAATTCCTCTCAAGTGTGCTTTTCATGGAGTTAGAGGATCATGGTTTATTCGGGCTGAAGCGAAGAACTTCAAGTGAATGTGTTTGGTCCATGCTTGCTCGATTTGGTATCTAATGATGTTGATCATAAACTATCCAAGAATGGTGATATCACTGATCCTTTGGAACCCGAAAGTTCAGTTATAAGCATTGACAAGAGCAGTACAAGAGGCGAGGAAGAGAAATATGGGGAAAAGGAATTGCAGAGTAACATATCTCCAATAGAAGACCAGACTATACCCGTATATGTTTCAAAGAAGAAAACGAAGACGAAAAGGAAAAACTGCATCTTAGAATTACAAAGATAATGGAAACGAGAAGAAACGTGTTTGTACAGGCACAAATCCTTTGGCTTTAACTGCCAACAATATTTCTGATTATTTTCCATCTGTGACAGAAGTTGAGCCGAGATATCAACAGGCTTCTAGAGAGATGACAGATGCCACCAGTGAAATGTTTTCAGAAGTAAAATCTGTTACTAGCATCATTAAGCGATACTTTCCAAGCTCCAGTGAGATGAAGACTTGTGCCAGCCCTACAAGTTCTGATGTTACATCTAAACTTCATAGTCGAAGGCGAAAACACTCCAAGACTAAAAGAGATGATGGTGCCTCAAGAAAACAAGTTGATTCCTTTCCCAAGTTTGCCGGCTGCCAACGTCCCTCAAATCTTTTGCCTTGTCGTTTGCCAACTAAGTCCTTCTCAAGGAACTTCAAAGGGTAAGATTGATCGAGATGAAGTTGGGAAACGTCTAGTCGATGCCTTCGGTGGTCTTGGAATTTCTTCAAGCAAAAAATTATCACCAGCCTTATCTCTGTAGATCTAGAGATGGAAAAGTGTTGGACCTCAATTCTTCTGCTTTGGTTAAGTCAATTTTTGAGATCAGTGATAGTGATGACTGAAATCTGATACATTACAGTCCTCTTGCTCTCTCAGGTTTAATGCTTGGTTTTTGCTAATCCCCCAGTTTTCGTGCTTGATGCTGCTTTATTCGGTTTACCGAACTTAAAAATGAAAGTTCAGGGAGATCCTGAGAATATAGGACACATTTTCTTTTAAAGGGGGATATCGGAGACATGCTTGTGCCTCATGTTTACGTACTAGACTGAAAGGAGAGCCCTTTGTGGTGAAGGTTTTAAACTAGTAAAGTTTCTTGGAAGTTTCTCTGTGAACTCAAAGAAGTCGGGGTATTATTACAAGTAAAATTAGCACTCCATTGGAGAAGCTCTAACGGAGGGGTTTATTGATCTATGGTTGTAAGTTTTTGTAATCAAGGAATCGATGGAAAGTTTGGTTGTCAATATCAAGTGTTTTGTTGCACATACAAAAATGTAAAGAAAACTCGAGTCACTTCAAAAGAGACCCTTTACTACTGCGGACATAGCGGTAACGTTGAGTTCTAAAATTCAAATCTCTCATCTTGGACATAATGCTAATGTTGAGTTCTAGAGTTGAAATCTCTCGTCTCGATTTGAAAAAATTGTGAAATGCGAAGTCTATGTGGGTTGAAAATGGTTGAACAATTGAACCCGTAGATCCTTGAGGGGGAGGAAAAAATGCTACCACTGTAGTAGTAGACTAACTGCTGACATGATGTATTGATCAGCTTTTGTCTCATTTTGATTCTTTATATTAAAATGTATCTTAATGTGAATCAACTAAATGTACCGGTAAGTTTGAGTCATGTTATTTTTTATTTCACTTATAATCTCGATAGATTTAAAAAAAAAAACTCTTAGGTCAGGGGACACGAGAATACTACCAATACTTTTTTTTGACATGGAAAAGGAATAATATTGATCGTGTAAATAGGTACTTATTTTTTTTTAATTTATATAGTGTTTCTATAATTTAGCTTGGGGTTTTTTTTTTTTTTTTTTTTCGTGGGAGGATCAATCTTTACAATTGGACAAAACTAGTTTTCCGTTTGAGAGGAGCTTGGTGGCCCAGGGGAATCAACAAAATAAAAGGAGATCATAGCCATTAATATGCCTATCTTAATGAGTAAAGAAGAGGCACGGTCAAGAATCATGTCGGCAATAAACCAGTACTTTGTTATTATTACATGAAAAAGACAAAATGAAAAGATTATATGGATCCTATGCTAACATTTTGGGAGAGGACCATATAATATAAGTCGAAAGTTTAAATTTCATAAGGTTATTTAAAAACTCATTGTAAAAAACATATTATTTATCATTATTGGTGATGTATCATCATATATGTGTCAATAAAGAAAACAATCTTATGAAGATCAAAACGAAGGCAAAAATACTCTACAACCCACTTTTCCACAGCGGAGTTTTGATTTACTGTCACATATCGTCAAAACATAGTGATGTCTTGCATTTTTCAATACAAACAAGCTAACAGAAGAAACATGCCATGTCAAGCTATTATAGACAGCCAACCCCTGCAATTAAGCAAAAACATCACAGATTGTATAGCCGAGTTCACCACCAAAAGAAATTGTCCATATACATTTTCATGATTCTATATGTATATATATATATATGTAAATATACATATAATCAGGATAGTAAGGAGGTCTTGAGATGTCTGATCTTTCGCAAACAAGCTTGAGCTCTCTCAAGAGCTAGTTCAACTCTATCCCTTCTCTTGCCTAACTTCCTGCTGTTATTATAAGTATCAACTGTATGAGTCACAACATTCTCGGAACTTTGATTCTTCTGAAACTCTTGCTTATCATTTTCCTCAATGCAATGACTCTCACTAATCTTCTTCCTTTTCCTCTTACTTGTCGATTCTTTTCCCCATTGAATCATATGAATAAAGGGGAAAAAAAAACATCAATATTTCAAGTAAACATATTATATGACACAACAACAACAAAACAATGAAAAACTTAAAATATACATATATATATATATACATACATATATATATATATATCAATATAAGTGGAGTAACCTTGTGTGGCAGCTGCAGAGGAGTCTGTATGGTGATTGGATTGGAGAAGAAAGATGAAGGACTTGAGCTCAAGCTTAAGGTACTCATAGCTGTTGGGATATTGGGATTCAAGAATTCTGAGCTCCTCCTTTGCCTGTTCTTCTATCATCATGGTCTCTCTCTCTCTCTCTCTCTCTCTCTATGGTGTCGTTTGATTCCTTCTGCACACCTCCTCTGAGTCGAGAGAGAGAAAAAGAAGAAGAAGGAAGATGAAAAGTTGTGCTGTTTAGTATAATTATTATTTGTGTTTATGGGTCATTTAATATTTATTTTGTCTGTCTATTGTCATGTCCAATAATGGCCAACAAATGGAAGAGAGTAGGGAAATAAATTTATCTGAAGCTGTTTGTCCACTTCTTCATATGATTATTCCATGCTCTAGAACACCCAAAAATGCAAAAGTCAAAAAAGCACCAAAAAGAGAAGGGGGAAAAAAAAGTTGTCATCTTCTATGCATCATCTTCTAAATGTAATATCAATACTATAAATATGTCATAACAGAATATGAAAATATCATGTTTGATATGCTCATCATTTTTAAGTTTTAGAATTTGTAAAAACAAACTTTTAATATTTAAATCATTTAAAAAAGAAAAAAAAAAACTTATTTAGTTGCCATGAAATATAGCATTTGCAAAATTTAACACAACAAATAACGCTCCATCAAATAGTGATTATTCCTCTCGAGTATTAAATTTTTAACAATATCGACATATGATACATTAATTTAATACTCCGTTAAAGATGTTGTTTGCGTAAGTATGTTTGGAAAAAAGTAGTAACCTTTGCAAGCTAAGCCAAGCTACCTAGCCATGTCAAATTTGTGCTTCAGATAATTAGCTGTGTCAAGCTAAGCCAAGCTACCTAGCCATGTCAAATTTGTGCTTCAGATAATTAGCTATGTCAAAGGACACATTTGTTTTTAAGTTCATTTTTTGAAAAATTATTATTAAAATTTAAAAATCTTAAACTAAACTCATTTACTAAACTCCCCCAAAAGTATTAATTTAAAAAAAAAATACGGTTTGAGTTGAAATGAGATGATGAGACAAACAAAGCCATAATGCTCCATCAAATAGTGATTATTCCTCTCAAGTATTAAATTTTTAACAATATCGACATATGATACATTAATTTAATACTCCGTTAAAGATGTTGTTTGCGTAAGTATGTTGGAAAAAAGTAATACCCTTTGCAGGCTAAGCTAAGCTACCTAGCCATGTCAAATTTGTGCTTCAGATAATTAGCTATGTCAAAGTAATAATTTTAAGACACTTTCTGGTTAGTAATCCATTCAGATATTTAATAGGAAAATAAATTAAGAAGCCGTAACAACACTTTCTGGTTAGTGAGACAACAATGAAGAAGTCGGCGGTAAGCACGAGGCCTTGGGTTCCATTAATCCATTTCTTGGGTCTCTTAAAAAAGGAGATAAAGTGTTATCTTCTTAATCACTAATTAAGTGCTTCAAATTAAGTTTCCCGTGTAATTAAATGCTTCTTTTTCTCTCAAGTATGAAGGTACAAACCCGTTGTAATTATCCTTCAAAGAAAAGGGAAAAAAAAAAAAAAAAAAAAAAAAAGGCCATTTTGATTACTTTAGAAGCCTTGTTTCGTTTTTGTCATTTTGTTGTGTGGTTGCTCAATAGGGAAAAGAGGCTGTAAACTAAAGATTGTATTTGTTTTGTAAGGATAAGAGGCTTCCCATAAAGGCGAATTTGTCAGTCACTAAAAAGTTCATAAACGATTTACACTTGTGATTATTTATATATTTTTGTTCTACTCATGTTCTCCTATAATATCGAGTATTATTTTTATCATTAACAATCATATTTTGGTTCACCAGTTTGAGTTGGAAATTTTAAGTTTCAATAGTAATTTTTGTTGACTTCTTTTCAGAAAAGACAAAAAAACTAGAAAAAAGACAAAAAAATCAGTATGTAACCGACGAACCAAACATGCACATATTATCAAAATCATGCAATGTAATCGATTATAAATTCACATCTCACGATCCATTTTTCTATTTAATCTAATTTTATTTTTTGCTGATCCAATTTTATTTGTCTTTAAGTTTTAAAGTACTGCAAAATCAGTTTCTCAAACTATCAATTTATCTCATTATAGTTTTTCTGTTTAAAATACTATTAGAATCAAACATAATTTTCACGTGACGAATGTCACGTACATTTTAATCATGACTCTTATTATCATTTTGATAAGGTATTTTAAGAGCTCATAATTTTTGAATATTTTAAATCCAGATCTAACAAAAGATTCTAAAACGTAAAAATGATAAAATCTTAGATTAATTTTATATGGTAAATACTTTCTATAATTTAACATGATTATAAAATGAAAGACTATTACGACACAAATTAATAATTTAAAAATTGATTTTTAAACGTCTTAAAGTTTAGGGGACTAAAACTAAAGTTAAACCTAGAGTTCAAGGACCAAATATGAGATAAAGTAATTTCTTCGAAGCTTCGAAGTTTAATCGAAGCAAGCTCAAATTTCACCAACTTTGGCCTTTTCCGGTTAATAAAAAAATAAATAAATAAATAGATTCCTCTTCCTTGCTGGGCATTGTAGATCCACCGGACCACCAAAGCCCACCGGACTTTCTCTTCTCACACCCCCCGGACTAGAGAGAGAAAGAATCAGACATCTATATATATATATATATATATATATTCCCAACAAACAAACAAACAACTTAGGATTTCGAACCTCGACAACAGCAACAACAATGGTGGACTGACATTGAATCAGATCCCTCTGCAACAACTTAAACACCAACAAAAAGATTCGAAAAATTGAAGGAGAAGAAGAAGGATGTTGGGAACAGTGCAGATGGGGATGATGGCGGCGCTGGTGGTGGTGCTGGTGCCGATGGGGAATGGCCGGTTGGCACCTCAGCCGCAACAAGATGCTCTTCTTCAGCGGCGCCCTCTTCATCTCCCTCGCCGTCGGCGTCCACCTCTCCACCCCCTTCTTCCCCTCCTCCCTCTCCTCCCTCTTCGTCTCCTCCCTCTCCTCCGCCGCCGTCGTCGTCTTCGACTCCCGCCGCCATTCCTGCCTCTCCCTCCTCCACGACGTCGTTTGGAATCTCACCCTCACACCCAACTCCTCCTCCTCGTCCGTTCCCCATTACCAGAAATCCTGGTCCTGGCCCAACTCCTCCTCCTCCGCCCCCTGCAACTTCCAGACCCTCTCCCGCTCCGACGCCTCCGATCTCCTCAACGGCTCATGGATCGTCGTCGCCGGCGACTTCCCAGGCCCGCTTATTCGCCCTATCGCTACTCCGCCTTCTCCTTGCCGACGACTCCCAATCCTTCGATTCCGCCAGGATCGATCTCTTCAAGCGCCACAGCGACTACAAAACCGTCATCCCCGAGATCGGCGCCAGGCTCGACTTCGTCTGGGCTCCCTACGTCGACAACCTCACCGACTTGGTGGCCGCCTTTCGCCGCCGCTCCCCGCCGGACGTCCTCGTCATGGACGCCGGCCTCTGGCACATGCTCCGCGTCACCAACGATTCAGATTACGGCCTTTCGCTCAAGAGGCTGCGAGACTCCGTCGTCTCTCTAATTCCCTTCTCCCCCGACCTCGCCGGCGACGGCGGCGGCGGTAGATCATCATTGTCATCGTCATCGCCCCCGCCGGCGCCGGCTCCGCACTTGTTCTGGATGGGTATGCCGACGCTGATAAACTCGATGCTGAACACGGAGGAGAAGAGGGAGAAGATGACCGACGAGTTGCGAGGAGCTTACGACCAGCAGCTATGGAAGAGCAAGCTTCTGCGGCAATCCGGTGGGCCATTGTTGATGCTCGACATCGAGTCGTTAAGTTGGAATTGTGGGGTCCATTGTACGGAAGATGGAATGCATTACGATGTTCCCGTCTATGAAGCCACTGTGCAGATCATGCTCAATGCTTTACTCATTGACTCTCATCAGAAGCTCTGAATCAAACTGGGATATTCTTATCACGCCATTGCCATTGGTATTGTTCTTCACCTTTTTTTTTTTTCATTAACTCAGGACAGAGTAGGATCGACAGTGATATTCTTTATACTTGTTTTGTTTCTTTTTTTTTTATGTGAAAAATGTATGATTGATATTATTATTTCGATACTTTACACTGGTTGTATATTAGAGATCGGAGGAGGGATTTGGTTATATGTTTTTCACGTCCAATTCTGATGTGAAACAATAAAAAAAGTACCGTGTAAATTGAAAATACGCACACCCTTTTGTCAATTTTTTATCTTTTCCAGAATAAAGGTGATTTTATTTGATTTTCTATCCTTGCTAATGTGTTATTTCTTCTAGCATTGTGTAGCACATATCCTGTGCTGTTTAATCATGTTCATTATTGTTAATTTTTTTTCCGCAACCATGATTGTTTGCCGCCATCTCCTCTTCGGTCTTGTTGAGGACGCTATTGCTGTTTACGACAGTAGCTCTATGTGCTTGTTTGGTTGAAAATCACAATGGGGTATGCGAGACATAAGAATCTGTATGCATATAAGCCTGTTTACAGCCTTCTTGGTTCGTTCTTCATTGTCACCATTCCTCAAGGGTAGATAAAGGTCTCGGATATACGTCTGTCTATGTGCGGTGTTCACTGCTTTGGGTTGGAAGACTACTTCATAAATTGCTTCTGATAAATACAATATAGACAGGGGCTGCCAGGGTGACATCTAGATGGGTCAGCTACCACTAGTCACTCCTCATCTTACCCTTTTTGTTCAAAGAAAAAGGAATAGAGGTTAAGAGAAGTTAGATGGATCGATACATCTGTACATGTATACACGTACAAAATTTGTTACTGTTGTTCGACGATATAATAGTAGTTTAGGCTTCCGGTAAAATCATTCTCCGACTTATATTACACTAGAAGTCCATAATCTCTACTAGCATTTTGTTTGATTTATCAAGTTTGTCATTATACCTGTATGATTTCTAACTCAAGATATTTCAATTTTGATCAAGATTGCTGTATGTGGCTTTATTGCTTGCCTGATACGAGCCTAACTGATGAAACTTTTATTTTATTTTAGTTTATTTACGTAGATAACAAGGC
This sequence comes from Ficus microcarpa, assembly GCA_025413485.1. Taxonomy (NCBI): domain Eukaryota; kingdom Viridiplantae; phylum Streptophyta; class Magnoliopsida; order Rosales; family Moraceae; genus Ficus; species Ficus microcarpa. Next base: position 36,786,381 of record CM046379.1, read on the forward strand.
TATTTCTTCCTTGCTTGAGTGAATAGAATAAAATAATACAATACAGCTGCTTGTTATCATTCTATATGCATAGACATTTGGCGTGTCTTATTTCAGACTAGAATGGTATTTTCCAAGTAGGATAGCCACCCAAAAGCTACAAATGATATTTTCCTGGAGTTCCTCTTGATTTTCTGTCTCTAAGCTTCCATTGAGCGTATAATGCAGCATATGTTAAAACTCGGTACTGTAATCTTCAACTCTATGTTGCATGTACAAAAAGAAAACGTGATATGATTTTTTTGAGATTTATATCCAGTTATACCTGTGTAACCTGGGCTGAATAAATATTGATGTGGTCAATTGTTTGAAGGTTTTGGGATTTTTGTATCTTCTGTGAAAGAATATGCCTTGATGGTCCTAATCTAGGGTTCAAACTTGAAACTTGGGTTCGTAATTTCTCATGGCAGTAAACTTTTTGAAGATTATAATTGAATGCAACTAGTTGTCGTCAGAGACTAATATGCCTAATCCATGGTGGGGAAGTTTAGTTGAAATGAATTTGTGGAAATTATGAATTTCAATTTCTATAGTGAATTTGAGAAACTCTAGGCTCTCTTACCCCAAGTAAAAAATGAAGAGAGGATTCAGTTTCTGGAAAATTCATAAGACGGTTCCTCCTAGAACTTGTTTGTACCATCATATTTGCATTATGTCATTCATAGTCTTTGCAAAAGGTGTCATCGTCTTCAATCATCAAGAAGGAAATTTAATTAGCTCTAATGTTTTTTTTTTTGTGTAGCAATGTAAGATATTAGTTGGAGCTAGGAGATTTAGTACAAGTAGACCTAAATACAGTCTCATCCTGTCAAAGTTGATGGATTTTACGTGAGCTAATTCGGTAAGGTAGCATGGATTAATGAGATTATCGTGAACTGTTAAAGTTTTGGGGCATTGCAGGCTTAACTAGTAACGGCATTGAACCTTCATTTACCATCTTTGATCTTGCTGTTTCCGGCTAGATTAGAGTCTTTGGTTCTGACAGGTGCAGGGTTCTTTTAAATGCTTACCTCCTAAATCTGAAAGCTTCCCTTTTGGTTACTACGGAAAGATGAATTAGGCAAGAGCTCAGCAAATGATTTACTGCAAATGGTACGGTGTTCCATTGAAGCTCTTATTAGTAATAGCAGTCGTAGATTTTGTCATCGAAGTGACTGAGAACATGTTGAACACAACCGTATTTGAACCCTGGAAGTTCTTGCAAGTGCATCCGTAGGGAAAGCTTATGTTCAGTATTAGTATGAGTCTGTGTTTTGGGTTAATGTACGTCTGGTGGATGTGACAATAGGGTGATGAGGTCAACAAACGAAAGTTTAAAATTACTCTATGATAGCATTTTTCCGTTGGGCTGGCTCAGCGGGTGTGCGCCATAGATCCCATACCGTTAAAAAAAAATAAAGAAAAAGAAAAATAATGACAGCATTTTACGTCACTCATCAAGTTTGTAAATAAACACCAGTTGTGATTTTTGTGACAAATATATATCTGGCATTTTGATTGAGCTTGTTTTATATGGCTTTAGGGCTTTATATTGTTTCCCTGATGTTTGAACCTTACTGAAATGCTGCTTAATAAGGTCCGTTTGGGGAAACCATTGCAAATCCCAATACTTGGGATGAAAATATTTAAATAGAAGTATTTGAAGTAAAATATTTGAGTTATCCGAACTGAGGTTTGGATGTTAATATTTTGCGCACAAACATTTATATGTGCATTTGGATAGTTGTTGAAAAAAAGAAAGAGATGGAGAGAGAATAGAATTAATTCTCAAATTTTTAACTCATACACCATACAATTCATATCTAGATGGGCCAAACAGACTATTCAAAGACTCTATTTCAATTAATACAAATTTAAGGTCATATTGAAATGAAATTGTCTAAATTGAGAGATATGGTTCCCCCAAACGATGGCTCCGATGGCTATACATTGCTCTTTTTTTTTTTTTTTGAGGGGGGGGGGGGGGGGGTTTGGTGAACAGGAAAAAAAAAAAACATTATGATATTGCTGCCTATAACCGTCTATATGCATGAGCAAGTGACAAAATAAAATAAAATTTAAACTTGAATGCTTTTACATTTAAAAAAAAAAAAAAAAAAAAAAAGGTTATGCGTCTTATTTCAGAAAGAAAATACTGTCATTCCATTATATAAAAAAATAATAATAATAAAAAAATTAAAAAAAATGCTTGACTTCAAAGTCATCTCTCTACGTCTAAGTGAAGCCCAATTATAAGGCTGATATTGGTTAATGGAATGACTTAATCATTTTTAAAATTATAATATTATCAATTTCAAATTATTTAGAAGTTAAATCTTTATCAATCTTCGATCAAACTCACAAACTGTCTGTCCCATGGCTGTTCAGCCAGTCCTTGAACGGCCGCTGGTGGTGGTGGTGGTGGTGGCGGCGGCGGCTCTTGGTCTGATAAGCTTTGACACAAAAGCTAAAGCAAATGGCCAGTTCAGCAACATCAGCTTGGGTGCTTCCTTATCCCCGGAGGCCGGTGTCACGTATTGGCCCTCGCCTTCTGGCGTTTTCGCGTTTGGTTTCTACCCACAAAGCTACGGCTTTGCTGTCGGTATATGGATGAATTCTGAGAATAAGACAGTCGTTTGGACCGCCATTCGAGACGGCCCTCCTGTTTCCTCGGACGCCATGCTGAAGCTAACAGAAGATGGTTTGTTTCTCTTTCAGACTGAGCCTAACAACCAAACTCTCGTTTCTTCTCGCCCAAGGTACCAGGGAAAAGTATCTTCGGCTGCTATGCTTGATTCTGGGAATTTCGTGCTCAACGGTAATAACTTGGGTGTCATCTGGGAAAGTTTTGATTTTCCGACTGACACCATTTTAGGAGGTCAGACACTTTTTACCAACTCCCCATTGGTATCTAGCTCATCTTCATCGAACCATTCGAGCGGGAGATATTTACTCACTATGCAGGGTGATGGAAATCTTGTTTCGTACGCTATTCACGGCTCAAGAAACAGAGAAGAAGACTCCTATTGGAGCACCGGTACCTGGGGAACACAATTTTCGAAGCTCTGCCTTAACGAAACTGGCTTTCTATTCTTGAAAGATAATGAGGATCGCGTCTGGATCGTGGCAAATGGATCTTCTTTCAACACTACTGCCAGCAGCATCAGCAACAACGAAATCATTATCTACCGCGCGACGCTGGATGATGATGATGGAAACTTCAGATTGTATTCTCATCATATATATAACCAAAAGTCGATGATGTTTCTCCTGTGGTCGGCTTTAGACAACCAACGAGGAGTGCTGTCCAAAGGCTCGTGTGGCCTCAATAGTTACTATGTGGTAGATGGCTCGAGTTCTTACTGTTCTTGTTACCCTGGATTCGCTTTCATCAATCCGAAAAATCGACGAGAAGGCTGTTTCCAACAATACATCGAAGGTAGTTGTATGGATCAAGATGAAGATCAAGGGACAAGATACAATATGAGTACTCCCCTAGAAAATACAATTTGGGATGATCGTCCTTATTTCGTGGTTCAGTTACCCGAAAAAGATGCTTGTAGCAAGTCTTGTCTGGAGGACTGCAATTGCAAGGCGGCATTGTATGCGAGTCCTAATTGCAAAAAGTATCGACTCCCGCTTAGATACGGTAAAAAAGGTCGAAATATGTCGACTACAGCTTTCATTAAGATGGTTAGGGAAACCAATATTAATGGTAGCTCAAACCATACCCCGCGGTTAATAGCTCTAGTTTATTTCTTGCACTGAGTTTGGGGGTTGTTGGGTTGTCTTTTGTCTCTGCAATTTCCAGCTTTGTTGTTTACAAGTACCGAGATCATAGATACAAAAAGCTGTTGGAAAATGCAATTTTGGGATTGGATGAAGATTTTGGGCTGCAATCGTTTTCATACGACGAGCTTGAGAAAGCAACAGATGGCTTCAAGGAAGAGTTGGGGAGGGGCACTTTTGGAGCAGTTTATAAAGGGACTTTATCGAGGAATGGGAGAGCCATTGCCGTTAAAAGACTGGAGAAAGTTGCGGAAGAAGGAGTGAGAGAGTTCGAAGCTGAAATGACTGCCATCACCCGAACTTACCACAGGAATTTAGTTCAGTTACTTGGATTTTGCATTGAGGGGTCTAGAAAGCTTCTTGTATATGAATTCATGAGCAACGGATCACTTGCGGATCTTCTCTTTAAGGCGGCCACTTCACGCCCAACTTGGAGAGAGAGGGTAAAATTTGTACTAGACGTGGCGAGGGGACTCCTCTATCTCCATCAAGAATGTGGAGTTCATATCATCCTTTGCAACTTAAAGGCCCAAAATATTATGCTGGATGATACTTGGACTGCCAAGATCTCTGATTTCGGTCTTGCAGCACTAGTGAAGCCTAATCCAGAGAACATGTCCATGAACACCAAAGGGAGCATCGGATACTTTGCTCCTGAATGGCAGAAGAAGTCACGTTTATCAGTCAAAGCCGACATTTACAGTTTCTGTGTTGTGCTTTTGGAGACTGTTTGTTGTCGGAGGAGTATAGAAGTAAGTGAGCATTTGTCTCCGGATGAGATCTTATTGTCTAATTGGGTTTATAACTGCTTCATTGCTGGAAAATTGGAAAAACTCGTGGAAGACGACGGAGACGTAGACAAGAGGACACTAGAAAGAATGGTGAAAGTTGGATTGTGGTGCATTCAAGATGATCCAGCTTTACGTCCTATGATGAAGAATGTAATCTTGATGTTGGAAGGCACCATGGATATTCCTATCCCTCCTCCTCTGCGGTTTCCTGTTGCGCCTTGATGTTTGAATCACTATTTCGTGTACACAAAATGTTGTTTTTATGTTCCTCGTCAGTTTTTTTTCATGTTCATCACTATGTTCTTGTCGTTGTGGTTTGGTTCTTTTTTTTTTTTTTTGGTTTTGATGTTTATGTTCCATGAGTTATAAGTGTTTGCATATCAGTGTGACAAGCACGCTTTTCTTCTTCATGTTGCTCTTTCTACAAGTCTAAAAATGAGATCAATTTAACAAACTGAATATGCTTGTATGTGATTCCAAAATATCATTAAAAAAAAAAGTTATCCTTGTATGTGACAAGCACGCTATTGACGATGGATGGGGGAGCCTTGTAAAAAACTTTAGCTCCGTTTGGAGCGATAGTTTAAATTTAAAGTTTAAACTCAAATTTTTGTCTTTTTTTGAAAAAGTTTTTTGTCTTTTTTGAAAAAGTTTTATCTTTTCTAAAAAGTCAACAAAAATTACTATTCAAACTTAAAAATTTCAACTCAAACTCATTCATCAAATAGGCCCCTTTATTTTTTTTCCCCAATTTGATCATGTGTAAATATCTCACAATAAGTTTGATGAAATTTTTTGATCTTGACCAACAAAACTGATCTGATGGTCAAGAATTTTTACCCTATCAATAGAGTAATGAACTTAGGGTCCGTTTGATGAATGAGTTTGAGTTAGAAATTTTAAGTTTCAATAGTAATTTTTATTGACTTTTCAGAAAAAAACAAAAAACAAAAAAAACAAAAAACTTGTTCAGAAAAGACAATTTTTTTTTTAGAAAAAGACAAAAACTGAAATGAAAAAGTACAATTTGAACTTGAATGTCAAACGAGCCCTTAATCCATTGTAGAATTAGCCAGGTTTGATTTAAATAAGATACTAATAAATTTATAGTTTTTTTAACACTTCATCTTGAGATGGTTTTATTAATAGTTTTTAAAAAGTTTTCAACAATATTTTTTTCTGAAAAAATTTACCGTTTTGACTATACTTTTCAAATCTATTATTCAAATGAGCTTACTAATCATAAATTAAGTATATGTTTGATGAATAATTTTAACTCAGACTTAACTCAAATTTTTCATCTTAATTTTTATCTTTTTTAAATAATTAACAAAATTTATAACTATTTTTTAAAAAAATTAATTTAACTCAAATTTAAAAAATTTATCTTATCTCAAATTTAACTCAAATACGATACGAATTCTAATAGTTTGTTGTGGACGAATGAAAAGTAAGTTCTAAAAGCTCACAACCACCCCCACCAAATTGAGGACCAGTCGTTTGTTGTCCTCCACACACGCACTAAAGCATCTTCAGGTCTTCCTAGGCAAAAGTCTTTACGCGAGGAGAACGATAGTAAATTTACATACGAAGAAAGAAATATGCGGCATGCCAAGACTTCAGACTGAGAGTCAGTCAACAAGTAGTCATAATACTAAGTCAGTCAAAATTGGAAAAAAAAAATCAAAAATAAAAAATCTTTTAGCATGTTGGAGCCCTCATTAGGCCCTTCGCGTAAATGATATTCTAGGAAATTTCACCACGCACTTGTACCACAACAATTAAGAGTCTATTTGATGATTGAATTTGAGTTAAAATTTTTAAATTTAAACAGTAACTTTACATACGAAGAAAGAAATATGTGGCATGCGAAGACTTCAGACTGAGAGTCAGTCAACAAGTAGTCATAATACTAAGTCAGTCAAAATTGGAAAAAAAAATCAAAAATCAAAAATTCTTTAGCGTGTTGGAGCTCTCATCGGGCCCTTCGCGTAAATGATACTCTAGGAAATTTCACCACGCACTTGTACCACAACAAATAAGGATTCGTTTGGTAAATGAATTTGAGTTGAAATTTTTAAATTTAAATAGTAGCTTTACATACGAAGAAAGAAATATGTGGCGTGCGAAGACTTCAGACTGAGAGTCAGTCAACAAGTAGTCATAACACTTAGTCAGTCAAAATTGGAAAAAAAATAAAAAATAAAAAATCTTTTAGCGTGTTGGAGCTCTCATTGGGCCCTTAAGTAAATGATACCCTAGGAAATTTCATCACGCACTTGTACCACAACAATTAAGGGTCTGTTTGGTGAATGAATTTGAGTTAAAATTTTTAAATTTGAATAGTAACTTTTTTTGACTTTTTAGAAAAGATAAAAAAGTTTCAGAAAAAAACAAAAATTTGAGTTTAAACCTTAAGTTTAAACTTCCATTCCAAACGGAGCCTAAGAAAACGAAATTGCAGACAACAAAGAAGTCACGTTGGGCCCAGAGGACAGCTGCCCTAATCCAATGGGCTCTTCTATTTTTGTACCTTTATTATATTAAATTTTTTTAATTAAATCCTTAATTTACTTACTTGAAATTCATAATTTTTGATTCATAAATATACATTATTTCACATTTAAAATCCCAATAAAAAAATATATTATACTACTCGTTGAATTCGTATTTAAAACTTTTCAAAGTTGGTTATTTTATATTATAATATTTACTTATGAAGAAAATAGAAATATGAAATCGAATAATTTGTTAATATAAAATTCAATTTAACTCATGCTACCTAAAAAAATTTCATGACTCCGTTATTCGTTGCAGGCATAATCTAACAGTAATATCATATTTAATTTTATTAAAAGAGACAAAATTCAAATCTCATATTTCCAATTAAAAATAATAATAATAAAATAATTATTCAACCCGACAAAATTGAGTCAGATTCTCGTGCACATCGATTTTAGATCATAACAAGTACTGAAAACTGCAAAAGAAATTTGTTAATGCTCTCAATTTTCATCCCATAACATTGTGTTTCATGGCGTTCATATCCATCCTTCTCATGCTGCTTTACATCTTAATGCTTCATGGTGAAATAGCAGCACAAGATGAAACCAAGAATTTGATAAGCCCTGGCACCTCACTTTCCCCGATCGCAGGTCATCGCTCTTGGCGTTCGCCTTCAGGACACTTCGAATTCGGCTTCTATCAGCAAGGCAGTGGCTTCGCCATTGGAATCTGGCTGCAGGCGAGTGCAGACAGAAAAACAGTGGTGTGGACTGCCAATAGAGATGACCCACCACTCACTCCCAATGCAACGCTGTTGTTCACCGCAAATGGTAAGCTTCTCTTAAGAACCGAGCAAGGAAATGAGAAACTGATTGCCAACACAAGCACTAATTATGTTGCTTCCTTTGCTCATATGAGTGATACTGGTAACTTTATTCTCTACAATGATGTCTTCGACGTCGTTTGGGAGAGTTTTGAACATCCTACCGATACCATCTTGGGAGGACAAATTCTCGCAGCCGGGGCTCATTTGTTCGCAAGTGTGTCGGAGACTAACTCCTCAACAGGAAGGTTCCATCTCGACATGCAGGAAGATGGAAATCTTGTCTTGTACCCGATAAACGCCGAGAATCTACCAAGTAGATGCCTACTGGGCCACCAACACTGAGTTCCCCAACCCTGCGGTCTGGAAGATTCCTGATGAATGCTTCCATGCGTCGTCACCTTCGTCTCAATTTCTCGGGCATTCTATCAATTGTCGATAGTTTCGACGGTGTACTCTGGAGTTCCGACTCAGTTTTGTCCAACACCAACACCAACACCAACAAACAAAAGCATGAGTACTAACACCACGATATATCGAGCAACTCTTGATGCTGATGGAGTTTTCCGGTTGTATTCTCACATGTATGGTGATCAGAACGGGTCGGTAGTACTCATGTGGTCAGCGTTGGAAAATGCTTGCCATGTGAAAGGCTTTTGTGGCCTCAACAGCTACTGCGTACTCGACGACAACAAGCAACCGAGCTGTGTTTGTCAACCAGGAACAGAGTTTGCTGACATGAATCACAAGACCCTTGGTTGCTTGAGGAACTACTCCATCGTTGGATGCACCAGTAACGGGAAAGAAGTTAACATAACGGATTATAGCCTCGCAAAAATGGATAATTTAAGTTTCGCAGATTTTTATCCGTACTTGGAAGAAGCAATGTCCATGGAGAACTGCAGCAAGTCATGCTTGGAGGATTGCAATTGCGGCGTAGCATCCTACGACGGTACTTATTGCTCAAAGCAACAGCTTCCGCTGAGATATTTAATGACTATCAGCTTCATCAATTATGAGATCGGTACGGCGACAACCTTCTTCAAGGTGGGGAAGATCAAAAGCATAAGCTTAACGAGGCATAATGATGAGCAGAAGGTGCCGAAAGTTGTGTCTGTTGGCTGGTACAAAAAGAACTGGTGCATTGCCCTGGTGATTCTGTTCTCTTGCACCGGTTTCGTGATTTCGGGCTTTAACATGTTCAGAATTCGAGAGTTGAGGTACATAAGGCTAAGGGAGCAAAACGGGACTTTGGGAGTGACTAACGAGAAGCTCACTCTTAGGGTGTTCTCCTACAATGATCTGAAAAGAGCCACAAATGGTTTCAAACAAGAGATAGGCAAGGGCGGGTTTGGAACGGTTTATAAAGGAGCTCTGAATAAAGGCAGAGAGGTCGTCGCAGTGAAAATGCTTAAAAAGCCTGAGCTCGATGACAACGAGAGAGAGTTCCGTACAGAGCTGCGAACAATTGGAAGAACCAACCACAGGAACTTGGTGAGGCTGTTGGGTTTCTGTCTTAGAAAAGTCGAAAAGGCTTCTGGTTTATGAGTACATCAGCAATGGCTCCTTAGCAGACCTTATTTTCAACAAGGCCGTGAGGCGTCCGGATTGGGATGAGAGGGTGAGAATCGCAATCGACGTCGCGAGAGGTGTCCTCTATCTTCATGAAGAGTGTAAGGATCCCATCATTCATTGCGACATCAAGCCCCAAAACATTCTGATGGATGACTCCGGGACGGCAAAGATCTGTGACTTCGGGCTAGCCAAACTGCTTATGGCAGATCAAACAAGGACTTTGACAAGGCTTAGAGGCACGCCGGGGTACGTGGCCCCAGAGTGGCAAAAGATAAACAACCCGATATCGGTGAAGGCAGATGTTTACAGCTACGGAATAGTGCTGATGGAGATTGTGTGTTGCAGAAAGATGTATGATCCTGTGAATGTGTCTAATTCTGAGGAGATTGTTCTCTCTAGCTGGGTCTACAAGTGCTTTTGCTGCTAGAGAACTGCATAAACTTGTCATCGATGATGAGGAAGTAAACATCAAGACTTTCGAGAACATGGTTAAGGTGGGGTTGTGGTGTATTCAAGACGAACCAGCTCTTCGTCCTTCTATGAAGAGTGTGGTGCTCATGTTGGAAGGGATTACTGATGTTTCTATTCCGCCATGTCCAACTTCTGCTTGACTCTAAAGGAATATATATATATATATATATATAGATGATTGCAGCATAATTATCAGTTGTGGAACTTGGTAACTTTTGTGTGTTTCAATATTAACATTATCAACTTTGTGCCGTAGAAGATATTATCCAGTTGTGTCATGTTTCTGTGTATAATGTATATGATTCCTCTCAAGGGAAGTCATTTAGACCACTCAAGAAATAAATATGTGCTTTGACATCAAGAGACCTGAAAATGAAAATGAAATTGAAATTATAGTTTCTATACCATTCGTATTTAGTTTTAATTATTTCTGAGTTGCTGAAATAGTGGTCATGTGTAACAACTTCTAACAAGTATAGAATAGTCTATTGATATGATAACACACTTCTTCCATCACGCGGAGCAAGTGTGGAATTATCACTTCGTCAAACCTCCAACCACAGTTGATCTATTGACCGACTTTGTTTACTCGTGACTTGGAAAACAACACCTTTATTTATTTCCCTATTTTGACTATTTTCATTAATTTTCTTTCTTTCCTTTCTTTTTTTTTTTTTTTAAAGAAAATTAGAACCGGTAAATAAGTGTCACCATAAGAAGAGTAGGTATGATAGAATGAGTGGAAAAACCTTGCGAGCCTGAGACTTGATAATTGTTGTCACATGGGATGCGAAGTATTCAATTACCCTGTAAAGGGGACTCGTTAAAATCGCGTTGAGGATAAATTGTGAAAAGATTAATCCATTTCTGATACAGATAGCTTGATGTTAATGATGATTTTAAAAATTAAAATTTGCTATCTGAACACTAGAGCTCGATATGCCACGAAAAATTTAAAATTTATCGGGAGCCAAGTATGCCGAAACTCCTATGGCACGTCCCTGTGGCTGTAACTTGCATGATAGTTCTCTTAAATCAAAGCATTCACATTCAAGTAGAGGCTATTCATAGGGTATTAGTGCATGGAAATTAGGAACATGAGTGAAAGTAACTGCTGATTGCCATCTGATGTATAAATATCGCTTTTGGTACATTACAAATTTACACTCAGACATGGTAGTTTTGCATGACGCTTAGAAATTAGTTTGCTTGGTCCAGATGTTGCTCAGATCTTCGGTTGAAAAGTACGTTTCAACATAGTTCATGATTCATTTGTTCGAATAATCATCTTGCGAGACGATGCCTTATGACACCCCGCTGTTCGTCCAAAACAAAGTTGGCTCTGAAGTGAGTGCTAGTAAAGAAGGGCTTTAGATCATATATCTCGTGTTCTTGTGCCTGCACAAAACGAGACCAAACCAAAAGAATTGAATTTTGAGTCATGGGCAATTGATTTCAGTTATAGAAATAAAAATAGTTCAGCTCGTATATGTCTTGACTTGCCTTGCTCTGCAAATCCTCTACTTTGACATCAATATGGGAGAGCCCTGAAGTAGATCCAGAAACAATTTCTTCAAAATGCAGTGCATTCTTCACAAGCTCGCGAAGGAGGTAAACGAGCAGCTCGTTGTAATCCTTCTTGAAAGTCATATACTTTCTGAAGCTCTGCAAAATACAATTAAATATCCTTGTATAAATGAACAAATTCTATTTAGAAAGAGAGAAGAAAAATATCATTCGTTCCCATTTTTATTTTTCATGAGAAACATAAGAAAGAAAAATGGCTACATTTTGCTCAGTACATAAAAATCACTATTCTACTGCAAAAATACCTAAAATCAGATATCCAATCAAATCTTGCAACCATGTCAGGCACTTCGTTTTGATTAGTATGATATACACAGGTGTTAGCACGATATACAAAGACACCAGAAGAATGCTTACTGGAATATGAAATAAAGCTTCGACCTATTTCCATACCTTTTGCAGAGCTTTCTGTACACCGAACTTTTGTGTCGAGACAAAGGAATCAAGTAAAACACGGATTGCCATGTCCACATCTTCTTGTGTTACATGTTGCCGGAGGTGCATTCTTGCATGTGCTTCGGACATCCGTATCATTGACTCAATGTGCCTCACTGCTATTGGCACTCCTTGTCCATGCTACAAAGGGTTTAAAGGCAAGAGAAAGACTTACACAAGGACATAGTGCAAGTAACAGTTTAATCATCAACGGAAATCCTCAAGAGAAAACAATTAAAAGAAGAAACTTACAGAGGACTCTCTTCGCAATTCAGCATAAACATGAGTGAGTTTATCCATATCAGCATCATGCAACCTCGGGAACACATTCAACTTCGCATAAGTGATGTATTTCTTAAGCAAATCTTGTGGAAGTATCTGAAGAAGGCAGGAAAAAAAACGAACATAGAAGCACGGGATCAGGTTTAAATTAAATAATTCTAGAAGCAATAACAAGAAGGCTGGGTGGGTATGAAATGATGTATAAACCTCAGGATCAGCTGCATCTCTAGAAGGTTGGACATCATCTTGAGATTCGCCCAAGGACTTGTCATCTAGGATAGCTCCCTTAGGCTGTGATTTAAAATGACTGTCAACGACAAATTTAGCGAGCATTTCATCTGCCACGGGATCAACCACATCCTGCAGTATAACATGTCATTACATGTTAATATTAACACACTAGAGTGAACTACGAACAGAGTTTAAACAAATACCTTAACAACACAGAGGACATCAAACCGAGAGACGATGGGATCCGTCAATTCAACATTTTGTGAAAATGTTTTTGAGGAATCATATCTGACCAAAAAAAAAAAAAAGAAGGTTGTGATCCAAAATTAAAAATACAAGCACATTGTTTGAGAAAACAAATTTAATGACTAATTTGTGTGATGAAACGAACACCAATCATATCATGCTAACAATCTGATTCAATGTGAACCTCTATCCTATCCCATGCGCATTCAAACTAATTTTTAGGTATTTAATACAAAGGTATTCATACGGACAAGCCAAACTTCTGATGGTTAGCAGTCTCACTTAACCTGGCTCTTTATAAGTTTCCACCTCTTAAATTTTTCTACTAGCATACCTTCCTCCAATAGGATTTGCAGCAGCAATGATGGAGCAGCGTGCTTGGAGGGAAGTGACAATCCCAGCCTTTGATATGCTAATACTCTGTTGTTCCATTGCCTCGTGGATACTCACCCTAATGCCAGAAATGTTAACGATCAAAAATTGTTTCCAGTTGGTAAGGGGATAATTTTCCTCGTCAGTAAATTTTCCTTACCTGTCCTGATCGTTCATCTTGTCAAACTCATCAATAAGACATATTCCTCTGTCAGCAAGAACGAGGGCCCCGCCCTCAAGGGTCCACTCTCTCGTTACTGGGTCCTTGTGCACTGCTGCTGTAAGCCCCACGGCAGAAGCTCCTTTACCAGTCGTATACACAGCCCTCTGTCCGGTCTTTTCAACATACCTAAAAAAGGATCATCAAGAAAGAACATTTCAGTTACATATATCTTCATCCCTAAAACTGAAAATTTTGCCAGGTATAGCTCTTACTTGAGAAATTGTGATTTGGCTGTGCCCGGATCACCTAGGAGAAGTACATTTATATCTCCTCGTAGTCTGTGCTTCCCTCAACATTTTTCTCTTGGCCTCCAAACATAGCCAGGGCTATTGCAGTTTTTATGTCCTCGTGGCCATAGATTGATGGGGCGATAGATTTGATGATCTGTATATTTTGCCATATGATCTCTAGTTAACAAGATATCGAATATTGATATTTTCATGATCAAGTAACACAGATATTTTCATGATCAAGTAACACGGAAGGGAAGACAGAGAGATTTTTACCCTTTCTCCTATTCTGGGGTCTTTAGCCAACTTCTCGATCTCTTCCTTGTCTTCCTTCGTAAGTTTATATGCAGAAAAGAGGTCTTGTTTCTTTGTGACATAGTTTGCTTCCACCACAGTTGCAAATACTGGGAAACCATTCTTTGTGTTCAAAGATAAGTCAAAATTATTTGTATAAATTCCTGTAACTTCCTGAAATACGTCATATGGATCAAAACAGACAAGAAATTCAGCAACTGCTAGCTAACGCAAGTAACAACCTAAGCAAGTTCAGGGCAGAATCTCACAATCTCTTCCCCAGGGCGTGCACAGTCAATCAGATCATTCAACAGTATCACTTCCTTGTATCTGGGAAGGCGACCTGCAGGCACAATTCCTGGGCTTTCTTGGAGAGAGAGTTTTTGGTAATTCCTGTATATCGTCTGCACCAAGGCATGCAAGGATAAGCTAAGATATCTACTGTGCACATTATTTTTCAATGTTCATGTTCCTTGATAATAAGCCAAATAGAAAATCCTTAATAGTATTTGGAACCCTATAAAATATATTCTCAATCTAATTCAGGCTTGAATTGCTATTCTCCTGTTTGGCCTAAGTTATGAATAACAATTTTCAACCCCCAACTTTGGATCCACAATAACTATTGTTTTTCTTTCCTGGGAACTAAAGACAAAATGGAAATGGAAATCCTGTGCGCTCACCTGCTCGACATTGATAGTAAATGGTCCTTTTGATTGGCATTCTGGGCAGGAACCAACCTTCACTTCTGAATAAGAATTCTGAAAGAATGGCCCCAAAATTGTTCCACACTTGTTGCAGTCATACTTTACCTGTTGCAACTGGGGAAAGACTCCAGAACGTCGGGTCACAACTCCTCCAATACGAATCATTGTATTCAAATGGATCTGCCTGCAAAACTCAAAAGAAGGAAACATAAAAACAAGGAAAAATTATGAAGAAGAAAGTGTAATAAACGCTATTTGTCCTTGTACAGTACCTAATGTTCCGAATCTGATCGTATACAGGTAAGTTAGTTATGCGGACATAGATCTTCTGATGTATATTCTTGTAGTTCGGATGTAAATTAAAGACAACATTCTTTGCAACATCTTCCATGACTTCTAGGACAGATTGAGGGGCATCAGCAAGCCATATGGCAATGTTGGGGTGGATATAGATAAATTGCTTGTAGTCAATCTCCAGACTGCACTTATTAGCTGCAAATGTGACATTGAGCATGTCCAATTAATAAAATAACAGAGGGAAATGGACAGTATATGACAAACATTTCATTAACGCACCAAGCATGAACAAATAATTTTACTTATCACATGTAAGTTTCCTTGAACTAGAGCCAAACGAACAAAGTGATGTAACATAATAATACCTGAGACCATCTCGTTAATCAGCCGAACATATTCAAATTCACCATTTTCATTTTTTGGATTCACATAAGTCAGAAGAAACTCTTTGAACTTTTTGGCAATAAAACGGCGGACTTCATCCCTAGTAACCCACTCCCTCAGTGTGCCCTGAACACGGTACATCTCAAACTCGCCGTCTTCATCATCTTCATCCTACTCATCAGAACCAAACCAAAAAGAACAAGATAAGCAAAGCACAAACGTGACACCAACGAATAAAGGTAAATAAGAAAAGTGAAGACCTCAAAGGGCTCATCATCGGTTTGATCAGTAGTGGGCACATCTTCTCTGGAGTGACCATGCTGTGATCTACCGGGCGAACTCTGCATTGCATCGGCATCATCATCGTTGTTTCTTCGTGAAGCTGGAGCAGCCCTAGTCCTCTTTGAAGGCCTGTAGTTGTCATCATCGGTGTCTGCCACAGAAAACGTTGAACCCCATAAAATTATTACAAAATCTAAAGTAATATCTTCTTTTCCCTACCAACAAAAATGCTAACTCCTGTAAAAAGTACTGCAAAACCAAGAGTTTTTTCTTTTAATCAACAATATTAGCTCAGAAAATGTTAACCCCTAAAAAGATACAAAAATCAAGACTTTTGTTTTTTTTTTTTTTTTCTTTGCTTGTAAGTACTTCAAAATCATATATATGTATATATATATATATTTTGCTAGTGACAGGAAATGCTAAACCCTAGAAGAATTACTAAAAAATGGAAAAAGAAGTAATAGGGTTTGTGATTTTCATTGCAGAGAAAAAAGAAAAAAAAAAAAAAAAAGGAGATTAGGAAGAAGAGAAGAAAACCTTGATCGTGGAGAAGGTGAGGGAGCTTGCGGGAGGTGAGGCGAACATCACGAGCATCGAGCTCCAATTCAGCGGCCCGGCGGTCGGCCATGATCTGATCCAGATCCCTCTCGTCCTCAAGCGACTCGTCCAGCCCCACCGACTCGTACTGGTCGTGTTCATCCATTCTCCGATAATCCCTACACAAGAAGAAGAAGAAGATTTCTCATCAACAATCAAATCAAACGGAAGAGAAGAAGAAAAGGATTATAAATTCAAAGAAAAAGGAAACGGACTCCATGAAATTGTCATGGAAGAGATCCTCGCCGTCGCCTTCTTCAGCGTCGTCGGGAAGGCCTTCGAGGTCATCGTCTCGGATGATTTGGGGGTCGACGGCGGCCTCGTCGTCTGAGGAGGAGGAGGAGGGGAGGGGGAGAAGTGCTCGGAGGTGTGGCTGGTGTGAGGGAGTCGATCGGTGTTGAATCCACCGGAGGTTGGCGATTCCGGCGTCGACGGCGGATTCTCTGCCATTTCTTCTATGAGATTTTTTTTTTTTTTTTTTTTTCGGGGGACTGATTTTCCTCTGTAACCTACAATCACCATCACTCGCATTTTCCTTTATTATCCAAAGGTTTTTGGCGGGAACTTTTCCCGCCAACCTCACCCACGTGGCCTCCGCCTGCCCGATCTTAAACGACGTCGGACTATCAACTTGTATTTATTTTTGCTTTTTTTTTTTTTTTGAAGAAATCAGTTTGGCCCGTGAGGACTCTTACTATTTTTTTTAATTACCGATATTATTATCATTATTATTATTATTATCATCTTTATCATCGTTTAGGATCCGTTTGGTGAATGAGTTTGAGTTGAAATTTTTAAATTTAAATAGTAATTTTTGTTGACTTTTTAGAAAAGATAAAAAACTTTTTTAAAAAAAGACAAAAATTTAAATTTAAACCTTAAATTTAAACTTGTTATCTAAACGAGCCCTTAACTTGGGAATGGATGAACTTAAATTCTCTGTCTCAAAATAGAATAAGATATGAAATTACCGTTAATTATATTTGTAATTATTTAGTATTATTTTTTGGTAAGATATGTTGCTACTATATTCTCTCTGTTTTTTTTTTTTTTTTTACTCTCTTCCCTCTCATCTTCTTTCTTTTCTCTAGTTTTGTTTCTCACCCGGTACTTTTATATCAAAGTTTTTGTTGCTTCCTAAAAAAATTTATTAACTTCTATGGCCACATGTAAAAAAACATATTCGCTTACGTTTATTAATAAAGATTTTAGAAATATTTCTTAATAGGTTAATTTTATATTTTATCTAAGATATACAAAATAAGATATTCAAAATATGGTAAATAAAAAGAACGCTAAAAGTTACATTTAATTTTACAATACTATTTATCTTTATATATTTAATTTTACAATACCATTTATCTTTATTCATGTCCCAATGGATTCAAATATTCCATCACCAATTAAATTTGTCTCTCTTTGCTTATATTTTATTTTGATGTGATTTTAAATGTTTTTTTAGAAGATAGCTGCCTTCCACAAAAGCTCCATTATTTTTTTTATATTTTACCTTTTAAACAGCTTTACCCAGATTTCGGGAGATCCGTTTAATTCGTTAGTTTGAGTTGAATTATATTAGTTGTAATAGTAAATTTTTTTGAATTTTCAAAAAAGATAAATTTTTAAGAAAAAGACAAATTTTTTAGGAAAAAGATAAAAAAAAAAAAAGTACTATTTGAGTTAAAATAAGATGACGAAACAAACAAACCCTTAAGATTTAAGATTGCCGTTAAAATCATTATTACATGGGACGGAGTATACAAAAATCAATATGATACAAAACCATACAATTTACTACAGAATGTCAAACAGCCCACAAATATTTAAAACCCCAACTGCATTTGCAAACCTAACAACTATTTCAACACCAAAACTAGAGGGGAAAAAAGACAAACAAAAACAAGAACTAAACACCTATTACACCCTCTATCAGCCCAAATAATAAGAAATTTGATAATTAAAAGGACCGGTCCTCTTCATTCGAAGTTCTTCCGAACGATTTTTGTTTCCTTCTTTTTTTTTTTTTTTTTTTTAGGAGTCGAATTGCTTCCCTTCAAATGTCTGCCCGAAGTTCCAATTATTGGGGGCAACACTGAAAGAAGTAACCGTGACACCATCGCTACTGGTGACCTCGAACGAAAGCGGTTGATGCTTTAAATCAGCATTTATGTGCCAGTTTTGGCCCCAGTTCCGGCCCATTGGCAGCCAACCAGTTCTTGAACCCTTGATCTTCACTGCAGCGACATCTCCAACACCGGCAACATTGCTGATTAGCACCGAAATGAAGATACCTGCACCGTCAATCGTGAAACGTATTCCTCCTTCCTTTCTACACTTTATTCTGTTACAAAACCAAGTAACAAGAATTAGGAAATGACATTGTTAAAAGTTATCGATAGGATAAAACATGCTTAGGCCGCACGTCAATCCACCTTCAATGTAAGTTCCATGCCGGAAGAACAAAGTTAAGCTGGTTTTACGTTTATCCATAGCAAAGTAATGATTTTGGTCACAATTATGTCTAGAAAAGAGAGAGAGATGACTAGAGAGTACTGAGATAAATACATAAGATATCATGTCTGCGCAATTTTCGGAAGCTCAATTCAATCTATAAGTTGATGAAAGCATAATAAAGAAAATGCCAAAACAGAAAACTGGAACTTGAAGACGTATACTGACTATAAGAATAAAATAAAACAAACCACAATCAAATAACACAACCAACCAACAAACATTAAGAACTTTTTAAGGAAGAATTCTTTAACACCCCCGGTTCTGAAATTTCAATTCGCATGGGATACCACAGCCTCCATATAACTGATTCAGCAACGAAATACTTGAACTCTAGTTGATGCAATCTTAAGAACTCCTAGAATGTACTCCAAATGGAGTAATGTAATTCATAAATCTAGGTTCCAAAAATGGCATATCAAAACCACAAGAGTTCTTTTAACTAACACTCATAGGCAGGTAAAATAAACATACGATTTCTGGATTCTGCCCCCCCAGCTATGCTAAGTGAAATCCGTTATTTTGATCTTTGACATTTGTTGGTAAACTTTTACCCTTTCTTTTTTCTTTTTCTTTCTTTTTTTTTTTTCCTTTCTTTCTTTCTTTTTTTTCCCCCCCAATGGCCAGAGAAGAATTGTAGCTATGTTTTGAAACACTTTGACAAATCAAGCACAACCTAAGAAGATATGCTTTCGAAAGCTGTCAGCTTATCTCTAATGTCTCAAAAGCTCACACAACACCACTTTCAGATACAAGTTAGGTGATGATGTCACCTTCTGTTGTTTCTTTTTCCCTCTCTAGTGTGCTCCCCCTTCTCTCTTTGTTTATATATATTGGTCTTCCAACATGGTGCTGCACAAAGAAACTTTGGGGCTACACAAAGTGAAAAAATCAGTCTCTCGGGAGGTCTATCCTTAGGAATAGTATAGCTAATGACTTTCTAGGATACTTGCTCTAACTCGCCCTCCATTTAGGAATATATCTTCATACACCCTTGTTCTATTTCTTTAGATATATCACTCTCCTGTTCTTAGACAAGTAGTGACGAACGACCCGTTGCCGTATCTACAGTCATGGTGTTGGAACCAAATTGTCCTTACAGAACAAAGTCCTTAGCTAACAAGGAAATTGATTGTCGGTCGTAAGTTCTCGCAAGAGAAACATGGAACAGAAACTGATATAGGATCTTGACTAAGTTAACTAAATACATTCTCTAGTTTTATAAAGGAAGGAAAGGAAAACATTTTTCCCTAAGCAGTTTCTCGAATCTATATTGTGTATGGAACCAATTCATGGTAGTAGCTCAATTCAAATTTCAAGGTAGCGCTTTCACTATGGGGAAAAAATAACCCATCTACACCTAAGCTCTCCCATCAAGCTACTAGGTAGCCAATTTTTCTTACCTTCGTATCCTCATTTGTAATACGTTTTAAAACCAAATATTGACCAGACACCAAATTTTGACGTGGCAAATGGTTGAAACCTTGGTATAGATTACACCCCCCAATATAACTCTCTTAAACCAGACAGGTAAATTACCTCAAAAAATAATTCCATGAAAGGACCACATATATACATACATACAAACTCTTCTATACTCATTGTGAAATCCAATTAGAGGATGCTTACAGGAAACCAACTTTTAAATTCCTCTTTGCATGCACACTTCCTTGCATTTTTGTAATTAAAGCTCTCTTGTCCCTTCCTCTTCTTACCCCCGGAGACTTCCAAGACAAAAACTTGTTTAGCTAGCTAAAGGTTTACAGAATAGAACATAACTTGCTTTGAATTCCAATACATTTGAAATTCAAAAATTCACATACCATTCTAAGGAAATTGACATATATATGCATACATATATATATATATATTTGTACACACATATACTTTAGGGTATTAGGTACCAATTCTATTTCCCATGATTTGACATTTTCATCTTTAAATTTTTTTCTTGGCAATTTGCAAAATAAGTAACAAATAACAAACACATATAGCACAAACTTCTCAAAATTTGACACTTTCGTCTCTACAAATTTGAGAGAATTTAAATCAAATTTCCCAAAACACATCACAAACAAAATCGAAATGCAAACCATCTGAATCAAAATCCATACTCAAATCGCCAATGCAAACAAGAAGAAGAAGAAAAGGAAGAGACCTGCGATACTGGACGGGCATATTGCCGGCCTTCCAGATGGCGATCTTCTCGAAGGCCTCAATGGGGAGGACGAAATGCTTGTTAGGGGGGTTGCAATGGCCGCCGCCATCAGGCATGAAGCCGTAGTTGGGGGGGCAGAAGTTGGTGGCGGTCACGATAATCGAGGTGCCCGGAATGCACCACCGGAGGTCCTCGACGCAGCGGAGCTCGAAGCAGGCGCCGCAGATCTGGCCCCGCTCGAACATCGCCTCGCTCAGCCCCACCGTCGCCATCCCGTACCCGCTCTTCACCAGGTCGCCGTACCCGCACGCGCCGCCCACCACGTCGCGCGGGTCGGCGGCGGCGTAGTAGGTGGCGCGCGCGGATCGCCACTCGGAGAGAGTGGAAGACGAAGGAGAAGAAGAAGAAGAAGACGAGGAAGAGGAGGAGTGGGAAGTGGCGGTGGAGAGGAGAGATGTGAACAGTAGGAGGAGAGAGAGAGTAGTTTCGAGTGCTGGCATTTTCTTTGCTGCTTCTTCCTGTTTCTCTCCCTAGAGTTAGAGAGAGAGAGTGAGAGACTGAGTTAGCTGAGGTTTTCTTGGGACAGAGACAGACAAGAGACGGACGGGGCTAGAGACAGAAAGAGACAGTGGAAGTGGAGAGAGTAGAGTAGAGTAAAGTACCCATTTTTTAGGAAGCATCGTTAAACCCGGATGAGAATCTGGGTTCTTCATTGGGTTTTGGTTCCGGTCTTTCTTTTTTTTTTTTTTTTTTTTTTTTTTAGTAAATTACTTAAGTAGTTAAACTTTTAATATTTTACGATTTTTATCCTTAAACTTTTTTCGAATGCTAACTATTACAATATTATTATAATAGTCATTTTCGTTAATTATTGGATGGAATCTGTTACTAATTTAGTCAAAAAATGATACTAATTATGGATTTCATTCAAAAATTAACGGAAATAATTATTATAATAATGTTCTTAATAGTTTATGGTCATTCTAACTACGAATAGGGATTACCTCTAAACTATTAAAATATTATTGTAATGGTCATATATGTTAATTTTTAGACAAAATCTATTAGTAATTTAGTGAAAAAAAATGTTAACTAACAGATTCAGTCCATAAATAAACATAGAGGACTATTGTAATAATATTTTAATAGTTTAGGGCATTCTAGATAAGAAAAAAGTCCAAAGATCGAAATTGTATAAAGTCAAAAGTTTAGAGACCAAACTAGCAATTATCCTTTTTTTTATATAACTTGTTTATCTTTGTTTGGGGTTCCAGTTCATCTTCAACTAAATTATATTTTTTTCATCTCATTTTCTTTTTTTTTAAAAGTCAACAAAATTATAATAAGTTTTTGAAAAGTCAATAAATTTCAACTTAAAAATTTCATATCCAACTGACCAACCAAGTGCATGTTTAGTCTATGAAACATGTACTTTCTTTTATTTTGATCCTTAAATTTTTAATTTTGATAAATTAGTTCTTGAACATTTATCTTTTAGCATTTTTGTCTGTAGCAATGAATTTAACGAAAGATTTTTGAAACTTAGCTTAGATAATCACATCCTGAACGCATAATAACTTTAATTTAAAAAAACATATATAGAGTTATTACATTAAGTGCAAAATATTCTAGTTTTTAAGAGTAACATATAATTATACACATTAAATTTCAATTACTTTTCATTAAGATCACAGTCAGGACCAAAATTGCTAAAAAAAAAAAATGAATGACTAATTTACTAAAATTAAAAACTTAAAAGATCAAATAAACAATATAGATAATTCAGGGACTTGATAAATAAATTATTCTCTCTTTTTTTTTTCTCTAAATAAGAATATTTTATGCTTCTTTGAAATATAAAAATAAAAGTAAGTAGAAGAAGAAGAGGAATAATATTCTATTTTACCACCAAAAAAAAAAAAAAAACCTACTTTACTAAAAATAGTTCTACTTTGTAGATGTTTTGTCGAAACAAGCTTTGTATATGCTGAATTATGAGATTGTCGAGAAATTCAATAACTTTTTTTATTATTGAGTCTTGGTGTATGTCTCGCTCACTGAACTTCATCAAATTCTATTGATAGAATCGATCTCGTTTGAGAGTTATGTTTCTTGTATTATGGTGTTATTTGTTTGGTATTAGTGAGTTAATGCATTTCTCCATTTTTTTTTATTTAAAATTGTATGTTTATTGCTTTTAAAAAAATACATATAAGATTTGAATTAGACAATTCCCGGAATGCTGACACTATTAAAAAAAAAGTTTAAAATGTGTTATACTGTAATATACTTATTTTTTAAACGACATCCGATTCAAATCATTAGCTTATATTAAATTAACAATATTATATCCACGAAAACAAATTTGAAAAGTTTTTTAAACATTATTCTCTGTCTCAAAAGGATTTTAAGGCTTTGTTTGGTTTATTAGTTGAGTTTGAAAATTTTAAGTTTAAGTTGAAAATTTTTTTTGACTTTTCAAAAAAGACAAAAAAAATTTTAGAAAAAGACAAACTTTTTCAGAAAAAGACAAAAACTGAGATAAAAAAGTATATTTTAGTTTGAAATAAGATAGTGAACCAAACGGAGCCTAAACTTAAACGATAACATGAACGTCGCCAAACTTCAAAAGAGTTGCACTGCCATGTTTGAGGTACGTGAATTCATTTTAAGCAAGTTGTGAATTAAAAAAAAATCTTTTTTCTCTCCATTTATTGAAAAATAAATAAATAAAATTAAAGCTACATATGAATGAAGTTTTTTTAAATAAAATATGAATGGAGTTTTAAGTTCGTGTTGCTACCTTTTTTTTTTTTCCTTCTCTAAAACAAAGTCTTCAATTTTAAAATACGAAGATGGAAAAGATTTTCAGCAACAACTTCTATGCTTGAGTTTAACATAAGGGCATTTTACGTTGTCATTTATGTAAAACCGAAATCTAAGGAAGATGTTTGAATGCCTGGTCTTTCCATAATTATTTCAAGAATATAATTCTCAGTTCTTCACATACTAAAATGATTAACACTTGAATTTAAACAAGTCTTATCATTACATTTCCAAGGGGTGAAAAAGAACAAGGTCTTCGTAGTACATAGACAGACAAGTACAAAACCACGGATTCACAGTTCAAAAAGGCAAAAGAATTACAAGAGCTGATCCCAATGACTGAAAAGTGAATACAAAAAGATATATATATATATATATATTATGCTACATACACAAAAAGTGGAAAAAGTGGAAGATAGATAATCTGCAAAATCTACAGAAAATTGCTGGCACTGACTATTGAAGCAGTCCCTCGACCTAGTTAGAAGATATTCATCTACTAATAAGGGAATTAACATCAAGGAAAAATGTCTACAAGCTGAGGTGAATTCTCTTCTCTTCCCTCTCTTCGCTTGTTATGTTATGGTTGTGGATTTGTGCCGTATTTCTTTTATACGGCACAAATCCTTTCCTGCACTTTTCGGTGCTTATCCTTAATTGAGAGAAGGCTGATCTTGAACTCGGTTTCAACTTGAATACCAATTCTGGTTCTTTTCCTGCCCTTTTTGGGGGAGAGTTGTGAAAACTTGGAGTATCGAAATCCGAACACTTGTCTTGGCCTTTTCCAAGATAAGAATCTAAAGCTCCTTTTACCGGCTCCGGCTTGTTGCACGGTATGAAAGGAAATGGTAAGCCCCCGAAACAGGGCCACAATGGTATGGGAGTTGCAGAACCAGACCCCGCCAGATTGGAGTTTTTGTTCTGCAAACGCATGAGGTAGAGAGCCTGCACTGCCTGCGGCAAATGACCCCAAGCATGATTAGTGTTCTCTGTCAAGCAATCCGTGGTTGTGCCATCTTGCAGTAATTGTTGTGCTAGTTTCTCGCCGTGTTCATCTGATGGCGGCGGTGCCTCGCAAGTCTCTGTGGTTGGTGAAGGTGGTCTGTAGGAATCTGTGACTAACACTGTCGTTCCAAAGAGCTTGAGGCTTCGAGCGCATACTTCCTCAGCTGAACATTCTTTAACATTGGCATTGTCTTGGGAAAATGACTCAAGTTTCTGCACGTCATGAACATAACCATCAGAGTGTTATGAATGGTAACAAAGGAAAACAAAGATGAATGCAAGAAGTTCTGAAGTCCACTGGTATTTGTGAGCTTAATTACGGACATCACATCAAACCAACTAATGAAACATGTAGAACTTCTAAAAACGTTAAGTTGGATGAAAATGTGGCAACAAGAGAGAATAGCAAGTACCATAGCAAATCGATCATCAGGAACCAAAACTGCAGCTGCTGAGGGAGATCCGGTGTCGTCAGATGACAGATTGGGCTCAGAAATCATAAAGCTCCCATCATGAATGCCGGGAGCAGATGAAACTGGAGATAAGCTGCCATCTGGCGTATCTGAACCACTGGAGCCAACCATATCCGATCCCATTGTGAACAAAACCGATTTTGGAGACTGGTTTTCTTGGTCTGAAAGCGATAAATTTGGAGACAAAGAGCTTGTTGAATGCTCGGCAGGTGACATTTCTTTCTTCGGTGAATGAACAAGCTTACGTGGGTAGGGATGCATCGGTTTCCGTTTAGGCCGGGGAGGAGGTATCTCAATTGGCTCTTCTGAGTTTGTGTTGCCGCCATTTGGATCTCTTGCAACCTTTAACCACAAATGAAAAAGGGAGAGACTTGAACATGGATAGTTGCATTAACCTTCAAATAGGTTAGATATCAAATTTCCACTTACTTAAAGGAGATGGGTTATAGATATTATTGTAGAGAATGGGTAACTGGAATAAGAGCAGTAAACCTTATGGAAGAATTTCTGAGCATGACTTCGAATCTGAACTGCAGTCTTTGTGCCCACATGCTCTGTTATTTGGGGGGAAAAAAAAGAATGTTTCACACTTTCACTAAACAGACAAACTATACTCTGCCCAGTATAGATAAATATTTCAATAAACCAAATGAACCAGATATATCACGTCATCATCCTTTCGTAATACAATCGTCCAATAAACAATTCCTAATTATCACTCTCCCTCCGAATAAGGTAAATAATAGGCTTTACCTTTTACCTTATCTAGCTGATTGGGATAAAAGTTAACATTTTCAAAATCACTCATGTGCACTGATAACATGATACACCCGGTTCACTGAAAAAATCGAACAATTACTCAAAGTATGAACCTTCAATCTTTCGCCAAGCCCGGCCATAGAGCTTTAATGCTTCAAGGAACTTCCTATGCTCGTCTTCTGTCCACCTTTCTCTCTGTTTCGTGATTGTGTATGGCTTCCTCACCTAGTGTGACAGAGAGAGAAAAAAACTTTAAATGATTTGCTAAATAACATAAGATTGTACCTAATCACCAATTATTTGAAAGATAAAATACTAAAAATGGAACATTAAAAAGAATGGTTCCTACCTTGAGAGCATAGTCATTTCCACATGAAATCTGGTCCTTTAATTCGACACTCGTTGAAATTGCATTGCCAAATGGGAAAACACTTCCTCCATTCTCACATTCCTATATTTTACCAAGCAAATTCAACTTTTTCAGATCCACCTTAGACAGTATTTTCCAAAAAATTTTCACATGACAAATCTAGCAAAAAGAATCCAAAAATAAATATCCAACAGTAAGATATTTTCCTCATAATTAACATTTCCTTTTCACTACCAAAAAAACAAAAATAAAAATAAAAATAAATTAATGGTTCTGTACTGGTCTTGTTCTAAGTTAGCATAGCAAAAAAACATTCCAAGAAATTCAATATCGGAAATTTGGAAGAGAGAGAGAGAGAGAGAGAGAGGAAAAAAAAAAATCTGAACTTCAAAAAAGAAACAAGCACAGCAAACAGTTCATACGTACTTGAACAACCATTGCCGTAGAGACCATGGATCCTTGCAGCAGGCAAAAATTCCTTTTTCCTCTCAAACCAAGCCAAAGCTGAAAACCAACTCACAACTTAATTCAACAAATTTCCATCAATTTCAAGAATTCTTCTTCGTTCCTCCACTGTTTCGAACTCAAAAAGACTCCGAAATCCCCCTAGACCATGACGATCCGACGGCTGAGTTCGATCCGAAGAAGCGAGACCCCCGATTCGGTAGAATTCAAGCTGGTTTCGAAACGTTTCTAGATCAAAAAACTTAAAAACCTCCACAAAATTTCTTGCTTTTTCAAGAAGAAGACGTTGGAAGAAAAAGAAGGCAAAGAAGAAGAAGAAGTTCCTCACACGAAACGTGAAACGAAACTCTTGACGAAACGTTTTGTGTGGAACTCAGAGGAAAACGGAGAGAGAAGGATTCGGAAACAGAGAAGAGGAGAAGAAGAAGAAGAAGAGAGAAAGTTGGGAAGGAAGGAAAGAAGAAGAGGAGAGTTTTTGGGTTGTGTCGAAGGAAGAGAGAAAGGGAAAAGGAAAAAGAAAAGGGCGAGAAGAAACAGATGGGTGCCACGTCGGACTCGGTGTATTTTTTTTGGTCCTTTAATTAATTTATTTATAATTTAATTTTGGTTAAATTGAAATCTGGAGAATTTTTACAAAAAAATAAAATAATATCTGGAGAATTCGATGGAATCTTGTGGCTGAGGACGACAGAGTTCGCCAACACGTGGCGTTGCTTTGTCCTGTCCCCTTGCGCTTTTTGTTAGGCCGTGACTGTGTTTTTTCTTTTCTTTTCTTTTTCTCTTTTTTGATAAATTAAATAAATTAGTTATTTGCTCTTCCAACCAAATTCATCCACTACTGGATAATTCGGTCCTAATCCTACTCGCATCGTGTAAACTCGCACCCGTACTCGCTCTCTCCTTGGTGGGTAAGTAATATTAATTTTTTCGAAATGTATTTATTTGCTTTCCATTTTTTTTTTTTTAAGAAATGTATTTATTTGGTTTCAATCTCTACTTAAACTAAATTATACCTTTTTCATTATGATTTTTGTTTGTTTCTGAAAATTTTTTCTTTTCTAAAAAATTACTATTAAAACTTAAAAATCTTAAGCTAAACTCATTCACCAAACACCCCTGTAGAAAACTGCTTACTTTTAGATATAGCTTCCTGAAATAATTCCTTCTAATTATATAAGTTATGCGTTTGGGATCTTAAGTTATATATAACAAAATTTTTGCGTAAAATTTTATAATATATGAGTTGTTAGGTTTTTTAATAAATTTTCAATAATTAAAATATAACAATACAAGTGCTACATCATTTAGTAAACAAAAAAGGTTAAAAATACTTGGAATTTTTTTCTATCATTTTAGCATAAAATACAAACTAAATATTTGTCCTTTTGCAACTGCTAAGGTGAACATAATGCAAAATTGCAAGGGACAAAAAGAAGTTTGAAAAATCAGTAAAATGAAGAATCAACAACACATTATATTTGTGTCTAAAAAAACATTCATTTTTTTTATTTTTATGTTTTATAAATAAATGATAAAAAAAACTATTTATCTCTTATCAAATTTTACTCAAAATAGTTTCATAAAATATTTACTTCCTCTATCTTTTATAGAAGCAGAAATTAAAGAAAAAAATAATGTCAAAGGATTTTTTTTATAATTATTTAGTATTTATGTTCAATAAAAAAAAATTTGTGGCCAAAAGTGCCGCTGTCAAGGGGGAGAGGCGAGTAGGCACGCTCCATCCACACCGCTAATATCCATATCTATATTCATTAAGAAAAATGAATTGATATTTTTGTGGAGAAGGGTGGAAGTTAAAATATCTGCAGGGTCATAAATATATATATATATATATATATGTATACAAACTAGAGAGAGAAAGTGAAAGACAGAGAAAGAGAGAGAGAAATGTGGGCCAAGATTTGTGGATGGATCGTACAATTAAAGGGCAATGCGGATGAGGATGAGCTTGTTGCTGGTGCTGGTGTTGGTGTTGTTATTTTCTCTCTCTTGCGCTTTTTGCCACGTCACAGCCACTCACCGCCCACGCCCTTTTCTGCTCGCCACGTGTACCCAAGGGAAACGGATATGGATGCTTCTACGCCACTCGTTTCTTTGTTGCGTATTTTCTCTCTCCTCTCTCCCTCTCTCTCTCTCTCCCTGCATTAATAGCCAAGAAAAATTGCCCACCACATATTTTAGAGGGGTATTTTCGTCAAATTACACCCCTGGCATCAAAGTAGTTCTTGGCGACAGCCCAGCGCCAGGTGTCTTCGAACATGCAAAAGTCGTAGTCAAAACTTTTTTTTTTTTTTTTTTTTTGGCAACCTTTTTTGTTTTTGTTTTTGTTTTTGGAAGAAAGAACGAGAGGCTGAAGATCTTTCTTTCAGATATTCATTCCCCGGCTCAACCCGGCTGACTTAAATATTGGACATTAGCCAAGCAATGCAAAATGATTACGTCAGCATTCCATTAATTCGTTTTAATTGGTTTGTTACTGGTTTTTTTTTATATTATTATTGTTTTTCGACAATTTTTTATATTGTTATTCTAGTGATTTTTTTTTTGAATAATTATTATTCTAGTGTTTGGATTTTTGTGGTTGGGGGTGGATTTTATCCGTTTTTTAATTTATTTGTTACTCGTTTCTTGTGGTGAATAGTGATCGGGACCAATTGATATGAAATGCATGGCTCTAAAATAGAAGAAAAAATTAAATTAATGAGAATATATAAATAGGTAAAGCTTCCGTTTGACATTGGGGGAGTTTGGTGGAAGAGTTTAAGTTGGTATTTTGAAGTTTAAATTGAGTTAAGATAAGTTGAGTTTAAAAATTGAGTGTTTGGTAAAAAGTTTGAGTTGAAAAGTTTAAGTTGAGTTGAGTGTTTGGTAAAAAAGTTTGAGTTGAAAAGTTTGAGTTGAGTTGAGTTGAGTTGAGTGTTTGGTAAAAAAGTTTAAGTTGAAAAGTTTGAGTTGAGTTGAGTGTTTGGTAAAAAAGTTTGAGTTGAAAGGTTAAAAAAAAATAAGGACCCTGTTTGGATGATACAAATCTGAGCTGAATAAATTTTTTGGCACACCAACTCAAACCACTCAATTCAAACTTTTTTTGTCTTTTTCCTGAAAAGTTTTTGTCTTTCTCCCAAAATATTTTTTGTCTTTTCTGAAAATTAAAAAAAATGGACTATTTAAACTTAAAACTCTCAACTCAAACTACGCCACCAAACACCCTTAATTTATTTAACATTCTATTGGGGGTGTATGGTTGAATGGTTCAAACCATTCAGTTCAAAGTGGTTTTTGTCATTTTCCTTAAAAATTTTTGTCTTTTTCCCAAAAAGTTTTTTGTCTTTTCTGAAAATACAATAAAATTTACTATTAAAACTTAAAAATATCGACTCAAACTACTCCACCAAAAGTTTATCACTAAAAGATGAATATAAATATGCTACTGCACTCAAATACTAATACCGGGCAAACGTTTGATATTTTTTCAAACGCTTTTGTAAAATTTCTAACAAAAACTGTAAAATACATCAACATAAATTCAGATACGAAATGTCAGTGAAAAAATATACAAAATACAATTAAATGCCTAAATTCTACAGATATCTGGCGCAAGTACATACAATTGAGGCATGCTTTCACGTTGTTTTATACCATGAATATGATTGATATCTTTCCCACATTTCATCAGCTATCCTATCTCTCATGTAATTCATGGCACCCCTACTCGAGTCATGAGGCTACGTTCCTGTGCTTGGGCCAGCCCCATCGATCCCCTCGCCTAACACGTAATCCGCGTTAACATCGACATTTCCCCTTAGAGGCACACAATCTACGTCATATTCTTCAAGTAAGGGATCCCCAACCTGCACCATCCTTATGAAATTATGTAAAACCGCACATGTCACGAGGATTAGGGGTGGCAATACGAGTCGCGACACGACGACACGAATCGAAAACGACACGAATTTTACAAATCGAAAACGACACGAATAGTGAACGGGCCAAATTCGGGTCACCCGAAATTGACACGAAAAAGAACGGGTCGGGTTTGGGTTGGACCGAACACGACCCGAACACGACACGAATGGCAATACGCGTCGCGACACGACGACACGAATCGAAAACGACACGAATCGAAAACGACACGAATAGTGAACGGGTCAAATTCGGGTCACCCGAAATTGACACGAAAAGAACGAGTCGGGTTCGGGTTGGACCCGTGGACCCGAACACGACACGAATTGCCACCCCTAACGAGGATCATTTTTTGTTTATCCATTGGATAGCTGTTCATATTTTGAAGTATTTTAAAGCGCGCTTTCCATACCCCAAATGTACGCTCAATACAATTGCGCAGCGATGAGTGCGTGTAATTGAAAACTTCCCTCCTGTTGCCTAGCCCGACGTGACGTCTTCGATATTCCGGTAAATGATACATCTCTCGTTTATATGGGCTTAGGAAACAATCCTTATTAGCAAATTCCGAGTCTACCAAGTAAAATTTACCTGCAAATGCAACATCGCAAAAAAACGTCAACGTTCAATATTTGTTAATACCTTAATTATATGTAAATAATCCCACAAATATGCAAATTCTACTTAACTGGTGGAGGTTTTGGGAAACCATGGAACGCTATAGCCGATTTTAGCATTCTTGCATCATGACACGATCCCTCGTACCCAGCCAACATGTATGTGAATTTCATGTCAAACGAACATGCTGCCAGAACATTTTGTGAGAGATATCCTTTCCGATTTATCCACGCGTCAGCATTTTCCGTTCGGGGGACGCAAGGAACGTGGGTGCCATCGATGGCGCCAATACAACCCTGCATACAGCATCCGAATTATTTCATAATTTTCTATCATTTTAATATATCTTGTGCGATATATTGCTTTGGTTATGTAGCTCACATACATCGAACCATGGCCTATATTTGTCCGCGTTCTCCAGAATCAATGGTTGGACAGTCGTGTAGTCGGGTTGCGTTATGAATTCATCCTTCAGCAAACAAATTACCTGCAACACAGTGGAAAACCAACGGGAAGTTGTCTCTTCCGAATATTGGAACAGATATGATACGTGCCCGTTCGTTGCGCCTTGTGAACATATGGTAAATAAAATGAACAACTGCTCATGCACATTCATGTTTATCGTTGGCGCCAATAATCCCCGACTACCTAGTAGGTGACTTAAGGCTCTGAATATAGATGCTTTCATACTTATCAAGTTGGTAATTATTCCTTCATGCCCGTTCAATATCTCCTCCACCCGCTCGCTTCCAGTTAGCCGTGAATTATGCATGGGTTGTGGATCTCTTCGCCGCCTGTTACGTATTCTAGATGCCACAGCTACCACTGCCTTCACAAGCCATCTGTTATGTTCGCTACGATCTTTTTCTATGTACACCGGCTCTTCTTCCTGCTCCGATCCCGAACTACCCTCGTTCATTTCGATACGCCGGTTGCACTATCGTATATATTTTAAATTGTACCTGTTATCATGTAAATATTAGCCAAATAGATAGTTAATCGGTATACAACAAATACTTCTAAACAATTTCATCGATGAGTCGATTGTAGTCGACTAGTGGGTATCAACATATCCGTAGGTCGTCAGCAAATTTGTTAATGGCATCGACAATTGCAATTACGCTAACGCATACAATATGGCTGCAACGGAAAAAATTTTATTACTGCAATAAAATTAATTTCAGTCGGATCACGTTAGTATGCATAACTTAAAAATAGCTGTCTCGGAGATTTAAAAAAAAAAAAAAAAAGAAAAATTTTACATAAAGCAAACACATCAATCGGCCGGTGGTCGCTGGGGCTGCACAACACTAGCAATTATTTCCCGCTTATCGACATCGGGCAGCTGCTGGAAGGTCCTTTGGTGAAGAGGACGCGAATCGAGGTAGTGCCACATTATGGCCCGATCCTAAGGTGGAATACTCATATCGGTCATAATGTTTATACAAGCTAGCATGTGATCCGTTTCGCCTGACTGCTCGTGACTTGATCCCGATTGGGCGCCGCCACGGAAATAGGTGACAATTTCTTTCATCGCCAGGCATGTCATCTCATCCGCCTCGTCTCTTAGCTTCCGCTTTCCAGAACTTCGCCCAGACTGGGATGGACCTGCATCGTCACCCACCCTTAGGTTGTTCATTCGGCGCATACTTGGGGTCGGATAGAAATCCTCTTGTAACTCTGGGTGATATGCTGAGTTATCCATAGATGCGTCGAAATCAAAAAACGACCCTGTTTCATCTGGCATCGTTACGGACCCATACCCCGATGCACCTGCAGCATGCTTTTTGTCGAAAAATATTATAGTAAAGCTCTTTGTGGCGAAGTCCCTCATGCTTGAGATGTTTGCATTCTGGATGAAGCTGTATATGAAAACTCAGAATAAATTAGCTCAGACGACACAATTAGTCAATACGAAAATCGGGTGATCAAATATAATAACGTAAAGAGATATAGTAGACATGATGCTTACATGAATAAAGCTCTGCCACGCCTCGTCAGAGCAGATGACCCGATTCGTTGTTGGATCGTAACCCATGCCTGTACGCGCTTGCAACACCTTCCAGCCCCTATAAATTTTCTTCATCCGTTCCTTCTTTTGAGATAAAGTTGAACCGAAGGCAGGGACTCCTCCAAACTCAGCGTTAAACTGAGTTGCCCATAATTCGAGGATTGCTTTGGTGGGTTGTTTACCGCCAGTGGTGGCAAGGTAGTCATCAAGGCATTCGAGAAATTTTTTTTCCTTCTCCGCAGTCCATACGTAGCTCTCACCTGATCTTTTTCGAGGCATTTCCTTATTATCGCGATAACAAAAACAAAAAGAAAGACTTCAACAAAAACCAAAATTTGCTAAGGAATATGTGTTGACTCAGTATAAAGCGTTTGACATATTTGATATGTGGCATGTCAGCATAGGCCCGATACATATACAGCTTCTAAGGCATATAAACCATGGGATACAGACCATGTTATTATATACCGGTAACTGACCTGAAATATCGAGTTACCAACTCACCAGACATATTATATTACAAGGAAAAAGCGCGTGTTGTTTACATCATAACCAACATGGGACAAAAATTCAAAACGGACCAAGAATTGAAAAAAACAGCCAATGACCTGTCAAACAGTATGGAAATCACGTAATCAAACCTAAATATGCATAACAAAGTTTGGAGAAGCAACACAAACAGCTAAAGTGGACAGATATGCAAATTTGACTAGTTTGGCCCCGACACTAGTCGAAATAGACCAAAAACTGCAAAAAACAGCGGAGAACGTCTAAAACACTTTGGAAATCACGTAATCAAACCTAAATCTGCATAACAAAGCTTGGAGAAGCAACAAAAACAACTAAAGTGGACCAGAGTTGAAAAGTTCAAAAGCCAACATCGATGACACAGAATCAACAGTGCAGAGAACGGGCGAGTCCAAAATAGGACCTACCAACGTAAGCTGCAAACAGAGTTGAAAAGCATCAAAACCAACATCGATGTCACAGAATCAACAATGCAGAGAACGGGCGAGCCCAAAACAGGGCCTACCAACGTAAGCTGCAAGCAGAGTTGAAAAGCATCAAAGACAACATCGATGTCACAGAATCAACTAATGCAGAGAACGGGCGAGCCCAAAACATGGCCAACCAACGTAAGCTGCAAACAGGAGTTCAAACGTGAACGAGCCAGCATCAATGTCAAACAATCAACAATGCAGAGAACAGGCGAGCCTAAAACAGGGCCAACCTACGTACGCTGCAAACAAGAATTGAACTCCATAAACAAAAACTCAGACTATTCTCACCGTAAACACCATCAACGAATGTCAGACAAACACGAATCCAATCAAAACGAAGATTCAAATACCATCAAATTAAAGCAAGTTCTATCGAGAACAGGGGAATCACCGTGTGCACATGTAAGACACACCCAAGTTCAACATGCCCAAATATCTCCAAGCTGACAAATTGGAAGAGTGGTTCGAAATTATGGTTGACAAACACAAAAAAGAAAAAAACCAAAACCACATTCGAAGATGAGTTTCTGGAACGACTGGGGAGAAATTGTGAAGCACGTCCCCAAGTTGAGCACAAACCCAGTTTCAAAGCAGAAAAAACCATAAAAGCAGAAATCGGGGTTCACGAACCCAAATTAAACACAAACTCAGTTTCGAAGATGAGCAATTGCAAGAATAACCAGAAATTGGGGTAAACGAACCCAAATTCAGCACAAATTAAACACAAACTCAGTTTCGAAGATGAGCAATTGCAAGAATAACCAGAAATTGGGGTTCACGAACCCCGAATTCAACACAAATCGTGAATCAAGATGAGCAATTAGAAGAATAACCAAAAATCCATGCTCACGAGCCCAAAACACAAGAATATGCATAACATCGAAAAAAACCCATAAAAAACTCAAACAAGATTGAGAAGAACAGTGGATGAAACACATACTAGGTAGACGGAATTCGAAGCGGATGATGAATACACAGGGGAAGAGCACGGATCAGGGCAAGATTTAACGCAACGACTCCAAGTTTCCCGAACTCGGAAATACTGGGTAATACGCTTGCGAGCTCGTGTTCGGTTCGAAATGCCTAATCGGTGCCGCATCTGCTTCAGGTGGTGTGGGGGATGGACAAAGGTCAAGGAAATGAAGCTTACCTCGGCGAGAGGAACGAAGAGCAGTCAACCTACCTCCTGCTACGCAGCAGGTGGTCACAGGGATGGGAGCAGAGGCTACAGCGGAGTTGACAAGAGCACATGGGTGCCAGCGGGGAGAAGCTCGGGAGGGCTGAACAGGAACAAGGGCATGCGTGAACAGCACAATTGCAGGAATCACTGGCTGAACAGTGAACCCATTTGGGTTCACTGTGCAACGGTTCGATTGCCAGTTGAAGTTGGACTGAGAAACCAAACGCCATCCCTTCCACTTGAACTGAAAAAACCCAACTCGAGTTGGTGTGCCAAACGGGCACTATATTTTAAACTCAAAATCTTCATTTCAGTTTTTTTTTTTCCTGAAAAGTCAACAAAAATTATAATTAGTTTTTAAAAAATTAACCAACTCAAATTTAAAAATTTTAACTTAAACAGTTTCACCAAAAGGAGTCAAAGTGTTGATTTTTTTTTTTTTAATTTTTTAAGAAGAAGAACTTATGAAACTCATGGATGGTTTTTAAGATATTCTTGTTGTGGTTTCCTTATTAAGTGAAAAACCTAGTGATGTACCAACTCTTCTAAATTTTGATTATTACAAAATAATAATAATAATAAAAATAAATAAATAAATAAAATGAACTTCTAGACATTACCATGCACATAGTGAATTCTGACACAACGTGTATCTCAGGAAGATTCAAGATGTGTGCTGTGGTTTTTCAAAACTGTGCATTCTTTTATTGCTAAAATAATAATGAGAGTTTGTTCTCTTTTCAACCAATGATTAACACATAAAATTAATCCACTTTTGAATTTTGAAAAAGATATTTATGGTTTGGTATTCCTAACAACGATATATTATTTTCCTTTAAATTCAAGGGAGCACATTCTAGTTAAGCTGTGCATAGTTTATTACTAAACTATACTTTAAACTCATTTAAAAATTAAAAAAAAAATTTGTAAAATAAATAGTGATATATAGCTAATAATTAAAAACAGAGCCCTGTAATTCTTTAAAAGAAAACATGCTTGTTTGGTATTGTGTGAAAAAAGTTTCATACAAGCTTTTCATGGAAATCATATCCTGTAATAAAACTTTAGGTCTCGTTTAACGTTTAAACTCAAATTATATTTTTTCATCTCAGTTTTTATATTTTTCCCATAAAGTTTTTGTTTTTTTCCCACAAAGTTTTTGTCTTTTCTTAAAAATCAATAAAAATTTTCAACTCAAACTCATTCACTAAACGGGCCCTTAAACTTATAAATTGTAGTAGATTTTAACTATACTTTCTATAAACTCGATCTTAATAAATTTATTACTTATTAGAATATTTAAATATTATTGTTAATTTATTAACCTCTTTTAAAAATGATCACAAAAAACCCTCTGGCTATAGTCACTACTCACTATGGCAGCACAAAAATCAGTGGTCAAAAGGGCACCGGTTATGTGAAGGTTCTCGCATTTCAATTATGTACTTTTTTTTTTCCCTTATGGTTGGCCTAACTTATTTTCTTTTATTTAGTTATATTTGTTTCGCTATTAATTTTATTGACCATTTCAACCAACGATGACAATGTTTCTGACGAACTAAACATTGTTATAATCAGTTAGAAAATTTACGTTAGGTTTGTGCATAAAAAAATATAATATTTTCCTACCTTAAAAAAAGAGAAACGTCCACAAACCACGGAAAATCTTTTGCGTGTTCGTTAAAAGGTATTTTCCAGATAATCTACCAAAAAAAAAAAAACCCCCCATAAAATTATATGACATTATAAGGTTATTAAATAAATTTACGACGATAAAATTATTTATTGTCTTATCGAAAACATTTGATCCGAGTCCTCATAAACTATAGTATATAAGTCATTATAATGAAGCTTTTATAATAACATATTTTAAAATGTTTAAAATAAATAGTAAATCTATATAATTATTTCCCTTCCTTTTTACAAATATTGTAGTTAATAGTATTTTCGTGAAACTAAGAGTCCGATTGGGGAACATTTGGGGACGGTGTTTTGAAAATTAGATTAGAAATGTATGTTTGGGGAAAAAACTTTGAAAAAATTATGTGGTATGAAAAAATAATGTAAAATTTTAAAATATATTTGGAAAAAAAATTATGCAAAATAGATCTTGTTTTATGTCTCTCATCATTACGAGAATTTTGACATAAAAATAATCTCATTTTTATTTGAAATTAAAAAATTATGAAATTTTAAAATTTGAGTTAAAATTTAATATAGAGTTGAGATTTTGAAATCAACATAAAGTCTTACCATCTCCAAATGACGCCTTAAACGGGGCCTAAATGAAATAAATAATAGAAAATGACGAATCATATACTTTAATACAATTATTAGGTAAATTACTTATTTATTTATTAAAATATGGTAATTATTTATCATTAATAATTCATTTACGTAGTAAAGTTTTCATTTAATACTGTTATCTTCAATTATTTTTAAATTTGCTATTAATTTTAGAGTAAATTTATGGTAATATCCCATTTATATATACTATTGGTAGAGTTCATTTTTAAACCGTCCCGATATAATTGAATGGTTGAGATGTTACTTATGTATGATAATTATAATATATTTTAACTCATAACATTATATACTAAAAATAAAAAAATAGAAATTCAAAAAAAGAAAACAAAAAAAAAAGGGTTGACCGTCCACTGGCAACCCCTTGACGCTGACACTGATGTTGAGGAGGCCTTCCCTCCCCCGACACCAACCACCCCTAAATGCCGACCAGATTTAGCTTTGGGGGGGGGGGTGGATTGGGTTTGTTAGCATTAGGGGGGGTGGAGGGGGCTGGTCGACATCGGCAGTGGGGGAGATAGGGGCCTAGGCTAGCAACGGGGGGAAGGGGGGCTTTGGGCTCACAACGTGGGGGGAGGGGGCTCATCGGCGTCAGGGTAAGGTGGGATAGGGGGGAGGGGGGGCTCGTTTGCTAGGGAGTGTTACCGGTGGCCGGAGAGGGAGTGAGTGTTTTCTTTTTAATTTATTATTTTTTAATTTTTTTAGTTATACTAATATGTAGTAATGTGCATTATAATTATTATATACAAGTAATGTGTCAACTGTTTGATTATATCTTAATAATTTAAAAAGAAACTCTACTTATAAGGTATATAAACGACGCTCAACTGCAGCTTCTCCGTTTATTTTAATTGTTTATTGTCCACATTTACTCCTTTCTCCCCCATTAAAATAGAATATGGGCCCCACACAGTCCAATGGAAACTAATGGGCCCATAGACAAGCCAATCGAAAGCCCATTTTCCTGTTTCTTTTGGGTCAAAAGAACTTGAAATCCCATTCAACACCGACAAGCATGGAAGCATGCATGTGCTTGCTCAGTTGCCCGTTAATTTAGAGGTTACTCACGTTTTTAATTTCGAATTATGAATCAAATTCCATTTTGATTTCTAACTTAAAAAAAAAAATCCTAAAACAAGATTTTAATGTACTAAATTAATATAAACTTATTCTTTGGTCCATTTTTGGATGATCTGATTATTAAAATCTCGACAAAAATACAAGCCACTATCATATTTTGCGTCTTAATTGAAAATAATTTGGAAATTTTACATTGTTAAAGCATGACCATTAACAATGAGGGAAAGGTTATAGTAGAGTCTTTTCCAGAGTAATTACTGGTAAAGTTTTGTTTTGAATCATTAACATTCAATTGAACAGTTGAAATGTTATTGGTGTACCACATTTATCATACACTTTAGTACCTTACCCCATATTACCTTTTCCACCCCAAGTATTCTCCGTCGTTGGTGACCTTCCTGCCACCACTGGTAAGTGCCCCAACGTCGATGACCCACCCCCGACCCCCCACCCAAGGCCCCAGCACCCCCCAACCTCCCTTGCCAGCCCCCAGCCCGCCCACCTTCCCCTCATCCCGGTCCCCCCTCCCTTGGCACCCCCACCCCAGGCCCCCTTCCTCTGGCCCACCCCGACGCTCCCTGATGGGGACACCCCCCACCCCTCTCTTTCTCCTCAGCCCGCACCCCCCACCCTTGGACCCCCCCACACTCCCGACGCAACTAACTCCCCCCGGCGAGAGAAGAGAGAGAAAGAGAGAAGGGGGTGGGGTGGGGGGCACTAAGGGGCTGGGGGCAGGGAAAGAGGAGAAGAGAGAGAAGGGGGATGAAAGAAAGAGGGGGCCGAGGACGCCTGGGTGAAGGGGGGCCGTCGAGCTGAGGGGTGAAAGGGGGTGTCGGGGAATAGGGGGCGGCCCAGTAAAGGGCGTGGCCTGGGTTGGGGGTTGGGGGAGAGGGGACTTGGGGTGGGAGTAGGGGCCGGGGGGGGGGGAAGAGGTGGTTGCCGGGGATGAGGCGGAGGTGCCGACAGGGCCTGGGGTAAGGGGAAAGGGTTGCCTAGGATGGGGTAGGGGGCCAGCCGGGACTGGGGTGGGGGGGCTGGGGGTGTGGTCGCCGACGTCGGGGGGTCACGAGAGATGGGGCACAGGTTGCCAGCGACCGCGGGAATGTCGCTGGCCATGGAGAAGATTGGAGTAGGAAAGGATAAGATGAGGTGAGATGTATGGTAATTATGATACACCAATAATATGTCAACCGTTCGATTGAATCTTAACGGTTCAAAAAAGAGTTCTACCGATAATTATTATGAAAGAGGCTCTACCATAGCCTCTTCCTAAGAATGAAGTCTTGCCTTTTTTTTTATTTTTTTTTGCCAAAATTAACAATTAATGGACAAAAGCATTATGCTTTGTTTGCCTCATCATCTCATTTCAACTCAAACTGTACTTTTTTTTTGTTTTTTTCTCAAAAAGTTTTTGTCTTTTTCCCAAAAAGTTTTTTGTTTTTTTTGAAAATTCAAAAAAATTTACTATTTCAACTAAGATATTTCAACTCAAACTAACCAACCAAACGGAGTGTTAATTTACGAAATAGTGGTAAATTGAGGATTCGTGTTAAGACATTTAAAAGTCATGAATCATAATGAAATTGGACATGTAATTTGTAAACTTATAGTGACACAAAATCTAGAGTTGATTTCAGTACTAACACGTTTAATATTTTATATCTTTTGGTGTAACACGGCAAAAGCATATGTTATCATCAATGACAACTTTGAGTCCTTGAAAGCTTTGCTCACACGCTCGTAGTTGAAACTGCTCACTTCATTTTGTTAATGTTGACTCGAAATCATTAAAACATCTCTCTACAAACTCTAAGCCAACTATAATCACCCTCAATCTTGCTCCTAATAGTGAAAGCAAATGGTCTTTTTAGCTGAACCCAAAAAAAAAAAAAAAAAAAAAAACTCCAGACCCTAGTAAATAATACCACAATCAAAATGTTACAAAAGGTTTCTAAATAAGCTATTACTGTGTTCTTTATGCAGCCGTTTTTTAATGGTTTTTGAAAACTAAAAAGGCCCTTTTTATATTAGTATTATAGAACAGAAGACTTTTTTTTTTTAATCAACTTAGATTGGATTTATTTTATTTAGAAGTTCACGGGTGGACGATTTGGCAGTTTACAATTAGGGTGGTTTAGTTTTGCAAATGAACGGTTTAGGACAAACCCAAACCAGGGCTATCTGCTGTAAATTGTGAATGTGTGCGGTTTGATGACGTGCAATTTGCAAATCTATTAGGGCTATTTGGGTTTTGTTAATAATTGTATTGATTTTTTTTGTTACACCATATTATATGAATAAATATCATATTATATTTCTTATTTTTATATATACGGTTAAAGAGGTAGTGCTTTTTAGGGACCATGAACAATTCATGTTAAAAAATATATGTATATTGCACAGAAAAGTGCTTCTAGTGTCCTCGTTCTCTCTGACTCGAAGATAAAGGGGGTGTTTGGTATGTTAGTTTGAGTTGAAATATTTTAGTTGTAATAGTAAATTTTTTTGAATTTTCAGAAAAGACAAAAAACTTTTTGGGAAAAAGACAAAAACTTTTAAGGAAAAAGACAAAAAAAAATTTGAAATGAGTTTGAAATGAGTTGTGTGCCATCCTTTCCTGGCTTTTCTCTACATCCTATATACCATCCCTCATCCTCACCAGGACCTGTGTTGGTGACTACTCCGAGGAGGGATGGCATCCTTAGGCTCCGTTTATTTTCTAAGTTTAAACTTAAGGTTTAAATTCAAATTTTTGTCTTTTTCTGACAAAATTTTTTGTCTTTTTTAAAAAGTCAACAAAAATTACTATTTAAACTTAAAAATTTCAACTCAAACTCATTCACCAAATGGGCCCTTAAATTTTAATTTGGAATTCATGAATGGTACTTATTTGTACTATTGGTTGCATTCGAATGTTAATTCAAACTAAATATTTGCATTCAATCAGAGAATTTGAAATCTGTATTCAAATTAAATGTATATTTAGATAATTTTTATTAAAGGTAACGTTCGAATAATATAAAAATAGAAAAATAAGTGTGACACAAACTTCTAAAAAGTGAACATTGATATTTGAATTCAAATTGAATAATTGTGAAATAGTAAAAGCATTTAAACGTACTTAAATATCTCACAATTAATCAAACATATATTATATTAGAGTTAAATTATAGCTCCTAGAGATGGTATCCAAACGGACTAAAGTCACCATATTCACTTTCCATGAAAATTCTTTGTTTCACCATATTCACTTTCCATGAAAATTCTTTGTTTCTAGAATATCCAAGTTAAAAAAAAAAAAAAAATTGTATTCAAGTCACAAACCAGCTATCATGCTACGCCCCCAGAAATCCGATTTTCAATCCAAAGGAACTCTCTTGGTCTATTTTCTATTGCTAAAAGATCATCATCAAAATTGACAATTATGGAGCAAAAAAGATCGTGGGCTGGACCCAATGGTAAATAGAAAAATCAACAAGCGAAAGTCTAGAAACAAGGAACGAGAAAGGTCTTTTATCCAATTACCTTCTAAAAAGTACATATTTAGATCATTGCCCAAATTATAATAACTTTAGACATCTTAACATCCAATTCGATAAATGTAAAAGGATTTAGAGGTAAATAACAATTTTAAAAAAGTGTTTTAAGTTTTTAAAAATTAATTAAAATATATTTCTTAAATGATTAATCAATCAATTTTCTTAAATGATTAATGAGTAATCGACCATATAATGTTTTTTTTAAAGAATAATGTTGTTAATTACCAATCATTAATTTTCAAGACATGGTCAATTATTGAATGCATAAATATGAAAAAAATAACAAATGATCATTTTATTAAATAAAAATAATTCGACCATCTATTAGATTTGATTATTAAAGTAGGTCATTCAGTCTAATTTTTTAATATAAAATGTTAAAAGGATGAAGTATGGGTGACAATATGGGTCGCGACACGACGACACGACTCGAAAACGACACGAATTTTGCGGGTTCGGTTTGGGAAAAATAGGGGGTGGGTCGTGTTTGGCTTGGGAAAAATTGACACAAAAAAAAAAAACGTGTCGTGTTCTGTTGGACTCGTTTTTTTCGTGTCACTTTTCGTGTCAATTTCAGGTCAAGTTCGCGTCGCGGGTCAATTTCGTGTCAATTTCGGGTCAAATTTCGAGTCAATTTTGTGTTAATTTCATGTCGCGGGTCAATTTCGGTTCGTGTCGTGTCAAACCGTGACGGGTTCGTGTCGTGTTCGTGTCGCGGTTTCGTTTCGTGTTCGTGTCGCGGGTCGTGTTCGGGTCGGAGAAGAAAAAAATCGACACGGCTCTAACACGATACGAACCCAACACGTGAATTGCCACCCCTAGGATGAAGAAATAAGAGGGGAAAAAATATAAATATGTATGTTTTAAAGGGCTGTTTTCAAAACTTTCTGAGAGAGAAAGAGAGAGAGAGAAGGTAAAAAGCCTAATCCAAGAGGTGTGAGAAACATGAGACCATGTGTCGCCCCTGCGTGAAAGTGGCGCCACACTTTTCCCAGATTGGACGAGGCCCCAGATTCCCCCACAACCGTTATATTCGCCTGCATATTCTCTCCTTCTTTAAGGCTCATATCTCGCTTCCTTTGACGGCCACATCCACCTATAGGCTGTCGTTTTGCTAACTCATAGAAGTCCTCACGATAAACGACAACGAAAAAAATAATAAAAATCTCGACAACTCTTTTCGTTAAGTTCAAGCTTCTTCTTCACGCAGTTATTATCAGATATATAATATATATATATATTTTATATATGTATATATATACACACAGAGTTCAGGCATAAGAGCTCACTACGTTTATCTCTACCGAATCTCGCATTTCGTTTCCATTTTCCAGTTCTCAGCCTTCTGTAGATCTTTATCTCTCCTCCTCCTCCTCTCTCTCTCTCTCTCTAGATTGGAGCTTTCCGCTGCTCGGAAATGGCTGCCGCTGCTGTTACTCTGAGCCCCGCTGATGCCAAGAAGATCTCCAGCCTCAAATCTGCCGTCGCTGGCCTTAACCAGATTAGGTTTCTTTCTTTCTTTCTTTTCCGTTTCTGTTTTTGTTCTCCAACTTATGATGAATTTTTGCTCATCAGATCAGATTGATTAGTGCTCGAATGACCCTTTTTTTTTTTTTTTTTTTTTCAATTGTTCAATTGCATGAGATCTGAGAGATTTGATTTCTGATCCTTTTGTTGTTTCGATTCTGCAGTGAAGATGAGAAGAAAGGATTCATCAACCTCATTTCTCGTTATCTCAGGTAAATTTGGACTTGTTTATCCGAGAAGAATGGATCTTTCGTCTGTTGATGGTTAAATTACGGAATATGATGGAAAATTAGCGTATTATATTGCATATTTCTTCTTGTTGAGTCAAATTAAGTAAATTCAAGTTGCAATTTAATAGATTTCATAGCGCATGGTATTGATCAGTGATTGATTGATTTGTGATTCGTAATTTGAATTTTGTTTCACATTTTTGGAACTGATTTTTGCTGTTTCTTGATGATTATACGGAAAATTATGTTGTTATAGTTGGATAGTTGTTGTTGAATCAACTAAACAGATCAATTGTAATTCAATAGCTTTTCGAGAGGGTGATTTTGATTGGTCATTGATTGATTTGTGATGGATCTTTTATGCACTTAAAAGTGGGGAAGCACAACATGTTGAATGGAGTAAGATCCAGACACCAACTGATGAGGTAGTGGTTCCTTATGACACCTTGGCGCCAACTTCTGATGGTAAGAAAGTCGAACTTGTTTCTTGGCATGTTTTGGTTTATCTGGGCTTACAATTTATTGTTTCCTCGTAGATCTTATTGTAATAAGTGTATGATTATCTG
Organism: Ficus microcarpa; assembly: GCA_025413485.1. NCBI lineage: Eukaryota > Viridiplantae > Streptophyta > Magnoliopsida > Rosales > Moraceae > Ficus > Ficus microcarpa. Next base: position 36,831,067 of record CM046379.1, read on the forward strand.
TGTCAATATAGATCCCGAGGAGGTCAAGGAGCTTTTGGATAAGCTTGTTGTGCTTAAGCTTAATGGAGGTCTTGGGACAACAATGGGCTGCACTGGTCCCAAGTAGGCAGATCAAAACGACTCCAATGCATCTTTTTATTCAATCGTTTGAGACTATATTATACTTATAACGACACTGATTGTGTTTCTGTTTCCATTTTTAACATGAATCTTTGTTGAAAAGAATTTAGCTTAAGCTAAGAGTTAGGACCCTGTTGTCAGACTATCAATATTCCATACTTTCTTTATTTTATGCTTGTTTTCTTTTTTGCATTGGGACCATAGTATTTGTAAAAGAGTTAACAAAAATCTAGCCTTGAATTTAAGAATGATCCAATCTAAATCTTTGGAGTAACAGTTCTATTGGATTCTTCTTAATTGCAATTTTTCCCTTTTTTCCTGGACCAAAAAAAAAAAAAAAAAAAAAGAGATTTTATTTACCTCACAAACTATCAAATCTGAGTTCAGTTTTTACACAACTTTCACGAAGTTAAATCTACTGTTGGGGTCTATGGTTCTATACTGTATATTTGCAAGCTTCTTTTTAGTTTTTGCTGAACGTGGATTAATATTTTTGGCATGTAGGTCAGTCATTGAAGTTCGTGATGGGTTAACGTTTCTTGACTTAATTGTTATCCAGATTGAGGTCTCTCTCTCTCTCTCTCTCTCTCTACATACACGCACATGCGTGTCTATACATACAAGCACAGTTTTTCTGAATCCTTCAGTTATTTGCAGAATCTGAATTCGAAATATGGGTGCAATGTTCCATTGCTTCTAATGAACTCGTTCAACACTCATGATGATACATTGAAGGTGAATATTTAAATTTCTATGTAGGGATGGCTTTGTTTATATGTATATACATTGCCTGACTATTTCCTATTTTATTTTAGATCGTCGAAAAGTACTCCAACTCAAATGTCGAGATTCATACTTTCAATCAGGTTTGCCACTGTGCTTTCTTGATTAGCTTCTCTATTGTCAACTTTTTGATTGATAAAAACTTGAAACAATGAAATTTATACTTCTCTCTGCTTTGACTTCATTCAGAGTCAATATCCCCGTCTGGTTGTTGAGGATTTTACACCACTACCATCTAAGGGGCTGACTGGGAAGGATGGATGGTATGATTTACTTTCAGTATTAACTTTGCAAATGTAGCAATATCATTTAACTTGTACTTACGTTATTTTGCACCTGTTGCTTGAGTATTAGATGATGCTCCATATTCTGATTAAACATCATGTTGGTAGTAATATTTCTATTGGCGTATGTTTCATATTTGTCAGGTCCACACTTGCTTATTTTATCTTACCTTTTGTCCATGTTCTAGTTTGGGTGGTGTCTTATTCCTTTGTGCTCTTGACCGTTTATCTCATGCAGGTACCCTCCTGGCCATGGTGATGTGTTTCCATCCTTGAAGAACAGTGGAAAACTTGATGCATTGTTGTCAAAGGTTGGTACTACAACGCATTCGTATATCTTATAATGTGGAAGCATGCCCCAAATTTTATGCACTTCTGTGATTCTGTTTCATTCTTGTCTCCTTTGTAGGGTAAAGAATATGTGTTCATTGCCAACTCGGATAACTTGGGTGCAATCGTCGACTTGAGTATCCTTATTTTCATCTTTTTGGAACTTCTTTTTTTCGTTTACAGTTCTTTACTTCTTATCGCATCTAATAGTTTCATTCATGAAATTTGGCATGAAAAGCAATTCCCTTTTATAGTTACTTTCCTTGACTGGATTTTCCAGAAATCCTTAGTCATTTGATTAAGAACAAGAACGAATACTGTATGGAGGTACAGACCAATGATTGTTATAGTATTATAAAGTAGATGGCCCTTCAAGTATCAATGCTGTTTCTCAAGTCTTCCTTTTTACTCAGGTGACGCCCAAAACACTGGCTGATGTGAAGGGTGGCACTCTCATCTCTTATGAAGAAAGAGTTCAGGTATAATATTTTGTCTATTCTCGAGCATCGTTCTCCGTGTGAAGTGGATTTTTAGGGTCTGCATTTAGGTTGTTGCTGAATTTGCTTTGCTTGGAATCAAGGAATGCGTACGATAATGTGATAGCCGAGTGCCCAAATTTGCCATATATAAAATCAGGAAAGACTTTTGCAAATATTTACTTGGGAAAAATCTTTATTTTAACTTACATTAAACGACACTCTAGTTATCATATTGGGTTCACAATGATTAGGATGGAGAGACTACATTTCAAATGGTTAAAGCCCCAATCGGACTGTTCCAGGAAAAATCTTTAATGGCTTAACCTAAAAGAGCAATATCTTATTGTTTCTCGATATCTTTGGTCCTGGCATCATTTGAATTGGCTACCTTTGTTCTTGATTAGATTGGCTACTATTTTTTGTTTTGTTTTATCTTTCCTTCTTGATGTACTCTTTTCCAGTTAGTTTGACGACAATGAAAAGGAATAACCTTTTTTTCCCTGTCTTTCTCTTGTGATATTTTTCAGCTCCTGGAAATTGCTCAAGTTCCTGATGAACATGTAAGTTATTCCTTTTTCTTTCACTCGTGTTTTTAGTATTCACCTTCATCATTTATCTTATTACTTCACTGCAGATAGCACTTGGTGCCGACATAGCTTAATGTTCTACTTTCATTGTTAGACAAGTAGCAGCACTTTAGTCTTAGGATCTGACTTACTAGCCTGCTGTGAAACTAGGAATACGTTTGCAAATCTGAAATGGTTCACTAGTTCATAGAGGATAGCAGTCCAATAGGCATTGTAAATCATGATGTAAGACGTTCCTTTTGTAAGAACAAATGAAAGGAGGATTAGTTTTGTTACTTCACAGAATTCCATATGCAGTATTGAGTGAAAAGTTATTACGTCTGAGATTTCCATTGTGATGTAAATGGTGGCATTTTTCCCTCTTTGGAGTTGTTAGTGAGACCATGGGCATTATGATTTCATATTCCTTTAGATCATTTACTGCCATCTTGGGTGTTAGGCTAAGTCACTCTGGTTTACATTTGGTGATCCTTTAAAAATTGTTTTCTTCTTATTTCTTGAGGTGATATGAGTTGCTCTACCAGTGCCTTGCTTTGCTTAATACAAATAGACCACAGCCTTCTATACTATTGCTGTCACATGCTTGTTTTATATTTTGGAGTTACATTTTACAAGTTTATGATTTCATTTGCATTTTTTATCTTTGGAACAGGTGAACGAATTCAAGTCAATTGAGAAGTTCAAAATTTTCAACACAAATAACTTGTAAGTCGGGTTGATTTGAATGCCATCAGACATTTGTAGATCTAGTACTAATACCATACTCGCAGGTGGGTGAACCTGAAGGCAATTAAAAGGCTTGTGGAATCCGATGAACTCAAAATGGAAATCATTCCAAACCCAAAGGTACAAGTTTTGATTTATAATGAAGTCAGGTGTCTATTCTTTCCAAGCTGCTGACTTTTGTTGCTTCAATAAAATTCTAGGAAGTGGATGGAATCAAAGTTCTTCAGCTGGAAACTGCTGCTGGTGCAGCAATAAGGGTATGGGCAGCATACGAATTATCTTCAGATGTGTTTAGAAGTTGAAATTTGATGATTTAGTTTTTAAATATACTGCATTGTGTCTTTCCAACCAGTTCTTTGACAACGCCATTGGTATCAATGTGCCTCGATCTCGATTCCTTCCAGTAAAGGCAACTTCAGATTTGCTTCTTGTGCAGGTTCCCTTCTTTTCTGATATTATCCTGTAGGCTCTGAATGATTATTTGTCAGTTTCACTAGTCCTACTCATGCTTTCGTTTTTTCTTTTGCAGTCTGATCTATATACCCTGGAAGATGGTTTTATCATCCGGAATAAAGCTAGAACAAACCCCGCAAACCCTTCTATTGAATTGGGGCCTGAATTCAAAAAGGTGAGGTTTTGTTAACAGCGAATTTATGGTCTTAGATCCTTCTAATTATATGATTTCATGATGGAGATGGTAATCTTGTCTACTTTCTTCCCCTTATACAGGTTGGAAATTTCTTGAGTCGGTTCAAGTCAATCCCTAGCATTGTTGACCTAGACAGCCTTAAGGTTTCTGGTGATGTATGGTTTGGCGCTGGCATCGTTCTCAAGGTATAGAAATACTCCATCACTTTGCAGTTAATAGTTCTTTAAGCTCTCTTGCACTGCATGGATAATGTATGATCCGAACCATGACTATATTATGTAATAATGAAATAAGATATTCTGCTAGCTTAAAAAGAGTTATTTGAAATTGAGTATAACGAGGAGAATAGCAGACAAAAACCGATCTCAATCTTTGGAGCAGAGCGATATCAACTTAAGATTTGCTTTTTTCTATTTCCTTCATAAATCAGTTTGACAATCCATACGATGTGATAATTTCTATTGACCATGTGAACCCAGTTACACTACCAACTAGCCATCCTTGTTGCTTTATTTATTTTTAGCCCTGTTTGAACCCATTAAATACTCAAGCATCAAGAATTATCAATTTGGGAGACTAAATTCGACTTACTGTTGTCGAACTCGATGTTGCTTGCACGATTTCAACATTCTTTTCATTTGTTTGACAAATTTACAATCGTTAGTGTAAGTAACATTTTTGCCATTCTTGCTTCTTTTATGTAGGGGAAAGTTAGCATCACAGCAAAGCCAGGAGTGAAATTAGAAATTCCTGATGCAGCAGTACTCGAAAACAAGGTAATTACTCCAATTATGTGTTTTTTGTTCCTAATTCTTTAATTTTTTTCATTTTAATCTTTTTTTTTTTTATAACCTGAAGTTTATATGCTCTAATTTAAATTTATTTTTTTCATTCCCAGAACATCAATGGTCCTGAGGATCTGTGAGTTTCTTTACCGGAAATGCGGTTGGGACGCGTTCATGTCAAAGATCGTGTACTTTTTTGGTTGTGTAATACTTGTTCATTTTGAAAGGAGAATAATGACGAAGTTTTCTCGACAGTGTGTCTGAGACACATGGAACACTCGAAAGTTGGGGTAACTAGTTGTGATCTTTGGTTATCAAAGAGGATTTGTTTTGAATTTTAAACTTGTTGAGAAAGTAGTTTTTTTCAAAGAGTTAGTAGATCAACATAGTTGCATCTTCTTCACTTTAACAACCGTGCTTTGTAAATCCTGTAAGGTAATAAAGGTTTATGAATTTTTTTCTCCATATTTAAGCATGATAAGGTATTTTGCAACCATGTGCTACTGCTAACAGACATGCATGAAACTGATGACACCCAAGCGCAACGACAATATGCAAATACAATGACCACACCCAAGGCAACCTGGGGACAAAGAAAGCACTCCTATACAACCCGATTCAGCATTCGGGCTGTGATAGAAGAAGGGGGTGGGTCCCATTGACATGTGGGGCCTACCTTGCTTCTTGTTTACAATAACATATGTATTTAACATATTTATTTTGTTAATGTGTTATATATGTCGGCCACAGATTGCGGGTTCAAATTATCACAACTTATCTGAAGGTCTTTGAACTATCTTTTAAAAATAGATCACATGATTTACTATCCCAAAGATACCCATATTAAAAAAAAGGTTCTACATGTAGGACAACTGGTTCCGAATTTTAAGGAATTGTCTTTTCTTCTTTTTTGCTTTTTGGTCGGGTTCGACATATCAGTGACAATGGGTTGCCGGGTTCCGATTGCAAGCCCATGTTTGTGCAATTAGATCGCGGTGATGCGACCTGGGCTCTAGCTCGTCGACATGCAATCTCACCCTACTGCTCTCTCATGAGCTTCATTTAGCCGTGTCTTAAGAGGATTCTTGCCACTTATCAAAAAAAAAAAAAAAAATAATAAAAGAGGATTCTTGCGCATGTTGCTGAGTATCGTTGATTCGTTTCTGAACAAACCGTACAACACAAAATTACAGTTATGTTTAGACCAAAGACCTTCACGTGATCTTAATCTATAAGACGCAAAGGGGATCTTGATGATATGATTGAGACTTTTTTTTTTTTTTCCTTTCTTTTTTCTTTTTGATAATTAAAAAAATGAGTAATATTAATATAGGTTGGAATGTCCAGATAACTCCGAGGAGATGGATGTCTCCCGCGTGATATTTGGATCCGTGATGAAGTAGATAACTCCAAGGAGATGGATGTCTCCCCCGTGTGATATTTGGATCCGTGATATGTGGATCCCTCACGAAGTGGATTGCCCATAAATCCTGATTAATGCATGGTGACGACTTGAACTCAAGTATTTAGCAAGAAGAACGAGCGTCTCACCAACTCACCTAAGAGATGTTGACATGTGGTTGAGACTTACAAGTTCAATATAGCTCACATTTTGTCATTTTTGCTTTTTTAGTCTTGTGAACCTACAGCTGGATATATAGACAATAAAGTACCAATTGAATGTACCTAAAACCTCCCAATGACAAAATACGAAACTTCAGATGGTAGCATGCAATAACCTACCAATAAATCTACACACTTACCTAAATATTAATGTTTTGAGTTTGAATCTCTGGCTTCTAGTTTGGAAAAACAAAAAACAAAAACAAAAAAAACTTTACAGCCCATGATTTCCCAAGTTTCCTTACTAATTCACATAATTATCTGACCAATTGGTAGTGGCCGAGTAGTTGTGGTGCACAGCACATGAAAGCACATTCCTTTGGGGATAAAAAAGGCAGCAACTTATAACCACGCAGCAAAGTGATGAAAAGAAGATGACAAACTTATACACGGCAAAAAGTCAAAGAAAATAAAAATAAAAATAAAAAAATAAAATAAAAACTAAAAAATAAAACAAAAATAAAATTGGGTTCACGGGTCACTTACTGTTCTTCTTAACCCAAACAATTAAACAAATGGTTTTTTCCTACACATCCTCCAACCAACAAAATAATTCACACACACACACACACTCCTGAAGAAAATTCCCTTTCACCTTCAAAACCCACCTCGAATAAAGCTGCACATCTCTCTCAACTACAAGTTGTTGTTTGAATAGTGGTACTAGTAAAAGGGATTTTGGTTATTTTGTTTGCTTCTCCTTAGAAACAAAAATGGTGTCCATTTGTTCTTTCTCTAGTGGTTGGAAATGGAATACCAACAATGTGAGCTTCTTTATCTTTACTTGCAATGTGGTTTTGGTGATGTTAAGCTGTGGGGGTTATGGAGGAGTGGGTGCAGCGTCGGCGTCGGCGCCGGTGATGGCGAAAGTGGGAAATATTTCGAAGGTGGAAGATGCATTCAACTTCCATATCTACTATGGCCAGACTTTCAAAGTCATCAAGAATGTCGTGGATGGAAAGAGCTACCTTCTCATTCAGGTACTCCTTTAGCTTCCCCCTTTCATGTTGCCATCTTCTGTATAAACAAGATTATATGTATAATTTATATGTATAACGGTAGGGTACTCGTCCTCCTCGCACATGACTTGGATTGGAGTTAGCGAGTTAGCTCGCACCACTTTAGTCAGGATATATGATTAAAAAAATATATAATATATATCATGCGGCTTCTCAGATATATGCAACTCCGAGTTATCTGATAACTCTAAGTTCTTGTCCTATAACTTTCTTTAGTTTTAAAAAACATATATGTATGATATATATATGTATAGGGATATTAAGAATTCATTTATGAAACATTTTCAACATCGAGAGGGAACATAACTATGGTTTGAAAGATTGATTTCCTTTCCCGTGACGAAGTTACTTGTTAAGATTTTTGGGTTAGGATTATGTGGTTTTTGTAAAGTTAGATAATTTTGTATTTACATTGTAAAAGATGAAAGTAAAGACTCCACTAGCTCCAAAAGAGGAACTAGTAATTGGAAAAACTTTTTGGTTGAATTTTTTTTATCCGAACATTTAGTCCCTCAGGTGAATGGAAAGGGGGCTACTAGGGAGATGCAAGCTAATGATGAGTTTTTTTTTTTTTTTAATAGGCAGATAATGAGGGGAAATTTTGAGAACTTTTAGTGTATATGTTCAAAATTTTAATCCTATTATTAGAGATTTATGGGCCTCTTGGCCCATTGGATCTTCTCCGCTTGTGGCCCATCAGGAGTTAGGAATGAGGCCCATCACTTGGGGGGTATGGGGGGCAGAGCAACCCATCGCCCGACAGTGGCAGTTCCAATGAATAGAATATTAAAATGCCTCCACTTAACTGGAAATGGAAATGTTTTAATTATTTATTTAAATGTTCCTATTTCATTATGTGCATAGAAATGTCATTTCTTCTTAAAAAAAAAAAAAAAAAAAAAAAAAAAACCCTAGGCTGGCATGTTCTTTCTCCTTGAAATTAACCCAAAATGCCTATAGCTAAGGTGGCCGATCGAATTGAAAGAGGAGAACGCTAGGGATTATAAAATGATATATCAAATTTTTTATTTTTATTTTTATTTTTTAAATTGAGGCAAAGGGATTTATATATATATATATATAAATGTAGATGACGAACTAAAACTTCCACTCAAATTTATTTAAAAAGAAACCCCCACCTACGTAGGGTCATGACCTCGTACTTGACTTACTTCTTGAACAAATACTGAAAATTCCAGAGTAAATTTTTCTTTTAAACTTTCTTTTAAACTTAACTTATCTTCGTACATACTTATATGTATTCACTCGAGTACCAAGCTTTCACACTTCATTTGAAATAAATCTGAGTTATCCCTTTTTTTAAAGTAAAATAAAAATTATGTCTTTTTAAACAAAAATTTAGAATCTTTGTTAGACTATACATATATAATAATAATAAAACTATTAGTTAATAAACAACTCATTGTTTAAGTAACTAGACATATCCAATTTATCTCTTGAGCTGAAAATGATTTAATTTTTTTTTTTTAACTATTAACCACTAAAGAATAATTTGGCTGCATACTTCCAGATTATTAAACTAATGTTTTCTTTCTTTCTTTTTTTTTGAAACAATACTCTGTTTTAATACACCATTTTATTCTCAACTTTCTTTCATCCTATAAAAATAAATAAATAAATTGCAGAGTGATTCGAGGATGGCGACAAGAACAAAGTACTGCACTCCAAGAATCAAGTCTTTTGTCATCCCATTATCAAACTATTCAGTCGATACAAATAACTTTCCAGGTATATAAATACATGAAGTAATTATACTAACATTACACTATATGTATATGAATGTATGCATGCATATACACATACATATATATACCTGGATATCTAACTTTGTACCCTTGTGTGTGTGTGTGTGTGTTTTTTTTTTTTTTTCAAATGAAATTGCAGTTTCCTATTTTGAGGTGAGAATCGCGGGTTTCTGTAAGTTCTTGAACTAAATTTCTATAAAACCAAACTTTTTTTTTTTTCACTCTCCAAATGTTGTATCAAACTCTGCCGCTGGCTAATGCTAAATTAAAGTAATAAATACCAAAAAAAAAAAAAATTCTGTTAATGCAGCTATTAGGGCTTCTGGGGAGGCTGAAGGGCATAACATCAGAGTTAGTGGCGTCTCAATGTGTTAAGAAATTATATGAAAGTGGAGACATCCAAATGATTAATGCAAGTGATTCCCAACAACTTTCTCAATTCGCAGCTCACTTTATTGGCCTCACTAACCAACCCCAAGCTTGCAATTTCGCTGCATTTGTTCCTTCCGGAGAGACCACCCCTTTGCAGGTAACTCACTATTTTTACGGTTCGACTTGCAATTTTCGTTGTCAGGTTAATTTTTTTTTAAACGCAAGACTTGACTTACGAGTGTCCATGTTAAAAGTTTTGTTCATAAATCAGATCATCGAAACAATATTTAATTCTAATGTATGCTCTCTTTCCATGTACATATAAATGTTCATAGTCATTTTTGTATACTTTCGTAATTGTAAGGAATAAAAAATCATTTTTTAAATTTGTTTAGTGCGTTCATCTGTATTGCGTTCATCAGTTCAAACTATTAGTTTGAACTGATTTTTTTGTCCTTTTCTTAAAAAGTTTTTTGTCTTTTCTGAAAAAATTTTGTCTTTTCTGAAAAATCAACAAAAATTATATTGAAACTTAAAATTTTCAACTCAAACTAGTGAACCAAACGGAGCCTGAATGTTAAGGGAAAAACTTAAAAGATAGAAAATGAACTTTTCCTACTGATAGAGTAAGTATTTCAAGGATAAAAACTTGATCACCAATATTCGTTAATTATGGATATTTAAGAAGGTATTTGAATTTTCTTGACCTGTGATTAACAGAGAGCGGAATGGATCAAGTTCCTGGGAAGTTTTGCAAACCTCGAAGATCGAGCCAATCGAGTATACAATGCAGTACGTCCCAAACTATTCCTTTTTGTTTCGATATAATATGGATCTTTTATTTTACATTGTCAGTAAGACTAAAAATTTGTATTATGCAACGGAAAAACTGTTTCAGTCATAAATTTAAATCATTGAAAAATCAATACAAACGGCTAAAACAATAATTCTTATTGATAGTGTAAAAACTATAGAAATTACCATGCATTTATCCTATTTTATTTACGTAGTTAATCATTTTTCTGTTGCAGGTTAAACAGAATTATCTATGCTTGACTAAGGCATCTTCGGGCAGGGCTTCATTCAAACCAATCGTCGCTTGGATGGATTATAACAATGTACCCAAAATTAAAAAAAAAAAAAAAAAATTGTATAGTGAATTAGAGCATCTCACATCTATAATAGCAGTTCAATATACATACATATATATATATGTGTGTGTATATATATATATATATATATATTTTATCCTGGTTTCTGATTTTTGCTGAATTAACCAGATTAATAAGTTTTTGTTTACTAATGAGATTTCGTTTTGCAGGGTATATGGTCTTTTGCAAAAGAAACATACAAGTTAAAGGTACTAAAATTGTTCAAAAACCACGTTTTAATGTGAAAGCTAGCAATACACTATATATAGTCTATTTAGGTGGACAAGTTCCATCTAAGAATTTGAGGGGGGCCAAAATTGAGGGGTCTTTTTTTTTTTTTTTTTTTTTTTCGGTTCATTTTTTAGTTTTTTGAATCCCTTGGAGAACCCAATCCATTTCTTCAACTACTCCATTTCTTAATATCCTTCCACTAATCGGCTCGATCACTGTATTTAAAATTGAGTTTATTTTTTTCCTTTTCTTTTAGAAGGATGTTGAATCCCATAGAACCTGCCAATCTGCCTATTCCTTTCTATTAAAAAACTGTAGGTTATAAAATCCTTCCACAGATCACTCCACATGTATCCTTCGTTTTACTTTTCTTTCCTATTAAACCGCTCTCTTAATGAATAGTGTTTGCATCTTAGGCATGTAAAGAATATTGGTGAATGCTGCGTCAATAGAAGAATTTATGAACGTTTGTCTCATGCATTAAAGTGGTGAACCAAGGACTAAATTTTTGGAAGTAACTAAGTTTTGAAATAAGGTGCATAAAAAAAATTTAATTATAACTTCCTGTCTTGTTGTTTTGAACAGTTTGTGGAAGACGCTGGAGGAGAGAATGTTGATGATTCTATCAACAACATGAGCTATAACATCTCTAATCCCGATGACTTCGAGCAATTGCATGCCATCCTTTGTGTAAGTTGACCACTTTTATACCTACAATTCTCACACGAAAAGTAAGAAGTTTCATATGATTGTGCTCCGTCCGCTCTGTGTAAAGTCAACTCTGCATGAGAACAAATATGAGACCCACATCTTTATAAATTAAGAGCTACATAGTTGACTTTGTACGGATTTGAATAACTGTCTTTCTTTCATTATTAAGGTACTTAATTTGAATTTATCGTTGCATTACTTTCATATACTTCATTTATTATATGTATATCTGATTTGTAGTATTTTATTTTAATACTTGACTTAGGTTTTCATTTTAACTTTTTTATTTTTATTTTTGCCTTCTTGTAGACGGTGGATGTGATTATTGATGAGACATTCACTTCAGATCCGGTTGGGTACAATATGTCGACCTTCCTCCAAAATACAAATGTTGAAGATCACTCTTGTTTTGCTTTCCTCACAAACAAAAGCTTGTGGAGATACGACAAAAGAATTCCCAACTCAAACACCCTTGGTAAACTACTTTTGATCCTTTAATTTAATCTCTACTTAGTTATTTAAATTAATAACTCTTAACATGTAAAATTCTCTTAACGGTAACCACAATATTTTTGAAATTATGATTTAATTGGTGATTTGAGCATATACTCAATAATTCTATGTGTATACATCCACAAAAACAATTTGTAATAGTACGAGACCTGATAATTTTATTATTTGTCATGTAACATTGTATATATAGGAACGCATGTGTTCCATATTTATTGTGTTCTTTGATGTGTGGATGTACATATGATTTCTTTTTTATAAATTATTTACACATATGAATTTTCTTTGCCTGAAAAAAAAAAAAAAAATATATATATATATATATATATAAATATATATCAGATTGGTTCAATGGAGCAGTTTCTCAACCACAACTGGCTTTGGCGGATATTATTGAAGCTTTATTTCCTACAGGAAATTACACTACCACATATTTTAGAAATCTTGCAAAGGTAGGCCTATTTATGCATGAGCTGAAAGATGCTTAAAAGTCTATAAGAAATTAAAGGTTTCTATATATATAGATATATGTGTGTATGTTGTCTTTATAAACTCAAAGATGAAGATCTTTAAGGTATAATAATCTTAAAAAATACGCTTCCATGATTTTTTTTTTAAGCCTTAAATCTATATCAAAAACTGTGTGTTTTGTGTTTTTTTTTTTCTTTAATGTGATTTTGACTAGATTCAATGGTAAAAAAACATACATTATGGGTATGAAGCCCCATTATAAAATACATTTCTAATAGAATATATATAGATATATGTTTTACTAATTTCTAATATATTGTTAACATGCAGGGTGAAGCAGTTGTAACCATTGGCCCTGACACGTGCGATAGGGATGTATCCGCAGCTATGGAGCCAACGATAGTTCCTTGTGTATTGTAGGAAGGATAAAAGTCTTATATATACATATATATATATACACACACGCACACTCACATATACATGACTAAATATATATATATATATATTTTGGATCTTTCCAAATTCTTAAACTTCTAGGGTTAATAATTTGTCAAGTGATCATGTTATATTGTTTTGAAACAAAGACTCAATTTTGATTCATTTAAAACAACATCATTCAATCACCTTAATTTAGCAAACTTGAGGTGTCTAAGCCCAGCCGAATTAGTGGTTATTGTTAGCAATATATGGGAACAAAATCAATGACTAGCAATTATGCTAATCTTAGATATAAGTCGTTTACATTACTGCCAATAAGATATCATATAATAATGTTTTTAGGGATATTTATATTTACACAAAACTCACAGATATATTACTATGTTGTGTGTCCACAAACTTAGGTCTAGAAGAAACTGTTCATCCAAATATACTCACTAAAAGCCACTACGAATCTCTAAAATACCCCATATATATGTACGTATTAAAAACTTTTTGCTCATCTCCAAAAGCCAGCGACTAAATATCCAAAATTACAACACTAAGTTCTATGACAGGTTTTACATATATATATATATATATATTTGTTTTCTTTAATATTCTAACTTTGAGTTACCGTTTAATGTAGGCATTAAAGACATGAATGATATTTCTTTCTTTTTCTTTTTAATCATTCAATTCACTAATTAAAAGTCCGCTGAATAATAATAATAATAATTTTAATAGTAGTAGTAGTAGTAATAATAATAATAATAATAATAAATAAATGAATAAATAAATAATAATAAACAACGTGGATGCAGAACATATATCTATATAAATTGCTCAATACCTTGCATTCTTTAAATTACAAAACCAACCCTTTATATGTCTAGGCGCTTAATTAAAAGTTTACCCATAGGGTTAGATTTAGTCAAAATTGAATATAAGTGTTGACCTGCAAATTAGGTTGGAGATAATAATATAAAAAAGAGATTAGTCATGGCAAACCAGATATTATGTCTAACCTTTATCATATCAACTCAATTAAAAAGTGGTGAAGGGGAAGATTTAAATAAAATTGCGATATGAAGAAATGCAATTGACAAAATGAAGAAATGCAATTTTGCAGTTTATTAGAATGTAAGAACTTTCTATGTTGTACATGTGTTCATGGCTGATTATCTTTAACTACTTTTTTTTGGTAAATAAATTGTCTTAATTAATCAAATCAACTCCTTAATGTGTTGTACTTGAAATAGCCATCGTACCTAAAAATAACTAATGTTTTAGTATTTTTGTTCTTTATATCCAGGATTTTAAGCTGTAACATTTAAACCTAATTTCAATACCTTTTAAACTCTATCACTCTTTTTTTTTTTTTTTTTTTTTTCAAGACTCTAAGCTCCTTGTAGCTTTTATTATCTACATTTCTAAATAAGGTTGGAGAGTATTTTATATCCGCTGGAAGCTGCAACAAATAACTTGTGTATGAAGAGTTGAGTTATCTTACGTATTGGCTTCTTTTCTTTGTATTTACCATTGCAAAAAAAAAAAAAAAAAAAAAAAAAGCAATATATATACAACCTCTGATTTTCTAAAATCTTCATATGGTCAAAATTTGGTTGTATTGTGGAAAATTTAATATGTTAATTATGAGTTAGTTCAAATCTTGCCTTTACAAAACTTGGGGAGGGATGGAATGATTATGATTCATTTGTATTACACATTCATTTTATAGTAGGTTTAAATATATTTCAATATGCGTTTCAATGTCCCTTTTAATTATTGTATTAAGGTGTATTTCAATATTCATATTACATTGTATTACACACTATTAATTTGACCAATATATATATATATATATATATATATATATAATAACAGACTACGAATCTCCAAAACGCAGTATTTTCACTCGCTTTGGTTGACATAAAAAGAGATGAAAGGAGAGGACTGATCCCTTATTCAGTTGTTTGCGTCGGAGGGAGAGGACCAATTCCTTATACAATAACTATAGATACACAATTCCACCAAAAAACTATAGATACACAATTATTCATATTCATCCAATTAATGCTCTCTCAATTATATTATTGTTCACATTCTCTCTCTTTCCTAAGTTTTCCATTCTTCTTACTCCTCTACCCCAACTATTAGTGATCAAAATTAGAGTTATATGATAAATAATAATACTAATAATAGTTATTATTATAAGCATAATGATAAATCGCTTCCCGTTCCTGAATTTTCTTGATAACTCACATCATAAGACCAGACAAAATAAATAAATAAATAAATAAATAAAAATCAGGAGATCGCGATTCATATGAACAAAAAATGTCAAGGTACTAATTAGAACTGTAATTCTTTGTAAATATATAGATAATGCTAGTAAAGCTGGCAATTTCCAAGCACCAAGTTTGTTTATCAGCTAATACTCTGGTACTTAAATTCGTCTGTCTAAGAATCCCAACAGCTGGTATCCCACCAAAAAGATGTGGTTATAAGATTATATTATACTAGTTGGTGTATGTTGCGCATATATAATATATATATATTTACTTTGATGCAATTTTAACCAGGTAGAATAATAAATAAATAAATAATGTGTACTACCAATATAGGATCTTATCGTAGAAAGATCTTTTTAACATATTTTATTTTTATTTTTATTTTTTGCGATTTCTAATATAATGTTAAAATGCCAGGGGAAGCAGTTGTAACCATTGGACTCCTGACAGGCGATAGGGATGTTTTAGTTTCCTTGTGTCTGTAGAAGGACATAATTATATACATACATATATATATTTATATATGTATGAATGTGTGTGTATTTATATTCCTGATCTTCCTAAATTTGTCAATTGATCATGATGAATTCTTCTGAAATAAAGACCCCATTTATGTTCATAAAAGACAACATCATTCAATGAACATTAGCAAACTTGAGATATCGAGGTCCAATCATAGGGAAGCCAAATTAGTGACCATTACTAGTTGCAATATTATTGGAACAAAATCGATTAATGACGGGCAATTATGCTAATTATTGTCGATAGATTACACTAATGCCAAGATATCATATATAATTGTATTTGTAATTTACTGATACTTGGGCATTAAATATTACACGCATATACACACGATTTTAAATAGTGTGTTTCAAAATTTTATAGAGTAAATTGTTATATTAGTTTCTAAATTTTAAAGTTTGTGTTCATTCTCTATTTTTCATACCTAAGTGATTTTAAACTATTAAAAATATTTTTATAATTGTCTTTTTGTTTATTTTTTAGACATATCTATTAGTTAACGTCACTTTTTTTAATTAAATTATTGATGGATTTCGTTTAAAAACTAACATAAATGACTGCTGTAAAAACGTTTTAACAACTTTATATTATTCAAATCAGGGAAAGAAAAAATAGAATTAAAGTTGCATAAACTAAAAAGTTTAGAGACTATACAAGCAATTTATCTACTAGTTATCCATTTATACTCACCAAAAGCCACTATAAAATATCTAAAATATCACATATACGTACGTGTTTAAAATTTTACTCCAGAAGGCAATGACATGTGCCAAACCTTCCCTCCCATCGATGTGAACCGATGGAAGATCAAAATTTATTCTAAATTATTACTGTGATATGTTTTACGATAGGTTTGACAGAGTTTTTATGTAGTTAAAAAGAAAATTAAATTAATATTCCAACTTTCAATTTAATTACCATTAGATAGTCTTTTAAGACACGAATAAGATTTTTTTTTCCTTTTTTTAATCATTCAATTTCATAATAAAAGTCTGTTGAATAATAATAATAATATTAATATTAATAATAACAATAATAATAATAATAAACATGGATGCGGAACACATATAAATAGTACGAAAAGTTCTACAACCATGCATGCAAGTTAATTTAAGGAGTTTTTTTCTGAACAAAAGAAGGAAAAAAAGGAAAAAAATAAATAAATATGGAGGAGAAATGTATAGAAATACTAAAATTAGAGAAGTAATGTGTTGGTGATAATCTCGTTTATGCTAATTATACAATGTATAATTGCACTATTATATGCGCAGGCCCCTTCCTATCCATTATATGTAGCTTCTAATAATAATCTGCATATAATTCCTTCCACAAAAGTTGAATTTGATAATAAATATACAAATCTTCCTAAAGCGATGGTCAGAAAATGCAGTGAGGCGGCCAAAAGTGCTTGCGAAAGACATTTGAGTAATAAGCTTCTGTATTTGCAATGTTTTAGTTCACGTTACACAGATTGCACAAACCAAATTCCTCAACGACTATGACCATGATAATGGAACAACATAAAGGTAAAGTATTTTAACATCTCTCTCTCTCTCTCTCTCTCTATATATATATATATATATATATCTATATATATCGATCTATATATATATATATATATATTTTGTTAACTTTTCTTCCTTATATTAGGCATGGAATAGTTTTGCTCAACCTTGCATTCTTTAAAATCACAAAATCATATATATATATATGTATCTATATATCAATCTATATATATATATATATAAATTTTGTTAACTTTTCTTCCTTATATTAGGCATGGAATAGATTTGCTCAACCTTGCATTCTTTAAAATCACAAAATTATATATATATATATATATCTCTATATATATCGATCTATCTATGTATATATATATATATATATATATATATTTTGTTAACTTTTCTTCCTTATATTAGGCATGGAATCGATTTGCTCAACCTTGCAGTCTTTAAAATCACAAAATTATATATATATATATATATATATCGATCTATATATATATATATACATTTTGTTAACTTTTCTTCATTATATTAGGCATGGAATAGATTTGCTCAACCTTGCATTCTTTAAAATCACAAAATAACCCTTTGTAGTCTTGAAAATTTACCCATTTTATGATAACTCTCATATACATAGAGATAAGTATTGCCTTCAAATGAGGTTAAAGATAATTATATATATTATAAATGTTAGTCATGGTAAACCATATATTATGTCTAAACTCATAACATCAACTCAATTAAAAAGTGTTAAAGTGGAAAGCTTTTAAACGAATTGACAATATGAAAAAAATGCTTTTGAAGTTCATGAGAATGCATTTAACAACTAATTTTGTTGTACATGTATCGTTCAAGGATAATTATCTCTTTAATTAAAATTTTTTAATAGACAAATCATCTTTAATTAATTGAATCAAGTTTTGGTACTTAAAATAGCCATCATCTCTAGAAATAGCTTTTCCTTTTGCATTTTTTTCTATATATCCAGGACTCATTTTTAAGCTATAACATTTGTTTTTTTCAGACTTTAAGCTCCTTATAGCTTTAAAATCCAGAGCCCTAAATAAGGTTGGAGAGTATTTATCTATGTATGCTGGAAGCTACAATAATAACATGTATTTGCTTCTTTATTTCTTGTTTACTATTTACCATGAAAAGAGTTTGGTTGTATTGTGGAAAATGAAAATGGTAATACTAAGCTAATTATATCAAATCTTGCCTTTACAAAGCTTGAGGGAGGGTTTATGGGACAGAAGATTAGCTTTTATTTTGTAAACGTAAGAGCTAAATAAATAAATTAATTAACAAGATTAGTCGTTCTAAAACTAGCACGAATCGCTTTGGCTAAGAATGAGAGATGGAGGGAGAGGACCGATCCCTTATTCGGTTCCCTTGAGGACCGATCCCTTTTCCGGTTCCCTTGTTTGGTTGGAGGGAGAGATGACGCCCTTTCTGATCAACCTACATTAATCTAATCCCTCCACCAATATAAGCTTTGAACAAAAAAATGTTTTAGCTGTTAAAAGCATTAGTAAATATTAAGAAAAAGGTATACAGCAGAGTTTACATGATGTATAATAAGAATTACAAAAATTATAAATCGGTCACTTCCCGTCCTTCAATTTTCTAGATAACTGATATCAGACGAGACAAAGATGACCAGGTGATCGATTCGTGAACAATGGCAAGGACTACAAACTGTAATTCTTTGTAAACATACTACCAAAGATGGCTGTCTCTGAAGCACTAAATTTGGTTTATCAGTAATAATCTAGTACTTAATTTCGTCTGTCTAAGAATCACAACAACTAGTTTCCCACTAAAAGATGTGGTTATATAAGATTATCATACTAATTGGTATACAAAATCCAATAAACTAACGCAGTACCTGTAGTTATATTACCCTTTAAAATATACAGACAAAAGGCTCTTGTGAAAGGTCTTTCAAGACTTGAAGTAGGATAAGTAATGAAAAATCCTAGTTAATCTGTCCTGCCGGGTTTTTGTTCCATGACAAGTAGGACGGATCTCCAAGAGGCCTGCATAAAAAGGCAGACAATTCTTAAGAACACACCCCTCAATTATATACAAGTCGATAAGAAAAGAAGAATAATGAAAGTACTTAATTTGCAAATCTTGTTAATGAAACCCATTAGTTGTAGCAACTTAAGCGAGGAACATTGACGGCGTCTTTAAGCTTTACAAACATGTAATCCTCAAGATTTAGTACAGTGGTTTTAGGACAGATTAAAGATTTCACAGGGAAAGACAGATTTTCAATGAAAGAAATACGTTTATGTTCCAAAATATGCTTTGTACAGATGTTTTCTGGACGACCTGCCGACCAAAAAGTTTATGTTGGGAAAAATATTTCTCTACGGAAGTTGAGGTTTAGAAACGAATTTTGTTTGTTGGAAAAATCTTCTGTTTTTTTTTTGAGTAGTGAAAATACACATCTTACAAGCACACCAGTTTCGTGTGTATACTCACCTTGGGTTGATGACGTACAAAAGAATGAAGGCAATAGCCAAGAACAAGCAAATTCCACCAACCGTAATGTATGCAATGCCTAGAAAGTCATTCTTTCCGCCAATCCAACTAGTGGTCGAAAGTACCAGCCTTTTTTTGCCACCAAAACTGTATGTGTTATAGTTGTTCTCTATTACTACAGTTACTTCATCGTCAGCTTCAAGGTCCACTTCTATCTTCCCATATAGCTTCCTGAAAGTTGGCAATGCTGCGGTTCTCATCCACACAATAAGATCCTCTTGCTGGCTCAACTGTTGCATGAAGAACCCATAAATATTTATTCTAAAACAAAACCATAACACTATTTCATATTTGGACAGTCTCATCTTCGTAAAGTTTTTGTATAATTACCCTATGATGTTGATGTTATCCGACAGTAAAACACAGAGCAGTACCAGTATTGAGCATCTTTTTTACACCATACTAAAGAGGTCTTCTTTATATAAAAATAATATCTCAAGAAGATAAAAATTAGCAAGTGATGCTGTTATTTATACCGGTATGTTGGCATTGAGCTTTGCGCCGCCAATTAGACCACTACTCTGAAAGTTCTTGGGGTAGACATCAGAGCCAAACTTATGCTCTTGGTCACTCTTCCATGCAATGTCCTTTTTGGTGACATTAAGTTCCAAGTCTTTCACTGAAAACCTGTAGGTGTCATTAAACAAACTCCAGGCAATGAGGCCACATGGAACAATTGGAGATTTATTTGTGGTATCTTCAGGTTTACATGATTCTGTTCGTCTTCATATGCTTTGCTCCGCAATTGTTTATCGCTCCGACTTTTAACATATCTGGAATAAAAATCACATTCCAGATGAGGAAAGGGGTCGATATGTTTCAGAAAATTTCAACAACAAAGCAGAGAAAGATGATTCATTATATAAACAAGAAGCGTTGAGATCTGACTATATAATCTGACTTCAAAAAGGAAGCAATAAAGATCAGATCAACCAGAGAGCTTTTGAAGTTGAAATGAAATAAGCTTTAAAAGTTAAAATACAAATACATAGATATGTATATGTATATTAAGTATGTAGATGAAAATCAGAATAAAGAGACGGATTAAGTTTTCAGCCACAATTCTAATCTTGACTCAAATAGTAAATGAAGAAAAATGATGTAATCAAGAATTCAGTATGATATCATGCTACATTAATTTCAATTTGAATATCTGATTTTCAGTTATCTTCTGTTTTTAATGCAAAACAACAGCAGCATATAGATCTCACTATTTCTCAAATCAGTAGTGTTGCTAAACAAGGATGGTACTGTGTTTGGATAAAGGTACTTCACAAATCTAAAAATAAATCATGACAGAAAATTGGTATTCGGCTTTCATTTTAAACTAAATTTCTTGTTTTTGTGTACATCCTATTCTCAGAGCCAGCTCTCAGTGTTCTATTTAGTTTACATGATCACTGTCATAAAAAGAAACTCTGTAAACTTTTATAAGTGAAATTAACCATAGAAGAAAAACAAAAGTTTAAAGCCACAGATGGGTACAAAACAAGCAATGTAATCTACAAGCGCAGAGGAAAACAAGAATAAAAACCAGAAGGAAACACAAAGATGAACAGCCAATCATCATGTACACCTATGCAGTTCTCGAAAATGACAGTCTAAAAGTTTCTCAAATGAGTTCTCCAATCGTTTCAATATCCGAAACCTTTTCACTCAAATACTCCTAGTAGCCAAGAACGGGAGGCTCTATAAACACCTCACTGATCCTTAACACAAAATTTTCATGGCCTAAAGCCATTTTCGTGGCCTTTCTCAGATAAAACCTGCAATATCTTCCTTAAATTGTCAAAAATAGAAAATGCCAGAGAATTCATACAGCTTTACAAATTGGCATATCCCTTTATGCTATACTGCAATCTCTTTCTCTTTCCCATGGCTAATATCAATCTATTTTCCTGAACCACAAACCTTATGATCTAAGTGGTTCGCCATCGTTCAAAACTGTACACAGCCGGATAAAATGAAATAATATCTGACTGTCCTACATGAGGTTTTTAAGTTCAACTAACAACTAATCATTTAGCCAACTCTCAAAGATAACACGAAAAGCCAAAAAAAAAAAATTATAAGAATGAAACATAAAATTTGTCAGTCTAAATAATGTTCTGAAAATCATGGTGTCCCAACCTAAACCGAGGATAACATCAAACCTGTCCTATACTAACCTCTACTCTATATATAAGAAAACCAAGCCTCGCTTACTCTATACATAGGCAACCAGAAAAGCTGAAGGTACAGGAAAAAGAAAATAGCAATTACCGTCGATGATTCTGATAGAAATTATCAAGTTGATAATAGATAAAAACAGGACTCTTCATTTGCTTTGGGACCTGAAATAGTATTAATGAAACACAAGTTTAATTTTCAAAAGAAATCTGCTGAAACTCTCTCTCTCTCTCTTAATGAACACGAACGAAGTGAAATTTGTACTTACTGTAAATTTCTTAACACATGTCTTGTTTGTTTCAGTGCTTTGGATATAGCCAAGCGAGTTTTTGGTATAATTAGCAGGAATGCAATCGTGATCATAACGTTCCATAATCTCCACCACCTTCAGGTCCAAGATTTCTCGTTCAATTAATGCCAATCAAATTACAAATGAAAAAACTTTAAAATAAAAAATAAAAAAGAACCTTTTCTTTTTTGGAAATGAAAAAGAACACCTTTCTCCAAACAACATAATAATAAAAATGAATAAATAACACGGGCAATATATAAATATATATGTGTATACATACACGTTCAGAAGCGAACAAGGAGGCAAGGCCAATGGGGATGAAGAGAATGCCAACGGCTAAGAACGTTGAGATTACCTAATAGAATGATAAACCCAGAAAATAATATCAACAAGAAATTATGACGCAGGCAAAAAAATGGCACAACACATAGAATCTGAATTTAAAAAAGAAAAGAAAAGAACAGAAAAGAAGAAAGAAAAAAAAAAAAAAAAAAAGCCGTAAAATCAACATATACCCATCCAGGGGTTAGAATTGGTTTGCAAGCAGGAAGCTCTTGCTGTGAGAACTAGAATCTGCAACCAAAAAAACCCAGAAAAATTCATAAGGGTTCAAACCACACGACAAACCAAAAAATAAATAAATAAATAAATAAAATGCAGAATATGAAATTCCAATGAAAAAAAAAACAGAAAAAGAAAACCCAAAATGCTTAGAATGTTGAAACTCAGAATGCTAAAATTCATAGAAAAAACCATCCTAATTGAAAAAAAAAATAAAAATAAAACAGTGATCAGGGAAAGTTACATTTGGGTTTCTTGGAATTCTTTTTAGGAGTGGAAGAAGATGAAGGAGAGGCTCCATCTTTGCCACTTCCAGAGGTCGACGCAACATTCGGGTTCATCATCATCTTCTTCTTCTTCACTTCTTCGCCTTCTTCTTCTTCTTCTTCTTCTTCCCTTTATTTTCTTACACAACTTTTCAATATTGCATGGAAGATGGAACAAAATATTATTATATATGTGATGTGATGTGAATAATATCTGTGATGTGTTAATGAGAAATGAGGCACAGTGACCGTACAAATGGCTTTTTCTTATTTTATTTATTTTTTTATTTTTTGGTAGATGGTTAATTAATCAGACTTGAAAAGTTGTAATTACTTGTTTGCCCTTATTCATTTTCCCTTTGGTTTTTGTTGCTGCTTCTCGATCGAATTTTCAGGATTTCACTCTTGGCTTTTGAATTTTAGATTGCTCTCTTGTTTGATCAATTTCAAGTTTCCTTTAGCCACCCAAAACAATTTTTTTGTCTTATATTTTTTCTTTTATAGAGCGTAACCTTTTTTTTTTTTCCTTTTGCTTTCACCATGACTTGTTCATGGCCGTTGCTTTCACCATAAATGGTTCATGACCTTCAACTGTGCAAGAAGAAGAAGAAGAAGAACAATGGGTATGATATAGAAGAAGAACCAACAATGTACTATTATACAATACATTAACACATTACTTAGCCAAAAATTGATTGACAGATGATTGACTCTTACTCTTAGTCAATCATTGATTGACTCTTAATCAATTAATGATCAGTATCATAGAATTTATAACAAATAATCAATCAATGATTAACTGTTGATTAATCACTGATTGACTTTTAAGTTAATCACTGATTGACTCTAAGAAGAGTCAATCCACTAATCAGTATCACAGAATCCACAACAAATGGTCAATCATTGATTAACTTTAGTCAATCAATGATTAATTGTTATTAATTACTGATTAACTATAAGTTAATCACTGATTGATTCTAATTGACTCTAAGTTAATTATTGATTGACTTAAATTAATTACCGAATTGACTCACAATTTCATTATCTCATACTTCACAAAAAATAATAATAAACAATCAATCATTGATTGACTTACAATTTTATTATCTTTAGTGAAATTTAGGTTTTTATTCTGAAAAATTTATTCAATCATTCAATTGATTTCAAATACTTTCTCAAAATTCAATAGTCATTCAATTCTAATCACAAATCAATTTACCATCAACAACGAAAAATAAATTAATAAAGAAATTGATGGGTTGTGAGATGTTGGGGTGGCTGAGACTAATAGGGTAGGTGTGACGGATGGAGAGTGGCTGAGACCGATGGGTGGAGACGACGATTGAAGATGTTGGATGGTGTGACAGTGGTTGCATGGTAGCTAGGAAGGCAAATGGGGAGAGACATGAATTTTCATGGTCATTTTTGGTGAAGATTTAGCAGAGGTGAGCAATGTTTTGAGCGACAATTGTGAGATACGACGATGAGGACGATGGTGAGCGCGACGGTGAGCAACGATGACGATGGCGAGCGGCCACGACAAGCGCAACAGGGAACGATGACGGTGAATGGCTGTTTGGCTATTGTTTTTGGGGAAGAATTTTGGAGAAGATCGGCTATGGTGATATTTTTATTGAGACTAGAGGGAGTGGGTTTGTGAGTAGAGTACAGGGTTAGTTTACTTAAAGGGTATTTTTGTCATTTAAATTCGATTAAAAAGAAAAAGTAATTCAATTAATTATAAAAAGTTTGGGTCATTTGGTTTAAATGGGGCCCACTGTTAGGCCATTTACCT
Organism: Ficus microcarpa; assembly: GCA_025413485.1. Lineage (NCBI taxonomy): Eukaryota > Viridiplantae > Streptophyta > Magnoliopsida > Rosales > Moraceae > Ficus > Ficus microcarpa. Next base: position 36,856,038 of record CM046379.1, read on the forward strand.
CTAAATTTATTTTTTTGTTTTTTGTTTTTTTTTTTTTTCATAAAGATATTTCCTTTTTGTTTTGTTTATTTTTGTTTGTCCTTTTTTTTTTTTTTTCGGTTAGTTTTGCAGGAGCGCAACAACCGGTCTCGTCTCCCGGTCGTATGGGCCAACTCCAACTCCATGGAAGTTGTCATCTCGCACTAATTGGGCTAAATTTCATTTGACTTGGTTTTCAGTTGACGAGGTTATTTAATGGGCCGGCTTACTGGTTGGGCACGAGAGAAACATGTTGAAGGTAATGCCTCGAAACGAGTATATATATAAAAATATTATCCCATCTATATTGGCTTTGGAATTTTTGATTAAAAATCTAAATCAATAATAAATTGAGTAAAAATTCTAAACATGTACATTAAAATGACTATTTTTATAATTTCTTCTAATAATGCTAAGTACAACGCGATTTTACGTTATTTTAACTTCTTCCTAAAGGGACTTAGCCAAACAAATTTAGTAAATAAATCGGACTTGACCTAAGTTTTTGAATACGAGTCCGTTAAGAGCACGATAAATTAAACTCAATAGTGCACAGTAAAATAATAATCAATGTCATTTATTAAAATAATTCTTTTGTATCTTAATTTAAATTGACTTTTTGCTTGACACATTGGTTCTTTTTTTTTTAATAATTATTTTGAAAAAATAAAATAGCAATATTTTTATTAAAAAATAATAATGTTATTCTTTTGTACTTAGTTTTCTTGTTTGTCCTCAAAATTTTTTTTTTTAAATTCACACGATACCACAAGTCATGATAAGCATTGACGAATCTAGAAATTTCTCTTAATGGGAACACATAGGAGGAGAAAATTTTTAAAATTAATAACTTTATAAGATAAAAATTTTAATATAAGAATAAGTTGAGCGTTATAGGACACATTTGAGGGGGGAAAAAACTTTTAAGTGGGGATTCATTTGAGGTAAAAAAAAAACTTTTGAGTGGGGGAAAATTACAAAATTTTAAGAAAAAATAGAGATATAATTTAAATTTCAAAAAATTGAGGTGGGGCATGTGCCCCCGGCCCTAATGTAAATCCGTACCCGGTGACAAGAAATAAATACCTTTGTAAATCATATTGTTAATGGGTTCAAACCAAATAGATTGAATGGGCACAACCCAACCCATTTAACATTTTTCCCCGTTTAATTATCATTTTAGAGATGCCAAACTTCTAAATTGATCAAAAAAAATTTTTTTTCTAATGTGTTAAAATTTATTGTTGTTATCATTTCAAACATGTTATTTCGTAAATGACATAATCCGATTTTAGACCTTTTTTTTATTTCGAAGATTTTTTTTTTTTTTTTTGAGACTGAAAGAAAACTTTTTCAAACATGTTTAAAATGAAAGAAATGGGTGAATTACACAAGTAACCAAACTATGACCCTCCTTTTAGAATCACCAAATTTATTGACAAATTAGGACCATATAATGAATAGTGGAAAATGTCTTGTCATTACCAATTTTCGGTTTGCAAAATATATATATATATATATATATATTTACATAGTTGGCTAAAAACTGATATTTAAAAGGATCTACTGAAAACTACAGCGTTGACATAAATATTGTTATTGGAAAAAAGAGAAATTATTAGTTAAAAAAAAAAGAGAGAAATTATGTCAGATAATACTTTTTCGAGCCTATTTAAAAAAAAGTTATTTTTAAAGCAATGATTGACTCATAAATCATTAATAAACATTGATTAAACACATATCATAGTTGTCAACTAGTTTATGTCAATTATTTACAAAAAAAAAAAAAAAAAAGTTTATGTCAATTAGGGATTGACCATCAGTGATTAATGTTTTTAACAATAACCAACAACGCTTCACTATTTTAATAAAACTTGCGACATTTATTAAAAAATATATTTTAAAAATTTTCATTTTTTTTCACATGTCTCTTTAAAACAAAAATTAATAAGTATACTGTTGATTAAAAAAATTCACAAAAAAATTAAAATGATTTGGTTTAGTTTGGTTTGGAGTTTTTTTAAAAGAATTTTAAATTTTTTCTCATAAAATATGATGATAAACATTAGCAACAATCGGATTCATATTAACATACTTATTGAATAAATTTAAGACACAAAAAATACAGCAATTCTTTTTTAACATAAGCTATTTATTATCCAAATCTTGAAGTTTATGGAATGATTGTGAAAATCAAAAAGATTAGATATTGTGGTGAGAGAGAAAGGAATATAAATTTTCAAAAACACAAATTAATCTATCTATTAATTTTTTGTGCTCTTGAGTCCTGACCATTGCAAGTTGAAGCTGGGCACTTGGGCCATTGCAATTGAAATCAATCAAATTTCTCATCTTTATTTAATTATCTCTACATATTTCAAGTTGCATATATCTTCCTATCTATAAGTCCTTTTTTTTTTTTAGTTTGAAAGAAAAGCTTCAAAGTTGTAATTTATTAAGGACCTGTTTCGGGTAATATCTGGAGATGGTGTTTCGTAAGTTAAGTTGAAAATATGTGTTTGAGAGGAAAATTTTAAAAAAAGTTATATGATATAGAAAAATTTTGCTAATATTTAAAATATGTTTGAAAAAAATATGCAAAATAAATATTGTCTTGTTCATCTGATCGATACAAGCATTTTAACATAAAAATAATATTTTTTAATGATGCTTCTTGATTAAACATGGATTATGCTCTGCTTAATTTGGGGGAGTTACAAACCTACCTCAATACCACCTGAAAGCAATTCTCGCATTCTCGTTTGTCCAGTGTCTATCCAATAGTTCAAAGGAAACCATTTTTGTGAGTGGTGGCTGCTTTTACACATACGGGAATTAGCCTTATAATTTCCCAAAATTAACCTGGTTGTATTCTGAAATTACCAAAAATTAGAAGAAGGAAAACAACATGTATCTTTGTCATTGCAGAAGAAAAAGAGAAATAATGTATTTATTCATCATCGCAATGTCTTCCAACTCTCTATTCTTTCTCTCTTTAAGCATAATTTTTCATTTATATAAAATTTCTCCCAAAACAACATATATAATTATTTTCAATTATAACTATTCTTATTGGCATTGCGGAGACATGTTAGTTTGCAGTAACCATTAAATCTGACCATGCAACTAGGAGGCTCAAAGATTTAAAAACATACAACTATTATAGTTTTTAAAAGATGATTGATTGCTTTGGTCGTGCAATATAAGAAAACAACTCTTTGATAACGATCCTTTTAGTGATGACGAAAGTTGTCGTCTAAAATTGAAATACTTATCGTCGCTAAAAGCATTTCATCCCTTACACACAAAAAAAAAAAAAAAAGAGTTTTGTCAAACAAGTTTATTGTTGTTAAAGGTTTTAATGACGACATATCGTTGTTAATGTCACTTAAAACTCTTAGTAGCTAAATGTAACAAAGAATAATCACTCATTAATTATTTGTTCACAACAACATTATGTTCTTACTAAAAGTGGTTGAAATTAATTTTAAGATGGTTTAAGTTATTATTTAGAAGAGAAAGGTAAAATAGTCACCGGTTTTACGTTTGAAAACAATTTCTCAATCTATATTTTTTTGGTAACTAGTACACATGCATAATTTATCTAATATATAAATTTTACCCCAAAACAATATATACAATTGCTTTAAATTTTAACAATTTCTTATTGTTACTGTAGGGATATGTTATTTGCGAACATTATCCAAATATGCATGAGTATGAGGCTCAAAAATCCAAAAACATGCGACTATTATAGCCTTTAAAGGATAGTTGATTGCTTTTGTCGCTGTATACATTGATTGACACTACAAGAAAAAGAAAATGACTATTTAATGACAACGTTTTCAGCAACAACAAATGTGACTGTTATAGCATGCAAAGGATGATTGATTGCTTTAGTCATTAGATGACATTGATTGGCATTTGAAAAAAACAATTCTTGAACAAAGGCAAAAGTTACCATGAAAAACGAAATATTAGCGTAGACAAGTTAACACTAAAAATGAAATATTAACGGTGACTTGTCATCATTAAAATAATATTTTCTCTCTCTTTTTTTCTTTTTTCTTTTTTTTTTTTTCAATCAAACAAGTTTATCCTAACTATAAGAAAACAACTTTTTAGTGATAACAGTAGTTATTGCTAAAATTGAAATATTAGCGAAAACAAATTATTACTAAAAATGAGATATTAGCTAAGACAAGTCGTTGTTAAAAATATTTCTTCTCTTATAATTTTTTTTTTCCATCAAACAAGTTTGTCGTCACTAAAGGTGACCTTTAGTGTGATGAAAAGTTATAGTAGCTAAATTTAGCATCGATAATAATATACCAATTAATTTTTTATGGCAACATTATGTCATCGCTAAAAACAGTAAATAAAAATTAGCACTGTGTCGTTGTTAAATAATTTTTAGCGACAACTTTGGACCTTTTAGAAACAACATATGAGCTTTTGCATTTTGGGTTGTAGTCTGAGTGACATGAGGTGTATAAGAGACTTGACTACACTACATATTTTTGCTTCTTTTGCATTTTTATTCAGTCTTCCTCTTATAGAGATAAGGCTTTACATTGGAGTTGTGTCATTTTTATTTTTATGTGTTTTGTGTTTTGGTAAGCTTCACTTTGATTGTTATGTCAAAATATGTTTTGTTATTATGTTGTTTAATACTCAAGTCAATTAACTTAATTGATATGTTCAAGTATTTTAAGAATTTTATCTTATTTTCAAAAACATAAGATATATTATCCAATAAAAAATGTCATCCAATTTCATTATTATATGAAGCCATTGTCATTTGTTTTGGATATAGACTTAGAAAACTTGAAGCCCTGTGATATTCATCATCATAACATCATGCACTGTTTTATAAGATGTCATCCAATCATGGTTATTATACAAGTTGGACCTCGCTTTAGAAACCTAAAACCATTAGTGAGAAAATTTTTATTGATTTTGTTTAATGATATTTATTGTTTCATAGTACACTTATATATAATGCTATTGTTGATAATGTATCAAGTGTAAATGCTTGATTCTTTTTAACAAGTTTTGTGCCAATTATGCTATGGTTTTGACATAATATGGCATCAACAAGAATGATATCAAATTTTAGGATTTTTTAAATAGTTACAGAGAGACATGGGTAGATGAAGGATATAGAAAACTGTTAGGGTATTCAAAAGTTGCAGTCATGACACTCCTAATACTAAAGATATATTAAATTTGGTATTTTTTATTTCTCATTCTCGTTCTCGTTCTCTAGGGATAAGGTGCGGAATATGTCAATAACACAGACAAAAAATAGAACAAATATTGGTTTTAAGTTTCAAAACTAATTTATTAACTATTATGTAAGCATAATTTATCATGTCTATAAAATTTATTCCAAAACAATTTATACACTTATTTTCAATTTTAACTATTTTTATTGGCATTCATGGACATGTTGGTCTTTGGTTATCATTCAAACTTGTCTATGCAAGTAGGAGGGAGAAGAATATTTAACCCAAAAAATCAAACAAACAAAATCTCAATTGATCCACATACGTACAACTATTAAATCTTACAAAATTCTAACAAGTAATGATACAAGAAAAAGAAAAATTTACACTAAAAATTCAGATTACTTTTATCGTACGTTATAAGAAAACAACTATTTGGTTAAGGAGGTGTTTGGTGTGTTAGTTTGAGTTGAAATATTTTAGTTGTAATAGTAAATTTTTTTGAATTTTCGGAAAAGATAAAAATTTTTTTGAAAAAAAGACAAAAACTTTTTAGGAGAAAAACAAAAAAAAGTTTGAAATGAGTTGGAGTTGAAATGGTTGTCAAACAGGGTCTAAGACTTTTTTAGGTAGGACAAAAATTGTCGCTAGAAATGAAGTACTTATCATTGCTAAAAACGTTTCGTCCCTTACAAAAAAAAAAAAATTCCTTTATCAAACAAGTTTATCGTTGCTAAAGGTTCTAATGACGACATACCATTATTAATAATTGATGAACTGAATTGTCTATTAAATTTATGATCAATTAAGTGAAGAAAATCCTAACTCTATATATTTAAATCACAAATATACATATATAGGCCAAGGCAAAGTAACCTAAAAGATTACTAGACATATATTAAGAGATTACCTTAGCCTAATTTAGTGACAATAACTAATGGAAATAAGTCTTAAAAGCCCAAAATTAAATAGAAGAAAACCTAATTAGGGGTGTATACTTAGGTAACTCATTGTCACCAAGATGATAAAAATTGATTAATTAACTAAGAAATGAACTAATAAACTAATAAATATATATGACAAAATGAAATTATGTTAAGAAAGTTAACTAGTAATACTTGGTTATAAATAATTTGAAAATAATGAATTAAGCTAATAAGTAATTAAGAGTTGTGTAATCAAGATTATTATGTTAAGTAGTTACATAACTAAAACAGTTGATTAATTAATCATTAAATATCAATATTAGTCATCAGTCTATAACAGAAAAATGGTAAACTATGCAGTCTCACATCACTTGAATATGGATATATATGATGATTTATAAGTAAAGAGACTATCTTCTAATGATATTATGCCATTTGGGATTAAGCCCAAGAGTGAAACTGTGTGGGCATAAGACCCAAAACGACAATACCATACTAAAGGGAGGCATGATTCGTTACAAATGATATCAGAGTCTATATCCAATCGGAAGTGTAGTCAACAAAGATGTTGGACCCTGAAAAAAGGGGTGATTGTAATAGTTATTGGTCTTTTATAAGGAAAATGATAAGCTGTGTAATCCCGCAATTGCTTAGAAATGAATATATATGATGGTTCATAAGTATAGAGATCATCTCCTAATGACATGAGGCTTTCTTGGGATTAAGCCAAGCGTAAAATCGTGAGGGCACGAGATCCAAGACAGACAATGTCATACTAAATGGAGATGTGGGTTGTTACACGGATCCTATATATTAGGGGCTAACTTTTTTTTTTTTTTTCCCTTTAAGATTTGATTAATAAACACATAAAGAATATTATTATTTTACCAAGAATATGATTGCCCACAAAGATATCTTGTTATTAGATACATTTAATAGAAGTAAACTTAAAAAAGAAAAAAAAAAAAAAAAACCTAAACTGAGGGAGGTTTTGCGTAATTTCATAATTAGACGATTATCATTGCTTTATGATTATTGAAAAACCCACACAAATACTCTCAATTGTTGGTGAATACCTGATTACAAAGCAAGCCCAACATCTCTCTATCCCAATATATATATATATATATATATATATTGTTCAAAGCCCAATTTATTTGAAATTGTACATCTTCATGATTTAGAATAAGAAGCTCCGAAAAGGCATGGAAAAGCATTAATATCGACCAAGCTATGGTGGCATGGCAGGTACGTTGGTTCTTTAACCCCGAAACAACCTGAGAGATATTAATTTGGCATAAAAAATTGCTAGATTTTTCAAAAAGCCCAATGAATACCTTTTTTTTCAATATATTTTTAAAAAAATAATTTTTACCTTTGCAATCTTGACTGTGAACGTCTCGTGCTACAAAAATCAAAATGTACGATTGATTAGCTTGAGTTTTGAAATATGTTACAAAACACCCCACAAAAAAAAAAAAAAAAAAAAAAAAAAAAAAACCAGGTTCAATTTTTCCCCCAAGATTTGCCTCTATTATTTAAATTTCTTGTTCTTTTTATTTATTTATTTTTTAGAAACTTATTGCTGTACGTGCGCACAGGTAAAAGCATACAAAATCAAGAAGAAGAAAAAAAAAAAAAAAAAGAGAAAAGAAAAATGTAGGAAACATGAAGACTATTTGGTATAACTTCTTCATAAATCATAAATGATGTTATTTTTACATGGATTGCTGTAATAAACCTTCTTTTATTCCGTACAATTGTATTACAGATATTTGGTTCAGCTCCATAAATATATATATATGTAGAATATTATATGAGTGGATATGCCAATATTATTGAGTAAATATTTCTTATTTCCGTTTATTTATCTTATATTTATACGTATAAATATACCACCAATTTATTACTACATGTTTTGTTATGCAGTATCATGCCTCGGTGTGGGCTGTGGTTTTGCAGCCGCTGGCTTTGGTGGCAGCGCAGGCTGTTCAGCCTCCTCCTTCGGAATAGGCACATTCTTCACCTGAAAATTATGGTGTAATAAGCGAAATAAGTTAAAAAAATATTCAAGTTATTAATATGGAATTAGTAAACGATTAAGGACTATAATTTACTATGTAAATAAGTTGAATGATTTACCAGTTTCCTGAATAAGAGACTGTAAAACATTTGGAGGTATGTTTGCTTTGCCAGCTTCTGATCCTTGTTCAACTGCCTCCAGAAATTGTAAACGCAGCCCATGTTCAACACCTTTGTTGCATATATCTTCCATGTGTAGCTACATAGTATAAGTACATATATATACACATATATGGTACAAATTTGGTTAAACACGATTCTTTGGAGATTTTTCGGAAGAATTTCGAGTACTAGTTATCGATCTGTGTTAGTATACCATTCGTTTATGCGCTGTAAACCAGCCGTGGAAAACTTGTTCCAGTACGTTGCGTCCTCCTTGCACGTCTCGAAGAAATCAGCGATTTTGTTGCTTGCCTCATCCCCATTGTTGGGATCAATGTGGAAGCCCGAGACTCCGTCGACGATGATCTCAGCTGGCCCTCCTTGATTGGTTGCGAAAGTGGGCAATCCGCAGTTCATTGCCTCTATGACCGTTAGACCAAATGCCTCATACAATGCAGGCTGCACAAACGCACCCTTTGTGTCCGCAATGCATCGGTAGAGTTCTCCATTGCGCATCCTATCAGTTTGTGCCGCTATCCACCTGATCTGACCCGTAAGTTGGTACTTCCCTATCAGTGAATGCATCTTTTTTATCTCCGCCATTTCCTCTCTGTCTTTTGATTTTGAAGGGTCAAAGAATCCTCCGACTATGACAAGATTAGCCAGATTCCTCAGCCTTTGGTTTTTCCCGTACCACTCAGTCAATCCGGTAATGTTCTTGACAATGTCGAATCTCGCCATTGAGAAGATGATAGGCTTCTTCCTGTCAGCCAGATAGCCACTGTCTCGCAAGCAAAATCGGATAATTAGCACGTTTAGAAAGGTTAATGATCTTTGTCAGGGGAAAAAAAAAAAAAGAAGACTTCAAGTTTCAAGATCACTCACATGTGCTCATCGTTATCCTCTCCACTGTAAAGTAGCTCTTCAATGGCAGGATGAAACGATGAGAATCGCTGTTGTGTCTCGGAGTAAGGGAAATAAACTGACTGATCAGCTCCAGGCGCGGCAATGTTGAACTTCGGATCGAAGACGTTGATGCCCGAGACAACTCTGCATAGGCCTGGTAGAGTAAATGCTGAATGGCTTTCATATTGACCTGGTCTGTCCTTGCTGCAAAACATCAGAATATGAATTCTACTTTTAAGTAACTAGTCAGGAAATTTTCCGTCTTTTCTAATAAAAACGAACGAAAGAATAAAGTTTTTACTGAGAACTCGGTAAGTCTCGTGGTTTCTAACCTTCCTGCAATCTCCTGGAATGTGCTTGCAATAATGAAATCTGTTGCATTCATGGAAATGGTATCCGCAAGAAATTGGCATGAAAAATGGTACTTTGGATCTAGTTCCTTCCACTTGATGTCTGAATCTTCGTATTTGGTCTTCTCTAAAGCATGTGCAATAGTTCCCTGGCCAAATTCAGAGCAATTTGGATCATGTAACTAATAAGAAAACAGATATTTTGTCTCTTCACAAAAGAACACATAAAAAAAAAAAAAAAAAAACCTGAGTTATCCCGAGTTTGTTAGCCATAATGGAAGCAACCAGATTCCCATCGGTATAGTTTCCGATAACAAGATCCGGCTTGCCTTCCATGTGGTCAAGGATCTTGGCTGTAGCATCCTAGTGATTCAAAAGAAAATTTGTGTTAATAATTCAGAAGCACAGGAGAAGTGATCATACGAAAAGTGATCGAAAACAGAACATGCCTGAGAAAATTTCTCCAGATAAGGATAGATGTCGAAGCGAGAAACCCATTGGTTGAGAACCCCATTCGCCGTCTTAAATGGCACCCTGAGGATGTAAGAGTACTTGGTCCCTATGATCTCTTCCAACTCCTGATTGCATTTGGTCCCCTTTGCATCCGGTATGAGCGTGTTACCTGTTGCAATATTATCGCGTAATCTAAATCATACAAAATCCAGATTGTACTGCCTTAACTGGAAAATCATCGCTTTTACTTCTCAATCCGATCGAGTATAACTCACCACCAAATTTGGGGTTTGACATTGAGTCCTTGTTGGTTGATTCTGAGAACCAGTTCTTCTTCAAGAGCTCTCACTTGATCAAGAATATAGACTACCTGTTTTAGTAAAATCACCTCAAAATCTTAGGCCAATCTAGAACAACAAACTTTACGCATGTACATTGAAGTTTACCTATAAAAATTTTAATCTAACCTGTCCACCAGTATCTGGCAAGCCAAGAACATCTGATTGGCCAAAGTAGCCATGAGGAGAGAAAATCACGACATTGAATAGCGTCGGAATCCTGCTAAAGAATTTCTCCATGTTCAACGGGTCCGGCGCTTGTAGTACTTCCGAAAGGAATCTCATTGTCTCTTTTACTCTTCCTGCAGTATCCCCCCATCCCTTCTCAAAGCCCCACTCTTTAAATCTGAAAAAAGACATGATTTTCAAGTAAATGACATGATTAGGAGCTTCATAGGACATATTTGTAAGAAAAATCTTATACTTGTATCACCTTGGCTCAAAGTTTTGGTAAGGAGTGTTCTCTGGAAGTGCTGAGACGAAAACATCAGCAATGATAAGTGCCAATTGAAGCTTGGCGGCGGTGTTTAGAGTTTCGTTTAACATAAGTTTCTGCAAGTAAACAAAATTAGCGGCTTTGTTCGGAACGATAACAAAATCGAAACGATTTTCAGCTTTTATGGATATTTGTGAATTGAAATCTTGCTATCCCCTTACATCTCCTTGATGGTTGAGTGAAAGTAAGTAGTCCACAAGCGGCTGCGTGCATTCCAGTTTCCCGTTAAGCTTCGAAACGATGAACTTCGAAACGAAACTGAGTCCATTTCCGATTGAGGAAGAGAGTGTTAAGTGAGGAGCAGAGAAGCTGACTGCTCCAAAGTCAACCTCCAAGGCATTTTCATCATTTGCCCTGCATTGCATAGTGATGAAAATTAGGACATTCACTCGAATATTTTTACCGTTTTCATTTTTAATCGTTCCGTTTTTAGAGCTTTTTCAATTGAAATTCAGCACTGAAAAGGAAGCTGAGAAAGAAAAGAAATCAAAAGTAAGTTCTTGTGTTACCATTTCTCATCATAGACCATTTCCTTGAATTTCAAGTATTCTGCGGTGCTGATGACCTCGACTCCGAGATCTTCGGAGTTGACTTTAACAAATTCCCAGAATCCGGGGTTCGGCCTTATGGCAAAGGCGACATGGGGAGGGACCACAGCTGCTTCCTGCAAAATTTTCAGGCAATCTTTTCAAAACCGAAGCCAAAATAAAAAATAAAAAATAAAGGAACGTTGTCTTAAGTTTGGTCTAACGATAATTTCACGCCTATTTCTTTTAAGACGAGGAAAATGAAATTGTAAAAACCTGAGTAGAATCCAGTATGTAGCCAAGAACACCCTCCAAGACATGGTGTCTCTCAACCTTGTCATCAATGACTTCCTCCATTTCATCCATCAAGTGGTGATTCTTCATAATCCGCCTTCCCTTTTCGACGTACTTAGCGTAGCACTTCTTCACGTGGTCCTGGCTCTGCCGCAGCGCGTCCGGCATGGTTTCGGCTATCGAATGCTCCGACCTCTTCGGGGATTGTGTAGAAGCCATTCCAGTCTAGATCAGCTGGCTAAAAAAGAAACAAAGGTAAAATAATTCTGTAGTTTTTATTTGGGAACGTACTTTGGTTTGCTCTGTCTTTAATTATGTTTCCATGCAATATTTATAGGGCTAATTATAAGTTATATTTGCATGCATGGCTAGCTCAGTAATCAAAATTTTGGTAGCTTTCTTAACTTGCTTTTAGTTTCGTCAAGAATTCATGATTCTAAATTTTGTTTTCCCGGGAATTCAAATGGGGTCCACAAAGAAGGTGCAATCAGAGGAGAAGCAACATTCTCACCATAAAGTGAAGGAGAATGTATTAAAAAATAATAATAATAAAGTATTTTTACAAATACGACTCTTATTAAATTAATTTTTCAACGGTCTGATCTATGATTAAAGCATTTATATGCCGTACATTATAATTTTTTATGATTTGTTTGGTTTGCCAACTTAATTTCAACTAAATTATATTTTTTCATTTTTAGTTTTTATCTTTTTTTAAAAAGTCAACAAAAATTATAACTAGTTTTTTAAAAAATTAACCAACTGGTAAACCAAATACATGCTTAATCTAAATATTAGACAGTTAAAACATAATCCAATAATTAAAAAAGCAATTCTTATTGATGGTATAAAATATGAAATTCCGTCGCAGAAGTTTAAAAAAATAAATTAATCCAAGAAAAGAAAGAATAAACTAAAACAAAGGTAAAAGAATATAACAAAAAGGCAAGATTCTTGTTTAAGGGAGGAATTCGAAGGAAGCTTTAGTCTCACACGGAAATAGTAGTATCATTCTTTTCTTGCTTTCTTACTCTTTTGATATGTTTGGCCAAAGACATAAGGAATTTGGCATCTTTTTAGCCAAAAAAAAAAGGGGGAAGTTTACATCTCTTAGACAACTCATTAATTTGTTCATCCTCAACATTTATATTCTCATTGCACTTTTTATTTCCTTTTAGGTTTTCAAGTATATACAGAGTATTGTGTCTGCCACGTAGAGTTTAATAATTGCCTTGTCCATATGTTCTTAGTAAATCGATCTTTTATACGAACGGAAAAGAAAGTTACAAACCGTCAAAATTTAGACAGGATGATAAGCACACTCGTCTTTCATGCAAGAGCTTGTGAATTTGAGGTGGGACCATTGTGGTGATATACTCTCCCTCGGAATTTATACGACACGTGGGGCTACACTACTCCAGATAACCTATCGTAGAAAAGATTAGAGTGAAAAAGTTAAGAGAATGCGAATAACTTGGATAAAGAGAGATGGTGATCTATATTTGTATGTGTACATCTATATATATATGTATATATGTATCATGTAGTGCGACAAAAAAAATGTCTTAAAGAAAACGGGAAAAGAGCAAAAGGTGAACAGGGCCGGAAACGTGCACGCTTTCAACTGGATTATTGAGAGCTCTTTTTCCTTAGCTTGTGGACGGTGTGTGTCGCTGATTTGTATGTAGTTAGTCCAATCGGATTTGGTCAAATAATAGTGGCACGAGACTGATTTGTATAAATACTATTATTATATGACGTTTAGTATGGGATAATCTTAAGAACGAGAATGAGAATTTGCAAGATTCCCATGTTTGTTAGGAACATTGTAATTTTTGTATTTTCAGAAAAGTTTGAGGTCATCTGAAACCTCACCCAATAAGGTGTTATTTAAATTCATGAGAATCTCAACACCATAAAAAAAAAATATATATATATATATTTATATATAAAGGTCTTTGCATTCATGGCACTATATTAGAAAAAATTATGGTTTTGGTTTTATTTTTGCAATTGACCATTACAGTTTGGAAAACTTAAAGATAATCTTTTGATGGTAATTTATTACCGAAATGCGTTGGAGAAAAACGATATTCATATAAGAAATTAATGGCAGCTGAATTACGCACAATCACTTGCTAGGCTTCTAGAGGGCAACTGGGCAAGTGATAAAGATGAAAGAGAATATTCTTATCTACTATGAAAAACTCCAAACAATATCCCAAACTTCCGACTCGGTACTCACCGATAGTACTCAGGGTGTGAGAGAAGGAAGTGGACTATTATATAGTGGCGATGACATACCAACTTATATTTTTCTTCCTTATAAAAAAAAAGTTATATTTAAAAAAAAAAAAATCTGAACATACTTGTCAGCTATATAAACATATTCTTGTCAACTATATAGACATATTTATATGATTTTGTTTGGGGACAATTTAAGAAGTACTGATTTTATTTATAACAAAAATAGACATACATACTCATTAAAAAATATATATATATATATATTTTATAATACAAATGTGCCTTTTGTTCTATCTTAGACGGCTGTCACATGACAGTCATATCAGTGTCATGTGATTGCTTACACAGTAGTCGAATCAACACCATATGACGTTTTTTTGGTTATTTATTTATTTATTTTTTGTTTTGTTTATTTATTCCGCACACGCGAAGCACGTGTAACTAGTACATAAATATCTGCTAAAACATTTCAATGGAAAATCACGAAGTACTTAACACACGGTGGAAACACACAATTACTCATAATCACAAAGCAAGCCAAACTTTTCTCCCTCTATAATAAGAGAGAAATAAAAGAAAAATAAAAAGTACACAAATTTCACATGGAACATATAATTATTAAAGGTCAATATTATCCCTTAATAGGCAATCTTCATGAGTTTCTTCCAAGCGGGGCGGTTGGAGATGGTCTCCCACCAAGCATTGACATTCTTCCTATCCGTCACAAGGTGTCCCATTTTGGCTTCCTCCACCAGATACCTAATCCCCGGCAGGTGGCTGAGATCGGCCAGCGTGAAGGCGTCGCCGGCTAGGTAGCCGCCGCTCTTGGCCAATCGCTCCTCGTACACGTCGAGAACCTTGTCTAGCTTTTGCTCACAGGCATGCACCAAATCCAAGTCCCCCTTCTCCCCCATACTCGGCAGGATCACGATCTGCAGCACCATGGCGTAGACCAAGTCGTTGAAGTTGTGCGCCTCCACTTCCAGCCATTGGTCCACCACCGCTCTCTCCTCCGCCGTCGCTCCCAATAGGTCTGGTCCACGGTCCGCGTACTTGCTTCCGTAGTACCTTATTATTGCCCTAGACTCTGAAGAAAAATTTAACGTGGAGGTCCTCATAATTGCCTTGCATGGTTATCATGTACAAGTTCATGGGAGAAAAAAAAAAAAAAAGGGTTTTGTTTATTAGGGATTTGAAAAGGTTCTCTTACCGAAAAGCCTGAATTCGCCATCTTCTATGACTGGAACTTGTCCAAATGGCTATGAAGAAGAAAATAATATTTATAGTCATATATTTAATAAAATGATTAAAAAAAAATGCTTAACATATAATTTCTAATACAAAATTTGACGGCTGAAATCTTCCCCTTTATATGTTTATTGTCACGTGCCCAGCATTTTATTTTATATATTTACACACACACACACATAATATGCATATACATGTAAAACAAGTATATTTATATATACCTGTAAGAGAAGGAAGTCTGGTCGCTTTTGCTCTCCTGTTTGGAGATCAACATGAACAATCTCAAACTCAACTCCTTTCTCCAGAAAGCAAGCCAGCACCCTCTGTGAGCATGCTGACCTGACTGACCCGTACACTTTCACTACCATTTTTTTTAACAAATAATTAAGAGCAATACCGATAATTATTCAAGGAAACTTCTATACACGCACACACTATAATATTATTTGAAGCCCTTAGTATATTAGTTTGATATATATATATATATATTTTGAGTATAGTATATTAGTTTGAGATTGGAGGAGTAATTTGTCTAAAGTCGGATCTGTTATATATATAGATTTATAGTAGAAGCCAAAAGATCACTATTCTTATCCGTCGCTCATGTGTTACTTACACGATTGGTGGTTGTCACGTGAACTGGTCTTTTAGTAATATGATTTTTTTTTTTTTCCTTTAAACGTTTTTTTGTTATTTGATTCTTTTTGGCTCCTTTATGATGTGTTTTGCAATTCAATTTGAAATTTTTTTTTTTTTTTTTGGTAAAGTCAAAGGTGATAATATTGGGGGTTGTCACAAGCCAATTTGTCAGTACTACCAGGAGGCTGGAGCCGGTGGTTGATTATAGAGATCATTAAATTTCGGCCATGGGTCACCTACCATTGCATTGACTCTTTTATTTATTTATTTATTTATTATTTTATTTTATTTTTGTCTTGACATTATCTTATAAGTGACTCTGCAAACAAATTTTAAGACTTCGTTTGGCTCTCAGATCCAAACTTAAGTTTTTCATCTTCGTTTTTATTTTTTATTCTTTGAAAAGTCGATAAGAATTATAACTAGTTTTAAAAAAGTCAACCAACTGCAATATAAAAATTTCATTCAAAATCTGTATACCAAATACAAGCTAAGGGTCTGTTTGGTGAAACAGTTTGAGTTGAAATTTTTAAGTTTGAGTCAGTTGACTTTTTAAAAACTAGTTATAATTTTGTTGACTTTTTAGAAAAAGACAAAAATTATAATGAAAAATTTGAGTTTAAGTTATATTATCAAACGAAGCATAAATGATGGACAAAACTATAACTTTGAAAAAAAAAAAAAGAAACAAAAAAAAAAAAAATGCTTCTTTGAATCTAATTTTCCACTATTTCTTCCACTCAATTTCACGCTAGAATTCTCGCGCGTTGTTGCCATTGTCAGCAACCATAAGCAACCCGCATGGAGAAGAATATAAACAGCTTGAGAAAGAGTCTCCCCACAAAATGCCAAAACCAACTATTTTTATGCCAACGTCCCTTAAGTGGGTAGTAGGGCGCTCGTCCTCCTCGCCGTATATTTGGATTCGAATCGTTACTGTCACTTTGACTAGGGTATATGGGTAATCTACTTCGTGATAGATCTAATATCACGTCGGGGGACATCCACCTTCCTCTGATTATCTGGGTATGTTAACCTCTGCCCTTATAACCTATTTTCTTTAGCCAAATTTTTTTTTTTTTAATGAAAACAAGGCCGTTTGTTTAAGGCACATTTGGGGTAATATCTGGAGACAATGTTTTAAAAGTTAAGTTGGAAATGTGTCTTTAGAAGGAAAACTTTTAAAAAAGTTCTGTGGTATGAAAAATAGTGTAAAAATTTGAAATGTGCTTGGAAAAAAAAATGCAATATGGATTTTGTCTTGTTCGTCTTGTCGTTACGAGCATTTTGACATAAAAATCATCTCATTCCGATTTAAAATGAGAAAGTCATGAATTTTTGAAATTTGAGTTTTTTAAAAATAAAGGAGAAAAAAAAGTTTAATATAGAGTTAGAAATTTGAAATCTATATAACAAAATGTCATCTCCAAATAGTACCTAAAACATAACCTTAAAAATAAATTTGGACAAAAATTCAAGTTTTCTTGAGAGAAAATATGATGAAAAAAGTTTGAATTATTATTAAACTTACGAGACAAAGTGGATGCTTTGTTAACTCTACAAGTTTTGTTACTTCTTTTTGTCGCTTGATCTTTTATTCCTTGTATTAGTCAATTGTATTACTAAATTTTGATTTGGTTTAAAAATTTATAAATAGAAAGAGAAAGAAAAAGACAAAATGGAGGAAGGAGAGAGACAAAGAGAAAAATCTTTCAAAGTTTTTAAGTTTATTAATTCGACAGGATACGCTTTGTTCATGCGAAATAGACAAATAAAATAAAGCAATAATAATTTTTTTTAATTATCATGTGGCGGGTCACTCATTACGTAGCGTTACGTGTCGTTACGTGAGGGAGGACGAAAAGTACAGTAGATAGTGTCTTTGATACTTTGATATATGTAGTAAGAGATAAAAATAAGAGATAAATCACAAGTTCAACTCTTTGGGTCCGTTTGGTTCGTTAGTTTGAGTTGAAATATTTTAGTTATAATAGTAAATTTTTTTGAATTTTCAGAAAAGACAAAAAACTTTTTGAGAAAAAGACAAAAAATAGTACAGTTTGAGTTGAAATGAAATGACGAAGCAAACAAGTCCTTTATGAAGTGATTGGTTGGACTTTAATTGTTAAAGATATTAAAATTTGGGGTGCTGATTATTGAAATTTATAAATTTTAATTTTTATTCATGCATTATGAACGTAATATGTTATTAAAATTTGGGGTGCTGATTATTGAAATTTACAAAGTTTTATTTTTATTCATGCATTATGAACTTAATATGTTTGGCTACTTTTAGCTTTTGTTTGCCACACCATATTAATTAGAGAATCCAAAGTAAATAGGTACTTGGGAAAAATAAAAAGAGTGTCGTATAAGACTAAAAAAATAAAAAATAAAAAATAAAAAATGAAAGAAGTGCACTTAGATTGGAGTTTTTTGGATTCTAAAGTAAGTGCCATAACACATTTTTGACTTTAGAATTTTGATTTTAGTAAGTGTACTTAATACTTATGTCTTTTAAGCTTGTCACTTTTTAATAACTTGTTTATCAAATTTATAATTTTCATAATTTGTCTCTTAAATTTGCCAAAATTATTGTAATGTATTTCAAAGGGATTAATTTTTTTTGGTTAAATTAGTCACCTCATGTGAACACCATTTCAGATCGAAAAATTCCAAATATAATACAAACTCTAATGTAAATATTTTAATTTCAAATATTTAATTTATGTAAATTAACTAAAAAGAGAACATTGTAAGAATTTAACGAGTTCAAAAAATAAATTATTAAAAATAAAAGTTTAGAAAATAAATTATAGAAAAATAACAACTTTGATCCATCAGTACTACATACCTGTTTTAGTAAATGAGACTATGTAATTTAAAATTTTATTGCATGAATAGAATCAATTCTTAGCAAACTTTCAAAAAATTGAGGATGAAGTGCCCCATCATTTTATACAAATGCACCAAAAATACAGGTTGTAATTTATTAAAGATGTCCTTTATCAATTGAATTATATCACCAAATATTGCAAGGTTTAGGATAAGTTTGGATGCCAAACTCAAACTCATAGATTTAAACTCAATTTTTGTCTTTTTCTGAAAAAATTTTTTGTATTTTTTGAAAAAGTTAACAAAAATTATTATTGAAACTTAAAAATCTTAACTCAAACTCATACACCAAACAGGCTCTTAAGGTCTTGAGTCCAAAAATAAAAATTTAAAACCAAACTAAAAAAGTTTCAGGTAATATTTGTGCCAAAAAAAAAAAAAAACTAGAAAAGGATAAAAAAAATGATAAAATTTCGTTTCTATACTTTACCCATAGAATTAATAATTAAATTATTATTATATAATTAAATAATTAAGATATTATTAAGAAGATATATAAAAAAGACTCTATTATATGTAAATAATAAGTGAAAAAACAATAAACGAGAATAAAAAAAAACCCTAATAGAAGCAACACTTGCGAAAGCTGCAAAATTTTGACGAGAAAAAGGCGAAGAAGAGCAGAGAATATCCAAGCGAAACGAAAAGTGGAAGACGAATTTCCAGTTTATTGGATTCGAGCTCCATTGAATTAGATCCAACATTTTTGGTATGTTTTTGCCCTAATTTATTCTCTCCTTTTCTACTTATCAGTGTCGTGGTTGATTCCTTTTCCCTATTTGTATTTCGCCATTAAATTGCTTTTAACAATTCTAAAACCCTCACTTAGAATTCTGGATAATATATATATATATATATATATATAAATATATTTACATATATAAATATATTTAGGGAAGATTGCTTCGTTGTTGTTGGTAGAATCGTGATTTCTGGAGAGAGACTGTTTTGGAAGATGATTTCTGGGTGTTTTGGAATTTCTGGAAAATTTAGGAGGATTTGCAGTTGTCGAAGGTTTGGTTGGTTATTGAGGCCAATGGTCAAAAGTCATGGGAAAATATTGGTTCTTGGTTCGTCACTGCCATAACCGTGTGTGTGTTTGTGCATATTATTACAGGAAAAAAAGAAAGAAAAGGAAACGTTTTTCACATCCAATTCCGTTCCATTCGAATTCCATTCGATTCAGTCTTCTGAAGGGGTCATCCGTGGGCGGCTCTCGAAAGGGTTTTGCGAGAAATGGATCCAGGTCGCTATGGTCTTCAGCCAGGATGGGATAATAACAGCGTAATTGCGGTTTCCTCCTTAAAATAAATCACACCTATATGGGATGATAATGCAACAAATTTTTAGGACCCCATGAGATTGTCCAAAATTTCTTTTTTGGCATCTCATCCTTAAAGAAAAATGAGGAAAAGCTGTTGTGGGCAGTGAGGATATGGATTGGATTTGCCTAACCCCATCATAAAATGATTGCTTTTTGTTGCTGACATAGCTTATTCTCTTCAATCCACAGGCTCTGGAGGGGTATGGTGGCGTTCATGAGCCAAACTTTCGGTGAGTGCTGACTATTGCTTTTCATCATTGCAGTGGTTGTTCAAAAAACCATCACGAGGGTAATGTAGTGTCTTTTTGGTAAAATTATTCATGGTTGTGCATCAATAGTTGTCGTTGGTATTTTGTAATTGTTGCTTTAATATTGTTACAGTGTTTCTTTTATTTGAGTGCAAAATATCTCATCTTTTATCCTTTCCTTTTTGTTCCAATTTTACGTGTTTTGGCAGGATCGGTGGTCCATATGATGATAGGCGGTTTTTAGATGAAAGGTATTCAAGGGGTGACATCTATCCAAGAAATGCCTTCCACCGTGACGTTCTAGATAGGGATAACTACCCACCACCTCCTCCTGTTGGTATTTGGCCGCAGTCTAGAAGGCGAAGTTATGAAGAAGAATTTCCAATTGATAGGGAATCAAGGCGACATGAGAAACAGTATGTTGATCATCCCTATCATGAGATGGATACTTTTCATGATCCTGAGATTGATGCAGTTCAGGACATTGATAAGTTTCGGGATGGCTATCGAAATGTTGACAATTATCGTGATCATGGATTTGACAAGTCTTCCAGGCTTGGTGGGCGTGATCGGGACGATTATGCACATGGGGATCATGACTATAGGTCTCGTGCTTCCCATCAAAACAGGGAGGATAGCCATGAAAGGGATTACGAGTATGGTCGGCATAGTTATGATTCGGATTATGATAGAGGCAGTAGAAGAGATGGTAATTGGAGGAGGCGTGGATCTCGTGATCGAGATAGGGATCAGAGTCCGTATAGAAGGCATGACCGGGAAAGAGATCAAAGCCCATATAGAAGGCATGAACGCTCACGATCACGTGGACGTGACGATTACAATAGATCAAGGTCCCCTCGAAGTCGAAGCCGTGGCCGAAGTCATCGAGAGGATAGCTCTGATGATGCTCGAAATGAAAGGATTGAGAGGAGACGGGACCGCGAAGAGAGGCATCACCGAGAGTCTTATTCCGTTGTATGATTCACTCTTATGTGTACTTGTTAATTTTCTCATTTGGGTAGCTACATCCTTATGGCTTTTATGTCCTTATTCTTTGTAGGCTCCTTCTGCCACTGTTGTTGTGAAGGGTCTTTCACAGAAAACAACTGAAGAAGATCTATATGGGATCCTTGTAATGTGTTTTTATTATCATTAATTTTTTTTTTGTTCTTTTGTTTTTAAATTACTTTGGCTTTAGCCGTCACTTGTTTGCTTGGTAATAACTATATTTTGTCCATCAGGCTGAATGGGGTCCTCTTCGTCATGTTCGTGTGATAAAAGAGCGAAATTCTGGCATCTCAAGAGGATTTGCTTTTATTGATTTCCTTTCTGTGGTACTTGTCTTTGAACCTTGTTCATTGTTCCCTTTTCGATTTCAATCGTTAGAGTGCAAAGCAAAGTGTTTTTGTTAAACAGGGAGCAGCATGTGCTATGATGGACAGGCTGGGGGATGATGGTCTTGTTGTTGATGGCAGGAAGCTTTTCTTTGAGTATAGGTTTTTTCCTCCACTCTTTCCTGATCATCTTCCACTTAAATTCTTACTATCGTTAATGTGTATGGTCATTTGTTATGTGTTCTTTGTTGATATCCTTATCATTGTGCGTAGATGTACGTGTATAATACAATATTAGGAAATTAAGATTTATATTACTACAGAAATACTTGTATAATTCAATGTTAGAATATTGAGATGTATATTACTATTAGTCAATGCATAAAGACAGTTGCACAGATGTATTTTATTTTTTAATATTGCACAGATGTAACATTATTTCGTTTTTGTTTTTTGGTTTCTTTTGTTTTTTAAAAAAGAAACTTGGCTTTTTTAATTTACTGCAAAATTTTGAATAATAACTGACATAAGATATCTGGAGTGTGAACAGTGAGCGAACTGGGTGAATTAAATGATTCACGAAATAGTTTTCTCCCAACTTTTTTTTTTCCTTCAGATGGAAACAAGGAATTGTGGACTTCTCACAAAATTGTAAAAGATTCTTAGTATTCTTTTAATTTTCATATTTCACACCCGCGAAATCATTGACAGGCTTGAGAGAGATTGTTGCATAGCATTTGGAAATAGGTAAAAACATTAACAACTACATGTTTAACGAGTTCCTAACAAATAAACAAGAGTGTAAACCACAAAAAGTTAGATAAAATATTTTTCACGGGTTCTCTCCCTTTTTGAATATTATGGCGAATGGCTAAAACTTTGTAGTATATATTATTTTTTAAGTGAAGTTAATGATAAGTATTTGTATAATTGTATATCTCAAGATAGTTCACTTGGTGTCATGTGTCTATGGATAGGAGTTAGTCGAGGAATTAATTTGGAGCCCAGATCATGAGTAGTTTGTATATGAAATCTAAACTGTCAGCAAGTACATAGCTCGTAAAAGTTTGTTCCATCAGTGACCTGGACATCTGATGATGTAGTTGGTTATAAGTTTAACTATAAGCACTTGCAATTTCATTGTGATGCAGTAGTAAGCCAACTGGTGGGGCCGGTGGATCGTTTGGTCAAGAGGGTTCTGCAAAATCAGGCCATGTTAGCCATAAAAGCATTGCAGTGCCATCTGATTGGATGTGCACTAGTTGTGGCTATATTAATTTTGCTCGGCGTACATCCTGCCTCCAGGTTTTTATTTTTTTCATCATTTTTTTTGGGTTAAATTTTTTGTTTGATGCTGACAATACATAGTAGAATACTGCTCCAGCATGAAATTCCATAGTTAGACCGATGCCCTGTTCTCCCTGTAAGGCTGTAGTTTGTATTATAATTCAGTTGCATGGCTTTCTCTATGATGTATTTTTTTTCCCTCCAGTTTCTAGCTTGATGAAATTTAGGTTAAGTGCAATGCTGACTTCTGAATTACCATCGGTGAGGAGCTTCAGTGATTAATTGCTTTTTGTTTTGTTTTTCTGTAATGACAAATATATTTTTACCAGAATATATGACGAAAAAAAAAAAATGAAAGTTTTGAAATGTATGGTCGTGTTGTACTGATCAACTATTTGTTGTTGTTGTTGTTTTTTTTTTTTTTTTTTTTTTTTTTTTTTTTCTCCTTCCTTCCTTCAATTGTTTGCGCTAAAAAGGTGATGCCCTTTTCCTCTTTTGATAGTGTAATGAACCACGTTCCGAAGATGCTCCTCCTGCAGATATTTCTCACTCAAACCCAACAAGTTTGGGGAGAAAAGGATTAGAATCTGGTTTGTTTCTATTGCTTATGTGGTTGGCTGCTTTAACAGGTATATATGTGTTATGTAATTTGCAAAGTTTATTCGTAGGTCCTACTCATGTATTGGTTGTCCGTGGACTGGATGAAAATGCCGATGAGGAAATGCTTCGATATGAATTTTCCAAGCATGCTCCAATTAAGGTGCAGAATTCTGAATTACTGCTTGCATATTGTGTGTGTGTGTGTGTGTGTGTGTGTTTGTGTTTTTAGCTGCAGGAATGCAAAATTGAAGTTCGATTGATTATTCTATTGCAGGACCTTCGTCTTGTTAGAGACAAATTTACTCATGTTTCAAGGGGCTTTGCTTTTGTTCATTTTCACTCGGTAAGCTTATAGTTGATGAATACAACTATTTATACCAAGCATGTTAGAAGAGATAATGAATATACTACAAAGGATTAGAAAGATACAGATTAGGACTTGGGAGTGTAGATAAATCATGGAGGATTTATTTTTTTGGTTATTATTATTATTATTATTTTTTTTTCTGAAGGGATATGAATTATGGTTAACTTGTAGGTGTTCAAATAATCAAATTTTTTACATGTTTCACATCCATTTAAAATTTACTTGATATGGTAAACTTGTTGGTTTTGTTAGGAATAATTGTTTCAGTTTAAGCATGTTCTGTGGCCGTGCTAATTAAGCATGTAATTTTTTTTTAACATTTGTTAATAAAATTTATGTTTCCTATATGTATTCGTATATTACATAGCATATCCTGTGGCTGTGCTAATAATTCTTTTTTTGCCCTGTTTGGTAAAACTTGCAAGACTGAAGAGAGAATATTTCTTGGATTCCTGAAGAATTAAAATTGAACCATACACTTTTATGCTTGACATTTTTTAGCTTATGGTGCGCGAAAGGAGAACAAAATACTTATGGTTTCGTTTGTCCTTTATCCTTATGTTTAATTTCCTGCAGGTGGAAGATGCTACAAAAGCTCTGGAAGCAACAAATGGGACAACACTTGAGAGGAATGGCCAGATTTTGAGAGTAGCATATGCAAAGAGCATTCTTGGTCCTGGATCAGGGACATCGGGGCATTCTCAGTCAAGCAGCCTTGCTGCCGCAGCAATTGAGGCAGCAACATTTGCTCAGCAGGTTTGTCTCTCTTCCCAAAATAAACCATAAATTTATTTTACCTTATCTGCTTTGGAAGTCTGTACTCTGGATTAGCCGTTCATTTGTTATTATTTTGTCATGAAAGATGGATGTGTCATGGATTAATTTTGTAGAGTGGCTTTGAATCACAAGTCTATGAAGCTTCACTCAAGCCAAAAAATTTATTAACAAAAAAAAGTCTATGAAGCTTCGCTCTCCTTAGAGGAGTTTGAAGACGTAAACTCTTGTTTCTTAATGTTTTTCTTTGAATTGAAAGGATGTCTTCTATTTTAGCTCATGTTATCTCTTTTTGTCTATTCTTTGCTGTCCATTTCGGAGTATCAATCTCTTCTACTTGGTCTTTTCTCTTTTTGTCAAATATTTGACTTATCGACTTGTTGGCTTTGCTTCTTTTCTTTGTTAACTGACATGAATTTCATGGAATTCTTATCCTGTTCATCATTCTCCTTTGTTATAGTATGACGCCGCTGGATGGGCACCAAAAGAATACAATCCAGATGACAAACAATCTGTTGGAGGACAGGGGCAAACTGGTGGGGAGGTTGCAGTCCAGAAAGAGGGTTTGGCTCCGCAGTCTGGTTTTGTCTGGGATGAAGCATCTGGTTATTATTATGATGCTGCTTCTGGGTTCTACTACGATGGAAATACAGGTTCAATTTCCTTCTTGATTCATTGTGTTTTCCGGAAAATCTCTATGAAAACTATCATTTCACACAATTTTTGGGAAAAAGATGATTTCTGTTGGGGGGCTTGCTTTAAATTATGGAATAGAACTTGAAATTCATCTTAATGATTTAGCTTTTTGATTTTCTAACCCTTATGTGACAAATTTGAGCAGGGAGTTTGACTTAACATATTGAGCATACTTACATGATTTAGCTTTTTATTGGGTTCGTCGTCTTTAAAATGGAGTGAAAATGTTGACTTCTAGCTAGCAAGTTATTTTCATTATGGTTATTCATGTTGTCCTGTTGAAGTTGATCTTAGAGTTGGATATCTGATTTGGATTTTCACTAGGCTTTTGCATTATTAATGCCACTAGTGTGTGTCTGCACCATTGTTTTTTCAATAATATATATATTTTTGGGGCAGTGGTGTTTCATCATTTAGGACATTATTTGGAGACGTTGGCACTTGGCACTAAAAGGTGTTGAGTTTAGTCATCATCAAGTTTGTGTATTTGTGTCTGTTTGCTTCTACTGTTATATTCAGTTGGCAGGGAGGTAGCCATAAGTATTGATGTGACGTAAAGTAGGAATCCTCTAACATAAACCTTTTTTCCCTGCGGGTGGGTAGTACTTCTGAATTTTCAATTATGACATGATATGGAGATGTTGGGCGCTAAAAGGTGTTGAGTTTAGTCATCATCCAGTCTGTGCATTTGTGTCTGTTTGCTTCTCCTGTCATATTCAGTTGGCAGGGAGGTAGCCATAAGTATTGATGTGACGTAAAACGGGAATCCTCTAACGTAAACTTTTTTTCCCTGGGTGGGGGGTGAATTTTCAAATTAACCTATTCTTTTTATACTCTTCTGCCACGTACAGGTCTTTATTATGATAGTACCAATGGAGTTTGGTATTCTTATGATAACAAAACGCAGCAGTATGTCCCTTGCACAGATCAGAATGACAACAGAACGCCTACTAGCCAATCTGAGCTTTCCAAGTCATCAGATGGTTCTAATGACAGAAAAGTCGTGATTTCTGCACCAGCCACTACCTCAGCATCGTATGAGAAGGGATCATCCTTACCGGATGCTGTCCAGGCTGCTGCAACAGCAGCGATAGCAGCAGAGAAGAAAGAGAAAGAAAAGACAAAAGAGATTAAGTTGGCGTCAAAGAGCAGTATTCTTGCTAATAAGAAGAAAATGAATAATGTATTGACAATGTGGAAACAGAGGAGTCATGAAGGGCAAGCAACCCGTGTGGCTTTGGATGAAAATCAGCCGACTGTGTCAGCTGATGATAAACCTCTATATAGTGGACAGTCTACAAAGAGCAAGCTCAAGACTGAATTGTTGACTACAAAAGAGAATAATACATCAAGTTCCGGATTGCCTACTGCTGTGTCTGCTACACAGAATGTTGTTACGGAGAACACGATCAAGCCGAGGCCCGTAAGTAACAGTTTGGGTGGGAGTTTGATGGGAGTCATAAGGGGCTCTGGTAGAGGAGTCGTGAAATCAGATACTTCATTTCCAGGATCATCAGCTGGAGTCTCTACCTCTTTAGTTTCTCCTCCAAGTATGGTTGGCTCAGCTCCATCAACTAATGTAGAGGCACCTCATGTCGTGACATCATTCAAAACAGATTCATCTGCACTGGGGTCTTACACACCTCCTGTTTCTGCTGGGAGTGGCAAGAGGAGGTTCTCTGAAATGCCTCACACCCCAGCTCCTAGTCATAAGGAACACTCTCAGAGTACCTATAGAGATCGTGCAGCTGAGAGGAGGAGCCTCTATGGCTCATCATTTTCTGCAGGAGATGAGTTGTCTGATGTTGGTCTTGGGGACATGAGTAAGTTTTTTTGAAACTTTTTCTCACTTTTGCTTTTGTATTTTCTTCTTTTGAATCGCATGCCTGTTGATTTTTATTAATGTTTGTTGAGTTTGTGTTAGAAGCTTATCAAACAGACATGGTACTGTCTAATGAGTGTTAACTCTGCATGTCTGGCATTGTCGCCCATCAAATTTTGTTTATGCAGTTTCTGTCCATGCTATTGGATGTGTCGGTCACTAGTTGTATGAATAGCTTATTTGGTTGCCAACATAATGGTTCCAATTTCCCTTGCTTGTTTCTTAATGTTGTCTTAATCTGTGAGAAATCCTGTGTTTACCATTCTTGAACATCCAAGATCGAGATTTTGCTTTAAGGAAGGGTTCCTTGGATCCGATGCCTTTTCCCCCGGGTGTTGGTGGAGGACGTCCTGCTGCGGATGCATCAATCAACAGCTACGAGGTGATTACAACAGACAAAGCAATCGACGAGAACAATGTAGGCAACCGAATGCTCCGCAGCATGGGATGGCATGAAGGCCTGGTAATGAGTTCCTTCTTTTACAGTTGCGAAATGGCAGTTTCATTTGTGGAGCTGGCTTTTATAAACGACTGCACATATATTTTGGGCGGTAAACTTTTTGTTCAAATAAAGTGCCAATTAATAAATTTGATCGCGAACACCCTGTCCTTCCTTGGCTTTCTTCGGTATCTATTCCTTTTTGTTGAAGTGTAAAAAAAAAAAAAAAAAAAAAAAAAAAAAAAAAAAAAAAAAAACTGTATATGCTATGTCACGAACAGAAAACGAATCTTGTTGGTGGTAAAAAAACAAAAAAGAACGAAGAAAAAAAAGCTGGGCCAAAACAATAATTTCAATCTTAGAGAACCTACAGAATTCTGACAAATGATGTAATAACTAAATTTTTTGTGATATGTATCGTTGCACCTCTTGAATATATTAGAGATGGTTCTTCCCTGCACTCTCTTGGCGGGATTAATGACGTTGAAGTGATGTCTGGTCTGCTGTATTGGAGCTAAAATGGTTCGATGTTTCTAATATTTTCACTCTGGTATTTCTTCTTGTTGTATTGCTATTGGATCTGATGCACAGGGGTTAGGGAAAGATGGAAGTGGAATGATAGAGCCGGTGCAGGCACAGGCCACGGATAGTAGAGCGGGACTTGGGAGTGGTAGGCAAAAGAAGTTGGATCCAAGCCTTGAGGTGCAGGCCGGGGACAGTTACAAGACTCTCATTCACAAGAAGGCTCTTGCTCGGTTCCGGGAGATGTCTTAGGTACACAATTTATGATTATTGTTTCCGTATGTTGATAGATCTGATTTTGGAAACAAAACTGGCCAAAGCTTGAGGTTTTGATGTAGAAAGGGTTCGATACAGATGTTCTAGGTCATGCTGTCACTTTATTACTGGTTTTTTTCTTAAGTTATAATAATAATAATAATATATATTTGTTAGATTGAATCACTCTTGTTTATTTGTAACGTAAGGAACTTTTTTATAACTCGTAAAAGTTATAATTTTCAGTGCTTTGTTTGGTATCCTGAGCCAATATCTGTCTTGTTTACACTTTCTTTGAACCTGTTAAGGAACAATTGTGTTTCCTTGTTGAGAAAATACTACAAGTGCCGTGAGCACGCGTCCAGGACTCTTGATTACCATGGGTTCCAGATTGTACACTCGCGACACTCGTGCGCTACGCTATCTCTTTTCCGTATTTTCAACTACTCGGCCGTGGATGGCTTTATAGCAGAAGGCATATTTAAAAAGGCAGAATCAGGAACCAAGGCGTTTTTCCTAATCGAGGCAAGGCGTAAGCCTCAAGGCAGATTGTGGTGTAAGCATCGAACTATAGACAAAAAAACTCGTAAAATTAAAGACAATTCATAAAATGCCATAAACTATTAATCACAAAACCACAAAAACACAATCTGAGCCGTTGTTGCTCAGTCACCGGAGTGCTGGAGTTGAAAATGGAGTGTTTATGTAATTGTAGGAGGGCTGGAAGGGACAGCAGAGGGCACAAAAAGGGGGGAGCAATGTTGTGTTTTTGGTCATTGTGGTGTTATATCTAAGAATGTTATAAATTCGACACATTCATATATTTATGTCAATCATGACATTAAAATTGATAATTTTAATGTTATGAAATGATAAAATTATCAACTTCAATGTTAGAGTTGATAAAATTATGAGGAGTTAATCAAAATTTAACTATACACTTAATTTTCTTAATTTTTGTATTAAGTATCGACCAAGACCCCAAAAAAAAAAGGGGGCCAAACTTAAAAAAATAAAAAGGAAAAAAACATCTGAATGATACAAATTTAAAGATTATTGTACTAATATGACATAAAAAATTAATATTAGATAAACATAACATAAAATTAATCTAAAGTTAATTAAAATTTATAGCATGTTGGTGGCCTAAAAAAAAAAATCGTAAGCCTCCTAGGCACCAAATGGCGCCACGCCTCATGGTGAGTGGCGCCTCGAACGTTTTTTTTTTCTTGAAACCATGTACCATTACCGATAGGTCTATGTTCTGTTTGGATGGAAAAAGTATTTCATGATTTCATCCGTATCTGCAAATTGGATTTGGTTTCATCAATAAATGAAATTTTCGAACACGACAGGCAAGAACATCAAGACTTTTATACCAGATGGGCCCAAAAATGGCAATAATTGGAAAAGTGGAGCCATATGTTGAAATTGCTTTAAATGGAATTCGTATGAATTTGAAATAAAACCAAATATAACTTTCTGGAAGCACCTTATGTTATCCTATTAACCACATAAATTTCCACATTAATCAGCTTAAACACGATATCTTTTAGAAACTTTCTTTTATTATTATTATTGTTGAAAAGTGGTATGCATGTTTACTTGACCTGTAAGTTTCAATTTAATAATTAAGAGAGATCTCAGACTCAAATCGTGGAAACAACTTGCAATGAAGTTTTCACTTGTAACGAATCAAAAAGTTTTGGCTTAATTGTATATTATTTTCCCCAATTTCATTTGGCAATATTTGCTTTTCTTTAATGATACAAAGAAAATCATTGTTCTCCTTTTTTTTTTTTTTGGTGGTTAAAATCATTTGGCAAGAATGAAGTGGTATGCATGTTTATTCGACCTATAAGTTTCAATTTAATAATTAAGAGAGATCTCAGACTCAAATCGTGAAAACAACTGATAATAACGTTTTCACTTGTAATGAATCAAAAAGTTCTAGCTTAATTGTATATTATTTTCCGCAATTTCATTTGGCAATATTTGCTTTTCTTTAATGATACAAAGAAAATCATTGTTCTCTCTCTCTTTTTTTTTTTTTTTTTTTTTCCGGTGGTTGAAAAGGAAGCGTAGTTGATAGATGATGAATGTTACGTAAAGTAAAACAATCGAATAAATAAATAGGTGAATGTTGATTATATTTTTATTACAAGTTTGTATCATATTATATAATTTTCTATTATTTTTTACGGAATTGGAGGATCCAAACTCGGGGCCACAATCGATTGACACCATTATCGACCTATTTTTAAAAGCTTACGAGCAGAGAATGCACATACGTAAGTTTATGTGCATTTGTTCCTTATCAAAAATAAACACATACATGTATACAAAAAAAAAAAAAAAAACGTGTATTTGTTTTTTGTTGAGATAAAAATTGAGTAGCACCTTTTTATTTATTTATGAATTTATGTATTTATTTATTTATCTATTTATGTATTTATCTATTTTTTTTCCTACTGAAGAAAAATTTGATTAGACCTGTTTTTTTTTTCTTTTAATTTTTTAATTATACAATACAAAGCAGTAGTGTTTCATGCATATATTAACATTAGGAAATAATAAAGAACATTACTTGCATGGGTAGAAAATTGTCGAGGACAGCCTTCGTACGTAGTTGTCAAAAACTTCTTTTCGAGCGGAAAATAGAAGAAGAAAACTAAGGAAAAACGTTTTCTACGATTTTTTGGAAAAGGAACAAAGCACGTTGCGTGCAATTTCACACCGACATATCTCGATCTTTTCTTGGTTTTCGTCCTTACTCCAATGCTTGTCACGTGATTTTTTTTTTTAAATTTTATTTTTGCTTTTGCTTTGCTTGTCTTTTTTTTAGTTTTTGGTCCTTATTAAAACAATTCTTCTCAAATATATTCACAATGAAACTATCTTCTTTACAAACCTCTGAATTAATGATTAAGGGCTTGTTTGGTGATTAATCTCATCTCCAACTAAAATGTATTTTTTCGTATCAATTTTTGTCTTTTTCTGAAAATTTTTTTCTTTTTTTAAAAAAGTTGTCTTTTCTGAAAAGTCAATAAAAATTTTTAACTTAAACTTAAAATTTTCAAACTCAACTCATTCACCAAACAAACCCTAAGAAAATAAACTACTTCGCACGCGCGGATGACGTAATTTTCAGCTTGTTAATAAAATAAAAAGAAAAAAAAGACACACACTCTCTCTCTCTCGTTTCTTTTTCCTTTTTTCAAAAAAAAGAGAAAAATTTCCGATGACGTAGCTCCAAGAGTAGGTACAATTTCTGGTCTCTTGTTTTGTCTTATATTCATCTTTTTCTCTAAATTGAGAATCAAATCAAAGTAGTTTTCCATGAGGAAATTCTAGTAACAAAAGATTAAAATAATTCCTCCCAATCCCATAGTGAGTACATTGAATATAGGGTTTTAGTAGTCTTTGTTAGTGATTTTGTAACCTTTTGGGTTCTTCATTTTCATATTCTAGATGAACGTGTGTACTAAAATTCATAATGACTTTTGCAAGAGAAGACCGATCCATTATTCACGCGAAGAATCTCTCCTTTTGGTTTAAAGAACACGATATGAAGGTGGTTTGAATCTTGGACCATTTTTGTTGAAATACTTGTTAATACAACCCATATTCAAAAACGAAACCAAAAAAAAAAAAAAAAAAAAAAAAAAAAGAAATAAGCACAAAAATTCGGATGTAGAGTTCGAAAGTTCAAGATAGATAAATAAATAAATAAATAAATAAAATAAGACGTGGGGTTAATCTATATGAGAATATGACAATGTTACTATATATGCCTGATTCATGTTAACAAATAATAAAAGAATTGGTTTCATTGGCTATCAATGGCAAGGAAAAAATTATCGTCCACAACAAATGATAAGGAAAATTTGGATTAAAATGATAATGGAGAATTTTGTAGTACGCTATGGAAAAAAAAAAAAAAAAAGGAAAAAAAATTTTTTTTTTTAGTGATATATCGTCTTAATAGAATTTGATAAAAGTCTAACTATTGAAATTTGTATCATGCTAATATAGTTTTTTTTTTAATATATATATACAAGTATTTTACAAAAGAAAAAAGAAAGAAAATATATATATAGATATATATAAAGTAAAAGAGAAGATCTAGAAAAGCAACGTAATGTTAGAAATAAACGTGGTTGACTGGATTGGCTGCTTAATTTCCAAATTCCACTATTGGAGGTCGTCCAATGTTTGGGTACCAAGAAAGCCATCGTCTTATTCTTCATCAAATGTTTGAATTCAAAAGCATAGATGTTGACAGTCACACTTCTTACTCCGTTCTTGGATCTTTTGGCGGCTTACTTTTTTTTTTTTTTGTTAAGACCAAAATTCTTAAGAGGCCATACAGCTGGTGCTTTTTTGCTATATGTATATATATATATATATATATGAAATCTTTCACATGCGATACAACAAATCATGTGATATTTAAAACGTTTTATTTAAAAATTTATAACAATTAATTAATTTATATATAATTTCTTATTTTGATTTTATCATATGATATATTTATGTAAAAGATAAGTATTAGTGAAAATTATTGTGATACTATATAACACAAGTCACTTTACAAATAGCGTATAGTAAGGATGCGACATGACAAACCCTCTCACCGGTCATTTTGATAAATATTCTTTGGACTATAGTTTTACTTTTTATTTATTGCTGAAAAAGTCATTTTTTTATAATTGGCCGTGCGGTAAAGTTTCTTGCTAAAAGTTGATCTCGTTGAAATATTATTAAAATAGAGGTCAGTTATTATAAAATTATTTATGAAGAAGTAAGCTGATTATTGACTCAACTTAACTTGAGTTCATTAACTAACTTGGACAACGCAAGGAAAATTAAAGACTGTTTATTGGAGAATGACCGGATCTAAGTAAAATTTGCAACAGTAATATTATATTAGCTAAATTTATTCACAAAAGAAAAAAAAAATGCTGAACATGACGTGTGGAAATTCAAGGATTGATAGAGACTAGCTTTGGTTTTAGACCAAAAGAGAGGTGAAAAGAGAGGGTTTTTTTTTTTTTTTCCCACAAAATTTAGTCGCGTTATAATTTAGGAGTTTCTATGATTAAAAAATGTCATTTTTTCACTACTGTAATCAACTTTAATTCTACTTGTTGAATTAGATTTTTTAATAATTTGATCAACAGCATGATGCAAAATTGTTTTTATTTATAGATCAGATCGACAAAGATATTAATGTAACGATTTTATTACAGTTTTTACTGAAAAAAAGCACAGTTTCGACTACAAAAAATATTTTAAATTTTTAGTTTCGTTGCTCCTAAAGAATATATTTTTTTATTATAAAAATGTATCTCCCACTTGGTTTAATCGCACGGTTGGTCTAAAGATGCATGATTGGTGCTGTCGTGACATAATTGTGCTCCCTAGCCACAAAATTCTAAACTCAACAGTTGGGGGACGTTACGTGCCATCTGGATTTTTGTTTACCTTTTTTAAGTATATGGTTTATTATTATTATTATTATTATTATTATTATTTCCCCTTCAATTATGAAAGTCTATACCTATACTCTCTCACTAAATCTAGACTAACTAAATAACAATCTAATTACTTTTAAAAAGGCTCAATTACTTTAGAAAAAAATGTTAATCACATTCCATCAGATAATGAACTCAAATCTAAAAATTTTCTAACTTTATTGTTTCTTTCTGCTAAGGACAAAAAAAGCTACACACCCATAAAATGTTAGCAAGAAACTAGTTGTATTGCACGCGCTTCGTGTGTATAGAATAGACAAACAAAACAAAGTAAAAAAAATTTTAAAAAAAGTTTTAAAAAAATTTAGATTGTTAAATTTTTTTTAAAAATTTATTTTTATTTGAAATTGCCATGTGACGGGCTTAGGACCTACCACATGGTGGGAAAAAAAAAAAAAAAAAAAGGACATCATCACAAAAGACAAATGTGATTAACCAAATTTTTAAGTAGTGTTTTAGGGAACTTCACACTTTAAATAGTTAAAAATGTGCAGTATTTGACGTGGAAAATAAATGAAATCTTATCATTTATATTAACACTTCTATTAAAGATTGAGCAAGAAATAAATATCAAAATTTCAAATTTAGAAATAAACATAAGGTACGTTTTGTTCTTTGAGGTCTTTTTTTTTTTTTTTTAAATTGTAATTAAAATTATTTTAATGAAAATAGTTGAAGTGGATAGTACGGTTTTAAAATATTTGAGGTAAAAAAAATTTATTAGATAAATAAAAAATTTACTAAGGGAAATAACATATTTACGAGAAGTAAATAAATCATTACCGAGTAGGTTTATTATTTACTATTATTTATTTCAACTATTTTGAAGCCTTATTATTAATTTTAATTATTTTCATAAAAATGCTATTTTCCAATCCAAACTAAGTTGACGCTATCGATGATAGTGTTGTATACCCTTAACCTTTTTTTTTTTTTTTTTTTTTTTTTTTCAATTTTTGGATTAATTATGGGTTTCTTACCTAACAACATATGCACGGACCGCCACAAAAAATCATTATTGTTGACTTGTTGTTATTATGTAGAGAGAAAATACATATTAATTTGTGTGTGTACGTATACATATATATACACACATTTTCAAACCTAAAATTTAGATTATAATATCAACCTGTAGAAAATAATTGTAATGTAGTTATTAAGTTAATAAAGTTTGCTTATTAAGTGTTCATATTGAGGATTTGGATTCAGTTTTTACACTTTTACCTGATTTTAAATTTGACCTTAATTCATATCCCCTGAAATAAAATCCTGACTCCGTCAATATTTACGTTAAGATTTTGTTGTGATTATATATATAAACTTCCATTACAATTAAACGATGGATCTTTTTTTTCTTTTTCTTTCTTTCTTCTTTTTTTCCTTCCAAAGTGGAAGCATTAGTTTAAGATAAAGTTTTGGCAGAATAATATACGTACATAATGCGTCATGTTACTCCAGAATTTTGTGTCGGTGGGGCACAAACCGTGCGATTAGATTTTACTGAGTTTATAAAAATAAGAAGTGGATTAGTTGAATGTGGGTTTAATTTGGGTTTTTAAGTTAAAACCAAGTTGGAAACATTTAAAATTATTATTACAATGTGGGGGCGCTTGTTGAAACAAACGACAAGCAAGTTAATTTATCAAAAAAAAAAAAAAGTTACAAGCAAATTTTGAACCGACAACAAAAAGTTTTGAGTAAAGAATTACCACTAAAAAAAAAAAGATTACAAAAAGGAAAAAAAAAAATCACATTCCCACTGTAAAATGGAAATATATATATATATATATATTATATTAGAATAATTTTTCTGGTCTCAAAAATCTCGATTGCCACTGTCCACGCTCTTGTCCTACTAAATTGAGACATCAATGGCCAACAGAAAGCGTTTTCTATATGCATGTCAAATCAACTAAGAGGAGAAACGACACAAAATAATAATAGTAATAACAATAATAATTTGCTTTTTGAATATTAGTGGAAATTTGCTTTTGTCCAAAGAAATGTTGGTTGCAAACAAACAAAAAAAGGTTGAACAACTTTATTGTTGTTGAAAAAGGGCCGGAAATCCTTTTCTTCTCACAACAACAAAAATTAAATGGAATTTGGACTGTTCTTTTTGGTAAGGTCAGACTTTTCTATGGATTCAATTGGGACATATGTGCATATTTTTTTTGTTGATGATAAAAGTTGATAAAAAGATTGTTTTCCACTATAAGAAGATATGAAAGCTAGCCATACTCAGTAGTCTCAGCAGCAGCCAGCCACAGACCTTGGACTGGTGGGGACAGCTTCCCACTCCCCCATTTCAAATAACAACAACAATAATAATAATTACCAAAAAAATCTTCACAAAAAACTAAGCGAGAATTTCTGCGTTAAAAATGTTATCTTCACAATTATTGTTGGACTAAATTTTAATGATTTGATATATAACTGAAAGCAGTTTGTGGTTACATGCTGTGATCACTGCTCATATATTAGACTGTCGAAATATTAATCCAAAAGACAACAAATCTTATCGGTTTCTCAAACTGTATATTTCCAAATTGCTTCCCAACTTTTAAAATATCTTGGCTTCTATGAGGGGTGTATAACAGTTGGATTGGCGAGTTTTTTGGTGGGACAGTTGATATAAAGATCAGTGTGTCCTCCTGTCTATTGTTAATGTTTGATAACTCTTATACTAATTTTCGACAACTATCAATTCAAGGTTCGTAAAGTCCACCAGTATATGATTTATGTCAATAATTAAACTTTTTACGTAGATTATGAATTAAAACTTGAAAGGATAAAAATGAAACTCCAAGTATTGACGTTCTCGTAATCATGCCATCATTACCGATAATACTATAATCTCTTGGTTAATGAGGCCATTGTATGTAAATAAAACTATCCAATATTTTGAGTCAATTTTTAAGTTGGTATCACGTTTAGGTTTTTAATGCACGAGCGTAAATCAAATCACTCGCACCATAACAAAAAGGGTTTAAAAAGAATTTTATGGATTCAATCACTTTACCCACACACCTTATAAACCAGTGCACGGGGACCTTTTTTTATTTAAAATATTAACGTCATTCATTAATTTAGAAGAACTCTATAATATTTTAAATTTAAGAAATAGTTTATTATAATTAAAATTTTAAGAGATAAAACTTGCAAATTCGGTTAAATTCAAGCAGAAAAGACAGCTCTCGATTTGTAATTCTACAGAAGGCGCACAAGAGTCTTAAAGCACTATGATTAACTTTCCAAACATACAAATTAAAGGATAAGGTTTCTCTGAACATGTTTCTTTTTTGAAAAAAATATATATATATATGTATATATATGTACATATATATATATATATATAGAGAGAGAGAGAGAGAGAGAGAAGAGATCAAGATCCATTAACCCTTTACGAAGAAATCAAAAGTTAATTGCTCAAGAGACAGAAAAATTGGAATCAAATAAAGCAACTTTGAGACTACGCAAGACAGAAAAATTGGAATCAAAGAAAGAGACTTTGAGACTACATAAATAGTTGAACTCAAATCTCTAGCATCTTCTCGTCTCTCATTGGATGAAGAACTAAATTGATGTCTTGAAAATAAAAATTGGAATCAAAGAAAGGAACTTTGAGACTACATAAATGGTTGAACTCAAATCTCTAGCGTCTTCTCGTCTCTCATTGGATGAAGAACTAAATCAATATCTCGAAAATAAAAATTGGAATCGAAGAAAGCAACTTTGAGACTACGTAAATGGTTGAACTCAAATCTCTAGCGTCTTCTCGTCTCTCATTGGATGAAGAACTAAATTGATGTCTTGAAAATAAAAATTGGAATCGAAGAAAGCAACTTTGAGACTACGTAAATGGTTGAACTCAAATCTCTGGCGTCTTCTCGTCTCTCATTGGATGAAGAACTAAATTGATGTCTCGAAAATATGTTCGGTTGTCATTTTATGTAAGGAAAATCCACATCCCTACTTATAATATTAGAGTCTAGAGTTTAAATCTCACCCTCCATAGTATATAAAAGCAAAAATTATCAACTATAAACGATTCATTTTAAAGCTGTTAACTAGATATTCAATTGTATATTAATTAAGCTGCAACTTAA
The DNA here is from genome assembly GCA_025413485.1 of Ficus microcarpa. Taxonomy (NCBI): domain Eukaryota; kingdom Viridiplantae; phylum Streptophyta; class Magnoliopsida; order Rosales; family Moraceae; genus Ficus; species Ficus microcarpa. Next base: position 36,894,161 of record CM046379.1, read on the forward strand.
TTGGTCATTTTGTGAACCCTAGCCCTAAGCTCGCACATGGTAAAACACATGAGTTGTGATATCCATCATTTCTGTTGGAAAAAAAAAAAAATGGTTTTTAACCATTTTGAGGAGCCATTTTGAGGTCTAAATTTGAATGGGACCTACTTGGTAAAATTGACGGGTCTTGGTGGATTTGCGTTATCCGTCGCGAGAAGATCGAAATCATATATTTATACGTCCAAAATGGTGTTCGGGTGAATAAGAAATTGAAGCTTAAAGTGTGCACATTGGAAAGGATTTTTGTTGGAAAAATGTGGAGTCTCACATTGGAAATGAATGAAAGCTTGATGGACTTTATAAGAATTTGCACTTTTAAACTTGGGTAAGCTTGTGTACCCAAGATGCTCTCTCATGTGCAGGGGGGTGCAAATCCCAGCCCCGATGGGTTAGGGGCTCAATGTGTGCGCCCGCACGACGTGGGTGCGACGCGAATGTCGATTCGTCGAGCTTGCTCCGCGCGAGCTTTGTTTTGGAATTTTTTTTCTCTCCAACATAAATCCCGAATCAGTATGAACAAATTAGATATGATTATTCATATTCCAAGAGGTAAATGAGCTTTTAATCCGGATTTTTATAACCTCCAATCCGGATATTTTAATGTGGTCCGATTCTCGTCGTTGTTTACGTCATGTCTTTAAACTTCCATCATTTTTGCATTTATTATAAATAAGGGAACACATCAATTTCCGTCCAATAATTAGTCCATCTACACTATTTTGTTTTTCATTTCTAAGTATACAAATCTCAAACAAGAGTAAATATGAGCTTCATTTACGTGCCTCGACAATTTTCTTTGTTTGCTTTACTTCAGGTTAAGATTGTATTTTGGTGTAATCCATTTTCATTATATAATTTCTTGAATTCGCTTGTTCGTTGTTTATGCTCTATATTTTCTAACAATTTCATCTACCAACCCTCTAATCCACCGGGCATTAATTTATTATCACTTTTAATTAATATCTAATTTGATTATCTTAAAGAGTGCTTAAAAGGTAAACAAAATTTAGGACGTTTTATAAAAGTTTCGATGAAATCTAAACCTGATCCAAGGTACCAGATTGGATTAGATGATGGAAATATATGATTAGATTGAACTAGTTGGATTTCAAACAATTTTTACATGATTAGACTGGATATCGAAGGCAGAGAAAAGTTGATTTCTATCTATTGTCAACCACTAATCGAAAGTACTTGTCGAAATCACCAGAGGGACACACAAAGGCCAATCTGTGCGTGTGAACATCCCCGCTCACCACATACATATAGGATATATAATATGACTACAAAATTTTAAGACCAGTCATTTTATTTTATATTACTTTATTTTTTGTTGAAGGAAAGAGGGCTACAGGGGTAGAGTTTAGTATACCTAGATAATTCGATGGATGAATGTTGTCTTGTATGATATATGAATCTCGTACTGTCCATTTACCTTAATTAATATAATGGGGACGATTCGAATTAAATGGGTGGAAAACGAGCGCTCTTATACAAGTCCACTTAAAGAACGTGGACAACCTGTGATTTTAATTTGGGACCAATAAAAGGAGCCCACACGTTCAGTAAATTAGTATATTATCGAAACATTAAACACACACAGCCAGAGCCTAGAGGGATAGTTGTAGTAGTTCAAACTATCGGCACCTACCGGTGTGGGACATGTGAGTAGTATACTCTGAAAGTTTATATAATATATATATATATATATATATATTGGTGGTTGTGAAATTGTCTCTTCTACGTTCTAGTATTAAAGGTCCCACAAGTATGTCTAAGGTATTGTTTATAAAAAAAAGTACATCTAAGGTCTTCTTCGTAACTATGGAAAAAGTTTGTTAAGACTGAATTCTCTCATTCTCACTCTATTCTTTCCCTCTCACCTCGAGAGATTTGAGGATTCAAGTTGATGTAGACCTCTAATAATAATAATAATAATAATAATAATAATAATAATAATAGAAATAAAGTTCATGTACAATTTGTATTGAAAGTTGATGTAGAGGATCAGGTTAACTTGAAATGTGGGATAATAATATATCACATATTAATCACGTGATAATTATGTGATCAGGTGTTTCACAAATTGAATTATGTGTAGTTTTTTATTACCTTTTACAATATACAACAAGATAGGCCAGAATAAAAGTCCAGATATTATAAGATCGCAATTGTTAGAATCTTTTTTTTTTTTTTTTGCATTAAAAAAGAGGATGATATACTCACGTGACATGTCCTCATTTAATACATTTGAGAATCTAGTTGAATCATATGTGAAGCGTAGTATTCGAACATGAATATTTCTCCTAAAGTCATTCAATTCATTACAAGTCTTTAGTTATCTCACTAAATGTCGTTTTTAAGATTGGACCTTAAAGTAAGTATGCATGGACTTGAACTCTAATACTAAGATTGAGAGAGATTTGGAAAAGATATTCACGATTATTATGTCACACCATTACGGGTTGTTATTCAATCTTTGCTTAATTCAAACTGCATTATTAATTTGAAAAAAAAAAAAAAGAAAATGTAAAAGAAAGAGGTATATACTCAGCAGCAAGTATTCGTTGATGGAAGCCGCGTCTTCTAACAAACATAACTCGTAGTCAAATGGTTATTGTCTTTCTCATTTACTTGTACATTTTCGAGTTTTTGTTTTTGTTTTTTTGTCCACAGAAAAAACATGAATACAAATGAATAAATAAATGAGAAAGACAATCGTCTTCCAAATCGGACCTTTGAAGGGGCACACGTGTAACAATACTTTCACGTTCGTACGTTATAGAACAAATAAAATATCCTCGTAAAGAAACAAAAACAAAAACACAATATCCACGAAGGTAAATTATCTTATACGACGAATCTCAGCCAAAATACATGAAGAAAATGTAAAACATGTTGTCAAACATGATCTAAATGCAGTCAATTGAATTTTATTAATTTTACAATGTAAAGTTTTAATTAATATTAATATCATTTTCAGTCGCTGAATTATAAATCAAATCTTATTTTAGTATTTTAATTTCAAAATGTCTCGAAATTAATATTCGATCGAACTACTATTTTGTATACGTGTAACCTAATATTTAGATTTCTACCAAAGAAAACCCTAGTGTTTTGAAGTTATACACTTTACACAAACGAAATATAAATTTTAGATGATTTTTATTTCATCTTGAAATTATCTCAAATTATGCAGGGTTGTAATGTTAAAGCACGATATATAGGTCATCTGAGCTTGAAATTATGTTGAGTTTGCAAGTTGTCTGTGATTTTATGAAAACCACGTGTTACGACTCGAATTTGATGGGAATAGTTGATAAGAAAATCCATTTTTATTAATTATTGTTGTATTCAATGTAAAAAGATGGCTGGATATACTCCAACTTGTTCAAGAATAGTGGCGGCACTAGACACGTTGTTAGTTGTATAAGGTTTTAATAATGAGAAAACATTTGGGGATTAGTGCTAAAGAGATAGAATTATACGTGTCACTTTGTTTTATATTACATAACATGCATCTCGCTTTCAGTCACAACTTATAAAAATGCTTCGTAAAAAAAAAAATATGTTATTTAATTGATTGATTAGTATTTGATAAGAACAATATTAAAGATCATTAGTAGTATTTACTACGACATATTAATAAAAAGTGTGTCCTATAAAATTGAATCCATAAGTGATATTTAGTAATATGTTCGTCTCTTCTAGTAGTATGTTCGTAATAAGCATTTTTCATTGATAGAGCACTTTCTATTAGGCCAACGTTTGTCATGCGATTAGCAAAAATTTGGCTGAAAAGAACATGCAATCAGCATACGTTTGGATGCACAATCTAAACCTTAGAATCACAAATTAATTTTTGTCTTTTTTCCTTAACTTCACTATTCAGACAGTTTTGTAACTCAAATTTTAAAAGTTCATAACTTTGCATACACGAGTCTAAATGAGATTTTTTTTTAAAAATTATATAGAATTTTAAGACGAATAAAACAAGCTCTATATTGATTTTTTTTTTCTAAACACATTTAAAGTTTTTACATTTTTTTAGCTCAAACAATTCAAACGTCTCGAAAAACGCACAATCAATCTAAATCTAATTTCTACAATCCAAATTTTAACATTAAATGCATGCTTAATTTCTAAAACGAAGAGACCTATTTAGATACGCCATAAAAGTAAATTAATGCACGCAAAATAATTATATAGCTAGGTCAACCAATAACCTAATCCTAGCTTATCTATAATCCTTTATCATCTTCAACAATAGAGCACATAGATATATAATGGTATGTATATAATTATATATATATATATAATAAGACAAATAGATGTTTATACGTGGAGAATGATACGTGCATGGAGTACATCTCAAAGTATTCAAATGATTCCAAAGTGGAAAAAAAAAACATTCACGCCAAACAAAAAATATGTGGATGAAATTCTAGATGGTCCATTATATGTTGTCGTCTTCTTTCGTTAAATAGAACGACAGTTTGCCCAAAATATTATGGTGACAGGTGTCGAAACCAACTTCGTGCAAAATAAAGTGAGAAAGAAAAAAAATGTCAAGAAATTTTCTCCCGAGTTGTCTAATGCTCCAGTGAAATGGTTTGAGTTAAAATTTTTAAGTTTAAATTGATTGACTTTTTAAAAAATAGTTATAATTTTTGTTTGATTTTTCAGAAAAAGATAAAAACTGAGATGAAAAATTTTGAATTTAAGATGTAATCAAACGGAGTATAAGAGAATTTGAAACACATGGGCTCATCATTTTTTTTTTTTGACTCAAAAAATGTTAGTTGAAATGGAGGTTTCTGCGAAAAACACAATGTGAACACTCGATTTAACTTGTGGAACCAGACAAACTACATATATTCCATCAGCAATATCCTTCAGAAATACAGGGCCACTTGATGTTAATTATATTTATAACAAGGTTTGAATTTTATTTTTTTCTTCGTATGAAAATAAGGGTTTTTTTTTTATTTTTTTTTTCTATATACAAATATAATTAACTTTCAACAGCAACATTTTTTGTCTTTTACATTCAAGACGGATTGACTTTCAACTTCCTTTCGTTCATTGTTTTAAAAACAAGGCCCCCCCCAAAAAAAAAAAAAAAAAGCATGTCCTATAAAAATTGGGTTGGAAGGCACCATGAAATAAACCAACAAACATGATCAAGATCAGTCAAGACTTTCTTTTTTCATTTTTCTTTGGAATAAGTTTCTCGGAATATTACACCATACTTTGGATGTGGAAAATTTTCATATAATTTATTTAAAGAATAAAAGCTTAGTCAACTACTTTAAAATATAAAAAACTTAGTAGATTCCTTTCTTTGTGGATAGGAATTTTAGTAGTAGTCCTGAATTTATTAGTTTTTTTTTTTTTGGTAGAAGTCCTGAATTTATTAGTTTTTTTTTTTTTGGTAGAAGTCCTGAATTTATTAGTTTTTTTTTTTTTTTGGGTAGAAGTCCTGAATTTATTAGTTTTTTTTTTTTTGGTAGAAGTCCTGAATTTATTAGTTTTTTTTTTTTTTTTTTTGGTAGAAGTCCTGAATTTATTAGTTTCCAAAGTAACTAGTACACTCCTATTTTTTTAATCCACACACACACACACACACACACATACACATATAAATACATATATGTATTACTGTAATATCCACCAGCTAGTTGGAATTTGCGTCAGCAACATTTTACCTTTTTCTTGTTCTAAGAAGATCCTGAAAAATTAAAATAAAATAAAATAAAATAAAATAAAAAAAAGAGGGGCCTCTTAAGTGAACAAAAGGTTAAGTAGCTTGTATTATAAGTTATCCAATTGTCTATCCAAAATTCCAAGCGTGACAATTGGTCCCTACGACTTTTGAATCAAACAAATAAATAATCAAAAAGGAAAAAAGAAGAAAGAGATGAGGAAGTCTCGTGGAAAAAGAAGGGAAGAAAGAAAAACTGAATTAGGTTGAAAGCCTTCGAGAAAAAGTTTAGTGACGCCAATATCTACACACTTGACATATTGTTATTATTTTTTACAATAAAACACAAATATATACGCGAACACACACACACACACACACACACACACACACACATATATATATATATATATAAATTTTAGGTGCGGAACACATATGATTGTGGCATGGAAAACGTTGCGAAACAACTCATGGGAGTTGGAGTTGGAAATGAGATTTTGATAATTATGTGATCTTTAAACTCGATAGTGTAGGTCTTATCTACTAAAACCAAATGGACGCTAAACGCTTGGGATTAGATCATGATTAAGGCAATAAGAATAGAAAAAATATCCATATAATTGATAACAAGTAGTGAGATAATATAATTAGTTACTATCTATTAGAGTTGAACAAAGAAGGGGGAAAAAAAATCTTATTAGGATCGACACTCTGTCTATATATATGAAAAGAGTAGTGCCAAGAATGCCCACTATAGTTTCAGATAATTGTTATTGTAGGACCTTTTATTTTGAATTACCGGTATGAATTTCTATTTTACCGCTTGATTTTTTTTTTTTTTTCCAACGATGTGATATATATAGCACAAACAGTTTTGCATTGTGTGTTAAAAACTTTTAACATAGATACTTATTAAACAGGCTGCTAAAATTTAATCCATTAATGGTTAATAAGTTGTTTTCTATATATGCAAAATAAGAGGTCCTACTATAAAAAGACTCGTAATGTCAACATTTTTGTATTAATTTATGTGATAATAAGTTGTTATCTTTTAACTGAAAGATACAAGAACTTATTTTAGTTGGCATGATTATCTATTATTTACCTACTATTAAAAATATGACAACTTACATAATTATAACATCAATTTGTATAAAAAAGTTGAGATTAAAATTCTTATCTTCAGCATTATTTATTTGAAATAAAGATTCATAAGAGATCAATTTTTATTAAAAGAGAATCTAAATAATATTTGAATTGTTATGTAGAGATGTACAATAATAATTTTTCTCATACGGGTAGAACTGAAATTATAAATATATATTTAATTTATATACAAAACAGGCTCATTTGGCTTCACCACTGCAACCGTACGTGAATAGGAGAAGGAAAAAAGAGGAAGAAGAAAGATAATTATAATTGGGTATTGAGGAAATTAAATGGATATTGATATTTTATTGGTATTACACGTATATATGACATCAACATCAGCAACTTACATTTCATTTTCGTTAAAATATCGTGATATTTGTCATGGATATTTATGTATATATCAATATATATTAAAATATCAACTTGGACAAGTAAATATTAATCCCCGCGCACATCTTTTATTGTCAATTATTTCATCATATTTTTTTAGGGTTTTTTTCTTCAATCGTCTTTTTGTTAGTCTATGATCTAATGGCATTTTGATGATTACTTTGATTTTTTTTTTTTCTCTAAGTAGATTATCAGTGCATGCTATGTTTAATTCTGTTCATAACTTATTGGATTTCCACGAGGCGTAGACTTCTAAAATTTAGTACAATTCGCATTGTCAATCACATAATTCACATTATAACTTATAATTGGAAAAAAAAAAAAAAAAAAAAAAAAAAGCAATTAGATATGGTGCAAACCTTTAAAAAAATGACATTTTATTTCGTGACTGCATTTAAAAGAAAGATATATGTGGAATATAATCCTCTGGTTTGTTTCTTATTATCTCAAAATTTATGTTTTCATCCTTAGGCTTTTTTTCATTTACAAAGATCGAAATGGTCTTCAAACTTAGCATACTTTTGGACCAACAATCCAAACCATATAATTACAATCTAATTTTTGTCATTTTTCCTCAACTTTATTATGACACAATTTTATAACTCAAACTTTAAAATTCCATAACTTTGCATAGACAAGTCTAAATGAAATGATTTTTTTTAATTGCATAGAATTTTGAGACGAACGAAACAAGTTTCATATTGATTTTTTTCTTTTTCCGAACATATTTCAAGTTTTTACATTTTTTAACTCAAGCAATTTAAATGACTCGATAAATGCACAATTAATCCAAACTCAAATTATATAATCCAAACTTTAGCACCAAACACATGCTTAATGTACTATTATAGCTCCTACTCCTTTTTTTTTTTTTTTTTTTAATTATTGGAGATCCTACTCCTAATTAACAAGGTTTTGTAATAACTCCTTCTCTCCCTTCCCAAAAATTGAGGGTACATTTTTCTTGAAATAAATTGACCAGGATCCTTAATACAAATATAGACTTATCTAATCGAATTGGGCAATGACATGTGTACATATATATATATGTGTGTGTGTGTATAGACTTTCTAATTTGCAGATGAATATGTGGCGGGTGAATGATACGATTTTTACAAAGTGGAGGAAACAATATTTCAAAATTTCCAATAACTGAGTTTAGAAGTTAAGGTGCTTATCAATTAACACAAATTTTGAGAGAATTAACCTTCATTCGAACCAATCTGATCATTTCTTCTCTTCCTTTTTTATGTGTAATTTTCCAATGGTTTCTTAAATAACTGAAAACAATAGTAAAATGAATAGCGAAAATAATGAATAAAGACTTTGATCATTAGCACTATTAATGTCTATTCCTGTGGATTGTTAGTTAGCTAGATGATCATTTGAGCTACTCTTAGTTTCTGTTCTATAAATCTTATTTCAGTTTTCACTTCTATTATACTAAGAGTGTTTTATATAATGACCAATTTTTAATCATCAAATTTTATGATATTCAGATTGAAAAGATATATATGACTGAATTTAATTATATTAGTGTTAATTCACAAAAACAAAGGCCACTTGTTGTCAAAACAAAAAATAAAAATAAAAAGAAAAGGAAAAAGAAAAAGAAGAAGAAGAAGAAGCAAATCAGGCCACTTGTTTTGATTTTCTTTTAGCTTTTTTCTATTACCCCCTAAACTTATTGTGTAGTTATAGTTTACACCCTAAACTTTTAATTTGACAATTACACATTGAACTTACAAATCTATAGCAATCTACCCCTATTGATAATAATGTTAAACTTTTATAGAAAATTAATATGTGATTTATATGCAAGCATTAATTAATTATATGAATGGTCATTTTTATCTAATTTAACTCAAATTTATTGAGGTTAATCAATAATTAAATTTTATCAAAATAGAATTATTGAATTAACTGTGTTTAAAAATAAATTAGGATTAACATTGATTTTAAAAGACCTTTTATGTTCTTAATTAACAATGACTTATGTGTAAGTTAAGAGTACATTTTCATAGTAACAATGATGATGATGACGACAACGATGACGACGACGATGACAACAGCAACATTATTATACATGGGAATAGATATCTATAAATTTAAAAATTCAAAATGTAAATTGTAAAAATTAAAATTTAAAGTGTAAATTGTAAGTAGGTAATTAATTTAGAGACCCCGACATAATACATCCTTTTCTTTTCAATCAGAGGCCACTCATTTATCATTTTCTTGCTTTCTCTGTCTGATAAAAAATGGAAAATGCAAACCTAATTATTCATCAGCTCCCCATAAAGTTGAAATAATCTCTCTCTCTCTCTCTCTCTCTCTCTCTCTTTCTTTTTTTGTTTGTTTTGTTTTTTTGGGAAGTTGAACTAATCATTGCAAAAAAAGAAGATGCATAGAATGGTAATAATACTTTTACTTCCATTGGGTTGGGTGGTTGTGTTGGTACATCATTCACACACACATACATATATATAGGTAACAACGTTTAACACGAATTACATTGCAATATTTATTATGAAAGAAAAACATAATGAATCATGAAAGTTTTCACGTGGCTGCCGTTCTATAATTTACTGACAAACTTCAATTTTGCCAACAACTGAAAAAAGCGTGTAAATCTTTCGACATAGAGTTAATTAATTAGTTAGTGCATTATTGAGTTAATAGGTTTTTATGAAGTGAAGTTCTCATGTTAATTATTTGGAAAACCCAAATGAGTGAAATATATATATATATATACACACACACATGTCTTTTATCCATTTTTTGGGATAGAAAATATATATTTTTTGTCCATTCTTTTCTCTAATTGGCATCCCCATCAAATTGAAAAAGTTTTTCTTAATTAGTCGCGTACTCTATTCTCCTGCACATATCAATAATTTTTTTTTTTCAAATTTTTTACATGTTTTTTGTGAGCAAGTGAAAGACGTATTGTTTTCCTTAATTCATTCGATCTATACTACTACATATTAGTTTTGATCGTTTTCTCCCGTTTTACTGAAAAAAAAAAAAAAAAAAAAAAACATGATATTTGAGCAAGTAAAAAAAATACGTGATACGGTTTTTTTTTTTTTCATAAAATAGAAAATTAAACACTCTATACATGCGGGGAAGTGGAGTACGTGGTATGGCTTTTTTCTCGACAATTAATTGTGTGCTATCATTAGAGTCAAACTCATACTTCATTTTGCGGGGGGTTTTTTTTTTTTTTTTTTTTATAACTTTTATTTACACAAAAAAAGAAAAAAAGGACAAAGAGGGGTCGAACCTCGCCACAGGGTCTAACTAAGTCATTGATTGTGTTGGTAGAATTTATGTCAAATCATACATATAAATAAGTGAGAAAATTAACTTAATAACACAAATTTAAATACTAATATAATACTAGTATGATACAAAAATTATCACTAAATTGATACGACATAAAATTAAATAAAAGTTTATGTTATGATATTTTTGTCATTTTAATCAATTGATAAAAAACGAAGCCTATATATATTTAGATAATTTTCTCTAAATTAAACCAGATCCATTGAGAAAATTACGTAGACTTTACCATTATATTTATAGTATAAACATCATCCGGAAAAAAAAAGAAAAAACAAAGAAAAAAAAAATCGTTGTAGAGGCATCTCAGCGTAGAATTGGTTTTTATCCAAGTGGGGATAAAAGAGAAGGTTAAACCTAAACTTGATTCTATTGCCAGACTGCATTACGTGACCAACGGCAAGAAGAATCTATAAGATCCCATGAAAAAAAAAAAAAGAAAAGAAAAAAAAAGATCAGATCTGATCGGACGAACTAGATACAAGTTGGTGAGTGGGGAAGTCAAGCAGCCATTAGGGAGTGTGAAAGCGCACTAAATTATAATTAGTTTAAAGTTCACTGTATTTGTATATATTTATTTTATATATATATAATATATATATATATATATAGAATATATTTATCATGTTCTATACAAATATTCCACCGAAAGGGTCAAAGGTCCCCTCTTAATATTGGAATCAACCTCAATAATGCAGTCTCTCTGCAATTTCCCCAAGGACTTCCACTCAATTTCCATCTTTCTTTTTCCCTCTTTTACAGCCAACCAAATTTATGACGCCATTTACATTCCAATTTCTTCGCCAAAAAAACAGAAAACAAAACAATACGAAAAATATCACCAATCTTTTCCTGATTCTTAAAAAAACATCACGATTATCACCTATATATTTTGATTTCATTGGGTTAAAAATCTCTTAACAAAAGGGGGAAAAATTTTCATTTTTGACAACTTCTTGATATACTTTAGAATTGGTCAAATTCAATCCGAAGAGAGATCTCAACAATTTTTTTGCCCGTTCGAGAGAGTTTTGGACATGGAGTTTTGAAGGTTAGGCTTTTTAAAATGTGTGTTTGGTTAAAATATAAATAAAAAACGTACAATGATATAGAAAATAACGGAAAATTTTAAGATATATTAAGAAAAAAATATACAAAATGGATCTTGTTTCATTTTGTTCGTCACTGTTAGTATTTAAAAAAAAAATTTATCTTATTTCGATTTGAAAAGTTTCAATTTTTCGAAAATGAAAGAGAAAGAAAGTGAGTTATAAATTTACAAATTTTGGAGTTAACACAGAAAAATATCTTCTAGCGACATTATCCCAATTGGAGACTTGAATAATTTATGAGATCATGCTGTGATATCATGTTCTATATCATGTTAAACGAATATGGATTTAGTAGAACTCATTAAACCTAGAGTTTTAGATATTTACTCCAATTAATAGTGACTTGTCTTTTTTTCTCTTTTCCTTTTTTTTTTTTTTTTAAATTTTTCCTGCTGAATTAACAATGACTTAATGGCCACGGTATAACTCCAACGACCCTTATTTTGTCCTATAAAAACCCCCCCACACTCAGTCTCTGAGTCCCACGTTCCAATTTAAACACAGAACCACCCTCCCAGCTTCACAACCATCCCTCTCTCTCTCTCTCTCTCTCTCTCTGTATCTCTCTCTATATATATATATACACACACATACACATATTTGATCTATATTGATCTTCTGCAACAACTATAACTTAAAAGAAAGGCAGAGCAGAAACTCATCACAGAAATCTGTCACTTGATCATAATATAATTATAAATCCATATCAATCATGGAAAACCTTCCGAAATGTCAGGCGAATTATGTCCCTCTCACACCAATGAATTTCTTGGCCAGAGCCTCTGCCTTTTATGCCGACCGCACCTCTGTTATCTACGAAGGCACCCGCTTCACCTGGCGCCAAACCTTCGACCGCTGCCGCCGCCTCGCTTCCTCTCTCCGCTCCCTCAACGTCGTCAAGAACAATGTTGTAAGTTTCCAACGCTACCTATATAGCAAAACACAAGAAAATGTTGTATTTGTTATTGAGAAGAAACAAATTTGATGGCGTCCAAATATGCATAGCAGGTATCGGTGTTGGCTCCGAATGTTCCGGCGATGTACGAGATGCACTTCGCGGTGCCGATGGCGGGAGCGGTGCTGAACACCATCAACACCCGCCTGGACGCGAAGAACATCGCCACCATACTCCAACACTCGGAGGCGAAGATCTTCTTCGTCGACTACCAGTTCGTCCACCAGGCGGGAGACGCCCTCCGTATTCTCGCCTCCGACTCCGCCGACGGCGGCGTCATCAACAGTACTAACATGCCTCTCGTCATCGTCATCGACGACATCGACACCCCGACCGGCACCCGGCTCGGCGAGCTCGAGTACGAGGATCTTGTCCGCAACGGGAATCCGATGTTCGTCCCCGTCGAGCTTGACGATGAGTGGGACCCAATTGCGCTGAACTACACCTCCGGAACAACGTCGGCGCCGAAGGGAGTCGTGTACAGCCACAGAGGGGCGTACCTGAGCACGCTCAGCCTCGTCCTCGGCTGGGAAATGGGGAGTCAGCCGGTGTACCTCTGGACACTCCCAATGTTCCATTGCAACGGGTGGACCTTCACATGGGGCGTGGCGGCGCGTGGTGGTACCAACGTCTGTATCCGTAACACCACCGCACACGACATCTATCGTAGCGTCGCCCTCCACGGCGTCACCCACATGTGCTGCGCTCCCATCGTGTTCAACATCCTCCTCGAGGCGAAGCCCAGCGAACGACGCCGTATTCTCTCCCCGGTCGAAATCCTCACCGGCGGAGCCCCGCCGCCGGCGGCACTTTTGGAGAGGATAGAGTCTCTTGGGCTTCCATGTCACGCATGCTTACGGGTTGACGGAGGCGACTGGGCCTGCCTTGGTCTGCGAGTGGCAGGCCCAGTGGAACAATCTCCCGAAAGAGGACCAGGCCCGAATCAAGGCCCGACAAGGAATCAGCATCCTCACCTTAGCGGAAGTTGATGTTAAAGATTTGAAAACCATGAAGAGTGTCGTAAAGGACGGAAAGACGATGGGGGAGATAGTGTTGAGGGGGAGTAGTGTAATGAAAGGGTACTTAAAAGACCCCGAAGCGACATCGAAAGCGTTCAAGGACGGGTGGTTCTTGACGGGGGACGTGGGGGTGGTGCATCCAGATGGGTATCTGGAGATCAAGGACAGGTCAAAGGACGTGATAATATCAGGAGGAGAGAACATCAGCAGTGTGGAGGTGGAAAGCGTGCTGTATAGGCACCCGGAGGTGCTGGAGGCGGCGGTGGTGGCGATGCCGCACCCGCGGTGGGGGGAGAGCCCCTGCGCTTTTGTTGCGCTGAAAAACGGCGGCGGCGGCGGTGTCGTCACTGAGAGGGACATAATGTCGTACTGTCGGAAGAATATGCCGCACTTTATGGTGCCGAAGAAGGTGAAATTTGTAAAGGAGCTGCCGAAGACTTCGACGGGGAAGGTTCAGAAGTACGAGCTGAGGGCTCTGGCCAATACATTTACTGTGGAGGAGAGAGATCAGAGGAGTACTCCGAGTACTCCCAGCCAGATTGGTGAGGGAATGCAGATTATGGCCTTGTCCCGACTTTGATTTTTTTTTTTTTTTTTTTTTGGTCAGTAAAGATGACCTATCTATATTTACATCTATATATATCTCTCTCTCTATATATATATATGTATAAATAAAACGTGTACAGTGCGTTTAATAGAGTAAGAGAACTGGGGATGAGTATAGTTTTGAATAGCTCTATCATCAAGAGCCATTCTGTCTTTTTAATGAAAAATTTTCGATGTGATAATAAATTTATTTTGAGAATTTCTACATGTTTCCATATATGTAATGACGGTTAATATTCTTACTTATGTTATTTAAATAACATAGGTGTAACGGTATATTTCAAAAAATATTATCACATGATTCAGATCCGTTTAATATGAATCATTCGAAATAACCGTAAAATTTGTTAATTAGTTTATATATTTCATCTCATGATATAAGAAAGAGGCAGTTAAAGATATATAATCTTTAGATAATTCTACCTCATCACGAGTTTTGTTTTATGTTCTCCTGAGAGAGAGACAAAACTGATCGTCCCCTTTTTTTTTTTTTTTTTTGTCCCCACAAGGATAAGAACAGATCATATCATAGTGGAGTGACGGATCTACATGGTGCACAAAGCCAATAAATGAGTAGTTTATTTTTCTTAACTTTTCATTTTTCTTTTTACTTTCAATTCTCCACAACAACAATGTTGTGCTGGATGTGGATAATATTTATTATTGAAACTGAAATATTTGTTTAAAATAATTTTGCTATCCAAACCCAGCAATAATTGAAACTTGGAAGAAAGCTGATATTTATTAGGAGTAAAAAGTATCACAACCACATATATATATATATATATATGTATGTATATATATAAATATATTGCCTCAAATACTGATACAGTGTTGGTATCATGTATCAAGAAACTGCCAAGAAGATCACATGTTGCGATTGTATCCTGCATGTATTTTGCACGAGAAACGAGAAATAAAGGGGCAAGAGTACTAGAATTTGTTCAGATGGCTTTATCAAAAAAGTATTTCTTCTGATGGGCTCCTTTTTTTTGACTTTCTATTCCCTTTTCATTTATTTTAATCAAAATAAACCAAGCTTTTAAAGTTTAGGTCCATAAGTTTATGGATTTTGTTAAGCCCTGATTTGATTAAGATTGTTTTGTTTCTAGGAGCGCCCCAAAAAAAGTACATCCTGGAGTGTTACCTCATCTTTAATGATTTCAAGATTTTCGCTATCTTACAATATCAAATAAAAAGTAATCAACATGACAAAAATACAAAAGAGTGCACTAAATGGCTTGTTCCAACAATTTCCTCTTGATTTGTACTTAATTAGGAGAAAGAAGTAACTAGCAATTTTCAGAAAATAACTGAAGCAAATAGCAGGTTTTTAAAATATTTAGAGTAAATAGCCGTAAATAACAAATTCATCAGGTAAACGTCTTGTAATATGTTATTTACCTAGTAAATTTTCCATTTACCAATTAAATTTGTTATTTGTTTCAAACATTTTCAAATCTTGCTATCTACTTAAATTATTGTCATTAAAAAAATACTATTTACTACAATTTGCCTTTATTGTTACTTTTTTATATTTATATAGAACAAAGATTATATACTTACAATGGTGCAGCCTAAGACTGAGAAGAGAGAAAAAGAGAGAGCATGTAATGTAGTAGGCTGGATTTGGGGCCGCCTCCGGGCACGTTGCTAAGCTCTTAGCTTTGAAAATTGGTCTACAATACAATGAGCTTTCTAGTGGTGGAGGCAATATGCCGTGCAATGCTTCATTTGGGGGTCAAAGGTGGGGCGAAGGTCGGTGGCGATTATTGTGCATCACAGTGGCAGTGGGATTAATATGCGGTGGTGGAATTCCTATGGTGTGGTGGCAGTGCAATCTTCTGGTGGTGGTGGTGGTGTGTGGGGCTTTATCATGTCGCAATTCAATTAATGTTTCCATACAATTGTATGATTAGTTCAGGGACAATGATGAAAAAGACATAGTTCGAGACTTTGAATAATATACATGTTGCTAATTAAAGTCTTGAATGCCACACTTTGATGGTAGGCTTATTGAGTGCATTTCACTAACTTTAAAACAACCTACCACATTTATAATTTTACCATAAAATGTTTTTTTTTTTTTTTTGGGAAGAAATACTATTGGTCCATTTGTCTCATCATCTCATTTCAACTCAAACTGTATTTTTTTTATCTTTTTCCCAAAAATTTTTGTCTTTTTCTCAAAAAGTTTTTTTATTTTTTCTGAAAATTCAAAAAAATTTACTATTACAACTAAAATATTTCAACTCAAACTAACCAACCAAACGGATCCTATAAAATTATGTATTTTGAAAAGGAAAAAAAAGAAAAAAGTACGTTCGTATATTTCTAGGTACAGGTTCCTTGGAAATTTATTAACATCAGTACTGGCGGATGAAAATTTGTTTTGGCATGAGCTGGCTATAATAATAATGGCTTTATGGCCTCTTTGGGCTCTGGAGAAACACAAAAAGAGACTAGACAGCCAGTGGCTGCTCTTTCACAGGACCATCATTTCTTTACGGACACCTTTTCACCCATTTTCCCCACAAAAACATTCCAAATATTTCCGAGCCTAGTGACTACTACACTGTAATTTTTTATCCTACTTCGAGTGTCGTGTACTCCTACTTCTAGCCCCGCATTTAGAGCATCACATTGATTTTTCTCTCCCAAACATGTGGGGGTTTCTGGTTGTCAGTCACATCAATAGGTTAAACAAGCAAAAAAATCGCACCCCTAGATCATTCACTTGTTATTTATTTATTTATTTATTTATTTATTTTTTCTTTAACTGATTGTAAGATACGTGTAAACACTCACTACGTATATACAAAATAAAAAAACAAAATAAAAAGGAAAAAAATATCACATGACAAGATTAAAATGTCACATCAAAGTAACGGAATTGTCACGTAACATCCTCAAAGCCGCAACAACCTCAAAACAATGACAAGTTTATAATGTGACAGTTTTCATCACTATTTAAGAGTCATTAGTTTATTTAAAAATATGATATAAATTTTAAAATATATATATATATAATATAGATGTAGATTTTTTCTCTCCCCCCTCCCTGTCTACCTTTCCGTGCCTCTATCTCTATCTCTATATCTCTTTTGTATATTATTAGTGTTCTTCATCTTTACTTTATTGTTCTTCTAATCACCTACATTACGAGCTTAGTGACTACTACTAGTGTTATTTTCATTTACTTTTTTTTCCCCCTTAACTAGTTGTATAACATGCATGAACATTCACTTGCCATGTATAAAATAGACAAATAAAATAAAAAGAAGAAAATATCACATGATAATTATTAAACTGTCACATAATGATGATGGAATTATCACGTAACAGTCCTGAAACAGTGACGAGACTATAATGTAATAGCTTTCATCACTGTTTAAGAGTCATTAGCTCATTTAAAAATATAATATAAATTTTAAAATATATATATAGATAATAGATTTCTCTCTCTCTCTCTCTCATCATGTATTATTAGTGTTCTTCTTCGTTACTTTATTGTTCTTCTAATCACCTACATCACGAGCTTAGTGACTACTACTAGCGTTATTTTCATTTACTTTTTTTTTTTTCCTTAACTAGTTGTATAACACACGTGAACACTCACTTGACATGTACAAAATAGAAAAATAAAATAAAAAAATAAAATATTACATGATAATTATTAAACTGTCATATGATGAAGATGGAATTATCACGTAATAGTCCTGAAACAGTGACGAGATTATAATGTAACAGCTTTCATCACTGTTTAAGAGTTATTAGCTTATTTAAAAATATAATATAAATTTTATAAAAATATGTAATATAGATATTTTTTTTTTCTCCCCCCTCTCTGTCTCTTTTTTTTTTTTTTTGGGGATATTATTAGTGTTCTTCATCTTTACTTTATTGTTCTTCTAATCACCTACGTTACGAAGAGTTACTTAGAAACAGCTTAATATAATTGGCAGTGTCCAATTGAATTTGGATAACTGTGATGTGATGTTTTTCTTGACGTCAATAAAATGGGAGTTAAAAGATCTACTTGTCCTACCAACCCAGTTTTACTAACAAAGTCTGTTGTTTTTTTCCCTGAAAGGTCCTCACTCTGATGTTAGTTGCAACATTTCCCATGCTTGATCAGTAGTATAATTATAATTCAGTAAAAAAGTACTATAATTAATTGACATGACTCCTTGAAATCCACTGTAGATTGACAAGCAAAAAGATAATGCCGCTTTTTTTTTTTTTAATTTAAATTTAAATTTTTATTTTTAAGGCTATTGATATCATTATATTTCCGGATATTTTATATGTAAAAGAAATTCATCTATGAAACAAAAATGACATGATAAAATAATAGGTCCGTTTAGTTGGTTAGTTTGAGTTGAAATATTTTAGTTGTAATAGTAAATTTTTTTGAATTTTCAGAAAAGACAAAAAATTTTTTAGGAAAAAGACAAAAATTTTTGAAAAAAAGACAAAAAAAGTACAGTTTGAGTTGAAATGAGATGATGAGACAAACGGACCTAATATTTTGAAGGGCTTTAGTACTGACCTTATATCTGGTGACATTTAGTGTACATAGAATTTCATAAACTTCCTCCTAAGTGAGCACACAATAGGATTAGAGCCCAAAATAAGAGAAATGATCCGTGATTAGTGACTCAAAAAGACGTGATTTAAGATAATATATCAGAACAAAAACACATGAAAAGAAAAAGAAATGCATGTCTTTGGTTTTTATTTGTGAAGGGTTAATGGAGTTTGACTTAGTTGTCTCGTACATGTTGAACTGATTAATACGTCTTTGTCCATTTTTTATTTTATTTTTTATAACAAAATAGGATTTCAATTTTTATTTTGATGCTTTTTACTTGCATCATGAATTCCCTGTAAAATAGCCTTGAAGTGTGACCAAATGCAGTGTGAGCTTTAAGTGAGGTGGCTGGGTGGTATTAATGTTTTCTTTGCAGTACTTTTATTTATTTCGAGGGATTCTAACTCTATTAAGCATCTGTTTGACATAACTTTCTAAAAGCTGTTTTGGCTTCTTAGGTCCAAAAATAGCTTCTGATATTAATGTTTTCTTTGGAGCACTTTTATTTATTTCGAGGGATTCTAACTCTATAAAGCGCCTGTTTGACGTAACTTTTTAAAAGCTATTTTGACTTTTTAGGTTCAAAAATAACTTCTGAAAGTATTTGAATGATATATTAGAAGAGTTTTCAATCTCCAAAACTGCTTCCTGTTAAAACTAAAAAATGTAAATTCTGATAAAAATTATTCTGGATAGACTTTAAAATTTATAATAAAATCTAAATTAGATATTATAAACTTTATTTTAATATTTTTAGTACTTGTTAGAATAATTTAAAGATTATTCTGATCTTAAAAGCTCTTTAGTTTTAAACACTTAATGAGAAACCACAATTTTTGCTTCTCTTCTTTTACTAGCTAGAAGCAATAAAAGCAACAACTCTACCAAACGAGCCCTAAAATGTTAGGGTTTTGAATCTGAATCGCTAATAGGTTTGATAATGCATGTAAAGTTGTGCCAACAAATTGTTCTTCAGTTAAGCCCTGTAAAACGACACTTACTAAAACACAAGGCGAGACATATTGGATTCCAAATGCTCTCCTTTACGTATGGATGTATGCATGCTTGCTCTACTTGTGTTTTGTTTTTTGAGTTAAACAAATTGAAGTTGTAAAACAAAACAAAATGTTGAAACGGGAATTGATTGGCTGATCGCTGCCCACTGGCTACATATATATATATCTATATATATGTATATATATTTCCTTTGATAAAGCAAAAGGCAAGTTTAACATAATTTTATACTTACAAGATAAGAATCTCAATACCAAAAGAAAATTTTATAAAGCTCTGACATGATTTAGAGTTTAATATTAGAATTATGATAGTGTGATTTACGATTAGGAATTTATTATGACTCAAACGATGTTAAAATCATGATGTACTGGTTTAAAACAACAAATTGATGAGATTGTCCTGTTTGTATAGACATGAAGAATGTTCTTCGCAGTTCGTAATTCTTATTGAAATCCCATTGGATCATTTACATAGATGGTCTAATTATGACCCTTGTTTTGATAAACATCCAAAAACAAACTTATTTGTAAGAGTAAATAAAGCATAAAACTACTTTTTTTATAGTGACCAAAATACCCGTATATAATTTTCTAAAAAAAAAAAACCGTATATAAAATATCGTAATCTCCAATAATATAGGGTCATTAATTTTTGAAATTCCAACAAAAAAAAAATAAAAAAACCAAAACTATTCCTATACTAGCGTTGTTTTGATATCGCCCTTAAATCTCTCCCCCACCCCAACATGCGCGCGCGCACACATACAAAATAAAAATAAAAAAAAAAAAAAAACAAAACAAAAACAAAACAAAAACAAAAACAAAACCAAAAAAAAAAAAAAAAAAAAAAAAAAAAACAAAACAAAACAAAAACAAAAGAGAAAGAAAGAAAGAAATGAGTTTTCATCGCTCTCCCGCTCTGTTTTCATAACCCCAAAATACTAAACAGCTGCTCAATAAAAAGTCAAACAAGATGTTAAGGAAAAAAAAAAAAAAAGCACAAAATCAAACGAGATATTAAAAAAAAAAAAAGAAAGAAAAATATGAAAGGATAAACTTGGAAAAATAAAAGTTTGAAACTCATAATTTGTTCAAATTCACAAATAAGTTTAAAAGTGTTTATTTTTTTTTTTTGAAAGAGATGTCTAAAAATGAATTTTTTTTTTTGGTATAAATACTTCAATCCAAGATACGTGGACTATTTACATATATGACCACATTAGAATTGGAGTCATAACGCAAACGCAATATTTTCATGATGTTATTATTTTTTTTGTCACTATAATATTGACCTAGTACTTTTGTTACTCTATATATAATAACCTATTTTAAATATTTTTTTAGACAATTATTCATAACATATAGACCATATCTTTTTGTTAAATATCACCTAGTCATTATATTACTTTTCTTAATCATTTTATTACTCTATGTGTATAAAATGATCTATTGTCAATATACTTTATTGATCCATACCATATGGACAAATGACTCTGTGGAATCGAAAAAAATTGGGAAAAAACTTGATACGCTAAATGGATAAATTCCTTACTAATTAAAGTTTAGAATGATATATAAGGGAAACTTAATAAAGTTTCAAACATGAGTTAATGATACATTTACCATTAAAAAAAAAACCATCATACAGTAGAAAGGGTAAAACCGGAAAATTGAATCTTCAAATTTGGATTTTTGTTTAAATTTATAAATAAATTGACTTGTGTTTATCTTCTAAAATGAGCGTCTCAAAATGGCTGTGTAAACACTTCTTAATACGTTAGTCCCTTCAGAAATGGGCTTTATTGTTGTTGGCCCAAATCTTTATCCCAATTTTGTCTCGGCCCACATCGTAGTACTAATTCTATATTTTTCCACTTACACCCCTCAATTTTAAATAGTTTGACATTTTTAGTCCTTTGCTTGCCCCAAGATGCGTTAGTCCATTTAGAAATAGTTTCTGAATATTCAAAATAATAGTAAGAAATTATCACATCGAATTTCATAACTAATTTAAGGACTGAACTACAAAAAATTAAATATGTACAAAAAATATATAATTTTTAAAGAATTATGGAGCCAAACTATAAAATTAAGAGCCAAAAGTGCAAACAAATTACGTTAATATCTCTTACACCTTAAAATTAATACGCATTATATTTGTTGTATTTTTTAATTGAGATATTTAAAAAAATTGTATGCTAGTTATATAAATGCACGAATAGAATAGATAAATAATAATTAAAAAAAACTACTATATGGTGGATATGAAAGCCGCCACATGATAATTATTGTAACATGAACGAAAATAGCAGATTCACTCTTTCAAATGTAGATATAAATCATATAGTAGTAAATTAATGGAAAACATTTTTAAAATTCAAAATATCAACAACATTTTCTTAAAATAATATAAACCGAGAGACAAATCACATAACTTATTTGTTTCAATGGTTTGGAACATAAAAACTTGAGGGTGTTAGGTGTATCTGCAATATTATACAAAAAAAAAAAAGGGTGGGTGTATTCGTAATGTTTTAAAGTTAGGGGGATGTATTTAAAGACATGTGATAGTTTAGAGGAGATTTTTTAAATTAATCCTACTTACATCGTCCCCTTAAAGCTCCAAACGGGAGAGCAGCTGTACTGATGCTCCACTAAATGGAAGTCGCCGACGTTTTCAACACCACCAACCATGGCGGCGGCGGCGGCAAGCGCAAACGAGACGGGACCATATCCACCTTCACCGCCGCGAACGACGCCGTGGACCTCTCCCTCCTGGAGGCCGTCGAGAATTCCCAGAGCGCCGTCGCCGACGTCGTCCTCGACGTCAAAACCCTAAAGAAGCTCGTCCTCTCCTTCGAGCGCCGCCTCCGCGACAACCTCGAAGCCCGCCTCAAGCATCCCAACCAGCCCGACAAGTTCGCCGACTCTGAGGTCGACCTCCACGACGACCTCCAGAAGCTCAAGGTCCTCGCCGGCGCCCCCGAACTCTACCCTGACCTCGTCGGCCTCGACGCCATTCCTTCCATCCTCAACCTCCTCGCCCACGACAACACCGACATCGGCATCGCCGTCGTCCAATTGCTCCAGGACTTAACCGATGAGGACGTTCTGGAAGACAATGACGAGCCGGCTAGGGTTTTGGTCGATGCGTTGATCGAGAACAATGTTCTAGAACTTCTGGTCCAAAATTTGCACCGGTTGTCCGATTCGGATCCGGACGAGGTTGCGGCGGTTTACAACACCCTGGCGACGATCGAGAATTTGATTGAGGTGAAGCCGGCTGCGGCGGAGATGGTGTGCGACAGGACGAGGCTGGTGAAGTGGCTGCTTGGGAAGATTAAGGTCCGAGAATTCGATAGCAACAAGCAGTACGCGTCGGAGATTCTGGCGATTTTGCTGCAGAGCAGCGCTGCGAACCAGAAGAAGGTTGGGCAGATGAACGGCGTGGATGTGCTGCTCCAGGCAGTGGCGATGTACAAGTCGAGGGACCCGAAGAGCTCCGATGAGGCCGAGATGTTGGAGAATCTGTTCGACTGCTTGTGTTGTTTGTTAATGCCACTGGAGAACAAGGAGAGGTTCGTGAAAGCGGAAGGGGTGGAGTTGATGATCATCGTTATGAAGCAGAAGAAGTCTGCTTACGGCTCTGCCGTGAGGGCGCTTGATTTCGCCATGACCAAGTACCCGCCGGCCTGCGAACGTTTCGTTGATGTTTTGGGTTTGAAGACGGCGTTTGCTGCTTTTATGGGTAAGGCAAGTACAACTCTTTTCTGTGTTCTTTTTCCTTGGGCTGCCTTATGTTTTAATTTCGGTTAATTTTGTTCTACATTATTCCACTGATGATTAGAATTTGATGTGCTTTGCTCATTGAATTATAGTGTTAATTTTGTTCTACATTATTCCACTGATGATTAGAATTTGATGTGCTTTGCTCATTGAATTATAGTCCATTGACTTCTGATAAGATTTTGTACAAATGCTATAATCTAGATCAGTGAAATCATGCTAGAAGATTAGATGTGTACAAATGAATATTACTTTACTGCGTGCTGCAAAATCAAGAAATTATCTTTTTTGTGTTCATGTTCTTGATTTGTTAGAAAGTGAGATGAGAAACAAGATAAACAATAGTGCCCGTTTGGATCTTGGAATAATGTTCAGGGTTGGAGCTTTGTAGGTTGGAATTGAACTGTGTGTTTTGTTGAAGTGTGAATTGGAAATGAACCGTGATATATAAAATTGTGTTAAAAAATGAAAGGTGTTGAGAAAAAAACATGTAATATGGATCTTGTTTCGTTCCTTTTGTTATTATGTGCGATTTATATAGAAAAAATCATCTTATTTCGATTTGAAATAAGAAAGAAATGGACTTTTGAAGTTTGAGTTTTTTTTAAAATGGAAGAGAGATAAAGTGAGATGTAAATTTGGGAGTTTTGGGGTTGAGTTGCAAAACTATGTTAGGAAACGCTATTCTAAATGTCCCCTTTGTAAGTGCTAGAGGATGTGCCTTTGAATGGAGATGTAAGAATTGAGGAAAATAGGAGCATGCTGATGCTTGAGTCCATTTAGTTGCCTCGACCACAATGGTTTTTTCTTTAAGGTTTTGGTCATCCATATTCAAACCCGCTTTTTATTGCTACAGATTTCACAACATGGAAAAAGTTGGGAAATAGGGATCCTAGGCATACATTAAGATAGATGATAAGTGTCCATTGGGTTGCACCTTTGATGTTGGTTGGTTTTTTTCATGGGAAAAGAACTTCTATGCACCAAAGGTCATTTTGCAGCTTTACATGATGTGGGGTGTGTGTGAATGCTCCTTTCTAGTCCAAATACAAGACGTCTATGTTAACATCTCAAAACTTATGTTACGCAGATTCCTGTTAACAAAAGAAACAAGAAAGAGCGGTATCAAGAAGAATTAGAAGAACGGCTTGTTTCGTTGATTGCATCTTTATTTGGTAAGTAGGCAAGTAAATTTTTTTGCATCCATGCATATTGAAAGGTTGTATGACTAGTATTGCTTGTGACTTGCATGTTTTTCCATTTGGATTGCCCCCTTTTGGCCCCCCCCCCCCCCCCCCCCCCCCCCCCCACCCAAGTTAGCAAGGTCTATGGTCTAAAAAAAATGGTTTTGATCCTAGCAAATGGACAAATAGAAAGGCAAGCTACGAAATTCTATGAACCAATTTATACCACTTCTCATCCTTGCCAATATGCTGAGTTTGCATAAATCTCCTGGTTTGGTCTATGGATGCCCGTATTTGTGAGATTGAGATTCTTGGATGATTTGTTTATCTTGCATTGATGCATGAGCTATTCTAAAAGTAGACTTTGGGAAAAACTGCTTTTTCTTTATATTTCTGAGAATGATACGTCACATATATATACAAGAATTCAGTCTCTATAAAAGGGAAACCAGAAACTAATATTCCTAAAAAATTGCTAGACATTAATTTCCCAAAATATTTGGGAAACTTAACAAATCAGTCATTCTAAATATAGAATGATTAATATTCGGTAACAACTGAATATTCCTGCACTCCCCCTCAAGCTGGAATGTAAGTATTTGTCATTCCTAGCTTGTTCACCAGGTTTTCAAAATTCGGTTTGTGAAGACTTTTTGTTAAGATGTTAGCAGTTTGTTCCTTAGTTGGAATGTATGTCATATAGAAGCTCCCATTGTCAATTTTTTCTCTGATGAAATGACGATCCACCTCTACATGCTTCATTCGATTGTGATGAACTGGGTTGTGAGCGAAACTAACAGCTGCTTTGTTGTTGCAATAGAGTGTCATGGGAGAATTACCATAGATCTTCAATTCTTCGAGTTGCCTTCCAAGCCAAATCCCCTCACACATGCCATGTGCTAATGCCCGAAATTCTACCTCTGCACTGCTCATAGCTACCACTGGTTGTTTTTTGCTTCTCCATATCACTAGATTGCCCCAAACATAAGTGCAATACCCTGATGTAGATCCTTTGTCCACTAAAGAACCTACCCAGTCAGCATCAGTATAAATTTCCATAGTCTTGTGATCACCCCTTTTGAAAAACAATCCCCTTCCAAGAGTCCTTTTCAAATACCTTAGAATCTTGAAGACTGTGTTAAGATGTCTTTCTTTTGGTGAGTGCATAAATTGACTAACAACACTTACTGCAAAGGCTATAGCAGGACGAGTGTGAGACAAGTAGATAAGCCTGCCCACTAGTCGTTGGTACTGTTCTTGATCAATATCCTTCCCACTGTCAAGCCCTAGCTTAGCATTAGGCTCCATAGGTGTTTTAGTTGGTTTGCAACCCAACATGCCTTTATCTTGAAGAAGATCGAGCACATACTTCCTTTGAGAAACAAAGATTCCAGAACTGCTCTTGGCGACTTCCATACTCAAGAAATACTTGAGAGCACCTAGATCTTTCAGTTCAAACTTGCTAGCAAGATACTCTTTTAGTGATTCCAACTCAAGTTGATTGTCTCCGGTAATAATGATATCATCTACATATACTATAAGGATTGCTCTTTTGCCGTCCTTAGAGTGTTTGTAGAAGATAGTGTGATTAGATTGTGCTTGTACAAAGCCCCGCTCCTTCACAGCTTGAGTAAATTTCTCGAACCACTCCCTCAGAGACTGCTTCAAGCTATAAAGTGATTTTTTCAGCTTGCACACTAATTTCCTTTTCTTCTCAAATCCTGGAGGAGAATCCATATACACTTCTTCATGCATTTCCCCATTTAGAAAAGCATTCTTCACATTGAATTGCTGACGTGGCCAATCAAGATTAGCAGATAGAGATTAAAGTACCCTTACAGAATTGAGTTTGGCTACGGGAGCAAATGTTTCCTTGTAGTCTATACCATAAGCTTGAGCGAAGCCTTTGGCGACCAGCCTTGCTTTGTACCGGTTGACACTACCATCTGCATTAAACTTGACTATAAATACCCACTTGCATTCCACAGTTTTTTTCCCACTAGGCAGCTTCACAATATCCCATGTACCATTTTTCTCCAAAGCTCCCATTTCTTCTTGAATTGCTAATCTCCACTGTGGATCTGCGAGAGCCTCCTTAATATCTTTTGGTATCTTAATATTTGTTAGAGCAGTGGTGAAGGCTGAGAACCCAGGAGACAATCTCTCATATGAGATAAATTTTGAGATTGGATGCTGGGTGCATGATCTTGTACCTTTTCTAATAGCGATAGGCAAATCCAGATTTGAATTTTCGTAGAAATCAACATCAACAGGACTACTAGTAGACTTTGGATCTGGGAGAGGGACTGGTTCAGACACCTGACCTTGCTGGGCATCAGGCTTGCTACTATTCCGAGAATGATTCCTGTGTGAATAAACAAGTAATTGGGGTACTGAGTTGTTTTCTCCTGTTTCCAATAGTTTTCCTTGATCATAATGCGGCATGATAAGCACGGATGAAGTAGGCAAAGGCTATGGTGGCTCGGGTGGCTCGGGCTCGGTTTGATTAGGTAAAGGCAAAGGGACCGGTTGTGGGAAGGACATGGGTGTTTTTTGAAGGGCAAATTCCCAAGATCCATCTTCGTCTAGATTCTCCCCCTGAAGATGAGAGATTGGGAAGTATGGTTGAGTTTCATGAAAGGTAACATCCATGGACGCATACACACGACGAAGAGAAGGTGAGTAGCATTTGTACCTACGCTGAGTCGAAGATTATCCTATAAAAACACACTTGGTTGCTTTTGATCAAGTTTTGAATGATTCTGGGAATGGACATGGACAAATGTTGTGCAACCAAAAATCTTAAGGGGAACAGAGGAGAAAGATCGAAACATTGGATAGGTTTGCAGAAGAACAGACATAGGGGTTTGGAATTGGAGAATCTTGGATGGCATACAGTTTATAAGATGTGAAGCTGTTAAGATGGCTTCTCCCCAGAGATATTTTGGAACATGCATTGTGAACATTAGGGTTCTAGTAACTTCAAGTAAATGATGATTCTTTCTTTCTGCTACACCATTTTGCTGTGGTGTATCAGTGCAAGAACTTTGATGAATAATACCATTAATTACTAGATAATCACCTAAGATAGATTTATAATACTCTGTTCCATTGTCAGTTCTCAGAACTTTAATTGAGGTTTGGAATTGATTTTTTATCATGGAGTGAAAGCTTTGAAAGATTTATGAGACCTCGGTTTTTTTCTTTAAAAAGATAGACCCAACAGACCATGGTTTGGTCATCAATAAATGTAACAAACCATCTATCATATGTCACTATGAATTAGGGTGAATGGATGAGACTAAATATGGTTTAGCTGGATATGAGGTACATGTGTGTTTGGCCAATTGACATATATCACAATGAAAAGAACTAGGATTTTTATTAATAAATAAATCTGGTAACAAATGTTTGAGATAATGGAAATTGGGATGGCCTAACCTATGATGTCACATCATTACATCTTTATTGGAAGCAGAAGATACACACTCAGCTTTTGTAACCTGTTTATCCACATATTCATCATTCTTAAAGTAGTAGAGTCCACCATCCTCCTTAGCAATGCCAATCGTCTTCTCCGATCCCTGCTTCTGTATATGACAAGAAGTAACTAAAAATTAGCAGTGCAATTAAGGTCATGGGTGAGCTTGCTAATAGACACCAAATTGCATGCTAATTTTGGAACATGAAGTACTGAATGTAGCACAAGTTTGTTAGACAAGCGAATAGATCCTTTACAAGCGGATAGATCCTTTTCTAGCAACGCAAGAGAACGTTTCATCTGTTATTTTTACTCTTGAGCTCCCATGGCATGGAGTATAAGGGTAAAAAAGGAATGAGTTTCCTGTCATGTGATCGGATGCGCCAGAGTCAAGTAGTCATGGAATTCGATTTTCTACATGAAGGGCTGTACGTTGATGAGCAAAACTGCTTGTTGCTGTCATGGGATTAGTCACGGTTTGCTGTTTTAGAAGTGTGAGCAGTTGTTCAAGTGGATCTTTGTTCAAGGAAACCCCAGTTGTCTCACGGTTGCTGGTGTCCTCTGTTTTGTTCGCTGTAGCAGCTTGAAATCCCTTGCTTTAAGGCTGTCTCCTTGGTTTTGCATTGGCAGGTCTTCCATGAAGGTCCCAACATCGTTCTCGGGTATGACCAAGTTTGTTATGGTACAGACACCGTGGGCGCTGGTTTGATTTTTGATCACCAAAAGGTTGGTTACCACTACTTTTTGTAATAAAAGCAGCATTCTCAGCAGGTCCGTCACCTAAAGGAACCACAGACAAATCCTTTTTTTCACCAAGCATCACGCAGCATCTGCTTTCTTCATGTCGTACTTCTGCAAAAGCTTCACCTATGGAAGGTAGTGGTCTTCGGCCTAGAATTCGTCCTCTCACCTCATCAAGTTCTTTGTTGAGCCCAGCGAGAGAATCATATAGCCGTTCTTTTCTAGGTGGTTTTTGAACTTCACGTTGACTTCAAGATCACCCCAGTCCGCCTTATAGTGCATATCCAATTCCAGCCATAGAGTCTGCAACACGTTATAATATTCGGTGATGTCCAAATTTCCTTGCCGAATATCCTTGAGTTTATTTTTAATTTCAAAAATCTGTGAGGCATTTTCGAGATCCGAATAATTCTCTCTGACAGCATCCCAGATGGCTTTGGCAGTACGAAGAAACAAATAAGTACGGCTGAAATGAGGCTCCATCGAGTTAATCAGCCATGCCATAACAATGGAATTATTAAGTTCCCAATTTCTGTAAGCTGGATCCGTCAAATTGGGATGCCGAACCTCACTGTGATATAACCGATTTTTCCTCTCCCTCGGATCACCATCAGAACTGATTGGGACCACTAGAGGAAATTCTTGCCATTCAACTCGTGATTCGTGATCTGCAGTGATGATCCTTCTCCAAAGGACTGTGCGACCATAGTCGTTGTGACTGGGTTAGATGTGGAGAATGATGAACCATCCTTGTCAGCACCGATTACTTCCTTCTTTGAACTCATTGCCGTGAAAAAACCTACCAAGAAGACGATGAAGACGGGAAGATAGGACTTTGAGAGTATGGCTCTGATACCATAAAAGTAGATTTCGGGAAAAACTATATATTTCTGAGAATGATACATCACATGTATATACAAGAATTCAGTCTTCATAAAAGGGAAACCATAAACTAATATCCCCAAAAAACTGCTATACATTAACTTCCCAAAATTTTCGGGAAACTTAACAAATCAATCATTCTAAATATGGAATGATTAATATTCGGTAACAACCGAATATTCCTACATATTCCTTTGGTGTTTTTCAGTAAATTTTTTATTGGATGCATTTTAGACTATTGAATGTGCATTTACTTAGCTGTTCTTTACTTATTAGCATTTTCTCATCAGTTTTGAGTGGATACAAGAAGCATCAGATACTCTTTCAATCTTTGGCATGAGAATTACACAATCTCCTTTTTTTCTCCGACTATCTTCATCTGTATGATTCTTCCATCAACATCTTGGTTTTAGATTGTTCTTGATATATGTAATATATATATTTGGGGTATGTTAAAAGACCTCAAGTGATCTTGCTTTATCTGTATATTCCAGGTGGAATTCTTAGGGGTTCCAGAAGGGAAAGATTGCTTAGTAAGTTTGTGGAGAACGAATGTGAAAAGATAGACCGGCTTATGGAACTCTACATGAGGTGGGTTGGCTCCCTTTTTTTTTTGTGTTATTTTTATTAATTCCTAGAGTGATAGTTTGTTGTTATGTTTCGCTCTAGGTATTCTGATCGAGTTAAAGTAGAAACTGAACGACTAGACAGCCTTGAATTCGATGATTTAGAGGTTAGTACTTTCTTATGGAATTTACTATTTGACATATTTTTAAATTACTTTGTTTTCCACCAAAAAAAAAAAAAAATGATTCGTCCATGCATGATGCAGATGGATGAAGAGGAAAAGTACAACAGGAAACTAGAATCTGGACTTTATACTCTTCAGGTTTGAGTTTTCTATTTGATTAATTCGTTAACTTTTATATTATGAAGATATGTAGTTTGTTGTATGTGCCATGTGCAATTCTTTTATGTGCTGTTTTCTAGTCTTTTACTAGGAACACGTGTGCATTTTTTTAATCACTTTTTAAGGTTACTCAATCAAAAAACAGGGATGGGTTGGAAAAGAGGAGACTGTATATGTAGTTGGAGGAGAGAAAAGGCTAATTGAGGTGTGTAAAGTCGATGATACATTATAAAAGAGAAGGCAGAGAAAGAAGTGGAGAAGGATGTGGAATTAGGATAGACAAGGAAGACTAAGGCCCCGTTCGGGGCTTGTCTGGAGATGCTGATTTGGCGTCTGGGGACCAAATCATATTTGTGGTTGAAATTGGTTTCAAATTTTTTTTTAATTAACTTTTCGACAAAACACATATCCCAAAAAATTTATCTCTCCAAGTATTCCTCAACCTAACACAAAACTCCAATTCTCCAAACCTACTTTTTCCAAAACTTTTTACCCCAAGCACAAGTCTCCAAAACTTACATGGTTTCCAATACCTATACCTCCAAAACCTCCCCCAAACAGGTCCTAAGTCACGGGGGAAGAAATATAACAGGCTTCTATAGTTCGTATTATTCCGTTGCCAAAACCGAAGCTGTTTACAATGAAGCCCACTGTCCTGGTTATATATATGCAGGTCAAACCAATAATAAGGAAACCCATGCCTTTGTCGTGATCCCATCAATACCATTCAGCTGAAAAGTACCCAAGACTCTAGGTGGTGTTCGGTTGTGTTCCTATAAAACATGTGCACTTACAAATAGAAATAAAATTTTGATTCTGCTAATACAAAACAGGACTATTGCCGAAAATTCTGTACCATACAATCCAACTTCAGAGATGAAAATCTTCCGCTCACCTGGAAATCCTAGCTTAAAAGATAGAAACAACTTCCTCTTTTTTCATCTGGCTTTACTCTTCTCTATTTCCTTTGCTGCCATCACCTTTTCATGACCTCTCAAAAGGTAGATCGTGGCATTCCCATCTGGATAACCGGAAGTGGATTTTATTTTTTTATTTTTATTGATTTATTATTATTATTATTATTATTATTATTTTGGTGGTATGTAAGCACCCCATGGGAACCGCTCCTATATTAACCAACCCATTACTAATTTTTACACCGGCCAAGGATAGAACCTTGGACTCAAGGCTCCTAAGCCCCAAACCCCTCCCTTTCCTCACCATTGGGCTAGCCCCAATGGCTTTAATGGACTGTTATGTAATGCTATAGATGATATTACTAGAAACTTCTTTGTTAGTTTCAAGTGAAATAATAAGAATCCAGGTGCAGACGTTGGCATCTAATCAATTTTGAATTGTGAAGTAATTTTCTTGTTTGAGATACATTATTCAATAGTGTTTTTGCTTAATAAGTTTGTAAATACTTATTTATATTTTTGGGTCTGAACCTCTTTTATGATGCAGTTGATTGCTGTTATCCTGGGTCATCTTTGGTGCTCTGAGTAAGTTCTTCCATCAACATTACTGGCATAAACTGGCACAAGCACGCACGGCTCGCTTTTCATAGGAGCTCTATTTGCCTGTGGCGTCTTAGCTCAGCTCTGTTGTTTGACTTTGTTGCTCTCTTTGCAGGAATCCTCAGATGAGAGCAAGGATTGAGCTCCTACTGAAGCAACAGAAACTTACAAAGGACCATATTAAGGATATTCTTCAGGTATGTGTACTTTCTAACCGCTGTTCAGATGCGTGTGTACTCATTGTTGACATTTATTTTCTCCTGATATCCAGTCTCGAGGGTCTGTGTTCTCTTTCTATGTTATGATTTGAGGATGATGTTCTGAAACTTTTGCATCAATTACCTAGCCCACATGATGAGCACCATTCCTCAAAAGTGAATCCAATGTAGGAGGGGTTTTTAATTAAGACAAACTGCAAATTTGTTTTAGTCTGGAATTTAAATCGTCTTTGTGAATGCACTCACCAAGTTTCTTACACAAGTTCTCAGCTTTCAAATTTGTCTTATTTTGCCTCTGGTGATCACAGGAGTATCATGACAACATTGGAGATGGTGATGGGCTAGAAGAGAAGGAGCGAGCACAGTCAAAGATTCAAAAGTTCATCTCATCATTTTGATACATGGGTTGTACATTTCGAATGTTAAAATTGTCAGGTTGAGAGGCTTTTTTTTTTTTTTACTACCGTAATTAGTGAAACTATTTCTTATCTTATTTACTTCTAAACTCATTTTTTAATTCTAATACACTAGTAACTGGACTGCTTAGCTTAAAAAATGAGCAAGACAAGTGTGGTGGTTTTATATATATCAGGACAAAAGCTAAAAGAAACGGTTGCCTCCGCGCGTGATATAGGATCCTTCTCGAAGTTGATTGTCCATATATCACAACCAATATGGTGGGGGCAATTTAAACCCAAGCATTTAGCGAGGAGGACGATCGTCTTACCAACCCACTCATAAAATGTTAGCAACAAGTTCCTTCTTTAGGAAACTGATATTATTTGTAAACAAGATGCGCTCACAATTAAATCTTTATTGGAGCTTGTTTGATAGAAGCAAATAGTGGAAGGAGGGAGAGGGGTGAGAATACTAGTGGAAAGATTACGGGACACATGGTTGTTTGGTAGGGGAGGTTGATTTTATATTCTTTTAAAAATTTTAATAAATCCAAATATGTAGGGATTATAAAGGGAAAACATAAACCAAAAACATAAAAGAGATAACCCAACAATCGAAGCAATTGAATAGAGGTGAAGCACTATACAAGGGATGGTTTCGTTGAGAAAATACAATTGGCTTAACGAGCTTGAATTGCCACTTTATTATGGTGATGGCAATGCAGAGTATGTCACCGGATAAAACTACATGCAACGGATCGTTTGGCAAAGTTATTTTCTCCTAGCGAGGACAATCTGCAAACCATCTTAAGGATGCTTTGACCAAAAAAAAAAAAAAAAACAAAACAAAACAAAACCAAAAAAAAAAGTAAGCTAAAACGGAAAGGTGACATGACTTTTGTGTATATTGTAATGAAAACAATTGCATGCTTATCTCGAGCATTATCAAAAAAATTTTCTACGATAAGGTCTCCTTTTGTATTTTACTAGAAGAAATTGTTGATTTAGCTGTTGTATTAATTTTTCTACAATCCTATTTATCTTTAGAGTAGTTATATGTCTTAATGCAGACATCATTAAAAAATTAATCTAAGCAACCGATAATGTAAAATAGAAAGTTTATTCTAAAAGCTATCATTTTTAATTAAAAATGTAAGAGTAGTGGAATATTTGTTTAGAAACATTTATGATGACTATGCACTCTCTTTGTTTCACTTTTTAATTATAATTATTCATTTTTTAACGTGTTATGAAACTAACCCTAAATCAGTTCATACTATAACGATTTGGTCTGCGATTTGTTTATAAACCACCGAAACCGAACCAAGAACACCCGAGCTTAAAAGTTACAATTATCGAAATTACGCATTTGATGGTAGAGTAGTGAAGAGAGAGTACGGTCTCTGAGGAGTGAGAAATATCTCAAAAATTGCCTCTTTGATCTAACCTGATGACCAATATTTTTGTAAACAAAGACCTTTGGAACTATTTTTTAAGACAAAACCACATGTCCCCCGCCTAAAGGAGAGTGTCCAGAGGTATGATGTAAAACATAAAGAAAGGAAAAAGGTAAACAGGGAAAAAAGACGACTTATAATTAATGAGGTTGACTGGTATGTATTTGTTTTTGTTTTTGTTTTTTCTTGTTTTTTCTTGTTTTTTGGTTTTTTTTTTTTTTTTGGTTTTTTTTGGTTTTTTTTTTTGGTTTTTTTTGGTTTCACTTGTGGAATAAAAACTAGTTACGTGTAAGATATGCAAGTTTGTTCATACCATTTGAAGGTCACTTATTTTATTAATAAACGAAGACGACGACATTTCTAACCAAAAAAACATGGACGACAATGTTCAAGACTTTTAACAATGACGGTGACAATAATCTGTACTAGTAGTGTACACTATGCGTTAAACAGAGACTTGAAACACATAATGAATATGTTTTCTTTATAGCGTTATTTGTCCCGTCTCGAAAATAGATTGCTTCGATTGAATATGTGTACTCCCACTAAGAAGAAATTTCTGGATCTGTCACTAGGATATGAATGACCTGAACTAAAACTTATCCTTACATCCTTGACTTGTAGAGTTGCTCTTCAAATGTTCTTTTTCTTGAGTACTGAATACAGTGAGAAAATAGTGGTTATAAGAATAGTGTAATAAGAATTTTATATATAACTTTATATTCAAATTCCACCGACACTCGAAGTTACAAAGAAAGAAACGATGAGAAAATAAGAGAGTACGTATCCATATTTTATATTACAAAGTAGTCGTTTGCTCTTATCCACTGAACAAGATATCTTGAGGAAAAATAAAATAAAATCTTTCCACGGATAAATTATGTTGAACGATAATATTCCACATGCACCAAACATCACGACTGATCTGATAATTATTCTAAAGTACCAACATCCTATATATATAAATATATTATATATTACCGAGAGGCGTGTACATATATGAGTCATAGAAATATTGATATTTTAATAACAAAGTCATGCATAGGGCACGCCAAAGTGTCAAAAACCACGGCCTCTTTTTTGTCTATTAGTGCTAACAAAAGTGATCTAATTGAAGAGCTGAACGACACGACACCATTCCACACGTTGATGTTAACACGAGTTCTTGTGATCTATTGGTATAAACAATAGTAATTAGCTGAAATAGTTGAGATATTCTTTCTTTTTTTTTTTTTTTTTTTTTCCCGCTCCTTTTCTTTAACAAAGACTAGTAAGGCTCTGATTATTTGATTTGGCTGAATATTTTAGTTAATCGTAAAGCTTACTTGATCTACTGGATATATTCCATTATTTGTGTCTGCGAACGAATATACATTTATATATATTTACATATATATATATATATTTTAGAATATATATACATATATATATATATATATTTAAATCACAGATTCCCTAGAAGATTGAGATGCACGTATGTTTAATCAGGCGGGGGAATATAGGCAGTATTGAGGATATATAATGTGGAGATTAAGGACCGACCGGAAGAGACAAGAACTTGTGTTTGCTTTAAATATTATTGTTATTGTTTTACATGAGCAAAGACTAGTAATAGTTTTGAGCACTATCAAAAGGAATTAATAATTGTAAACTAAGTAATTTTCATGTTAGTGGGTACAAAAGTGTTATCTTATTAGAATATGATTTTTTTTTTTTGTTGTATATCCCTGAAATATATATATGTATATTTTAATCTTCCACCTACGTGTAAGTTTCTCTCCCTAACAAAATTGAAATATATATATTTTTTGTTGTCAAAATTTTAGCATTTGAATTAGAAAACCATGATTAAATGTTTATTATATCTAGTCGCTAGTTTGCTATAAAGTAGAGCAAATGTCAAAATTTGACACTTGAATGTTATTGATTGATGCAAGGAAAACACTTGAATGTTATTGATTGATGTAAGGAAATTTTTTTCTTAAATCATTACTACTTTGTCATCTTTCAATTATTGAAATTACAGTTTTCTTTTATAAATTTCACAACTTGATAAAATAAAAATATATAACATTTGAATATTTGAATTAGTAGTATATATTGGAGTACAAAAAAATTTCCTTACATCATCATTACTACTTTGTCATTTTGAATTATTGAAATTAAAGTTTACTTTTACAAATTTCAAATCATAACAGTTTGGATGAAATGAAAATATAATAGTTGAATTAGTGTTACACGTTGGAGGACAAAACAAAATATATATAGCATATCAAATATTCTGCTTTCAAAAAATATTTTTTTTGTCAAATTTAGCATTAATATTGATGTTTGTATTGAAAAATAGTCTAATCTTGGAGATTAAATTAGAGTTCTTAAAGGGACTTGAGATCTCTCTCAATTTATGACCCTTCTTTCTCTCTTATCATGATGAATCCCAAAATCCTTTTTGTTTGGTAAGAAGGAAAGAAAACATAAGGGAAAAGAAAAAGAGAAGTAAAAGAAAATATGAAGAAAAAGGATTTTGTTTTTCTCCTTTCAGTTTTTTCCGTAAGTAACAATCTCTTGTAAATTAAAAAGAAAAATAAAATAAAATAAAATAAAACCAAGAACCAATTAGAGTTAAAGCAAGGAATTGGATTGATGTTTTTCTACAGTAAACCTTGTAAACCAGATTGAATCTATTACAACGGTTGACGGGTCTCATTTAATATTATAATGCGCGGGAAAGTATATGGTTTACTTCTTTATGGAAATGACTGTGAATGGCTAGGTTTTGCTATCACTTTAATAATATATCTTTTTTATTCGACCATTTCTTTAAATCAGGAAGTTCTAAAGTCCAGATTACTGCCCTTTTCTATTTAATACGAAGCTTTAGCAGCCCTACCAGTGATGAGAAGGCATTAGAACGAATGTTATGACTTGAAAATGACACAAATTATTAAATAAAAGGTACCTTTCATTTCATTATCGTATCATTAAAATAAAAAAATGCTAGGCCAATGAGTAATTAGAAAAACATCAAGTGGGTTTAATGCATGTAAAAATTAAATGTCAAACTAAAATATAATTAGTTTCGGTCCATCATTACGATTTTATGTGAAGGAATTAAACATATAATTAGCACATATTATCCCTACCAAAACACAATTACTTATAGCATCTCTAAGCCATCGGTTTCAATAGTTTGTTTGGAATGTAAGTTTGAGTTAAAATTTTTTAGTTGTAATAATAATTTTTATTGACTTTTTAGATAAGACAAAAAACTTTTTCAGAAAAGACAAAATTTTTTTGGAAAAGGACAAAAATTTTAGTTCAAACTAGTATTTTGAAATAGGTATCCAAACTAAATTAATTCTCACCCCAACTTTCCACAGAATAATTTTAAGGGGAAAAAAAAGAGAGAGTGAAGTTTAGCTTTCCATTTATGGTGCAATGATTAAAAGGAAGCAATCAAAATCAGGAAAGGAAATTAAGTTTGCGTTTAGTTCGCCGGTTAGAGATGAAAATTTTAAGTTGGAGTTGGTTGATTTTTTAAAAACTAATTATAAATTTTATTAACTTTTCAATAAAAGACAAAAATTGATATGAAAAAATATAATTTAATTAGAGTTAAACTTAAATACTAAACAAAAAATTCGTCACGCTACCTTGAAATACCACGCTCAAGACAAGAACAAAAGAATTATTTTTTTCTTTTTCAGAAAACGAGCAAAGAAGTTTATGCTTTGCCACTCTGGAATATTCCCAATAGGCAATATTATTCTGCAATCACATGATTTGTTTTGTTTTTTCCCTTTGTTTTTGTTTTGTTTCACTTTGCTTGGAATGTTAAAAGTAGGAGGAAAAAGCGAGCAACTGAGATAACAAAGTTTGTTTACAAAGTACTAATAATTTAACCACAATGATTAATTACCGTACTTATCTTATAAAGAAGTAATAAGTAATGTGTAAGAAAGTCGATTGTTCAGGGTGCAGTCATACATTGTCCAATGAGAGCTTCTTCTTCGAGTGAATTTTTTATTTATTATTTCTTTTTAAACATTAGTTTTACATTTTTCTTGTTTGTCCACACTAATAATTGGAAACTCCTTTGGGTTATTTACATGAATTTCTAAATTGAAGATTACAATTTAAAAAATATTCATTTTTCTTTTATTTACATGAATGTCTAAATTGATACTTAAAAAGACCACATTACCCTTTTTATTAATAATTAAAAACAAACAAATAAAGAATTGATAAAAAAGGAAAAAAAATCCCAAAAAAGAAAAAGTCAAACTAAGCAAATCTTTCACTCAAAAAATATATCATTTTACTTGATTTATTATTAAAAAATAAAAGGGAACATAACACATAAGAGTTGCATGGGGCATGAAAAACAATAATTATGACAAATAATTAGTCATTAAGATAAAGTTCACATCATAAATACAAAAATTAAATAGATATTGTTAAGAAATATTAAACACTTTAAAACCTAAAAAATTTATTATAATGATATTGTAATTATTCTAAAGAAAAAAATCATAATGATATAACGAGATTATAAAGAAAAAAAATACCATGCCTATTTAAAAGGCATCATAATGATATAGTAATTATCATAAAGAAATAAGCAATTTCATATCACATTTAAACTTTAAAAACTAATTATTAAAACAGTACCAATAATATTAAAAAAAAAAATCATCATAAAGAACCTAAATCATTCTAAAAAAAAAAAAGTTCGAAAGAAATCTAAATTATATATTTATAAGAAAATTTAACCCATACTAACATACGAACAAGTAATCACTATAATAAAGAACTAGTAATTAAGATAAAGGTACAACAATAATGAACTAATAAGGAAAAAAAAATATATGAACATAATAAGGGAAAAATGATGTTGAACATAATAAAAGGGTAAAATGGGTACTACAAATGGTTATTTCTTTAAAAATGGACATTTACGCAATATTATTAAAAAATAGACATATTTTAAAATGAGGT
The DNA here is from genome assembly GCA_025413485.1 of Ficus microcarpa. NCBI lineage: Eukaryota > Viridiplantae > Streptophyta > Magnoliopsida > Rosales > Moraceae > Ficus > Ficus microcarpa. The sequence goes on from CM046379.1 coordinate 36,933,665, forward strand.
CCTAAAAATAGACTTTTTGTGTAATTATTTCAACTCTTTTTTCATTTTTCATTTTTTATTTTTTTAATGGAAGGGGAATCCCAAGTTAATCGGAATGATGTTTTTGTCTGGTAATGCTTTGTTTGGTATGATGGAAAATAGGGAGGAAGCAAGTGAGCGGAGGAAAAATTGAATGGAAAATGACAATGTAAGTTGTTTGGTAGGAACAATGAAAGGATGGAAAGGAAAATATAGTAGAAAACAATTTTTAGTGGAGCTCACTAATTTTAATCTCTCTAACATTGAGCGGAAAACAAAAATCCATGATTAAAATTATTGTTTTGTCCTTATTTTTAAAATAAAATAATACAAATAAGTAGATATAATAGAAATTGTACAACTTTTTTTTTTCCTTCCTTTTTACCAAACAATCTAAAGAAAAACTAAAATCTTTAATCTCTCTCTTATTTTCTCTCACTTTTATTTTTACTTTCCTTCTTGTTTTCTTTCCTTCTTATCAAATATAGATTAAGGTCTATAGATATATTAATTATAGAGAAATTTTTACAATTTCCTCAGTCTCTGAGTTTTTACAAAGTCAATTTATCGTGATCATAAGATTTAAAAATATCAAACATATTGTATGAGAGTGAATATAGTAAATGAATTTTTTAGACAACACCGTTGTATAATTGTTGTTGATTTAAATCATATAACGTTATATATAAATATGTGTGGATCCATTGGTGGAAGAAGTGCGTTGGATTTTTATGATCGAAAGGATATTCACATGAATTATCATGACATGACATCAATTCTCTAATTAATCTTGGACAGCTACATGCATGCTAAAAATAATAATAAAATAAAATAATAATAAAAAATGGCAAATGACATCCACCAAACTTGCTAATTGTCCTTATTTTTAATTAGAGACCAAATTTAGTTCTTTTAGGGGAGGTTTAAATACGCAATGGACGGTTTGGAATTATTAACTGGATCAAATCAAAATGAATAGGACGTAGACCTGCAATCAAAGTGACACTGGCTACCACGCAACCCTACACATCTGTATTTATATATATATGTGTGTGTGTGTAATTACAGGTTTAATTAATTTTAGTATTTTTTTTTTTTCAAGAAACTTTAACTTGTAGTTTGAATTTTGCAGTACAATTTCCCATGAATGCTTATGGTAGCTAAGCTGTAATGTATATGATGGTGACACGTTGTCGTTTTAATTCTCTATATTCATAGACTTTATATATATAAATATATAAAGAAGTCGTTATCAACATGTATAATATGCAATTAGCATCTTCTGATTAAACGTATATAATTGAATATCATGTTTTCTAACTTTTTCCTTTTCCGTCCTATGCGGAAAAGTGGATGAAGAACGGAACTGAATATGATTTATACTTAATATTTGTTAAAGATTATTTGATACCTGTTCGATTTGGAATGCCAAGAAAACGAAGCAAATGTTACAAGAACTATTATATATATAGTAACATAACGTTTTTTGGGTAACGTTGGCTCTCCCTTTGATTGAGATTGCTCAACAAGAAAATATTATTATTGCAATCTAGTTCTCTTGTCTTGAAGCCGAAACCATAGTAGTTGTCGTGGATTAATTGGGACATATTTTAGGATGTAAATACAATGAGATAAAAAAGCACGTGAATTTTATTAAGAGCGTATTAGTGATAATATTGATAGATTTACGTCTCTTTTTTCTTTGTCCTCAAATACATGCCGATGTCAAATCAATAACACGTGTTTTGGCAGATGATTGTGTGGCTCATAATATAAACAAACTATTGGCAACTATATATACTCTATTTTTGGTCTCCAGCCACTAATGATTCTCGGGACTTTTATCTCTCTTTTGGAGGGTTTTTCTTTTCTTACTTCTCTCTCTGTTTTCTATATATATATATAATTTTTTTGTTATAGAAATTTCTATTTAGGGCTTGATTAGATAAGGTGGTTTTCTTCCACTTGAATCCATAGTAATATTGGTGTTGAATATTTGCTTTATTTTTGTCGTTTTGGTCTTTTTGGTGAGGTTTTGTTCTAGATTCGAAGTTTTAAGAGTTAGATTAATTTGGAAGATTTTAGGTCGTTGTAACTAATATTTTCGGAAGGTCATGAGTCATTGTAGCAATGTAAAAATAAAAATAAAAATAAAAATAAAAAAAACTTAATTAGATAGAATTAAGACGGGTGATTTGAAAGAACGGATGAAGGATGTTTGGCGAGTCTTTATTTTGTATGTACATGCATACAAGTCATTTTATTTTGCACAATTCTCAGAAAGTAATATTCAACAAATTAATAGAATCGAATGGCATGAGAAAAACAACAATCTATTGATAACCATCAGAAAGTTCTCCCAAGACAAAAATAAAAGCGACAAAAGATGGTTCAAAACATGCATGTATTTTCCGCTTAGAGTTCTACATTCATTGTTGGTTTGGCTGCTGGTCTAGTGATCCCTCCTAACTGCCGCCTAGAGTGCTGCCTGCTTGTTGAAGACCATAACGTAAGTAACTCAGTACTCCATACGGGGGAAATGAAAGCAGAATTCGTTCGGATCCTCTCACATATTCAGTCTTTTTTTAGCGGTTTCCCCAGAGATCTTTATCATTAATGCAACCTTCATTTTGCTCATTCATGAAGTTGTTTTTAGTACCTCTTAACAGGTTCAACCCCCAAAAAAAAAAAAAAAATATCGTTGTAACCTACTGCAGTCGAGAGGAAAATGAAAGGAAAGAAGGAACAATTCTTTGATTGAATATTCATTGTCGGTATACCCATTTTCTCTTGGTTTAAAGACTTGGTCATAGGCTTACGTTATATCAGTTGTACTATCAGTTGGTCATAGGTTTAATGAATTTCTTATTCACTTAAGCGACACATCCATTGTTACGAAGTACTGATGCAAAATTCTCATTCCTTATGGTCTCTTCAAAGATGAGATTTTATTTCATCGAACATCTTACTTTCCCTAAAAACTTCAATCGCATGTCTCTCTTGTTTTTTAATTTTCTTGAGGAAAGTATCTAAATGATACAAATTTAAAAATCACTGCAACAATATCATGCAAAAAAGTAATATTAGACCAATATGACACAAAATTAAATTAAATTAAACTAAAATTTATGTTATATTGATCAAGATGGGGAAATTTATATTATATTAGTCAATAAATAAATAAAAAGATGATCATTTAAGTAATTTTCTCTCTCTTTCTCTCTTTTTTTCCCTTTAATGCATTTTATTTTTGATAGATGGAATATGAATAAATGTTTGATCGATATGGAATTCTGTTTAAAAATTTAAAGTCTTTCATCCAATTGTATTAATTTTGTACGTATATATACTTATACTTTTAAAATGATTTTAATCTAATTTAATATTTAAATTTACATTATAAAAAGACATGACATACTTATACTTTTAAAATGATTTTAATCTGATTTAATATTTAAATTTACATTATAAAAAGACATGACGCTTCGAAGGATTTATAAATAACATAGCTAACGACAAAAGACGTGACACAACACAAGAGGCATCAACATCTTTGCGGCTTTCAAGGATCAATGCGAGATCGTCATTAAAAAAGACGGCACAAAAAAGATTTTTGTTTTTCTTTCGGCCATAACTTATACGAAACTTCCCACAATCCCAAAAAAAAAAAAAAAAAAAAAAAAAAAAAAAAAAAAACCTTATTAATTGATCTATTTTGAATGGAAAATTTTTAAAATGGATTGATACGAAAACAACTAATTCATTCGAATTATTACCTCCAAATAGATACTTACAAATAAATGTCAATATGAACATGGCGAAGTCTTCTATAATCGAGTGAGGGTTTCCATTCTAATTAAATTTTTTTGTATTATTTTTTTTAATTTTATCTTTAAAATTTTATATTTTAAAAACTTTATCCACATTAAAAATTGAATATTCCTGTAAAACTCTTTTTAAAACTTTATTTTTTATTATTATATATCCTTAATGAAACAATAGTTTTACTCTGTCACTTTAGAAGCACGTAACTATGAATTGAGACTTAGCTATTGATCTCAAAAATATTTGTAATGATTCGTTTTTGGGAGATTGTTACGAGATTAAGTTTATCTCTCATAATCGAACTACTATTATAATGAAAAATCAACTAATTGTCATCGAATTGGCTTCAACAAACATGAAAAAATTTCCTTATTTTTCTGTTTATTTTTAATTGACGTTTCAATAAAAAAAAGTAAAATTGGGTTAAATTTAAAATTCAAAAATTAAAAAAAAAAATGACTTTAAAATTCAAAACCTACATATAAAAATAACCAAGGTTTTTTAAATAGAGCGCTGTTTCTGAGAACTTTCTTCGCTTGCCCGTCCAGAAGTCCACTTGAGGACATAATAAATCACGTGATACTTGACCGACAAAAATCATAAAAAAAATTATAAAAAGACAAAGCGTTTTGCCAAGTGCCACATGACGCATTTATTTAAGAGGTCCACTTGGTAAGACATATTTTAAGAAAGGGATTTGCAGTGAGGGGGGTAATAACAATTTAGTTAGTAGGGTTTTTTTTTTTTTTTTTTTTTTTTTTTTTTTTTTTTTTTTTTTCAAGAGAACTCTGTTTGAACAAAATCAAAATCATATTAAATCAAATAAAGTACGACAATTTAACGAAGATTAAATCTGACGGTCAAAAATTATATCCTATTACTAAGAATTTTTTCATATCCTAGCAAATATTCTCTATCTATTTTAACTATCTCATACTTACTAGTTAATTAAAAGCATTTTTCTTAGCTGATAGCTATGACCGTAAAAAATTATAGTTTATTAATAAGGTAATTTTTTAATTGAACTCTATTTAGCCTTTTAATTATTATTATTATTATAGTTGCCTTTTTTTTTTTCTTTTTTTTGGTTATTTAACGTGAGGGTCTTCTTGTAAATATTCATTTTAATTTATGAGAGAAAGTTATAAATAATATATTTTTTTGAATGCAAATAATAATTTTAAAAAAAAACTTAAAGAAGTAAATAGTAGGTTTTAAAATATTTAAAGTTAATAGTATATTTAAATAAATAGTTTACTTACTACTTTAAAACCTGCTATTTGTATTTAAAATTTCAATTAAAAAAAAAAGGTCTATGTGTCAAATTTCAGTTAATTTAAAGGGGATGTTTGAAAAGTTATTTGTTTATAGCGGGTAATAATTTTGCATTTTTGCCATCATCAAGTATTGAGGGGAAGAGAGAGGAGAATTGGATACCCACGACTGTAACCAACTAGCTACGTCTCACCCCCTTAAACCGGTAATAAATTACTATTTTTACTGAAACCAACGTATATGGGTTAATGAACAATGTAATAATAATTTTGCAATTTTTTTTCAGAAGTTTAGGAAAATACAGCAAAAAGAAAAGTCCTAAGTTCAAAAAGGAAAAAAAAAAAAGAAAGAAAAAAGAAAAAGAAGTCCTCATATTTCCAACCTTTCTATGGACTAATTAACTATTCCTTTGTTCCTTTGACTCTTTCTTTTGTTATCCCCCTACCAAATATAGTATCTGCTTTACGAGTTTTAGGTCTCGTTTGGTAATTAATTCAAACTGTACTTTTTATCTCAGTTTTTGTCTTTTTCTGAAAAAGTTTTTGTCTTTACTGAAAAGTCAACAAAATTTTTTAACTCAAACTATATTTTTTCAACTCAAACTCATTCACCAAACGAACCCTAGTTGGGTTCCTCCCCCCTAAAAAAAGAATCTATTATAGTTTTAAGCGCATGATATATATATATATATATATTTTTTTAGGAAATCATACCATATAACTTATTTGATAACTACTATTTAAATAAATAACAGTTTTTGTAAAACATAATAAATTATAACATATTTTTATTTTTCAATTAAAACAAATTTACTTGTTTACAATTTTACCTTTTCCCTTTCCCTACTCTATCTCTCTCTCTCGTCCCTTTGGTCTTTCTCCCTCTCTACTCTTTCTTTCGTTAATTTACCACCACAGGTACTCACTAGCTAGGGCCGGCAATTTCGGATACGACACGATGACACGACACAAGAACGACACGTAATAAATGGGTTTGAACCGCACGTTTAATAATTGGGTCGAAATTGGGTCGACACATTTAACACGAAAATAACTAGGCTGGAAATGGGCTAACACGTTTAACACGTTTATGTTAGAGTTTTCAAACTATTCTAAAGCTCTTTTATAATAAGGCCAGCAATTTCGGACATGACACGGTGACACGACACGAGAACGAGACGTAATAAATGGGTTTGGACTGTACATTTAATAATTGGGTCGAAATTAGGTCGACACGTTTAATACGAAAATAAATGGACCGGAAATGGGTTAACACGATTACCACGTTTAACACGAATTGCCAAGCCTATCATTAGCGACTGATGGCAATGATGAAGAACGGCGGCGAAGGATCATGACAGCTATGAGGCTATTTCAGATGACTTCTTAGATCTCCCCGGCATAGCAATGAGGTTTGCAAGCGATCTATCTCTAGGCTCTGGGAGGGTAGTGATTTCCGAGCTCTACGAGCTTCGATCACTTTGCGGCTTCCGAGGTTCGCAACCGACGAGTACCTGAAGACCCGATGACTTGAGCTTTCATCTTTGTGATGACCGACGGGGACCTAAGGTTCAGAGATCGATCGCGAACTCACCAGCGACATCGCAAGTGCAATCGCGATGTCTAGACTAGTTGCGTGTCTTTCTCCGATGATATGGCAACTACGACGAATCTTTTCTGCAACCTTGCTTTGCCATTGACCACCGTCGCTCTTCTTTTTCGGCGATAGAAGTGGTGGCAGTGGCTGTTTCAATTTCCTGGAGTTTTCAATTTGAGAAATTTTCCATTTGGTGTTTTTTTTTTAACTAGTGGTAGAAATTAAAATGAATAAAATTCTCTTTTTCACCCTTATTTACAAGAAAATAATACACAAAAATTAATAAATCCAATTATTTACCTTTTTGTCAATTTATGATTGTTTGGTAAATCAAATTTGAACAAAAAAAAAAAACCCGTAAATCTAATTATTTACTAGTAAATCCTTAAAAATTTTTAAATCCAAGTATTTATTAGGAAATCCTTTATATACTCAGATTTTGAAAGGAAGAAAGAAAAGAATTGTAAATTCAATTATTAACTAATAAATACTTTTGTATACTCTAAATCTAATTGTTTACAAGTAAATCCTTTATATACTTTGATTTTGAAAAAAAAAAAATTGAAAATTCAATTATTTACTACTATATCCTTAAAAAACTGTAAATCCAAATATTTACTAATAAATCTTTTATATACTCAGAATTTGAAAGAAAAAAAAATTGTAAATCGAATTATTTACTAGTAAATCCTTTCACTCTGATTTTGAAAAAAAAAAAAAATTAAATATTGAATTTATGATATACTAATTTTTAAAATGTTGTAAATATTTGGATTTACATAATAAATATTGGATTGACATAGAAAATATTAGGATTTAGAGAAATACTAAAAGTCTACAAAACACCCTAAAAAAGAATTTGTAAATTCGGATTTCTGTGTAGATAACAAAACTTATAAACTAAATCAACTAATGGATTTATCGAGTAAATATCAGATTTACTATTGCATTTTCTAGTAAATACTATAATGTAAATACTTGTATTTACAAGTAAATATTATAATGTAAATATGTGGATTGACAATAAATTATGTATATTTACAAACATTATAGTTCAAATCCCAAAAATAAGATAATGGTAAATACATGTATTTACCATAAATTATCTATATTTGCAAACATTATTGTTCAATCCCAAAAATAAGAGAATGATAAGTACATGTATTTACTAAGCTTTACATGTTTTTACTACATATATTTACAAAAATTTCAATTCAACCTCAAAAATAAGAAAGCCTAACCCTAAATTACAAAACCCTAGCCCCAAATCGAAAAATCCCAAATCAGTTTCAACTTTGCCAGAGATAGCACTGATAACATCGTCGTCGGTCCTAACATCATTGTCGCTTAGGAGATCACGACACCGTCGACCATCGAAGTTTTGATCTTCTTTCCCCACAATGGTTGTTGTCGTCAGAAGTCGGTGTAAGAGACGACGTGGACAGAGAGTGAGACGAAGATGAAGGCTCCGTTTGGAGCTCAAGTTTAAATTTAAGGTTTAAACTTAAATTTTTGTCTTTTTCTGAAAAAGTTTTTTATCTTTTCTGAAAAAGTTTTTTGTTCTTTTTAAAAAGTCAACAAAAGTTACTATTCAAACTCAAAAATTTAAACTCAAACTCATTCACTAAACAGACTTGAAGATGGAGATATTGAACGATCTTCAGAGCTTCGCCATCGCCATCACCCAAAGCTTTTCTAGGAAGGTAAGTTCGAGATCCAATCTTGCAACAAACGACGACGACATCTCCGAGGGAGAGGGGGGAGAAGGTAAGCGATGTACGGTGCGATTCTTAAGTCTGCAACTTTCCAACGTAGGGAGTGAGACGATTCGAATCTCAGGGTCCTTCGTGATGGTAGCAGCGACAGGAACAACGAGCTTGCTCGTGCTGGCAACGAAGATTGGAACGGCGAGCATGCTCACGATGTCAACGGTGGCCGGAACTAGAATACTTGATCTGAGAGAGATAGATGAGATAGAGAGTCAAGAGCATATTTGGTTTTTTTTTTGGTTATTTGTTTTAATTAACCTATTTTGTGGCAATAGTTTAAATTATGCTATTATTTTAAAACTTATCCTGTCTTATGCTATTTTGACAAAAAGGAATAGGGCTTGCATTTTAGTACTAAAAAAATGCTAAAAATATTTTTACGGAAAAAAAAAAAAAAAAGGGTTTCAAATTCCAAATCGTTAATTATCAAATTTCAAATGGAAAAGTGATGCGATATAGGATTGTTAGAATCTATTGTTATTAATTTCCAAAAAAAAAAAAAAGAATCTATTGTTATATATATCATGTCAAACCAATAAGGTATTAACAAGTGGAATTTCTACAACAAAATTACCTGGCATTAAAAGCAAAAACAATTAAAAAAAATATTTCTATAATTTAAAAAAAAAAAAAAAAACTTAGAACCTCTCTTTCTCCAAATTTACCCACCCCCTTCTCCCTCCCTCCCCCTCTCTCTCTCTCTCTCTCTGTGGCAGACATATAAACAAAACTTCGTCCACATATACCTCAGTTAATCTCTCCCTCTCTCTCTCGCTCTCCCTCTCTCTCCCTCTCTCTCCTTCCCTCCCTCCCACATACACACAAAATTCGATGAAAAAAAGGTCCCTCTCGATCCCAATTGCAGAAACGTGATCCCAACTCCCCTTAATATATGTAAAAAGCTCGTTTTCTCCGAAACCTTTCTCTCTCCTATTTCTCTCCTATTTCCATACACGCACACACACACACATATATATGTCATGTGTGTGTATACATAAACATATATATATATAAATATATGTGTGAGTGTGAACTCTCAGCCAATTGCAACATACCGCAAGAGAACTGAGGTGGTAAAGACTTGAGGGAGGAGAGAAAATCTCTCTCTCCCTCCAATATCAAACATGTTCGATTTACAAAGCCCCTCAAGTAAGTTCTTCTTTCCTTTCATGTTCATACGTAAATAGGACATGCACACACTCATTCTCCCAAACCCCTTGGTTTTTTTTTTTTTTTTTCCAAAAAAAATATATATATATATATATATGTATGTATGTATTTCTGCTCATTTATTCTTCTTTGAACAAGAAGAAAACCTCTCTCTCTCTTTCTCTCTCCTAATTAATCAAAGTACTGATGTTGGTTAGTTATGGTCCAAAGTAACTGCGACAAATTTTCTGAGTAAAAAAGGGAATGCAGTATTAATAATACACGTGTATATGTGTGTGTGTGTGTGTGTTTTTGTGTGTGGTTATTTGTTGGCCAATATGGGTGGGCCTGAAATTCTCTTCTTTTCTTTGGTCTTCTTAATTAGGGTTTCTCTCTATGCAAAGATTGCAGGCTTAATTAACTTAGTTATTGTTTTGTAGCTAGAGGCTGTTTTATCGGACTTTTCAAGGGAATATGTTTCTTGTTTGTTGTTTGTGATGTGTTGATTTGTCTTTTGTTGCCTGTTTGTGCGTTTCCAGCTGATGTTTTTGGGTGCTTAAATTCATGTTTAGCTTAATACTAAGATTGACTATCTAGTCCTAGGCTAAATATCTTTAAATAAAAATTTGTGTTGCTGTTGAATAAGGGGAAAAAAAAAAAAAAGATTAAATATTGATGTCATTATTTCGTCTATTTCTTTTGTCTATAGTCGAAATCCAATGGTCTATTAGTGAAACGAAAATGATAACGCAATTTTACTCAAAGAAACATCTTGTTTTCTAGTTTCTATCATTATACATGAATTTTAGAAGTGAAAGTCACTTTCTTCTGTGAAATACTTCTTTTATTTTTTTTTTCCTCCCTTGAAACTAGAACTATGTTGTGAAGCAATTACTAGTGACTTCTATACTTTGAATAAGTACTTGTTTTCTCAGAATTGATGTGCAGTACAAGTAAATTGATTGTACTATTTCTTTCTTCTACCAATCTCTTGGTTTGATGGCGCTGCCATTTTAGACCTTCCACATTTAAATATGAAAATTAGATTTATCCCTATCAAGCTTAGGGCCCGTTTGGTGGAGTAGTTTGAGTTGAGATTTTTAAGTTTAAATAGTAAATTTTTTTGAATTTTTAGAAAAGACAAAAAACTTTTTGGGAAAAAGACAAAAATTTTTGGGGAAAAAGACAAAAAAAAGTTTGAGTTAAATGGTTTGAACCATTCAACCAAACACCCCCTTAATCTCCATTGCTCACAACATATGGATCTCATCGGTGGGACCCATCAAAGCTCTTCACTCAGTATAGGAAGGAAATATAACGAGACTTAGACGATGTAAAATTGGAACGAGGATCATAACAAAATAGTCGTCTTGAATGGCATAATTTTGGTAGAAAGGGATAAATGAAACAACAGGAGCTAGTTTATGTTCTTCATTTTGCGTTAGAAGTATAGATAAAGGCATCAATTCTTTCCCTTTTTTTTTTTTTTTTTTTTTTTTTTTTTTTTTAATTTTTTAAATTCGTGTAACAACCAAGGTAATTTTACTAATGATAACTTTTTAGTAGAAATCTCTTTCTTTCAAGATCACTTATTGATTGGTTTTCTTGGGACCCATCACCAATTATTCTGTTGTGTTGGAGTCGGGTGGAAGTAAGACTTTGTCATTTTTTTATTGAAAAATACTTAAGTAGCTCTACTCTTTTTCAACAAACAATGATAAAAGAAATCATTGAAATTAAACACATATCTTATTAATAAAAGGCGGATCTTATGATATACAATATATATAAATAAGACTCATTTTTTATCAGTAATGATAGTATTACCTCAAATATTTTTTCTATTCGTACTTCCTCTCTCGAGTCGTTTTCATCTGCATCTTAATTACTTTTTGAAAAGTTTTGGTGCATCTTAAAATTCCCCACGTTGAGATACGATAAAACACTTTATATATTCCTGTTCGTTAGATTCTAGCTCTACCTAATAATCCACTCAACTCTAAAGTCACCTTCAACGGCTCACAACGGTTCAGATCAACTTGGCATTTTGTGCTTGTTTGGTATGGTAGTTCAAACTACCAACTCAAATTAAAATTTTTGTCTTTTTCTCAAAATTTTTTTTATCTTTTCTGAAAAAGTTTTTTGTCTTATCTAAAAAGTCAACTATTATTTTCCCTCCACTTTTCATCTCTGCAAAAAATAAAAGGCAAAAATTAGTATCGTCATTATTGACGTGGAGCCAGATTTTTTTGTTTTTTGTTTTAATCTGGACAATAAATATATATATTTTTATTAAACAGGAATTATTATTATATATTTCGATTTTTAGGTAAGAATATAATTATAGTTTTAGAAAATTAAAAATTAAAATTAAAATTAAATTTGAAAAAAATATTTTGAAATTCGAAAATTTAAGTGTCAGCAAAGTATAGCTCCACCGTTAGTTATCAACTCAACTTGAAAAGTAGGTTCCAACTTCAATTTGCAGGCCACAAAGAATTTATCTTCCACTACTAACATCATTGTCTGAGTAGACTTGCGTGTTTTCTTACTATTTTTGTTAAATTTTTTTAAATTAGAATATTCTGTCGGGACATAAATGATGCTCCACTACGAGTTCGTTTTATTTTGAATTGATTTATTTATGAATTTTAATAGTTGTCCAAGTCCTATATATTTATCCCAATTCGGGTTGAGTCCGGCTTAGATGTAAAATATGCAATGTAGTGAAATTAGCATATTTCAAAAAGTAAAATAAGTAAGCAGCAGTTTTCATAAAATAATTGAAATAAATGGCATGATTTAAAAATATTTGAACTGAATAATAGTAAAAAACCAAATTTATCTACGCCTTGTGAAAATGTCATTTACTTATGCTCCGTTTGACATTACATTTTAAACTCAAATTTTCATATCAGTTTTTGTCTTTTTCTAAAAAACCAACAAAAATTATAATTAGTTTTTAAAAAGTTAACCAACTCAAATTTAAAATTTTCAACTCAAACCGTTTCATCAAACGGAGCATTAATACATTTTCAAGTGTGTCAATGACCTGGTCCATGGCTCTGATCACTCATCCGACATTGTTGGAGGGAAAAAACTCCGACCTCAACGTTGATCATGGCCGACTCAAGGTTGAGGACACTTATTAGGCCTTTGCCTAAGGCCTTTGTCACATAATTAGGACTTGATTAACAAAAAGAAAGCAGCCTTTGTTGTAAACATTGTTTCAGTTTTTGTAAAGTCGGTACTTCTTCAGGAGTCCGCGTATATGAAGCTCTAGAATGTCGAGTATGAAACATGAACTTGATCGGTACTTTTGCAACATTTGACAGGCTTTCTGCTTCTTCAGTTGCGGTCAACATGGCTACAACAATATTTTCCATGTTTGGGAGAGCAGATCAGCATAGTTGTGCAGCTAGGATTTCTTGCAGTCTTCTTACTTCAGTTCGTGGCAAAAAGCGTCGGCCTAGTTCGAAAACATCAAGGCGTAGAGAAATCCTCGGTTCGAGTCAGTTTCAGCACCACTTGCAAATTGAGCATGGTCTGTTCCCTTGCATTGATGGGGGCTCATATTTCTGTGCTCGTGACATATCTTAATGGAAGTGCAACCTATTGTACGAATAGAGTCTTCGCCTTTTCCTCGGAGACTTTGCAAGTTGTGTTTTGGGCAGCATCATCTATTGCAGTCTATAAGGTTGTCAAGAATGAGGTCATCAATTTCTCTTGGCTACTCAGAGCATGGTGGCTTTGGAGCTTCATCATGTCCGCGATTCGTCTCGCTCTTGATACACATCTCAGAATCACAAACCACGGCGAGCTTGGTCTGCGAGATTATGCAGATTTCTTCAATTTACTTATATCCACCGGCCTATTTGTCATTTCGATAAGAGGGAAAACTGGCACAGCTCCACCTGTCTCAAGTAGCTTCACCGAGCCTTTTCTCAATGGTAAAAGTGATGAGCATACAGAAAAGAAGAGGGAATCGCCATATGGAAAAGCTAGTCTTCTCCAACTCATTACATTCTCTTGGCTCAACCCCTTGTTCGTTGTTGGATTCAAGAAGCCACTCGAGCAGAAAGAAATCCCGGATCTTGATATCAAAGACTCCGCTGCATTCCTCTCTAGCTCCTTCGATGAGAGTCTCAAGTGCGTCAGAGAAGAATATGGAACCACGAATCCGTCCATCTATAGGACAATTTTCACCTTTGTATGGAGGAAAGCAGCGATAAACGCGTGTTTCGCGGTGATATGCGCAGGCGCCTCATATGTTGGTCCGTATCTTATTAACGACTTTGTGAGTTTTCTTAGTGAGAAAGAAACTAGAAGCTTGAAAAGTGGGTATCTTCTTGCACTAGAATTTTTAGGTGCTAAGATGGTTGAGACAACAGCACAAAGGCAATGGATTTTTGGGGCTCGCCAACTAGGCCTTCGCCTTAGAGCCGCTTTGATATCGCAAATTTACAGAAAGGGGTTAGCTCTTTCAAGCAGATCCCGCCAAAGCCGCACTAGCGGGGAGATAATCAACTATATGAGTGTAGATATCCAAAGAATCACAGACTTCTTGTGGTATTTAAACATAATCTGGATGTTGCCTATTCAGATTTCCTTAGCAATTTACGTTCTCTACACAAACTTAGAGTTAGGCTCTCTGGCTGCATTGGCTGCAACTTTATTGGTGATGTCGTTGAACATACCGATTACTAGAATTCAGAAGCAATATCAGTCGAAGATCATGGAAGACAAGGATAACAGGATGAAAGCCACTTCAGAGGTACTGAGGAACATGAAAATACTAAAGCTTCAAGCGTGGGACATGCAGTTTCTTCGCAAGCTAGAAGACTTGAGGAAATTGGAGTGCAAAGGGATGTGGAAATCGATAAGATTAGGGGCTTGCACAGCTTTTATATTCTGGGGATCACCTACATTCATATCTGTTGTGACTTTCGGGTCGTGTATTCTGCTGGGGATTGAGCTTACGGCGGGGAGAGTTTTGGCGGCGCTGGCCACTTTTCGGATGTTACAAGACCCCATATTCAATCTTCCTGATTTGCTCAATGTGATTGCACAAGGAAAAGTTTCGGCGGATAGAGTGGCTTCCTTCCTTCAAGAAGAGGAAATTCAGCAAGATGCCATTCAGAACGTTCCGGAAAGTCAGACCGAGTTCGATGTTGAGGTCCAAAATGGGAAATTCAGCTGGGATCCTGAGTCAAGAACCCCAACTCTTGATGGAGTTAACTTGGAAGTGACTAGGGGAATGAAGGTGGCAATTTGCGGGACTGTAGGATCTGGAAAGTCTAGCCTTCTCTCGAGCATTCTCGGAGAAATGCACAAGGTATCAGGGACTGTGAAGATCAGTGGAACAAAGGCTTATGTTCCTCAGACTCCTTGGATACTGACAGGAAATATTAGAGAAAATATTTTGTTCGGGAACGAGTATGACAGTGACAAGTATGACAGAACGGTTAAGGCATGTGCTTTGATGAAAGATTTCGAGCTGTTTTCCGCTGGTGATCTAACAGAAATCGGAGAACGAGGTATCAACATGAGTGGTGGTCAAAAGCAAAGGATACAAATCGCTCGTGCCGTCTACCAGGATGCCGATATATATCTACTCGATGACCCTTTCAGTGCTGTTGATGCTCATACTGGCACCCAACTCTTTAAGGTGAATTTTTTCTTACTCTCCAACTGTTATTATTATTTTTTATTTTGGAGAATTACTGTGTCACAAACCCCAGTTTCACGACTTTGAATAAGTTCATATGCTTCTTCTAGGAATGCCTCATGGGAATACTCAGACAGAAGACCATTCTTTTCGTCACACACCAAGTCGAGTTTCTTCCAGCTGCAGATCTTATTCTGGTAAGACAAACATAACCTCACAAGTAATTTAAATTTCCACTCAACAAACAGATTTTTCTTTTTTAATTTATGTGCTTAATATTAATTAAAACTCATGGCTACTGATGATTTTTACAGTTGATGCAAAATGGGAAAATTGCACAGGCCGGAACATTTGAAGAACTTATGAAGGAAAACATAGGATTTGAGGTCTTGGTGGGAGCTCATAGCCAAGCACTCGAATCAATCCTCGTGGTCGAAAATACAGGTAGATCAGCAGACCAAACGACCGACAGTGAATCAAACACCGGTTCCACCACAGGTGTTGTACTTCTACAAGCACGTCAGGAATCAGACCACAATATCTCCCTTGAGATAACAGAGAAAGGGGGAAAGCTGGTGCAAGACGAAGAGCGAGAGAAAGGAAGCATTGGAAAAGAAGTCTATTGGTCTTATTTGACGACTGTAAAAGGCGGACTCCTAGTTCCAATCATTATCCTGGCACAATCATCATTCCAAATACTACAGATAGCTAGTAACTATTGGATTGCTTGGTCTTGTCCTACTACACCTGGAATCGAGCCTAAAGGGGGAATAAACTTCGTATTATTAGTTTACGCACTACTTGCAACTGGTGGATCGCTTTGCGTATTGTTACGGGCCATGCTGGTAGGAGTCGCAGGGCTTTGGACAGCGGAGAAGCTCTTCCTTAACATGCTGCACAGTGTAATCAGAGCACCAATGTCGTTTTTTGATTCAACTCCGACAGGAAGAATCTTGAGCCGGGTAAAGTTATCGTTCATAGGTCTTTTCCTTTTGAAAAAAGAAATTTACATATAAATGATGTATATGATAATGATTGTAATGTACCAATGTTTATATTGCAGGCGTCTACCGATCAAAGCGTGTTAGATTTGGAAATGCCACAGAAACTAGGCTGGTGTGCTTTCTCAATAATACAGATTTTAGGGACTATTGCAGTAATGTCACAAGTAGCATGGGAAGTGTTTGTGATCTTTATTCCAGTAACCGCAGTATGCATATGGTACCAAGTAAGAAGTCTTTTTTTCCTTTTTCTTTTTCTTTTTCTTTTTTCACCTTTTCATTTGTACATGAAAAATTAGTCCTATTTGAATTGCGAACTTCAATTTGTCTATCAATTGAACAACCCATGTCCCTTATGCAACAACAATTATGAGTAGATTACGAAAGCTTTAATAAATTTTTCGATCAGATTTGTTATAGTCATTTCGATGAGATGTTTGTGTAGCTCTATTTTCATTTCTTTCTCTTAGTAGATGGTTTTGGTCATGTTATTGGTAACAACTAAATAGTTGATGGTCATTCATTCAGCGGTATTACATACCAACAGCTCGAGAACTGGCGCGGTTAGAAGGAATACAGAGAACTCCAATCCTTCATCACTTTGCAGAATCATTAGCGGGTGTATCAACGATTCGTGCTTTTGAACAAGAAGACCGTTTTACTTACGCAAATCTTGGCCTTATTGACAGACACTCGACACCATGGTTTCACAATGTAGCAGCAATGGAATGGCTATCTTTCAGACTAAATTTACTGTCTAACTTTGTTTTTGCCGCCTCATTGGTTTTGCTCGTAACTCTACCCGAAGGAATTATCAATCCTAGTGAGTATCATCAAATGAGTATTCAGACTGATTCATGTGCTTTACTTCTAATATAAAAACGAATCATGAAGGAAGCGCTAACTAAGTCGGGTTTCATTCTTTACAGGCATAGCAGGGTTGGCAGTAACTTATGGAATAAATCTGAACGTTTTGCAAGCTTCGGTTATATGGAACCTATGCAATGCAGAAAACAAGATGATTTCTGTTGAAAGAATTATTCAGTACTCAAAAATTCCGAGTGAAGCACCTCTAATGATCGAAGATTCCAAACCACCAAACAACTGGCCAGATGTTGGAGCAATTATCTTTAATAATTTGCAGGTAAGCCTCTCTGATTTTATGCTAGCATGAATCTAATGACGGTCCCCTAAGATACGATCAGTCAAACGGTCCGTGTCGTGCAGTGGTTTTTTAGGCATTAGATATGGTACATCAACATAACAAAGGGCTTATGGCTGCAATTCTCGTGTCTTAACAAATGGTGATATTTTTGTTCGATCGACTGAAATGTAGATTCGATACGCGGAACATCTCCCATCTGTCCTGAAGAACATCAGCTGCACATTTCCTGGGAAGAAGAAAATAGGAGTTGTGGGGAGGACAGGAAGCGGGAAATCGACACTGATACAAGCCATTTTCAGGATTGTAGAACCCAGAGAAGGAAGCATTATAATTGATGGTGTGGATATTTGCAATATTGGTCTCCATGACTTGAGATCCAGACTTAGTATCATTCCACAGGATCCAACAATGTTTGAAGGAACCGTCCGAGGAAACCTTGATCCACTAGAGCAATATTCCGACTCCGAGGCATGGGAGGTAATCCTTCACTTATTAGTATATTGTAACAGGAAAACAACAATTTTATGAACTTTCAACTGATTTGTTTATTATCTTTGATTTTTAAGGCTCTAGAAAAATGTCAGCTAGCTTCTCTTGTCCATGCAAAGGAGAAGAAACTGGATGCCACAGGTCAGTTTTATACCCTTAAGATTTTGTTATTCCATCATATATATAGTATACATGAATGAATGGCTATATTGATGCAAATTTAACACTTCTTTAACAGTGGTGGAAAATGGAGAAAATTGGAGTGTGGGACAAAGACAATTGTTTTGTCTGGGAAGAGCCTTGCTAAAGAAGAGCAGCATTCTTATATTGGATGAAGCAACAGCGTCGGTGGATACAGCGACTGACGGAGTGATACAGAAAATCATTAGTGAAGAGTTCAGAGATCGGACGGTAGTCACAATAGCTCACAGAATCCACACCGTTGTAAACAGCGATCTTGTTTTGGTCCTCAGCGATGGTAAGTCAAGAAAACATGATACGATTGTTTTGATACCAATTACGTACCAATAAACGAATGACAACTTACACGTCACGTCACGTCATATCACTTGGTATTAACAAGTTGGAACAAGTAGAGTTGTTTGATGAGGTTTTGATATAAAAGTTTTTTGTGTGCAACAGGAAGGATCGCAGAGTATGACACGCCGGCGAGACTACTCGAGAGAGAGGATTCCTTCTTTTCTAAACTTGTAAAGGAGTACTCTATGAGATCGAAGAGCTTCAACAGCTTAGCAAATTAATGATTAAATCCAAGTTCTGAATCTTCTGCATTTCAATGGAGAGGGGCAAAGAAAGGTATCCTGAAGGTCGATTAGAGATTCGAGATTCTCTTGGTTTACTTTTCATCTTAACATAAAAATTTAGTTCTTGGGCATCGGAGGTAGATATGTCTTACGTTGAGTAGATCTCCATTGTTGAATTGACTAAAACAATTACAACACCTCTAGCCAGTTAGTCTTGAGACGGTATTTTGGAGGTTAGAGATAGTTTCAGTTTTGAAAATGTGTGTTTGGTGAAAATAAATTGTTTAGAGTGAAAAAGTATAACAAACTTAATATGTGTTCAGAAAAAAATAAGAATCTTGTTTCGTTCCTCTCAAAGTTCTATGCAATTTGAAGAAAAAAAAAATCATCTCATTTCGATTTAAAATGATAAAGTTATATATGAACTTTTTAAAGCTTGAGTTTTTTTTTTTAATATTTGGAAAAGTGAATAGTAAAATTAGCTTTGTTTGACATTTAAATTTAATTCCAATGTACTTCTTCATCTTCAATTTTTGTCTTTCTTTAAAAAGTCAACAAAATTTATAACTAATTTTTGAAAAGTTAATCAACTCTAACTTAAAAATATCATATATAACTAGCAAACCAAAAGCAAGCTTATGTTTCCAAAAGTGCCCTCAAACGGGGCCATAGTCTGTAACAACATAAAAATCAAACAATTTCATTCTCATTTTTTGGATGTACCTGAGGATTTTACTCCTTATGTCCATTGCAAGAGAGAAAGAAGTTAGAAAAATACCCTTGGACTTGAGCTATGTTAAAGTCTCAAATAAATATGATATTTTAGGCATTAAAATACTGAAATTGTGAGCGTTGTATGGATTTTGTTGGGATGAACTACTAGTCCGCTACGTAGGACAACTCCCGTATTACATTAAGGGACGGATTTATATCCGGTGCGCGATGGTTTGGACGGTTTAGATGGTTTCGTTCCTTGATAGTTTATGAAAAGTCCAAATTGTAACTGCCCATAATTTAAGTGGTTTTGACGGTTTTTTGATGGCAGCTTGAGCGATATATTGGACAGGTTTGATATTTGTACTTTTTAATAAAATATCATTGTAAATACAATTTGAGCTAAGTATGCCAATGCAAAAACTTTAACTCTAAGATCATCATATAATTTAAATGTGCAATCCGTACATAATCCAACATCTAAAAGTCCAAAATTCAATAAAGAAACATCCATCTTCCAAAGTTAGAACAAATATGGAGTAGAGGAGGAAATAAGGTTGGCATTTGGTAAGAACGAGAATGTAAATTGAGGATAATTAAGATGAAAGATTATAATTGATTTGACAATTACTAAGAATTGGAAGGGATTCCAAAAATTAGTAAATATGAAAAGTCAGTGGTGTTTTAGAAACTCAAATCACATTTTGAGACTCTTGAATTTTATGTTATTTAATATTTTAAATTGAAAATATACATGTGTGTGTGTATATATATATATATATAAAAAATACGTATAAAAATTTTAGACGTGCAGGATAGTTTCAAGCCGCAATCTCAAGCTTCAAACCGCAACTGTCCATCAAAGATGGTGGATTGAAACTACCCCGTCCATTTAAAGAGTAGTTTTGCAAAATCCCCACCTATAGCGGGCCGGAGCGGGTGAATAGGTGGGGTACGAATATTTTTGTGCACCCCTAGATATATATATATTTATTTATTTATTTTTCAATGTTGGGATTATTGGGAAGACGTTTGAAAGTAATATGCCCTAAGTCCCACATCTAGTATGTGTTGGAGATATTGACAGGCTTTTAATTATAAATTTTGGAGTTGAAAAGTCACTTAAACTTGCTTACTAAAGTAGAGATCAAGTATTTTTTGAGAGACAAATTCAGTTGTGCCTTTTACATGAATGTCTCAAATACAAGAAATGTATTTTCACTTTCATATGATCAAACACTACGATCAAACAATACAAGTAATTTGTAGATTATAAGATTTTTGTTGATTTTTGTTGACATAATTGGAGAATTAGGATTTTTCAATGAAAATTTTGTATAATAAGAAAATGTGATGTTCATGTAAGCTATTATTCATTTATTAGTAAGTGTTGTGACAACAATTGATTAAAATTACTAACAAAAACTAATAACTTATTATCAAGTGAGTTGTACTCCAAAATTGATGTTAAAGTTAGTATTTCAAGTACTACTCTTGTTTAATAATATCCCTTAGAAATATTATTGTTTCCTTTATCATAATTCTAATTTTAACTCCTCATAGTCCTCAAAGAACAAGTCAAAGGGATAAACTAAGAACAAAGAAGTCCTTATTTTATCATTGTGTTAAATCTGAACGTGCGGCAACTTAATCTAGTTGGTTCGATGAACTGAAGGGTTTAATTAAAAGTAATTATGATATTAAGCTTTGGATTCTAAAAGAAAACAGTGAAAAAAAAATTATAGTCAATTTATGTGATTGATTGGATAATTTTCATGAACTAATTTTAATTACCTCAAATAACACACTATATATGCATATGTATATAACAACTAGAGAACCAGATTCCATTTAACAAAAGCGTTTTATGGGATAATGGTTAGGATTCACTAGTCCACTTGTCTATTGGCGTTCATCTTGATATCCTTCATCTTCTTAGGATTAAAAGCATGCATATTTGCCTAATTTCATATCTGGATATATGCAAGTTAGATTGTCATGCTGTTTTCAATTATAAATTTATGTCTAAGGATTGGGAGATCACTTGCAGCTTTATAAGAATTATACTAGTTTGTGTCACTTGCCTTGGTCAGCATTAAAAAAATAGATTGAAAACAAACTTATTGATTTATTTTTATTTCCAATCTCATTCTCTTTTCTATTTTATTTCTTTAAGGTTTGATAAACTTACCTTTTTTAACTTATATCCAAGTTTAATATTTTGGGTCTCCTTTTTTTTTCTTTTTTTTTTTTTTTGTCCCTCTTGTTTGCTTTCAGTGTCAGAATCAGAAAATTGGATTCTTTTCCCAGGCCTATTACGATGTCTGAGTGATGAATTAAGTACTTTGAGATGCAAAAGAGCGTTTCCACTAACAATTGAGGGAGTTTGCAAGAAATCTGTTGGGTGGAATCATCTTGTATGTTTCTGCAGAAGAGAAAACCAAATTGAATGATTACTTCTCTTCTATTACGCAGAAATTGGAATAAAACATTTTCATATCATTGTCGTTTAACGTCGAAAATATAAACTACATGTTCTTAATGGGATTTTTTTTCCCCTTCTTAATGGTTGAGAGCTTCAAAATTGTGTACCTTGGTGCAAACAATTTCCGCTTTTGCATATATATACATACATACATATATATATATATATATATATATTTAATTATCAAACGCTCATTTACCTGTCTAGATCAATGTTATGCTGTTTAGCCTAGCTTCCTTACTTTCTTTTCTTTCTTTCTTTCTTTTTTTTTTTTTTTTTAAAGACAGAGATAATTATCAGTAAGGCATGTACATTTAAAAAATAATAACAACTACTATTATAATTTAACAAATTCAGAAGATAAATAGTTCGGAAGATAAATCGTCAAAAGGGTGATTAGGTTTGGAGACATTAGTGTCAAATACCCAAACTGAAGGGTAAAGTTCTAGAGGAGGATATGAAGATTTTTAATTTTGAACGAGGACAAATTAGGAAAAACCATAAAATATTTCGAAGGTAAAAAGTGAAGGGAAAAAATTCTAGCGGGGCCACAACACTTTGCTACGTCCCTAGTATTGACCTGGTATTTATACAACACTAAAATGTACAATCAATATGATGTTAACATCTACAAATTACCCTGCATTTTTTTTTTTTTTTACTCAGTTCTTTCATAAGATTGAAAGGTTGCAAAGAATAAGCTCATTTTGCACCTTCCCCTTTGCCATTGATCAGCTACATCGAGACCAGGCTATATTATATATACCCCGAGGGACAATGAGAATAACATGGTTAGCAATGACAGATATACAGAGAAGTGAATAAGAAGTTGTTTATTCAACCCAATTAATATCCAAATGCTCAAGTTTTGAGAGCCATTTTTGTGTATCTTGAGATATGTAGGGACTAGAGCGTGTTTGGTTTTGGTCTTCTGCAGGAGTTTGTGATACTGTATCATCAGCTTTCTTCTCTCTTGCATGGTTTGTCTGCCTATTTGGATGCCTCACCTTCAGTGACAGCAGTCGAGAAACTTCATGGAGCCCTCCCCATTTTTCCAGTGCCCGAGCAATGTCATAGCGACCTGTACCCAAGTTCCGAGATACAGATGGTTTATTAGTCAGGAATTTTCAGGTACAAGAATACTTGCCACATATAGTCGGTATATATGATCCGCCTAAATTTCTTTTTCGCTCTTATGTAGTTATTTATCGACATGTAGCATTTGAATCCAAAACTTGAGCCTTTACAATCAGTGCAAAGGGAAACATACAAAGCACTTAATTAGATGTCAAATGGGAAAAGATCTGTATTTTGACCTACCAGCACGCTCAAATGTCTTTCTACTGGGCATAAATGATGGATCCATACCCCAGCTCCTTTGAAACCGACTTATCTGTACCATGTAAAGGAACTCCTTTCAGGGAAACAAAATGAAAAGGGGATTCTTCATTTACATAATCTAGAAAAATGGATGGAAAACCACATTTACAAGAAAAAAAAAATTTTTTTTTTTTTTTTTTTTTTTTCATCATTTTTGCTATGCAACCTCGTGAATGATTTGCAACGTTCAAGCGTCTATTGAAGAAAGGGTAACATTTTATTTCAGTTAAAAAATGTTCATCATGTTCTTGACTAAAACACAAGTGAAACAGCATGAAAACTACAGGGTTTGAACTACCAAGAACCTACAAATCAAAGCTTTATGTCTTACCTCTTCCTCCAAATTTTCAAGGTTGTCCCAGTAACCCTTTGGTTTACGGTGTTTATAAGCAAGAGAAAGGTTCATTACTGATGCTATCCTTCTAAATCCACCCATTCGTGTAATTGCCTTCTCAATATCTACCCGTCCATGTAAACGAAGTTGCTTCCGCATGGGCATGAATCCTTCCTGTCCATGTTCCGAAATGAACTTTAATAGTTCAGCTTTAAGAATTTCGATATCCCTCTGCAGGCCTGGGACCCTTGGCCTTTGTCCTGATGAACTTTGGCTAGTGGAATCAGAAACTTCATAATCGTCATCACTGTCAATATCAGATGAAGTGGTGTGTTCTTCCATATGTATCCTCTGTTCACATTGTGCTGAAGAGTGATCCACTTGCCTCTTCTCTACGTAGTCACGAATGGCACACAAATTTGAAGGAAGATCTTCATATATAACCTAGAACATCACAAGTTCATTACTAGCAATTTTCATGCTTGGAATAATTTATTATGCAATTACTCAAAAAACAAACAGTTGGCCTTTTCAGTAAACGATAGGTTTACGATAATCAATGCAACAAGTTATAGGATAAAATTCCCCAGGAAACTAAGAAATTACTTGCATATGGAAAACGTATAGATAATATATTTGTTTTTTCCCAGGTGCTCGGGATTTTGGGGGAAAAAAAAAGTGTGTGAGGTTTTTACAATGAATTTTCTCCAAAAGCGAGGCATAACATATGATGATTGTCGTCAAACATATAACACAGCATAGAAAAGAAATTATAACCAACAATAGAGTTATACTGACCTCTTCCATAATAACTTCAGAAAGAAATGTGTCCTTGTGCATTTTTGACTCAACAGTGTATTTTAACAGGGTGTGATGATTCCCTAGCTGCTCTAGAAGCCATTTTCCTTGAAAAGAATCAAAGTCACCTTCCACCTGCTCAAAACTGATCTCTTGTTCATGGAGCTCACACAAGTCCAAGACAACACGCGCATGAAGTACCATGTAAAGAAGGCCCTTGCATCCTTCCTGCATGTAATTTTATGAGAAGAAAAGTTAATTCAGCAATTTAAAAATGTAGAGATCTTTAAGACTAAAAAAAAAAAAAATTGGTCCGGAAAGAAAATTTGAAGACCAAAGCCTTGTGTATCCCAACAAGCAGGAGCAGAACCACATGCACATAGAAGTCACAAAATTTAAAATGGGGGATTGCATTTAAAGTTGTAGATGATCTTGTTAACACCTGAAGAATGCGAACTTTGTTGTTTTCTCTCGATAATATCCTGCTGATTGCCAAATTTGGAACTATCCTGTAATTAGTTTCATGAATAAACATATTAGGAGGATAAAAATAAAAGAGGGAACTGAACAAACATATTCAAGCCCCTTTGCACGTTTGCAAAAGGTAGAGGGAGTAATTGATGATATAACTTCAAAAACTCTTGCTAGCAGATTTGGCTTACTAGCACTGGTTTTATGTTTTCCAGATCATTGAGTTTTTCAATTCTTAAATCTCCTGATTTTATGTTGTGTTCTTACTTCACATCCTATATAATCAAGGCTTGAAATCATGCTTTGTGAATGTATGTGGAATAGAACCATACAGAAAGAAGTAGCAAGGAGTCAGTTTGAAATGCTCAAGGGAAGTGCTACTACAGAAATTTATCAAAAATAAAAAGATCTCACTTACTCTGGAAGGCTTTCGTAATCAGTCAAAACATTCCATACTTCACGAACTGGAGCTTTCACTGTTATGCTAGCTACAACAAATCGATGAACGCCTCCATTTTCCTTCATGCAAAACCATATTATCAATGGCATGAAAATAAAAGTGGCTTCACTGGGAAATAAAAAGGGGAGGTAAGAATAGTTTGGAGTCTGAAAGTTACCAATAGACCATCAAATCTACGAAGGTGAACCTCATCCACAATGCAATGCCTATCAAGACTGCATGTTTTTCCAAGTATGCCCGATTTACGATTTGACTCGCCAATAGACGGGGTCAAGGGAACAAAATTAGAGACCGAAAAACCATTTTTGAACTCTGTAGGTGATAGATTATCCTTTCCATTCAAAGCAACATCACCATCCATTTCAAATGACCTATTAACTGCCACGGAATTTCTATCCGAGGAATTTTGAGTGACTGCTATGTCATGATTCCCACCAAAATTTCTTTCAGCTCTACAAGCCAATGCTCGAAGATTAACAGGAAGATCCGATCTAATAATTCTTTCCAAGAAAATGGCAGGAAAGTTGAATCTTGGTATCACACTAACTTCATAAGATAAAATGGATGAGGACGATCTGCAACAATCAAAATACAAGAAAACAACCACACTATGGTTTCAACAAGCTAATGATGCGCAACTATTCAGATATGAACATAATGTATATTTATAACAAAATGGGAAAACTTCAAATGGAATGCATTTGAGTAATTGGCCTTCAAGTACACCACGTCCCTTGTCCAGGTCTGAAATAGGAATATCTGTGTGCAGAGCTGAATGATGAAATATACATTCTTTAAAGGTTTATATGAATTTTGTTGTAAAGGTGTCATCTGACACTCAAAAATTTTTAGCACCAATCGGCAATACCCTTCTTGATACAGAGATACTTGACCACTAAAACTTTTTCATCGTGTATATGACATCCTTCACTGTCTAAAGGGTCAAACAACCTCACCAAAGTAACAACCTGACGTCAAGATCTGTCATAATGAGACGCATTATTGGATCTTATATTTTACCGCTTAAAAGAAAAACCTTGATAATATCAAATGAGCTGGTTTAGTTACAAGTCATTGCTATCATATCCAAATTGCAAATCGATCAGGACAAAGACCATACATATTATATTCACTAGTTATCCTCCAAGATCAATCTTCTCTAGCCTTGAGAGCCAGTGTATGCAAAAAGGCAGAACCTCACAGAATGTGGTGTTAAATTTCAAAAAAAAGAATCTGATCTGACCTCGTCCCACATTTTACAGACCATTTGCCCTCGAACTTCTTGAAGTCTCCGTCGACCATCGAGAATTGGAGTTCACGATCATAATCCTAGAAATGGAAACAACAGCCATGAACAAAACTCGCAAGAGATCAAAACAAAATAAACAAAAATAACAACAACAAAGTAAACAGAAAATGCAAGTAGTTTCAGAAAACTGAAAAATAATGCTTTCAAGCTTTAGTTTCAAGTGAGACCATACAAAAACATGTCATCAAACTGACTCGAGTAAAAGGTGGATCCTGTTGTCTATCTGCAGGCTGACCAAATGGTAAGCAAAAACTTCTGAGGATTTAGATGATTACAGAATTGATAAACTCTTGAAGGTCCAAAACAACCCGAGCTTCGATATGCCAATAGAGTGCCCTTTGAAATCCTCTCTGTTCCAACCATATTCGCCCCGGATATGGGCACGGAATTCTCCCACTGCCAATTCAAGAACAAAATCCAACACACCACCAAAAAAAAAAATCAACTGAAGAACCTTTTTTTTCAACATAGATACAGAAAACAAATAATTAAACAAACAAAAGTACGTAAATCCTGTCGCAAATCCATACTACTATAATTATCAAGTTTGAAGTTTAATCAAATTATGATATAAAAACAAAGTCAATCAAATTAATTAGATATAATAAGGACCATACACACACACACAGACATATACATACATACATATATGTGTGTGTGTTTTTGTATGTGTGTAATCGAGAAGAATCACTACCTGGAGACAAGATTAGGAACGAAATCGGCTAAACGCTCGTAATCGGTGAGCGAATTCCAGATGGATTCGACATCGGCATGGACGAAAATCTCGGCTCTGATTCTGCGCTCCCTCCATGAAACCACCTCCACTTCGCAATGCACCTTTCTCTCCTCGTCAGCTTCACCTTCTTCTTCTTCTTCTTCTTCGGCTTCTCGATTCCTCTGCGTCTTCTTCAACTCCTTCCTCTTCACCTCGTTCGGAGAGTAGTGAGTGGCGGAGTGGTTCCATTCCGATGAGAATGCCAGGCAGTTGCTGCGGCCGCGGCGGCGACGGCGACCGGGAACGGAGAGGTGCTGGGCATTGCTAGGATTTCGAATGGGGGTGAGTTGGGGAGAGAGAACTCCGAAGTTGAACTTCGAAGGCTTGCAGTTGCAGGTGGTCACCATTGGAGTTGCAGAGAAGTAAGTGTGACTCGGCATGAGTCGGATGGTTTTTTAAAGCGTGAAGTGAGTCGACTCGGTCGTTAATTGGTGACCACGGGATTTTTTTTTTTTTTTTTTTCTCGTTTAGTGTAACGCGGACATGTGGTCACAATCGAATCGAGTCTTTTGGGAGTTTAGGGGGTGTTTTCGTCATTTTCAGTGGAAAAGAATGTGTGGCGTCGGGAGGAGAGAGAAGATTCTTTTGTAAGAAATATCTAAAATGTCTTTAAAAATGAGCGGTCTCTTTTAGGGCGAATTTACTAAAACTTCGTTTGGTTCATTAGTTAAGTTTAAAAATTTTAAATTTGAGTTAAAAATTTTTGTTGACTTTTCAGAAAAAACAAAAATTTTTTCAGAAAAAGACAAAAATTAAGATGAAAAAATATATTTTAATTTGAAAAGAGATAATGAACCAAATAAGCCCTTAAGGTGTAGTTAATTACATAAATATCCAAATATACGGGGGAAGAACTGTGGTAGAGACCTTTTGAGGGTCTCTACTGGTAAAGTCAATTTTTTGACCATTGAGATTTAATCGAACGGTTAAAACGTTGTTGGTGTACCAAACTTATATACACCTCACCTCATATGATTCTTCCCATCCAAAGCCTTCCTGCCGTCGGCGGTCGCCGGCGACTGACGCTGACGACCCACCCCCGACGCCGGCGACCCACCACCGATCCCAACCTCGGCCGCCGACGACTCCCTTTCTCTCTCTCTCTCTTCCCTCTCTCCCACGCCCCCTACCCCTCGGCCACCCCCAGCTGCCCCCACCCAGCCCCAGCAGCCGGCAAACCCCCCTCTCTCTTCCCTTTTCTCTTCTTTCTTTCTTCTCCTCTCTCTCTTCCCCTCTCTCTCGTGGCCCCCCACCCTACCCAGCGGCTCCCCACCCCCCACCTCCCCCCTCTCTTTTCCCTTCTCTCTCTCTCTTTTCCTCTCTCTTCCGCTTTCTCTCTCTTCTCGACCCTCGGCCCCCCACACCCTGGCCGCCCGGCGCCCCCCCACCCCACCCCCACCCGCGACTCCCCTTCTATTTCTTTCTCTCTTCTCTCGTCGGGGGTGGTGTGGGGGGCCAGGGCTGGGGTGGGGTAGAGAGAGAAAGGGGAAGGTGGGGTTGGGGAGGCCGGGGGAGGGGGGCCGCCGAGCAAGGTGGAGGGGCCGCGAGAGAGAGGGGAAGAGAGAGAAAGGGAAGAGAGAGAGAAGAGAAAAGAGAGAAAGAGGAAGAGAGAGAGGGGAGTTCGCCGGTGGCCGGGGCTGGGTGGGGGCGGCCGGGCGGGCCGGTGGTAGGGGGTTGGCCGGGGGTGGAGGGCCACGGGAGAGAGGGGAAAAGAGAGAGGGGAAGAGAGAGAGAAGAGAAGAGAGAGAAAGGGGAAGAGAGAGAAAGGGGGTCGCTGGCGCAGGTGGTGGGGGGCCGAATGTGGGTCGCCGGCGTCCGTGGCCAGCGGCGGCAAGGTCGCCTGCAATGGAGAAGACTTTAGGCGGGAAGAATCAGATAAGGTAAGGTGTATGATAAGTTTGATACACCAATAATACGGTTCCAGAATTTTATTTTATTTTTCTTACGGAATAATTTTTTAAAGAATGTCTACAATAATAGATGTAAAATATATTCTTCTCGTTTTATAATAAATTAATAATTAGTTTGTCTGAGAATGTTTACAATTAGGGAAAAAAAACAAATCAACTAAAAAATAGATAAAGATTATGAAGATCTCAATTAGAATTGCAGCTAATAAAAGATGATTTTTAAAAAAGAATATGGCTCTTTCATATGTCTTCTATGACTAGTTAATTAATTAACTTGAATTTTCTAAAGATTATATATACACATATATTATATTCAAAGTATTCCGATCATGACATTCATACAATTTTAGCCGTCGAATCAAGGGCTATCTCGTTTGTGCAATAATTTCTCAATCCAACGAGTTAGAAGTTATCCCACCAAAACTAATATCGTTGATTTTTAAGCTGAAAATTGCCGAAAAAGTGTATTTAAAAATGGTTTAGGATTTCCCTCAAAAAAAAAAAAAAGGTTTAGGATTAGATTTCATTAATTTGCTTTACTATAACAATACGTTCTAAACGTGAAGAAAAGAAATAACGACAAGTTATTTGACAATAAAGACTAAGGGTCCGTTTGGTGCACCCATTCGAACTGGCCATTTTCAGTTCAACCCAAACCATCTGCGTTTGGCATTTCATTCCATTTGGAGCTTTCCACTGAACCGTTGCACAGTAAACCCAAATGGGTTCACTGTGCATCCACGCCTGCACCTGCGTAAATCAGATCCCAAGTGTCGTTTTTCGCTCCGAACGGCGTTGTCGGCGGCGACACCACCTGAGAAGGCCCGTTCGGGCTTCCGTTGCTTGAAATCGTGCTCCGGCACGACCAGCTTCCGATTCCGCTCAGCGTCGACTGCGGCAACCCGGCCAATACCCACTGAAATTGGCTATAATAAACCCCAAAAAGTCATAAAAATCGGAAATAGAAAGAGAAACAGAGGTAGAGAGAGAGACAGACAGAGAGAAGAGAGAGAAGAGAACGAACGTCGGGCTTCAGTTATTGAGTTTCGCGGAGGGTTGACGGGGCGAAGCGGCGAGTCAACCCGGCGAAGAAGTCCTCCTCGTCGCTGCTCTCGTTCTCGGTGGAGCTAACGACGGACTCGACCGGGGAGCTGAGGGCCGAGTGGGAGCCGAAGAGAGAAGAGAGAAGAGGGCGTTTGTTTGAAGACCGAGATATATTGAGAGAACCCAACAAAACAGAGAGAAGAGAGAAGCGAAGAAAGGAAAAAAATGGAGGCTAGAGAGCAGTGAATGAGGAAGATAATGACCCAGTTGAGTTTGCTGGGTTTGGCAGGCCGAGGAGGGTCCCAAATAAGGAAAAGGAGAGAGGAGAGAGAGGAGAGAGAAGGGTTAGAGAGAGTGGCAGGCGAGGAGGGTCCCAAATAAGGAAAAGGAGAGAGGAGAGAGAAGGGTTAGAGAGAGAGAGAGGGTCCCATCTAAATAAGAATAACTTCTATGTTGTTCTATTTATGATTATGTGATTTTTTTGTAAAAAAAATATAAATTTTGGTTCAAAGTTGATCAGGTGTTATTAATTAAGCGTATTAACATTTTTTTTTATTTTTCGTGTTAAAGATCACAGATGAATTAATTAAATAAATGAATTCATTCATTCAGCTCAGATTTTGTACATTCAAACAAGGCCCTTATTTTTTTTTAAACCTCACACCAAACACTCAACTCAACTAAAACTTTTCAACTCAAGCTTTTTTACCAAACACTCAATTCAACTTAAACTTTTCAACTCAAACTTTTTACCAAACACTCATATTTTAAACTCAACTTATCTTAACTCAATTTAAACTTCAAACTACCAACTTAAACTCTTCTACCAAACTCCCCCTAAAGACTCTATGCCTTTTATCATCCCTTGATTTGAACGTTCAAGGTAAATAAATGACATGTCGTTGTGTTGTCGAAAACTTGACCTCTACTTATAAGCAATATGTCGTTGGGGATTTTCAGTGAAAGGTTTATGCTTTGTTTAATAACAAAGTTTAACTTCAACTAAACCGTACTTTTTCATCTTAATTTTTGTCTTTTTTTGAAAAATCAACAAAATTTATAATTACTTTTTAAAAAGTCACCTTAAACTTAAAAATTTATCTGAACTCAAACTCAACTCATTTACCAAATGGACCCTTAAACTTTGAAGATAAACCGTGACTCGTTGTAATAAATAAATAAAACAAATAAAAGGAACATGATCTTCCCTCAACCCACCACGAAGGTGAGAAACCTTTGGATGGGAGAGGAAAATGAATTTTCCTTTAATAACCCATAAATTTATGTATCTTTCCACGTAATAAAAGAAAATATTATCATACATAAACTTATTGAGAATTTATAAGCAAATTTGATATTTAGTATTCTTTGGATAAGTAATCAATATTGAGGGGATACAAGAATTAATATTTCAATTTTCATTCCTTGAATTGTGTGAGCCCTACTAAATTTCTATTTTCATTTTTTAAGTAAACATATGATTTAATGGGATTATGATGATTATTCACTTTACCTTTCTCTTTCTCTTTCTCTTTCTCTTTTATGCAAAGTAAAAATGCAAAGGTGAAAAAACAAATTTGGCAATGAATAGGCTGTTTTCAGGGCATCTTTACTTTTATTTTTGAAGTCACAAGTGTGATGCTTCAAATAAAGATGCTTTAAATTGATTTTTCAAGATTAGTGTGATGTTTTACGTGATAATGCTTTAATTTTGTTATGGAGTATTAATAGAAGGTCATGCTTTCAAGAATTATCATGTAAATTATAACACTAATAGAATTGTAGGACCCACCTGCGACCTTCTATTAATGCTCTCTAACAATGTTCCATACACAAAAACACAAAAAGAAGAGAAACTCGATTGAAAGAGGTTAACAAAATTTGAGAGGATGAAATGATGCATTTTGAAGTAACAAGCGACAAAGTTAAGGCCACAAAGATCAAAATTATCTTCCAAACAAACTAATAGCCTGTTTGGCATATAAGTTTAACTCAAGTTAAACTATATTTTTTTTTATCTTTTTCTGAAAAAAAATTTTTGTTTTTTCTAAAAAAGTTTTTTGTCTTTTCTGAAAAATCAACAAAAATTACTATTGAAACTTAAAAATCTTAAACTAAACTCATTCACCAAACACCCTCTAAATCCATTAACACAAATAAACCCATTTCAAAATACTACAATAACAAAATCAACTGTTCCAATCAATACATATTAGCCTTTCTCTAAACATACATAAAAATTAATAAAAACACTGCAAACAAATAGATAGATAAAACACACAAAACTAATAACATAATTAAACATAATCATCTCGGTAGTAGCTAGGCTACCACCCCACAAACAAGATATAAAACATATATAATTTAAGCATCAGTTACTTGGCTATCACACATATAGTACTAAATCTTTAAAAAAAAAAAAATCATAATAATCATAAAAAAAAAAAATCTCATATCTACAACCACGCACCAAAACTCCAATTTATTTGACGATTAAAAGCCAAAAAAACTTCCTCTTTTATGTTTAGCTTTTTAATACCAAGTTTTGCTATTTTCACTATTTGAGGAGTGATAGGTATGGGAAGTATCCCTCCACAACGAGAGGAGGGACCAGGGAAGACCTGATCATTTGGATCAATAGAGATTAGATTGTATGGATAGAGAAATATATAGGTACATATATATATATATATATATTTACATACATACATATGTGTGTGTGTGTGTGTGGTGGGGGGGGGGGTTGCAGAGACAACTGTAGCTAGTAGGATGAATGAATAAAATAAAATTTAAAAAAAATTTAAAAAAAAAAATCTAACTACAGCATGGAGCTTTTCTACATAGCTCTTGGTCCCAAAATTTGAACAAGAACAAAAAAAAAAAAAGGACAAAAAATTTAATACTAACATTAGTTGTTAAATTAAGATTAAATAAAACAAAATCAAGATATAGTAGATAAATGAAGAAGAAGAACGCAATTACCTCGCTGAAGTAAAGAAACAACATTAATGTTAGGAGACGATTGTTTTGACTCAGAATACAGCGACATAAACATCAGAGGCTCATTTGCCCTCCAGAACAAACCGACATGTTTGATAATCAGGTGGTTTCACTGTCCGAATATTTTGCTCTCCTTTTCCCAGGAAGGAAGAAGAAACCACATGGCGGGATTGTTCATCACGTGGTTTTTCCTTGACATTCATCAATAGATATCGAGGCATCGCCCAAAATCGAGACGTCACAAGAGACCGCAACATCATCTGGCACTCTTGGTTCTGCTTTAATTTTTAGCAATTTATATTATAAGTCAGGCATGAATGACAATATTTTAGAAATTTTGAAGTGAGCTCAAATCCAAACAAAATGAATATTTATATATTATAGAGACCATCAAACCTTAACCTCAGGCCAACACCTCTGAGGTCAGATCAACAAAAACTGCTAAAAAAGAAGAAGAAGAAGAAGAAGAGAAGAAGAGACAGACCCTAACATGCCTATGACAAAAATCATACAGCAAAAATACCTAACATCAGCTGAAGAGATCACCAAAAAAAAAAAAAAGAGTCCAACATGCAAAAAAATAAGGTCCGAATATCAGAAATAGAAGTCCTAAAAATTAAATTCAGATTCATGAATGGGTAAAAACAACAAGAGAAAAAAAACATAAGGAACAAATTTATGAACTAGGGACAAAGCATGCAAGAGAGAGGAAAGATCTAGAACTCGAGACAAAAAAAAAAACCCTAATGCTCAAATTCGTATCACAAAGTAGGAAAACCACAAACTCAGATGTACTGATTAACTCCCAAAGATGAACTTGTAAAGCGGTCAGTTGTTGTACAAATCGAGCGGTTATATCCACATAGAGGCGACAACAAAAACAAACAATGTTAGTGAAAATGAATGTTAAAAAGGCAAGGAAAGAAAATAAAAAAAGGAGAAGACATTTTTGGAGATATTTTTAATAAAGAAAATAAATAAAATATAAAAGGAGAAGATTTAAGTAGAGGAAAATTTAATGGTAAATGAGACAAGGAGTCGTGAATCCTTCATATGCTTAATTCTCCAATTTGAATCCAATCTTCGATTTATGACTCAATTGCACATTTAACATCCAAACGAATAACCAGAAAATTTAGAATTAAAGATCAATAAAAATAAACTAATGTGTTTCAGTAAATTAAATCTCAATTTTGATCCAAACGGATTTATCTTTATAATTATCCAAAATCGATAAAGTATTGTTTTTAGCAAATTGCAGTAAAAGATAACTCATAAAACAAATCATATCAAAATATAATGTGACAATATTACATAAACAAAACATGACTAAATTTATATAAAAGATTAGCACAAAATATTTTGAATAGAAAAATAAGATAAAAAGATTTAATCTACTAAAACATATAATATTTACAAACCAAAAGAAAATCAAACTCAAATTGGATCACTCCACACGTAAATTCGTCACTAACCACACATGAATCAAACCCAAAAATATTTTTAACATGGACATTATTATAGATCATATACAATATTGAAAAATTAGACAACTGAATGAAAAAAACTTTATTACTAGTTACGAAAAAGAGTCTTATTCCTATCATAAAAATTTCCAGTGTGCAAGATAATTTCTATGTTGCGAAAGTTTTATATAAAATAAAAATCGTAGAAACAATATCATTGTAAATACGAATATATATTTATATATATAGTACTATGCATATGCACATATAACATATATATATATATATATATCAACTAGATATATGTCATAAGTGAGTAAAGAGAAAAGAGGAGAGATCACTTAATTTTGGTCCCTGAAAACTCTTTTCCGCCACCAAATGATTTTTTGTCGCGGTTTTGTATCTTCAGAGGCGATTTTTGGGGACCAAATTAATTTGATCCCGGAAAGTGACCTACAGGGACCAAATTTTGATCGCTGAATATTCTTTGACTTTCTGGGACTAAATTTTGGTGTTCGAAACTTCTCTTCAGAGATTTTTTTTGGTCGCGGAAAGTCTAGTTGCTGAAAGTTCAAATTCTTGTAGTGAGAGTGTTATTGTATCTAGGTTGATCACTTATGATGCTCGTGGCTGTGTTTTCTGTCATACATGCCGTTCCGTCGTATATGCC
The DNA here is from genome assembly GCA_025413485.1 of Ficus microcarpa. Classification (NCBI taxonomy): domain Eukaryota; kingdom Viridiplantae; phylum Streptophyta; class Magnoliopsida; order Rosales; family Moraceae; genus Ficus; species Ficus microcarpa. The sequence goes on from CM046379.1 coordinate 36,969,200, forward strand.
GCACGTGTGGCGCGAAATATGTTTGGCCTTCTCAATGCATTCTTTTAGGACTTCTTCATTTTCAAATATGTTCAACGTTAACGGAAGGAATTATATGCAAATTATGATTGGGAGCTAGATTTAATAGTGGAGAGAGAGAGAGAGAGAGGAATGATTTATTATTAGTTGCTAGCTAAACAAGGGAATAGAATTATGCATTTTAAAGGTCACGGGGCAAATTATGCCATATTACCTTCCAAAATATATATGTATATATATTTGCCATTTTAAAATACTAACAATAAAGTTTCCTTGTTTCAGTCAGTTTTAGCCTCTTTCTAGAAATACATTTTAAAACATAATACTAATAATAGATGAATAAAAACACAATTTAATGTAAACATCTCGGTAATAGGCTACTCCACAAACTACATAAGATATGAAACATATAATATTGCAAGCATCTCAGTGGCTTAGCTATCACACAAACATTAACATACGGTTTTAAACGACTCGATCTGTAGTAGTCGGACATCACACTATCACACAAACTACATACGACGTTATAAAACATATATAATATAAGTATCTCAGTAATAACTTTAGCAACTGCAGTATATATATATATATTATACAGCGTTTCTTTCAATCACACACATGTGGAGGGTTAACACCTACTAAATCTTTCTTCCTGCAACGCTTGGCTTGGCACACAAGTTGATCCAACCAGTCCTTACCAAGTTTGGGCTCCGCATCCTCTAAAAAATATATATATATATTATTATTCTAAAAAAGAATTCTCATCTCTACAACCACTCACCAAAACTCCAATTTATTTGATGATTATGAGCTAATGATTAGTACTTCTTTCATGTTGAGGTTTTTAATGCCAAGTTTTGCTGTGTTCGCTATTTGAGGAGTGAGAAGTGTTGGATATATATGTCACTCTACAACGAACGGACGGACGAGGGTTGGTCTGATATCAAATTGGATCATTACAGATTAGCTTGTATGGATAGAGAAATATCTATATATATATATATAAAGAAAATTCGGCTAGATGACCTTTTTTAATCATCAAATCTAATAGATGGCCAAACTTTTTTTTTTTTTTAAGGAAAATGATCGTTTGTCATCTTTCATATTTGATCAATCAGTAATTGATTACGAAAATTGTTGATTAACTAATAATTAATCATTAATTAACTATAAAATTTAGTGATTTAGGTTATAATCAATGGATGATTGAAATAATAATAATAATAAATAATAAACTTGAAAAAAATAATAATAATAACATTAACATTAGTCGTCAAATCAAGATTAAATTAAATAAAGACGTAGATAAATAAAGAAGAACACATTTGCCTTGCTGAAACAAAGAAACAAAAATGTTCGGGTACGATTGTTTTGACTCAGAATTCTTTGGTTTTAAAATCTGAAGCTCATGCAGTTCCTCCACGGACGTGTTTGATATTCATGTGGTTTCACTGTTACAAGATTTTGCTCTCCTTTTCCCAGGAGAAAAGAATAAACCACATGGCGGAATTGTTCATCACGTGCCTTGTCCTTGAGAGTCATCAATAGAGATCGAGGCATCGCCCGAAATCGAGACGTCACAAAAGATCGCAACATCATCAAGCCCTTTGGTTCTGCAACTGTCTGCAACTGCAAGCATAATTTTAAGCGATTTATTTATTTCAAACTTTGATGATTCAGAGACTCTCAAACAAACCAAACATTATCTTGTGAACATATAAGAAGGAAAAAAAAAAACCCTAGAATATCAGCCAAAGGCCAATACGGGGATATCTTCAACCTTGCCGAGAGTGAATCAGAGGAAAATTTCGACGGATACAAACGACAGAAAAAAGAGATGAATTGCTTCCTTAAGTGAAGAAGCTGAGATAAATTAGCTCCGTTTTGTGAAACGGTTTGAGTTGAAATTTTTAAGTTTGAGTTGGTTGACTTTTTAAAAACTAGTTATAATTTTTATCGACTTTTTAGAAAAAGATAAAAACTGAGATGAAAAATTTGAGTTTAAGATGTAATGTCAAACGGAGTCTTAGAGGGTGTTTGGTATCAAAGTTCCAGTCCAGTATTTTTTCATCTTAATTTTTATCTTTTTCTGAAAAGTCAATAAAATTTATAACTATTTTTTAAAAAGTCAACTTAACTTAAACTTAAAAATTTCAACTCAACTCATTCACTAAACACCATATTAGCTTAAAAAAAAAAAAGAAAAAAGAAAAAAAAAAGTCTGCTGCACGGTAAAAATATCATTGCATGCTCAAGAAATTTTTTTTTTTTAATGGGAGAAATAGGTAAGAAGCTTTTTTTTTTTTTTTTTCTGAAAATACTTATGGTATATAATATATTTTATGGGCGCATTTACTAAATGGTAAAGTAATGTAATGTGTTTATTTAAAAAAAAAAAAAGTAATATAAAGTAAAAAGTAATGGGATTGGAAAGTAGAGTAAAGGAATAAGAAAAAAAAATTTTGATTCTATTTTTATTGTTTACTTGTCTATTGAATGATGCAAAGGGATATAGTCCCGTTCCCTTTACTATGTTTACTAACATTATTAGAAATGTTAATTGGTAAATAGAATGACTACTCACTTTCCCTTCACTTTCCCTTTCCCTTAGATGCAAAGTAAACATATCCAAAAAATATTTGAAGCTTTTAAAGGAAATTATTTGAAACAATTATCATATTTATAGAAAAAAATTTAGTTAAGAAGCATATTTATAGTAAATTTGTTTTATTGTAAATGATTTTTTTTTAACATTAAGAACACGTTTACTAAACCGTAAAGGAATGTAATTGGAAACGTAATAAGATTGGAAAATAAAGTAATTGAATAAAAACGAGGATTATTGATTCCCTTTTTAGTAGTTACTTGCCTATTGAATAGTATAAAAGGAAACAGTTTCATTCCTTTTGTAGTATTTTCTAATATTAGTAATGGTAATCTAATAACTGTAATTACTAAAATATCATTCTGCATAATTAAAAAACATTAGCACATAAAAACTTATTAAGGCTTCGTTTGGTTCGTTAGTTGAGTTTGAAAATTTTAAGTTTGAGTTGAAAATTTTTCAGAAAAGATAAAAACTTTTTCAGGAAAAGACAAAAACTTTTTCAGAAAAAGATAAAAATTAAGATGAAAAAGTACATTTTAGTTGGATATGAGCTAACAAACCAAACGTCATATGAGTAAATTTAATATGTATTCACTTTGACAAGAAATCAATACCAAGGGATGTAAAGATTGATATTCCCCTTTTTCATTTTTCATATTGTATGAGGACCACTAAATCCTCATTCCCCATTTTGTAAGTAAATTCATGATTAAGTGGAAAAGAAAATAACTACTCACTTTCTCTTTTCCTTTGATACAAAATAAACATGCCCTAAATATGTTATTTACTTTAAATGTTTTTAAATATTTTATTATGATAAATATTGTTTTAAAAGGCCAGTTTACTGTAATTTCTTTCTTTCTTTCTTTCTTTTTTATCCATCAATACCTTCATATATTTTAAAGAAATTTTTGGCAAAATATTTCTGGAAATATTGAAAAACAATCATTGAAAGTTCCATATTCTGTCGGCTTTGTTCGTTTTCATTATTTGCCAAAGTTTATTGGTTCTTTTGTAAGTGATGATATTTCCAAGTGTTAATGAAAGTCCTGTTACTTCCAGAAGAAAAAAAAATCCTACAAATTCAAGCAATCAGAGTTTATCGTGATTCAAGCAATAATGAAACAACGAGATACTAATACACAAAGTGTAAAGGTATGTTGTGGTTGTAGACGCGTCTTGTAATAATTTTATATTTGACTTCACTATAAAGTAAAGAGTTTAAATCTCCTCATTTTATAAGTTTTTTTTTTTTTTTTTTTAAAAGAGAGAGACATGCTAGGTGATAAATTAAAAGATTAGCTAACAAACAATGATAAAATGCACCAAAAAAAAAAAAAATACATTGATTGCCTAAATTTATATAAATTTATATTTTTTAAGTTTGCCTATCGATATATTATTAAGAAGTTTATGATATTTTTCAGATTTTTTTTCCGATATTTTTATGAAAATATGTAAAAAGAAATAATAAATCTACAATCTCTGCAAAATCTATAATTTAACTGACTTCTTTTTATATTTATCAAAACTTTCCAAAAATTTTTTTTCCTACCTTCAAATAATATTTCAGGTCTGGTCTTTAAAATTTTGAAATCTCAATGGAAATGTATATAATGTATCGGATAAATTTTGACCACGCGTACACAACTCACGAATAGGTCTAATGACCCATGCACACTTATATATTAGCAAAGTCACGTGTAATCCCTAAATTTTTTTTTAATTTTGAAAGTATCTACTAAGTTGATAACAATTGATAAGATTTAAGCTAAATTGTAAATTCATAATAAGTATAAGCTAATAATGCTCTTTTCTTGTCTTGCATTTATATGCATAAAATAATTGGGACTGTTGCTTTCTTCATTCTTTTATTGGTTGAAAAATGAAAATATATTTCAAAACAAAATTTTGATAATGCGAATGGTTTTGTAAAAGTATGTTTCTTAGTTTCAATACAAATGATACACCAATATGCCAATGTAAGACTAACTTATGAGATTAATATTGATTTTAAAGTAAAGTGAAATTAACACATAGGGACATACATAAAAATCTTACGAAAAATGCACGTTTATTGTCAAAATCCCGATCCAAAATATTTCAATAAACCATGTATACTACAAAGATATTTCAAATCCAACTTTCAAAAAATCTATCATATTATGAGTAGGGTCGGAGTCGCTCATGACCAAATGGGGGTTTTAATACTCAATGAACTTTTATTTTTTTCAATTTCATTTCTCTAAACTTTATATTTTTCTCATTTATTACCTCAATCAAAAATTGATTGTCCCTATATATGTAAGTCCTTTAAAAATTTAATCTTTTAATATACGTTTTCATTGAAATAACAGGCTGACTCCACCATTGGTTGGGAGTAGTTAAGAGAAATAGAACTCTAGAAGACAAAGAAAGCCACCTTTTATTTAAAAAGCTTGTACCTCAATAATCCATTGAGGTTATGGCATTTAAGTTACAAGTTAAAACCAAGCATAAACATCTCCGTACACAATACAAGCAAGTGGCTTATGCATACACAAACACACACACACACAGGGACACACACAGATATATATATATATATATGTATGTATGTATATGTATAATCTTAAAACCAGATCATTATTTCCTATTCCAAGAAGCACTTTGGGTAGTCGCAGGAGTTGGTTATGTCCAAGCATCGACAGTATGGAGGTTCCATGAGAACACAGACGGCCGATTTACAAGTTGGTGGGACACCGTAGATCTTTAGATCAAAACACTCGCATTGGGTTTTCCCCGCTTCTTCTTTGCACTCGCAGTCGTTGCAACACGAGGGCCATTGGCACTCTTCTTGTTGTCCTGTCGATCACAAACATTCGTTTGGTAAGAAAGAAAGAAAATGAGATCATGGAGAGAGAACTTATAAAAGAAAAACCGAGAGGATTTTAATTTTCTTTTATATTGTTTGATAAAAAGAAAGATATAAAGTTGTACGATAACTTTTCCATCCACTTATCTATATTATTTTAGTTTGAAAATAAGAACAAAAAAGGAATTTAAGCAATCGTTGAGTGGATTTAAGTTTTTCACTCAATGTTGGAGAGAATCCATCAATTTTTTCTCTCTTTTATTTTTATTTCCCTCGAATTTCTTCCTCCCTACCAAACAAATTGCATTTTATTTTCCATACCAAACATAGCAAAAAAGTTTATATTCAACTAGGATTCCCTTGTTTGAAAAATGGGGTAAGAAAAATTGGAGGATG
>CM046379.1:36975175-37066159 GCA_025413485.1 Ficus microcarpa
AAGTAAGGGATTAAAAAAAAAAAAGCCAAAGTGAAGATTACAGAAAGCAGAGAACAACTAAAAGGGTTAAGGATAGCAAGTTGCAGCCATGGCTGATGCTCATCTTACTGTACAGAAAGAGAACAACTCAGCAGAAACGTCGTAACCAGGTCCGAAATCAAGCAAAGCAAGCCTGTCAAAGTTTCAGTGTGAGATCCGGTGCAGAGTTTTCTATGTCTGCTGCTGGTGTTACCTCTACAAAATTTATGTTTGAACTTCCTCCGGTCAATACAAAACTTGGATGAGTGTTGCTTGTCTCGGTCGCAACCTGACGGAAACTACCTGGCCACAACATCTCGGCCTCATCATCCTGCAAGAAAATCGGTACACCAAAATATCCTTGTTCGAATCTTGCACTGCTTCTCGTCTCAGGAAGTCTCACCGGGGGTGCCAATCCATGGTGCACGGAAGAATGTGCTTTTATCCCCAGAGACCGGAAGGAGGATCCGTGCAGAGGCAGAGAAGCCAGGCCTGTATACTTCTCTGAGAAAATACTCATTCGCATAGCACGCTTTGCTAGTGTCCTTTCTCTCTTATGTGCATTCTGGTGACCACCAAGAGCCTGCGAGCTGTAGAATTTGCGCTGACAATAATTGCAAGAAAATACTCTTGTCATGGCTGCTGATGCTGCTGCTGCTGCTGCAGTGTTCAGGGATGAAGGCTCGTTGCTACTCTCGCTTGTGCTTGATAACGAGAGTCCTATCGATTCCCTTGCACCTAAATAGTCATTATTGAAGCTAAGAGTCAAATCGAGGGTAACTGGTTCAAATCCTGGTTGAGCTGCCGTGCCATTTGTGAGATGAGAAGAATTAGTGAGGCTCTCATTGGAGGACCCCGCAGAGGTTTCTTGGACGGATATGTTCGAAGCAACTTGGCTGCTAACATCAGACTCGTTTGCTGAGGAGGCCTCCACTTCAAGGTCAATAGTCGCCTTCATGATGAATTTGTTGACTTAGTAGTTGAGAAGATAGTTCACTATTGAGAGAACAAACAATCAGGTAGAGCCATTTTGATGAATAATTAGTGGAGAATATCCTGTATTTCATAGAACAAAGAATAATTAGATTTTCCACTCTCACTCTTAAACACCTCAAAGGAAAATGACAACGTAAAATAGAAGAACAAAGAACCGAATTCAGTATAAAACAATAAAAATAACGTTCTGTGTATCTTAATTTTAAGGTAAAGGCCAGCGTTTCTCAGTAATATGGACTCATGTCATATTATCAGGATCACCAACATCAAGCGGTGTTACACTGAGAGACCAAGTTCTTGCTTGGGTGATCGAGCCTATAGTACTATTTTCAGAGCACACATGCATGCAAGCCTGTAAGCACATTGTCCAACTGGTAAAACCTACTATGTGAAGCTCCATACGCGTTATTACAGAAATAGCCCAGCGGTAATTCTACATCCACTTCTAGTGTCGAGTGTTTAGATTTCAAATCCTCTCACCCCCAAGTTCTAAAAAGAATGACACTCTTGAGTAGCATCATCCCATCAGTTTTCGTAGCATAATAGAACCATGTTGGGGCAATTAAGGACATTGATGAAGCCACAAATTCATATAAATTCAACATTTTTGTCATTCACCAAATAGATCAAATTCTACAACTCTAGTAAACTACATGAGGCTTCACATGTTTAAGAGTTTATTATCTACCAAAGAGCTTTACGACTCCTTGCCCTCTTGTAGAGGAGACATTATTGTCTATTTTCGCTTGACAGAAGAGAGACAAAACTTGACGAAAAGGACTTCATTGTTGTAGAAAATAACTCGATCAGTTTCCAATTAAATCTGGAACTTTTAAATTTCTTTTCTCCCAAAATTACCAGAGAAAAAGAATTCAAGATAATTGGCTTCATCATTAGTTGAACAAAAATTACAGGGGCGACGCCATCATAGAAAGACATAATTATCAGGATGAAACATAGAGATCTAAAGCATCAGTTCAATTATATTGACAATTCTACGATGAGGTATGAAAAATTACCTGTCATAGGATTTTGTTTCTAATCGTCAGATCTATATCAAATTCCATTTTGGATACTCTTTTCTTTACTATTTTTGATGTGATTTTGACTGGATTTTAGTTTCATTAATGTGCACTATCAGTAGAGATATCATATGGTAGGAAGCACTCAAAGTTATAGCTAAAATTAAATTGTGTTTGTCTAGTCGTTGATATAAAATATATCTAGTTGTATGTGATACCAGTTTAAGATTCTTGTCGTATAGCAACAAAAGGACTGAAAAACCTATTGCATACAAAAACAAGAGAGTAGACACGAAGAAAAACAGCTAGGAGCAAAAATAGTTATTAAAAGATATATTCTTCAGACATTAAATCTTTCATACGATACAGACATGAAAGTATTAAAATCTCGTTCACGATTAAAAAAGAGCTAAGATACCTAACAAGGACAAGGCATAAAACAAAGAACAGAAATTTTAAAAAAGAAAAATTATAATAACAACAACAACAACAACATAGCTCAAATTTTGAGTAAAGAATATCTCAAAGACAAAAGCACATGCTACTAGCGTGGTTCAAGGATGCAAGTTCAACAATTTTTTTTTTTTTTTTTTTTTTTAATGATAAAAGTAACAGTCAAGGACATTGGATCTCCAAGAAGAAAAAAAAAAAAAAAGGAGGAAGAAGAAAATCTAGGCAAGTGTTGAGAAAGATGTTTTCTAGGAAACAGACTTAACATCATTAATGCCAGAACATCATCAAATTAAGGAAACGAAAGTTATGGATTTCAAAATTTTGATAGAATAAAAGTATGCTAGTCCCTACACAAACCTCATAGAAAACCAAAATCATGTCTTGTACAAGAATCGGAAAAAAAAAAAAAAAAAAGTTGGGATTTGCAGGGACAAAACAAAAGACCCTACTGTTGGACCAGAAGTCGCAAGAACTGGAGACAATTCATCTCATCCATATCCCTGCAACATCTTGGAGAAATTTGTTCCTCTTTCTTGGTGATAAATATTTGGAACAACCTTAACGTTATCAGTAACCAAAAAGAAAAACTAAAATTCAGATTAACCAAACTCAAACTTAAATAGAAGAATGTCATGAGCATTCATGAAAGTTATATAGAATTGAAAAGAAAAACCCAGAAACCCACAACCACTAAAGTGCCTAGAAAGAAATAGGAAAAAAAAAAAAGGGCATGGAAATCAAAGCAAGAGCAAATCAGCATTTAGACAGCTTATAAGAAGCAGAAGATCAACCATCTTGTGTGCAGTCAGAAACACACAGATAACGGTGGTGGGACAAAGAGAGAAACAATAATAAAGGAAGACAAAAATGAAAGAATATATATATATAATATATAATATTTACATATGTGTGTGTGTGTGTGTGTGTGTGTGTGTGTAGAGGTGGGGGTACCATAAATGAGGAAGAGGATCATGAGGTGAGAAGAAGTACAGAAAAGCTCCTCCATTCACAGTGCTTCAAATTCTCAGACATCATCTGGTATGAGAGTTGCTTGGCTTTCTTTGGTATACGGGGGGGAAGAGGTGGGGGTTGGTTGATCATCCAAAGACAAAAAACACAGGCATGTGGGTTGCTGCTGCTGCCTCTTTTGCTTTTGGAACAGAGAACAACAAAAACAAAGAAGGGTGTGTGTTTTGGGATGAGATGAGAGAGCAAAAGAATGAATTACTAGAAACAAAAGCATAAAAAAATAAAATAAAAAAAAATAAAAAAAAAGGAAATGGAGAGAGAGAGAGAATAGAGAGAGAGAGAGAGAGAGAGAGATGGTGGGTGTTTGATGTATAATTATGGGAAAGTAAAGCAGAGAGTGGAAGTGTGTGTGGGGGGGGACAATGGTGGGGACGTCAGAGAAGTCAGAGAAAAGGTTGTGTTTTTGGGATAAATTTAACTCCCAAAAAGAAAATAATAAAAATAATAATAAATGAAAAAGGGAAATGATGATACGACATAATAACTTCTTCTATATCTCAACTCAAGCAAACGTACTAGTACAACTACTTTGGGTTGATTTTTGGGCATCTTCCCAAAAAGAAGACTAACAGTTTACATAAACACAAACACAAACACAAAAAGAAGACAACAGCTTACACAAACACAAAAACTCCAATTGGCGACAGCACATTTAGAGAGAGAAAGAGAAGGAGACAGAGACAGAGAGAGAGAGAGAGAGAGAGAGAGAGAGGGAGAAGATGCTAAGCCTAGCAAAACAGTAGTAGTTATCAGTTCAACTCCAAAGATTCTCTCTCTCTCTCTCTCTCTCTCTCTCTCTCTCCGAACTTTAAAAGTAAAATTGCTTCAGATAACTCCACAGTGGATGGGGTCAGCTGCTTGTCTGCATTCATTCAATTCAATTCATTCAATTCCTCAGATTCACCGTCGGCACATTTCATGTGCATTTACTTCCACCATATATATCATCATCAAACATAACTTAGCATGCACGAGAAATATTGTCATGCATCACTACTATTCATTATTTTATACTCTTTTTTTTTTTTTTTGAGGGTGGAACATTTTCGTCTCTAATATAACCAAAAAAAAATAAAATAGTAATGTCTTTGCACTCCCAGTTCAATTGAATTAGAAAAAAATAATAATAACTATTGAGACCACCGATGGGATGGCAAAAGATGCTGATCCTAAATCTTCATCAGATAACAGACAATGAGCTTCAAAGAGTCTACTTAGAAACATAATCTATACCAGCATAATATTGACAAACTTTTACCAACCACCAATATGATTCTATATTCCACATGGTCTGTTATTTCTACATTAAAAAGGCCTTTAAAAAAAAGTGTAACAAATGTCTGCACAAAATAAATTCCTTGTTGTCAAGTCTTTTTTTATATGAAATAAATATCAAGTTACATATCAATCTTTATATATAATATTGCGTTTTTAAGTTCCAATTTTACATGTGATCAATCTTGTTAACAACTTAAAAAAAAAAAATAAAAACTACCATTTGGATCACGTGTCCATTTTTTAGAAGGAAAATTTTCTTATTTTAAATGAGAAAGTATTTTTTTTTTTCTTGAAAATAAGATAGTGTTTGAATATGTAGAAAAAAAAAATTCTTTTAGAAAACAAAAAGTTGTTTGAAATGAGAAAAAATGATATTGAAAATAATACATTACGAGAAGATTTTTAAAAAATTCCTTTTCTTTTTTCAAAAGGATATTATACAAAGTGTGCTTGAAAATGAGATAATTTTTTCTTTTCAAAATGAGTGAATGATAAAAAAAAAAAATTGAGACAAATATTTTTTTATAAAAATTTTTTAATTTCAGAAATTGAAATTAAAAAATTTTCAACCAACGATAATTTAAACTTAATGGTGACGGATCACTACAATAAAAGATTACTGGAGGTCAATATCAAGAGGTTCTATATATATATATATATATATATATATATCTATATATATGTGAGTGTGTGTCTGTGTGCGTGTGTGTGTGTGTGTGATTTTTATGACGTAAAAAATGGGTAATAACATTTACACCTTAACAACATTACTCTTTTTTAACCCATGCATTCATCATTGCTAATGTACACAATGGCATGACAACATGGATTATATCATACTTGTAACAACCCCACCCACTAAAAATCAAAATACCCATACGTCTTTTCCGGAGCTTATTCTTTGATTATTTTTTTTGGTTTTTAATGTAAATGCACTATACCCACTAATTTATTCTTCATTATTGTCAGATGGCATTATTCTTTTGTGTTTATTACTTTTAATTAATTGAGAGATGTTTTTGATTACTTGGAACAATTATTAATATTGCCACACAATTGAGATCTCTCTGTATGCATTTTGTTGGAAGAAAGTGTGGCGAAAAATTTGTAGACAAATTTTGTTTGATCCACTATATAGTTACGTGCTTGTATATAATCCATGAAATATTGGTGAAGAAAAATAATAAAAAAATAAAAAATAAGAATGCCGTTGATGAGATCAACGCACTTTGTCTGCAGAAAATGGAATACAGGTTGTTCGATGCGAAAGATGAAGCTAAAGCAAATGTAATGCTTAAAGATAAGGGGAAATTAATTAATATAATAAAAATGTTAACAAGTTTTCTCTTTTCCACACTTGCTATTTATAGACGACATTTCTTCATTTACTTCAATTTTTGAAAAGGATCTCGGTGACATTATTATTTTCAAATTTTCAATCTCATAGGTAGGAATCTCCTTCCCTAGATATAGTAAATATACAAATTTTTTATACTAATTTCTCTCAATCGGTCATTCGAGATCTACCCTATCATCACCAAATCATGTTTCAACAGTCGAAATGGAAACGATGTTTAAAGAAAGGTAATGAGAATCGAATCTGAATGGAAGAAGGTTAGAAACCTGACAAAAACACCCATATTTACCAATCCCAACCACCCCGTGGGTGTTTCTTCATTTACTTCAATCACACCATTAACTTGTAACAACTTTACATTTAATTCAAACTTTGTCTTCTTTTGATTTTAACTAATTTTATGGTACTCTTATATTATTTACCATGAGAAGTTACTGTTGTTACTTTTTTGCTGAAGGAAATCTAAAAAGGAGAGTGATTCTAAAAAGGACAGTGATCCGTATTAGCTTTTTTTTCTTTTTTAAATCGAAGTGACTCCTCAGATACTGATGAAATATTAATAAAAATCCTATGGACATGTCCTGTATCTCAATGAGAAACACGTCACCTAAATTTCACCAAATATGTTATCAATAAGAATACGTAAGATATTTCCAGATATTCTGTCGAGTATTAAGCTGGTAGAAAATAAATTTTTATATTTAACACTATTAAAAGAATCACTTAACACTTGAATCTTTAATCACATACTACTGTTGATATGTTTATTGTAATATGATAAGGCTTTGTTTGGTTGGTTGGTTCATTCCAACTCAGCTCAAACTTTTTTTTGTCCTTTTCCTAAAAAGTTTTTGTCTTTTTCTCAAAAAGTTTTTTATCTTTTCTGAAAATTCAAAAAAATTTACTATTACAACTAAAATATTTCAACTCAAACTAATCAACCAAACACCCTCTAAGATTTAAAATTCGAATTATGTTCTTTAAAAGATGTATGAAAGCGGCAAATCGCAACAAAGAAGAGTTGGAAGCCCACCATTGACACTGGAATTTGGAACAGCTGTTCTTCTGTCTTCTTCTGTCTTCTTCTTCTTCCTGCAATTCCACTTTGGAAACATGAAAAAGAGAAAGTCAATATTGTAAGTCTTCCAGCAATTCCACTTTGAAAACATGAAAAAGAGAAAGTCAATATTGTTAGTGAGAAAAATCAACCAACAAAAATCAAAATTCAAAGACGAAATGGATAGTTAGGAATTTGACATTGACATGTTTCGATACACTATTTTATGCAGGGGCTGCCCTTTTAGTCCAATGTCATTAATGGGGATACAGTCTAAGTTATCTTTACAGGTTGTGAAATATGAGAGGTACACAAAAGATATAAAGAAATATGAAATGAAAGGTATAAGTTAGGTTTTTTATTTTCATTGTTTTTAACTTTTAGAACTCTATTATAGGATTTGAAAAAACACTTTATTGTTATTAATACGTTTTATTTTAAACCGTCAGATCTGTAGTAAATCTTGTCAATTTTTTCATATATTTTCATTTTGATATAGTTTTGATCAGATTTAATATTTAAAAACATGTATTGTCAAAAGATATAATTATAGTAAAAGGATAATCTCTTTGAAAAAAAAAACTAAAATAATGATACTAGTATATGTCCTTCAAAACGAAAAAAGAACGGTAGCACTTAATGTTGATAGTGTATGTTTTTTATCGTCGGATATGATGAAAATCATATTAAAATAAAAAAATTAGAATAAATAATTTATAATTCAAATATGATAGCTACAACAGAGCTCTACTAGTAATGCAATTTTTTAAGGTCCCACCACATGGAATCTCCAAATACACACACACTAGTGTTTGATAAGTACCAAAATTTGAGCTTTTACAGTAGAAACTATCATTTTTCACTGTTGATAAAAACTCCATGTTCGTAAGATTAACTTTTTAACAGTTTAATTTATGTGCAGTTTTATTAAAATTTTGATAGTGTACATCACAAAATTGCTCTTATTCATAGATTCCATTGAAAAGTTAATCATCAGCTAAAATTACCTTTCTTATTAATTATAAAAAATACAATCCCTATTATCAATTTTATAAAAAAAACTCCCTAAAATTTAACGCAATTAATTTTACAACAAAGTAAAAAAAAAAAAAAAAAAAAAAAGTCATCCTGCTAATTAGAGTCCATTTTTGGACCAATAGATTTGTAACAAAAACTATTGATTTTGCAAATCATTTTATTTTGATGTGACCTGATATTCAATAGCTTTTACAAGGACCTTACAACGCAATGGGATCATGATGAGGAGTCTGATTTTTCTTTTCTTAGTGCTTTCTTTTTATGGAAGGAATGGAAGGATCTTCCATGCCATGCCCCATTAAGGGGTGTCCTAAAAAAATGCACCATAAAATGGTTTAGGTGACCAAAAGTCTAATATTGGACATCGTGAATTCCAGTTTAATCAGTGGCCTATATATCGAGCCCATGGCGATGGTGACATGTGTCTAGCTTTAAGGCTAGGACCAAGAAAAAGAATATTTGATACAAACAATGTTTAACACCTCACACTAATAAATAAGAACATAGATATTCATCGAAATCAGAGAAATAGTGTTTGAATAAAGAATGAGTTATATAATATAAAATTATAGATGACATTCACTTTTGATTAATAATAATGTTTAACGCCACCAATGTCCCAAAACAATTTTCAACAAAAAAACCATTCCGGTCCAATTAGTCTGTGTAAGTTTTATTATTATTATTATTATTATTATATTATTATACATGTGGTTTGTACGAATGTTCGTGGTCTTATTTAGGCCATGCTTTAGGAAATTTTCTTTGATTCATGATTTAATTTCAACTTGAAAGATTCTAACATCTTTAATTTGCATCCCATATTATTCGATATTAACTATGGGCTTGTTTGGTTCACTATCTTATTTGAAACTAAAATATACTCTTTCATTTCAATTTTTATATTTTTCTGAAAAATTTTTTGTCTTTTTTAAAAATTCAACAAAAATTTTCAACTCAAACTTAAGATTTTCAAACCCAACTAATGAACCAAACGAAGTTTATATAGAGCGAATATATATGAATGCCAACAAATTAATTAACAAAAATTAAAAAGGGAAAAAAGAAAAAAATAAAATAAAAAAGGAGAATAATTAGTACCACCACCAACTTATCCATTATCCTAAACATTTAAGTTCAGCTCCTCTTATCAAGGAAACAGATTGTTTTTAACGTTTAGCATGAAAGTACTTCCTTCTTAATTAATGTCCATACATATGCCTTTGAAAGAACCCATAAAAATCCATAGCATGCGATAATGGTGGGGATTACAAAAAAGCAACATTTTTTCAAGATGTAAATAATGGAATGGCTTGTGAACCAGAGAATGTGTAAGTTTGGGAGCAGCCTTGGAACCCACAAACGCAAATTATATAAAATTAAAAAGAAATAATGTTAATTAAAAATCATAAAGCAAAACTAAAGGACAAGAAAAAACAAGGTTATTTTAATGATTAGAGTCTTGGTTATCGTCTTGTGCTGATTAAGCCTACTAATATGCCTATAACTTAGGTTATCAGAAGGCTAAGCACATGTTTAAAGAAGATTCCTCTTTCTTTGTAATTTTAGGTATAAAAAAGAAGATTTTTTTTTTTTTTTTTTCCCTTAAACGTTGGGTAGTGATTAAAAAGTTAGTTTGCAGAGTATCAAAACCAATAGAGTTTCGACGACTCAACAAAACTCACGTGAGCTTGAGTTTTAGCTTTTGTCCGATGGAATTTTTGTACAGATTAAAAGTGGGCCAATATCGAGGAGATTATGTGCAATGGAAGTATACTTTAATTAGTAGTTCCTCATCTCAAGGAATATTATTAACTAAACAAATAGTACGGAAAAGAAAACACTCTATTTTGTTACTTTAATTTCATTGTCCAAACCTAGTAAAGTGAAACTAATACAGAACGATAGTCACATTGTAAAAACGAGATTTTTAAACAAAATAACATAGAGAGAGAGAGAGATATATAGATATATATATATATATATCTGGCGTAATTCAATCTTACCAAGGGCGTCATGAACGACGACATTGACTCATCTTTTTCAAGTCAAGAGTGGTAATACTTGTCTTCATAGATTTTTAGTAATTTTTGATTAAAGAACATCTAAGTGTGCTCAATTATCGTTCAAGTTTTTTGTACTGAATATATCGATATGATAATCGTTTGCGCAACAAAAAAATTCAAGATATTATGACGTGTTAAATAAATAGTTAGAGACCAACGGAAAATTAGATGCATAACATAATCATATTAAACATCATATGGAAAAAATATATATATGTTTTTCTCCTTTTTCATATACCTTATTATTTAGCTGAATCCGGATGTTCTTCAATTCTAAATTCTTAAACTCCATCCCATGTTATTAGAGTAAGGCCTCGTTTGAAAAAACATCTCGGTTTTTGTCTTTTTCTGAAAAAGTTTGTCTTTTCTGAAAAGTCAATAAAAATTTTCAACTCAAACTTAAAATTTTCAACTCAAACTCAATCACTAGACGGATCTTAAGTTCACACAATATAGGTGAGGATATCCTCCTATAAAAAGGCACTAAATTATGAGCAGCTAAATCTTCTATTTTGTTTTCCCTCACAGCTTGTTTAAAGATAACTCATAGCTAGTGGCATGATTCCCAGCATGAGCGCCTAAGATTAAAGTGTCCTAATCACTTGGACCGATGACCTTATGGTGGCTTATGAGTACCCAAAACTAGATCTAAAGTACGAGAAATTCTTTCACATTTGCATATTTATTTACCTCTTTTCCTCACTAATTCTTTAATTAATTAAAACTCAATCCAAAGAAAGAGTACTAACCCTTTTCCGACCACTTATAATGACTCTAACTTAGGGTTAGTAGAAGAATATGGACAACAAGGTACGATTTTTTTTTTTAAGTATAAACTTATATAAATTTACTAATTAATAAAAAAAAAAACAAGAATAAATTTATTTACAAGCAGGGGAGGAGGGAGGCTTAGCTACTTTTACAAAACTAAAATAAAAGTAAATAGCATATGATTCTAAAGTATTTGAAGTAAATAACAAGAGATAACAAATTTATTTAGTAAATTATCTTCTTTTTTTTTTAGGAAATAAATTAAATTGTCTATTTACTCAAAATACACCTAAAAGTTTAATGTTTACAGTTATTTACTTCAAAATTTTTTTAAAATCTATTATTAATTTACTTATTGAAAAATGCAATTTACTTCACATTCCCTTTATTTATTTATTTATTTATTTATTTATTGTTATTATTTAACGTAGATGAAAACCCTTTTTTATTTTTTAACATGCAAGCATATAACACGTGAAAGTTAGCAGAGAGGAGCATGGAAAAACACTAACAAGGAGGGGTTTAGTCTCAGAAATTACCGACAGTTCCACACCTGCGCCGCTCACCCCTGTCTGTTCCCCGAGACGCCGCTCCACACACTCCGACCCCTGACCCAATTAACAATTCATTAAATATTTTAATTGACATTTCCAAAGCCTGTCCCTAATCTCTATTATTATCTTATTTAATCATTATTAATTTGTATAGTACTATTGCATGGTCCCACCACTACCCACAACCTACCAATCCCATGCCGCTAATTGGCCTTCTTCACCACACCCTCCACTACACATGTAACATCTATATATATATATATATATATATATAGACACACACACACACACACACAAACCTTTATATATACTCTTTGAACTAAGTAATTATAGGTAATTAACTTTTTGGTTTTTAAAATATTAGCTGAAAATCAAGATTAATATATTCTTCCACCACATAAGTGGTGGTTTTACTTTTCTTTTATTCTCATGCTTGTGGTTTTACTTTTGTGATTTTAATATGAATATTTGGGTATATATGCGGATTATTTAGGATCCTATGTAAAGTGGTATATGCTGCCCTTTACTATTGAGCATATTCACATGGCTTATTAAATTCTTTATATTCTCACTCAAAAGTAGTCTCAAAGGTACCCTTACCAAAAAAAAAAAAAAAAAACTCAAAGTTACAATATTGATAATGATAAAGGATCACTTTGATGAGTAATCAAAAAAGAAAAAAAAAAAAAAAAGAGGAAGAAAAGGAATACTTTTTTGAGTGATCTTCTTTAGACTAATTAGACCTTCTTCTTGGTTATGATCACTCCAAACTAATTAGGAATTTTCTTTGTGATTAATAATTACTTGCAAGGAAAATATTAGCACTATCCATGTTTTTTTTTTTTTTGAAATTTAATTTTCTTTGATTTTCTTGGGATTAATCAGAATAATCTACTTCACCAAGAAAATTTGATCTCTTTGTTTTGACTTATATAAACTAAACATTTTTTTTAACTAATTAGTTTCTTTGGTGTGGTACTTTGCACAATTATTTTTTCCACATCTTCTTTAGACTAATGAGAGCTTCTTCTTGGTTATGATGACTCCAAACTAATTAGGAATTTTCTTTTTGATTATTAATTACTTGGAAGGAAAATATTTGCACTATCCGTGGGTTTTTTTTTTTTAAATAATTTTCTTTGATTTTTGGGGATGAGTCAGAATAATCTACTTCACCTAGAAAATTTAATATCTTTGTTTTGACTTATATAAACTAACCATTTTTTTTTAACTAATTAGTTTCTTTGTTGTGGTACTTTGCACAATTATTTCTTCCACCAAGTATTTATTTTATTTTATTTTATTTTTTTATGAAAACTATTTGAAAGCAACATTCACGTTGAACATTACAATTTTGACAACTAATGGAAAGTTGAGTTCGTTTATGAGTCTTGTACCATAAGACCTATTATTATTATTATTATTGACAACTAATGGAAAGTTGAGTTCGTTTATGAGTCTTGTACCATAAGACCTATTATTATTATTATTATTATTATTATTATTATTATTATTATTTTATGTGTAGTGTTAGACACGAGTTGTAACACTTGGCATTACCCAATTTTCATTAATTATTGTTGCGATTCCAATCAAAATTGGTCAATTTAACTTCAACCAAAAAAAAAAAAAAAAGAAAAGAAAAGAAAAGAAAAGAGAGAAGAGAGAGAGAGAGAGAGAGAGAGAGGAAGAAATATATTGGTACTTCCAACCACATGCATCCACTACTATTATTTAAATTAGTTGTATGTGATATCCGCGTCGGACATAAATTGTTTGAGGAGATAGTCAAAATAATATATTCCCTTTTCTTATAAAATGTATTAACGAGATTCTCACATAAATAAACTATAGAATAATGGTCCTGCAGCATACCAAAAGAAAAATTTTTTTTAAGAAATAATTACATAAAAAGTATATTTTTACACTCCGTTTGGTTCATTGGTTCGTTTCAAACTAAAATGTACTTTTTCATCTCAGTTTTGTTTTTTTCTGAAAAATTTTTTTTATCTTTTCTAAAAAAGTTTTTTGTCTTTTCTAGAAAGTCAACAAAAATTACTATTAAAACTTAAAATTTCCAACTCAAACTCATTCACCAAACAGACCCTTAGAGTTCCGTTTTGAAATATGTCTATTTTTTAATAATATTATGTATATGTTTAGTTTTTAAGAAATAAATATATGTAATACTTATTTTGCCCTTTTACTATAATTGACATCATTTTATTTTTATACAGTTATTTTATTTTCCTTTTTTTTGTTTTTTGATTTCAATAATGAGTATGTTTTGTTGATAAATGTACATTACCTTTAATAAATCAAAATTAATTATAAACATCAAAGGAATTATAATAAATATAAAATATTTACTTTAAAATGATAGTTCATACTAAATAATAAACATAACACAAAATATTAATGATAAAGATAGACGAATATCCATACTTTTCATATAAGAAAAAACCAACGAATTGTATACGAAGAAACCTATTTGTTTATGTAATGTACTATAAATCAACGGGTTGTCATTTATATTTTAATCAAATAAATTGAAGAATAACATAATAAATGGAATCAAATTCTTCATGACAAAAATACTATTATTTATATAAATTAGTGGAAATGAAATTGAGCATATCTTTATGATAAATTATGATAAAGACAGATTCATTATATGAAATATTTTTTTGAGATTTTTTTTTCTTTGTTTCATTTTTTCTCATTACTGTGAAATTTGATTATAAGCAAATATTCTCTTTTTTGGAAATATTCACACCTTCTTTACAATAAATCAAAAAAAATTTCAAAATTTTTTTTTTCTATCAATTCTTTTTCCATTTCATTAAATCAACTTTAGCCTTCTTTCGTAAATATCTTATATTCCTTTTTTTTTTTTTTTTTCCCTTTTTTATAATTTCTTTATTTGTTAATTCTCAATTCTTTATTAAGGGTAAAATTATATTTATAATTACTCTTTTAGACATTTACATAAATGAAAAAAAATGAACATATTTCAAATCAATACATCTAATTTGGACATCATATAAATAACTCATTTTAAAACATAATCAATTAAAGAGCTTTTCATGCAAGGCAAGAAAGCATATGTATACACACACATATATATGTATAAATCCCAAGTACAAAATATATATGCCACTGCATATACATTCATACACGTTATTATATAGAAATATAAACACAAACACAATACATATAGTTTATTTTTTCTATTTTGGGTAGAAACACAACCATACTTTTGTCCTTCTAGTGTTTGAGGATTTGCTACTACAAAATTCTGTTTCAATAAATAATCCACTTTCTCAATGATACGTACACTAATATAAATTAGATGATTAATTATTTTACAAACAAATTCCTCTATAAATGCAATAATCTACTTTCTTTTAATTGTTATTTCTTTTTTTCTTCGAGTTCAGACTAAAAAAGACAAAAAGAGGGGGAAAAAAGAAGAGAAAGCACTTGAATGACACAAATTTAAAGACTGTTATATTAATATGGTATAAAAAATTAACACTAGATCAATATAACATAAAATTAACTAAATTTATTTAAAATTCATGTTATGTTAGTAAAAAATGAGGAATTTATGCCATATTAGTTAAATAGATGAAAAAAATGATTGTTTAAGTAATTTTGTCAAAAAAAAAAAAAAAAGAAGAAGTGTAAAACCACGTGGAGCATAGAGGTCTCACAGTAGTAGAAAGAAACAACAGAAGCCCAAATGGTCAGGCCCGTGATAGGCCCAAGCCTGTGATGATTGAAGAACACAAGTTCAAAGGGCCCATTAACTTAAGTGCCCGTTTGTTTGGTATGTCCATTTCCATTTAATCCATTTTCAGATTTAAAAAAGCGGTTTACTGGATAAGTTACCTATACAATCTAGCATCATTTCATTTGGTGAATAAGTTTGAGTTGAAAATTTTAAGTTTTAATAGTAATTTTTATTGACTTTTTTGAAAAGATAAAAAACTTTTTCAGAAAAAGATAAAAATTGAGATGAAAATTTTGAGTTTGAACTCACGAACCAAGCGAGATCTTCGGTTTGAGAATGAAAAAATTCGGCCCCATTTTCAGAAATAACACCCTCCTCATTTCACAGTTTTCTGGAGTACAGTAAACATTTCTTTTTTTCTTTTTTCTTTGTTCTTTTTTCTTTTTCCGAAAATGTTGTTCAGTAACATTTATTTTTTGAGCCAAAGTCCTTGAATTTATTTTTCTGTACTGGTAGTTTAGATACTTAATTTTATTGACGATAAAATTTTGAGATTCAGATAAAACAATCACGTGCCATTACGTACAACTCAGATTCTAATGATGGAGTAAGGCTTATATTTTTTCACTTCCATTTGAGGACCACTTAATACAATCTAACATCTTTCATTTAATTAGATTGTTCTTGTATAGCTTGAAAGATTAAAGACGTGTTTTGGTGTTTCCTATTTGGGTTAGCTCAGCGAGTGAAAGGGGAGAGTTTAAGATTTTAGATCTCAAGTTCGAACTCGAGAGGTTCAAACTTTTAAATTAAAAAAGTGTGTCACCTTATACTAAAAATAAATAAATAAAGATGTGTGCTTGGTGTTGCCTACTTCACTTGTATGGCATATGTGTTTATCTATTTGGCTTATATGACATTTGTGCTTTTATGGCTTGTAATATGAAAACTCGGTAGAAAAGGGGAACATGGGTGCTTCCTTTTCGTGTTCTATTGATAGTTAGCAACGATTAAATTTAATGTGATCGATAATAATTGGAATGGTCTATGGATTTTTAAACCACAAGATTATGATTAGCTATTAATTAAGGCACTACAATAAGTGTAACATTTAAAACCAATTTAACCAGCAAAAACTTACTTTGGAACTGGGCCTTATCAAAAACAAGGCTGAAAAGTGAAGAGAAAAACAAAAAAGAAAATTACCCAAATACTCACTTTTTTTTTTTTTTTTCATCTATTGACTAATATAACACAAAATCATCTATCCTGACCAAAATGATATAAATTTTAATTTAATTTTATATTATATTGATTTAATATTTTATTTTTGTCTCATATTTATATAATGATCTTTATATTTGTCTTATTAAGATGCATTTCCGAAGTGAAAATGGATTCAATGGAACAATACTAAACAGGCTGAACAAAATTAGCCCAAAGAACACATAAATGCCTTCAAAGGTCCAAAATGAAGGGTCTAATTCGGTCTAAAACATGAAAGAGGAAAACACTCAATTGATGTAAATTTAAAGATTATTACACTAACGTGATATTAAAAAATAACAATAAATTAATACAATACAAAATTAAATTAAAATTAACTATAATTTATGACATGTTGGTAAAAAATAAGAAATCTGTATCATGTTGATCAATAGATGAAAACAATTTGGTTATTTAAGTAATTTTGTCAACATTTTTTGAAATTTGGAAAGAAAGAATGGTAAGTGTTTACGAGTTTTTTCCAATCAACAATTGTCTGAAAATTATAATTTAGTAGGATCCACTTATGATTTTTCTTTGTCCTCTTTCTTAAGGTTCTTATAATCGATTTGTCTCATGAAAATGTGTGTATATATATTTAAAAAAAAAAATCTAGTGACACTGTCGGAAACTATATATCCTGCACTCCAGTAGCTTGATCTCCGGCTGATCCACAGCTCATTGAGGTCACTTCGCCACCTGCAAAGGGGGGATCTCCAACACAGGGATGCCGATGGCCATAAATTTTTTATTTTAATCCTCTTTTTTTTTTTTTTTTTTTTTCCTATGGAATTTTTAATATTTTTTTTTTTATTTTTTATTTTTTATTTAGTGTACTAATGAGAAAACCGACGAAAATTACCAGTTGCGGATTGAAGACTTCAAAGTATGACGATGGATAACCGTGATTACTAATCGGTGACCGTAAACCATCAAAGGTGGAAATCACAATTATTTACCAAAATTTTTAGGATATATTCAGTATTCTAAATATGATGTTAGGATATGGTATTATATTTTCTACTAAGTTCTTTTTTTTTTTTTTTTTTTTTTTTTTGCATAAATCAATCCAAGCCATCGATTTGTGGCATTTCTGTAAAGTTCCCTTACAATTCCATGATTGACACATCAAATTTACTTAATAATAATAAATATGATGATTTCCATATATGCCCTCTAAATATTAAGGTTACTCTCATCTTATCTTCTGAATTTTTAAAATTCCCACTTTACCTTCTAAATTCTGAATTTCTAATTAAAGCAGACAAAAAAAAGTGAGTTAAATACAATCATATAATCTTTTCTATATCTTTTTAGTTGAGAATCCCAATGAAATAGACTTTGTCAGACTAATTCTCCTATTTTTCTGTATGTTATTAACTGAAATTCTGATAAAATGAATAAAAGAAGATTAAATTCAAAGTTTAGAGATACAAATAAAAATAGTCCTAATAATAAGTAAACATATAAACACACGTGCACCTTATATTACTTCTATTTACCAGTACTTTTCCCTTCCAGTGAAAACCTAATATTAATTTTTGGTTCTTGGAGATAGAGTAGATGATGAACTTGTAGGTCCAATACAATCTGTTCTTGTAAGGGATTTTTGCCTTTAATCTATTGACAGATCATTCAATTTTCCGCCCCCAAAAATAGAAAACCTATTATCAATACAATATTTGGGACTAAATAAAGGACAGATTATTTCTTTTTAATCATTTGCCGATGTAGGTTGGATTATATGAGCTAAAAGACGTGACTATATTTCTTTAATCTTAGCTTTTTGGAGAACATGCATGTTGTCCCAGAACAGATAAACCAAACCCCATCTATATATATATATATATATATATATATATTATGCCATGCATATACAAATCCAAATTCCAACCAAACCAACTCATACAACATAACGAGGCCATGTGCACACAGGTCCCCACCCCTTTTATTTCTATCTAGGATTAGGTATTTGCTCCCACTCTCTCTCTCTCTCTCTCTCTATCTATATATATATATATATATATGTGCCAGCTAACACGTGCCGACTTTGCTGTGGCTGTGTCGAGAAGGCACATGGAAGACACGTGCATAATTAACAAGTGATTTTTGTGCTGTTTCTGACGATAATATCATTATCAGGCTTGTGTATTCCTTGTTTTCTTAGTCTCTACACTTATGGAGATTAAATTACCTATAATAAAGATTACAAAAAAATCCAGTCAGATTACATATATATATATATATAGAGATATATATAAGAACAATATATATATATATGTTTAGGGAATAACGTAAGAATTTGACAGTTTAAAGGAACTTAACTAATAACATATGATCCCAGTAGATCTAAGTGTGTCTATATATAGATATATAGCCCCAAATGAATGAACATTTGTATGATCTTTGGAAATGAAATAGAATCCGCTGCCCATAACAATTTAATATTAATCACTTGTAACTCAGTTACGAGCAATAATTATATATATATATATATATTTACAATATATATTACAGTTATGAAGGCTTACTCTATAAATAATACATGAACACGGGTTATCTTTATATAACTCATAGACGTGAAAATCATCATGATTCATCTTCACTTCTCAGCAATTTTTACAGTTTCTTCTTCGTACATTTGAGATGCATATGCCTTCAGTTTTTAAACATCTGCTTGTTAATTATTGACTTACATACGCTTGCTCTGGTGCGTGAATTCCACAATACACCGAAGTTTGATTTCTCTGCAATTTACTGCCTTGGACGGGGGGGTTTGAGCCTTGTTTATATTCATATGAAGTCGTAGTTATTTTTTGTCGGGGGGACAAAACACGTTATCTTAATGAACCTTGAATCAGTAATCTAAAAATAGTCTCGAACACTTTTCATAAAACTGGAACGTAAGACAGCCTTGGTCATCAAATTTATATAGTACATGTACAATGCTCCTTTGAATCAACCATTTCATTTAAAGAGCTCGTTTGTTTCAATCATAATGTCGGGTGTGTGTTTTGTAGTCCAAGTACAAATAGCCAAGGCAAACGGACGGTTGGTGTGCTTCCAAAACACACACACGGATGATTTGGGGGGGTTTCTCAGGCCAGGTTCATCGATAGATATATCATCATGTCAAGACCATATATCTTTCTCAAATTATTTTCCACTTTGATGATTTTTTTTTTGGTTAATAATTTTTTTCACTCTCATCCTTTTATCTTTGCAACAAGATTAGAACGAAACAATATTTTACTGAGTTACCCTAGAATGAAAACGGGCCAGTTTAGGTAGAACATATACTGATAAGAAAGTTAGGTATACATCTACCATGACATCTTATCTAAAGAGGGAAAAAAAAAAAAAAAAAAAAAAGACACACACACACTCACGGGTGAAAATATGGAATATATAGTTACTTTATGTATTAAAGAACTTTTCACACATGTAAAAGCTTATTCATTTATTATTTAATTGATTAATACAAAATATATATGTCTAACTAATTCATAAAATACTAACTGATTAAATGTAAAATATGAGTAATTAATTCATAAAAACTGATCATCATTGTTACAACAAGCAATGGCCATATGCATACATTTTAATACGTAAATTTGTTACAATTCTATGATAAAGTCTTTAAAAAATATCATATTAATAAAACACTTAAGATCTATGTCAAATAATATTCATCATATATTGCATTTGGATAATAAAATCCATTGAATTTTTTAGAATAATGTTATTAAACTAGATATATGAATCCAAATGTAAAATTCAAATTGAATACATATTGCGATAGTTTTGTTAATTAAGATAATATTTGAATAATTTAAACCTTAAAAAAAAAAAAAAGAACTTGCTACGTATTTGAATTTGGATTTGAATTTGAATTGAAATGCGATAAATAAAAACCATTTGACTGTTTTATTGCTATCAACCAAACATACGTTGCATTCACACGTAAGGGGTGAAAAAAAAAAAAAAAAGGTTGATACGATGATCGCCATATTTCGGACCAACATGATGTCCCATCCGCCATCCCAGATATTTTCACATCATTTTCGTAGTTAAATTACAAACAAATGAAAAGATAAAAAAGGAGCTGCCGTGTCCCATGAAGATAAGAAAATTTACGTTACTCCAAAAAGTTACAAGGAAAATATATTTAGTGGAAATGCTGAGAAACCCAAGTTGGCCCAATGGCCAGCGAACAAGAGTCTCCGTTCATGCAGATTGAGTCAGGAATCAAGATCTCCAGCTTTTTGCAGCGTTTTTTTTTGTTTGTTCGTTTCTCATCGGCACTCCTCCTGTTTCCACATTAACCATTACTTCTGACTCCTTATGACAGCCTTGATGCCTTTCTTTCCAAGTCTTTCTGTTGTGGGAGCCCACAGCCCATGTGCATTTTGCCTCGCTTAGTGTGCCCTCCCTCTCTCTCTCTCTCTCTCTCTCTCTCTCTCTCTCCTCTTCAAACTTTCTCTCTCCTCTCTTTCTAGCTAAACTACTACTACAAACTAAAAAAAAAAAAACTCTCAACTTTCTCCATGAAAACTCTCTGCGACTACTCTCTCTCTTCTCTCTCTATCTCTCCCAAAATGAAGAAGAAAACCAAAACCAAAACCAAAACCAAAACCAAAACCCAAGTTGGGTTTGGGTTCTTTTTGTACTCGGTTCTTCTTTCGTCACTCTTCTTCTCTGCATGCTCACAACCGTCGCAAAACGACGACGCCTCGGCGATGTTGGCTCTGAAGAAGAGCCTCAGCCCGTCTTCGGACGCCCTCGAATGGTCCGACCCGGACCCCTGCAACTGGACACGCGTGGTCTGCTCCGACGACAAGCGGGTCATCCGGATCCAAATCGGCCACCGGAGCCTCCAAGGAACTCTTCCTCCTGACCTCCAGAACCTCACCGAGCTCGAGCGCTTGGAGCTTCAATGGAACAACATCTCCGGTCCTCTGCCGTCTCTCAGCGGCTTAAGCTCTTTGCAAGTTTTAATGCTCAGTAACAACATGTTCACCTCCATTCCCGGCGACTTCTTCGCCGGAATGACCTCTCTCCAGTCCGTTGAGATCGACAACAACCCCTTCTCGGCCTGGGAGATCCCGGAGGTCATCAAGAACGCGTCGGCGATGCAGAACTTCTCGGCGAACTCGGCGAATGTCACCGGAAAAATCCCGGAGTTTTTTGGGGCGGATAATTTCCCCGGGCTTAGTCTTCTGCACTTGGCTTTCAACAGGCTTGAGGGTGGTTTGCCGTTGAGCTTCTCCGGTTCGCAAATTCAGTCGTTGTGGGTTAATGGGCAGGAGAGTAACGGTAAGCTTAGCGGGAAGATTGACGTTGTTCAGAACATGACTTTGTTGCAAGAGGTTTGGTTACATTCCAACGCGTTTTCCGGTCCTCTGCCGGACTTTTCGGGCTTGAAGGATTTAGAGAGCTTGAGTTTGAGAGACAATGCGTTCACTGGTCCGGTGCCGTCGTCGTTGTCGGGTCTTAAGTCGTTGAAAGTGGTGAACTTGACCAACAATTTGTTCCAAGGACCTGTGCCTGAGTTTGGACCCGGTGTTTCCGTCGACATGACTAACGATTCCAATAGCTTTTGCTTGCCCGGTCCAGGGCCGTGTGATTCGCTGGTGAATGTGTTGCTTTCGGTAGCGAAATCGATGGATTACCCGCGGAGATTAGCGGAGAGTTGGAAAGGGAATAATGTCTGCGCGGATTGGATTGGGGTGAGTTGTAACAATGACAATGTGACTGTGATTAATTTTGAGAAGATGGGTCTTACAGGTACTATTTCTCCTGACTTTGGTCTGCTTAAGTCTCTTAAAAGACTGATTCTTGCTAATAACAGTCTGACCGGGACTATCCCTGAGGAGCTTTCCAGTTTGCCTGCACTTACTGAATTAGATGTGTCAAACAATCTGCTTTATGGAAAAGTGCCTTCTTTTACGAAAAATGTGATTGTGAATACCAATGGTAATCCGGATATTGGCAAGGAGAAGAGTAGTTTGGCTCCAGGGGCGGTGGGGACGTCTCCGAATCTGACGAATTCTGCGAATGCGGGGTCCGAAAACGGCGGCGCCTCGGGGCGTGCTGGCAAGAAGTCCTCTAGTTTGATTGGAGTGATTGTGTTTTCAGTTATTGGTGGGGTGTTTGTGATTTTCTTGATTGCTCTGGCGGTGTTCTGTCTTTACAAGACGAAACAAAAGCGTTTGAGCAGAGTGCAGAGCCCGAACGCGATGGTGATTCACCCCCGCCATTCGGGATCCGACAATGAGAGCGTGAAGATCACAGTTGCGGGCTCGAGTGTTAGCGTTGGCGCTGTTAGCGAAGCGCAGACACTTCCCAGCAGTGAAGCTGGTGGTGGCATCCAAATGGTTGAAGCAGGAAACATGGTGATTTCCATTCAAGTGCTTAAGAACGTGACAAACAATTTCAGCCAAGAGAATATACCTGGGGCAAGGAGGCTTTGGAACTGTCTACAAAGGCGAATTGCATGATGGGACGAAAATCGCGGTCAAGAGAATGGAATCCGGGGTGATAGCCGGGAAGGGACTAAGTGAATTCAAGTCTGAGATTGCTGTTTTGACCAAAGTTCGACACCGGCATTTAGTCGCGCTTTTGGGGTATTGTTTAGATGGATTTGAGAAGCTTCTTGTGTACGAATACATGCCTCAAGGGACACTTAGTAGGCACCTCTTCAACTGGCCAGAGGAAGGACTTAAGCCACTAGAATGGAAGAAAAGATTGACCATTGCCTTGGATGTGGCAAGAGGTGTGGAGTATCTTCATGGTCTGGCCCATCAAAGCTTCATCCACAGAGACCTGAAGCCTTCTAACATTCTTCTCGGCGACGATATGAGGGCTAAGGTTTCTGATTTCGGTCTCGTTCGCCTTGCGCCGGAGGGCAAAGGCTCGATCGAGACTAGAATTGCCGGAACTTTCGGATACTTGGCGCCAGAATATGCAGGTACTTTGTGTCTTTAATTTTCATGACTTGATTTTTACTATCATAGTTTGAACTTTAAGCTTAGACAATAACTCTTCTAGACAAAGAAACCATCCGAAATAATTAAGAAATGTCAATCTAGATTAGCTCTTACTATACATTGCTTTGTTTAAAATTGATGGAACTATTTCAATTTTGGTGATTTAATGTAATCCATTTTTAAGCTGTCAAATATGAATCCAATAAAACACTGAAATCTCTCGAACTGAAAACTTTTGATTGCAGTAACCGGCCGGGTGACCACGAAAGTAGATGTATTCAGTTTTGGGGTGATATTGATGGAGATAATCACCGGAAGAAAAGCACTAGACGAGACTCAGCCCGAGGAGAGCATGCACCTCGTGACATGGTTCCGGAGAATGCACATCAACAAGGACAGTTTCCGCAAGGCGATTGACCCGACGATCGACCTCAACGAGGAAACGCTCGCGAGCATCAGCACCGTCGCTGAATTAGCAGGCCACTGCTGCGCCAGGGAGCCTTACCAGAGGCCCGACATGGGACACGCCGTGAACGTGCTATCATCCCTAGTTGAGCTCTGGAAGCCATCCGAGCAAAGCTCGGAGGACATATACGGCATTGACCTCGAAATGTCCTTGCCACAAGCGCTGAAGAAGTGGCAGGCTTATGAAGGCCAGAGCCACTTGGATTCGTCGTCTTCGTCGCTCCTTCCAAGCTTGGACAACACTCAAACCAGCATCCCGACCCGCCCGTATGGATTCGCCGAGTCTTTCACTTCAGCTGATGGAAGATGATCAAACAACGGTTGTAAATGTTATTTGTTTTATGGTTTGGTATGTTCATTCTATATATATATATATATATTTTTTTCCCCTACTGATATCTTTCTGTTTTCCCTCCGTTCCTAGTCTCGTCCAACATTTATACTCTGACCATTATTTTCTATTTCAATGTAGTTTGAATATTTGTCACTTTGTTTATGGAAAGTGTTTGGAAATGAATTTTGAGAAGAGGATTTCTTATCCCATGAACTGTAATATTTTTTTTCCCTCAAAATCTGGCCTGGAATTTGAAATGCATTCAGTTGACTTCTCCTGAATTTCCATGTGACTCACATGTGGTCCTATGAATAGATCGGTTTAATTTGGTTAAACGAGTATTAAATATTGTGGTCCAATCACCTACTTCTTCAAAATTTTGCAGCCAAAAGCGGGTAATTTTATATAGAACAATATTAGACAATATCAATGATGTTTAACATCTACTTATTAATAAAGAGTAAGTCTCACAATATATAACATCGCATATTAATAAAGAGTAACGAGGCTTACCAGAGGGGACATCATTGATAGTGTAAACATTTTTCCATTATATATATAGGTGACAACTAGAGCGCATGCTGTTCTGTGCTGTCTTTGTCGATGACTCTCTTTTGGCACATTGGAAACAGCAATTCCCTTTTTTCCATCTTCGTTTTTATCAGATTCTGTGACGAGCTTTCCATTTCCTTGAGAAAAAACTTGAGATAAAAATGACACAATAAACATTACATTTTATTTGCCACTTCTTATAGAATCTTGAAAACAGTTCTAACAATTTTCGCAAAACCTCAATGACCATGGCGGTGTTGGAGGAGGTGCATGGATGAGGTTTTGTTCCTCTCTTTGCTCTGAACATATGGAAAGAAAATCGTCTGAATTAGATTTGAAACGATAAAATTAGGGTTTGTTTGGTTGGTTAGTTTGAGTTGAAATATTTTAATTGTAATAGTAAAATTTTTTGAATTTTCAGAAAAGACAAAAAACTTTTTGGGAAAAAAACAAAAACTTTTTGAGAAAAAGATAAAAAAAAGTACAGTTTGAGTTGAAATGAAATGATGAGGCAAACAGAGGCTAAGGAATTTTTCGGAATACAATATAACATTTTGTGTAGCCAAACGCCAATTCAAATGAGCCAAACAAATTGGCTGGCCAAAATGTTTCAAATGTTGGCAGCCAAACGGGGCTTAGTGTTTTAAAATAAGAGTTGGTATAGGAAAAAAAATATATATATATATATATATATATAAATATATAGCGATGGTGAATAATATTGCGCCCCCCCCCCCCCCCCCTCTTTTTTTTTTCCCCTTTTTTTTTCTTTTTTGAAAAGATGGTTACAATTTAGCATGTCGCGATCTAGGGATTTGTTTGGTGAAAGTGTTCAACTCAAACTAAATTGTACTTTTTCATTTCAGTTTTTGTTTTTTTCTGAAAAGTCAATAAAAATTATGACTAATTTTTAAAAAGTCAATCAACTCAAATTTAAAAATTTTAATTTAAAACGTTACACCAAACGTATCCTAACAAAACAAGAGGGGTCATTTGTGTTCTTTTTCAATGACCTTTTTTCTTTTTGGTTTTTTTTTTTTTTTTTGGATAAATCTCGATGATCCTTTTTAGTAGACTACAAGTCAGCATTGTCGTTTTAACAATTTGTTTACTTTACTAGAATTAAAGTTGGCTTATTTACAAGCACACCTTTCATGATAGAGCTTACATACTGAACCACAACTTTATTCCCAATAATGAACTGTCTTCTTTTTTATTCGTATTAAAAGGTGTGTTCTATATCCTTTTATGATCCAAAAAATTTCTGAAATTAAAAAAAAAAAAAATCAAAAGTAAAATACAAAAATCAGCGAAAAGATCTGTCTCTTTTCTTTTCTCTTCTTTTCTTTTCTTTTCTTTTTACGGCAAATTATTAGCTCGACGATGAAAAGTTTTCAATTCTGAATGACTTTTTATTTCTTTTCCGGAAAATGCAAACATGCAAGTGCAGCTAGCTATCATTAAAAAGTTTCAACAGGTCCTTTTTTTTTTTTTTTTTTTTTTTAATTTTTTATTTTGGTCTACAAGCAGGAAATTTTAGCATGATTTACAATTAAAACTATTATTTGATTATAATATTAATATCTATATCTATTAATTACTGCAGTTATTCGCAGACGTTTTTTTTTTTTTAACAATTATTCAATTCATTTACTTTAGTAATTGTAAAAAGTAAGGAGCTTTCCAACTGATTGGTTCAAATATAGATATGATCATTAGGAAAAAAAAAAATTATTGACATTAAATCTCTGCTGGTTCAAAAAAAAAAAAAAAAAAAACATAGCAATTTACATGTATTGGAGTAAATAATCATTATTTCCCTTTTGGCATTCAATCAGTTGCCAGATGTATTGGATAAATCTTGCATTAACTTGTAAAGACAAATATATTACGTGTTATATTAACTTGTAAAGATAAATCTTGCCAGTAGTAAATTTTAGTATTTTAATTATTTGATCAATTCAACTGTACAATATATGAATGGAAATAATTTATGTGTCATATTACGTGTTAAAAAATTAAGGGTGAGTTTGGTTGGTTAGTTTGAGTTGAAATATTTTAGTTGTAATAGTAAATTTTTTTGAATTTTCAGAAAAGACAAAAAATTTTTTGTGAAAAAGACAAAAACTTTTTAAAAAAAAGATAAAAAAAAAAGTTTGAAATAAGCTTGAACCAAAATGGTTGCCAAACTCCCCTGATTCAATGTTAACAGGATGATAGTAACCATACGTTTTGCCTTTATGCCTTTATTTTAACTTTTTTTTTTTGGTGAATAATTTTCCCTCTTTTTTTTTTTTTTTTTTGTTTTGTTTGTTGCATTATTTTATCAGTTTTTTACTGAAGTTTTTATAACGAGGTGAAATGAAACAACGAAGAAAAATGCATTAAAATATAAATGATATTAAATATCAAACTAATAAAAGATACAGATTTTATTGATGGATCTTATATTGTGGAACTTATTCTCTATTAGGGAGTGATATTTAATATTAATGATATTTCTTAATGTTGTTCAATTGTGAAAGAGAGTGAATAAGCTTGTGTTTGGTGTATTGATATAGAAAGAAATTTTTACATTGAATTTAGTTGATTTTTTAAAAATTAATTATAATTTTTTGTTGATTTTTTATTCTTTAAAAAATTGAAAAACTGGTTCCGGATAAGGGAGGCAAACGGTCCGTTTGGTGAATGAGTTTGAGTTGAAAATTTTTAAATTTGAATTGAAAATTTTTATTTTCAGAACGACAAAAATTTTCATACAAAATATATATTTTTTTACAAAAAAATAAAAATTGAGACAAAAAAAATTATAATTTGAGTTTAAGGCTTGAAAAAAAGAAAAGAAAATAAAAGTCCGGCTGCTGGCGTACATGGTAACTTAGCCGTCGTCGCCTGAATCGCTGTCTAGTGTCCACACATTTCGTTTGGAATTTCTCAAAGGCCAAAGCCAAGGGCTTTTATATTTCGAGTCTTCTCGACTTGTCTTTCTCAATTTCTGGCGACGTTCACGTCAAGTCCGCGTCCCCCAATGCAGGTGGGGCCCACCTAGCGCATGCTTCCTGTTCAATTAGATCCACCCACGTGGCCTTATGGAAACACATCATTATTATGATTATTATTTTTTTGGATAAGGAAAGGAAATTGATCTATACAAATTAGGCACTGCTTTCTTTCTCTTCTTCCCTTTCCCTTGTGTGGACGTATATGTACATGCGTTTTCTTGAAAAGCATGTTACTCCGAAGTGGTGCTTTCCTTCTTCTTCTGTCCTAAATGAGCTTTGACCTGGTAAAACAAATTTGGAAATTTTTAAAATTTCCTGAATTTAAAGGTTTGATAATATATCCATTTAAATCAGCTCGAAAACTAGTAGTTGATGACTTGAATCCATGCCTTTTAAATCGAAGTCTAGAGACTAATCAATCTATTTATTAAGTTATCCATTTTTTAACCAAGATTGGATAGTCTGAGTTAAGAGAAATTGATCTAAATAGTTCTTAAACTCTTTAAGAGGTAACGATTTAGTCTCTTTTTATTTATTTATTTTTGCCGAGATGACCTTAAAATCTTTAAATGTTGGCCATTTTAGTTCTTTTCATCCAATTTCGTTAAATTTCTAACGAAATCTTGCTAAATTAATCAATTTTATAGTAAAAAGATCAAAATGCCATTTATATTTCTCTTTCTCCTAAACTCCCCCAATAGTCCCCCCATCTCTCAACCTTTGCAAATTTGGCGATAGCCTCCTTCTCCAACGATGGCTTCTAGACTAGATGCCCCCACCCCGTTGAAGACCAGAACCCCCCCCCCCAAAAAGACCAAATCGACCCTAGCCTCCCCCCCAAACCAAATCGGCCCCGTACACTGTTGGGACTAGATACGCCCCCCTCCCCCACAAAAAAAAAAAAAAAAAACACCAGATTGACCCTGGCCTCCCCCCAAACCAAATCGGCCCCACACATCGTCGAGACTAGATACGCCCTCCCCCCCCCCCCTCCCAAATCTGGGTTTGCTAGGGGAAGAGAGAGAATGAATTTTTAATTTTTTATGATTTTTTTATATTTTTAAATTAATTATTATAAATTATTAAATTATCATATCAAATTATATCACATGCAATGCACATGACTCATTTTATTAGAAAATTAACAGAATTGGATGGAAAATACTAAAATAGCCAATATTTAGAGAATTTAAGGTTGTTTCGACCAAAAAAATAAAACAATGATTAGATCGTCATCTTTTAAAGAGTTCATGAACTATTTGGTCCAGTTAATCTTAGGTTAATTTATAGCGTTACAATCATAAAACATCATTGCTAATTGGATTATGAGATCCACTTCTAGTAAGTGTTGGTTGTGCATACTTCTTCTTCTTCTTCTTCTTTTCTTTTTTTTTTTTTTTTTTTTTTTTGCCTCTAGGTTGCACGTACTCAACTAACAATAATTACCAATGCTTTTACTTTTCTTTCTTTCTTTCTTTAAGGTCCAAGAGAGTTTGGAATTGCTAATAATTTTCAAAGATGACGTAATTGGTTAGGGCCAAGTCATTAAGACCACACATGTTGTTAGGAAATCCTACTATTTGGAGAAGTTGTCGGGTTTGTTGGGTTAGTTACAACTTCCTATACAAGGCAGAGAAATTATGTTACTTTTTAGCATATATTTAGGGTTTTTGTCTTTGTTTTTTGAAATTAGAGACGATAATTTAAACTCTACATTGTTTAGTAGAATCTTTGCAATAGTTGGTTTTGTGGGACATTTTTTTGAAATTCGATGAAAAAGTAACACACACGCGGAATAAAGAAGAAATTCCTATACAGCTTAGTGCCACATTAAAAGTACTAGCTTTATTAGGGTTTGTTTGGTTGATTAGTTTGAGTTGAAATATTTTAGTTGTAATAGTAAATTTTTTTGAATTTTTAGAAAAGACAAAAAATTTTTTGGGAAAAAGACAAAAACTTTTTAAGAAAAAGACAAAAAAAAGTACAGTTTGAGTTGAAATGAGATGACGAACCAAACGTATCCTTAATAACATGATATAATTCGTTAACGACCTTGTTTTCTTATGGAATCGGGCAACATGAGACGTCAAGGCAATGTTGGAAGTACGCAAAATATAGGAAATTACCTATCTTATTAATACAACATTTACAAGTTCATAGACAGTATTCTCTACAGCTTGTGTTGTCGTTTTCAACCCAAAAATAATAATAATAATAATAATAATAATAATAATCTATACAGCTTGTGACTTTTACGTCAGAAATAATATAGCTGATGCAAATTAATTACTTGCCGTTTGCTTAACGTCATGGCCATGCATTTTCCATCACTCCTTAGTTTTGTCTTGGAACCACAGGTTACGATGTCGTTTTCCCGTTGTCATGTTGTCGTTATATCAACAATATCTAGTGCTCTATATTAATCAAACAAATACAAGATCACTATGGAGCTATCTCCAACTCCAAGATGATTTAAACCCCAAGTTCTATCATGATGTTTGTGACAAAAACCTGTGTACCATAAAAATATATATAAAGGACAGACGCTTCAAAAGTTCAAATAATTGGTCTAAAAAGGCACCAAATCGAGAATGATATCTTATATTTAACTTTGTCTAATCATTCGTTATATCACGTTAATAAAAAATTTAAAATGCATTTTAACTGAATTTTCTTTATTTTGATGTCTTAATATTAAGTATATAATTATGATATATGCGATACGGTTGGTTAGACAAAATATGAGATATAAAAAATAGATAAAGGGATCTGAATATACCAAATTCTATGAATAATGCACGAGTATGCTTGTTCTATTGACTTTTGCGTTTGGGATTGACCTCAGAAAAGTTTCTTGATATATGATCAGTTTGGTTCGTCGGTTTAAGTTAAAATTTTTAAATTTAAAATTTGATTAATTTTTTAAAAATTAATTAAAATTTTTATTGATTTAAAAAATAAATAAAAATTGAATTAAAACTTTTGAGTTGGAGAGGATGAATCGAACGCGGTTCTAGTTTTAGCAAACTTTCGAAGCCCCTTGTAAAGGAGAGCCTGCACCTAGCTAAGGACTTGACATTTGGAGGCCCAATTCAGAGCTGGGAGAAGGACAAACTTGCAGAAAATTTGAAGGTCCACCAAATCGTCTGAAAAGGTTCTTTTGACTAGCTGTTAGCCGTTTGAAATTATTGCTTGACGCGGCATCAACTTATTGGCGAGCAGAGAAATCGGGATGGATATATATATATATATATATTTGCTAATGAAAAATTGAGATGGATAGGATATCCCTCGGAGGAGCTCGTAGCTGGATAGTCTTTTATCTTTCTTATTCATTTACGATTTGTCCTTTATTTTTTTAATAATTAAAATATCTCTAAATTCTTTAAAAAAAAATATGAAATGATATTTTTTCATAAACCAACATGATCAATTTAATAGAAAATGTTACATCAATCACATTTGAATTTATTATTCGAAGATAATAAAAAAAATTATATAATTTAACTTATATGTGTCATTACACAAAAATTTATTTCATCAAATTTTTAATATTTGTTAGTAAAAAAGATATTAAATTACACGTTTTTAAAGAGTTTAAAAATCTTATATGGACACAAGAAAAAGATTGAGAATCAAATCATAATTTCATAAAAAAGTTTATAAACAAAACAAACAATTTATCATTTTTTTAAATTATTTTTTATTTTTTAAATATATATCCCGCTATAAGCTCCTCCGATAGAGGGATATACTCGTAGGATGATTATCCTTCATTTTTCTTAGTCTCACCTCATAATTATTGATAAGGTATAATCAATTAAAGTTGGCAACGGGCAAATATATTGAATCTCTAGATACAAAGACAAATGGCTTCCAACTTCTCATTAGCTTAGACCCACTTTATTTATGATGAGCATCTCTAGTCTAGACTTCGTTGTCTCCACGATGACTACAATATTGGTGTATATATATGACTTCAAATTTGGAATGTGTGAGGAAATGGTCATAGAAACGCCCTGGCACTATCGGTCAACCTTGCATTTGAAACGTTTTTCATCGCACTTCAGAAAGTTCTCTCAAGGCACAATTTACACCAGAAATTGTTCTCTCTTGCGTGAAGAATTTGAAATGACTGTGATATAAAGTACTAGCTCATGAACAAAAAAGGTATATAGAAGAGAAGACAAAAGCATCGCCATATGGGGGCGGCGAATCATTTCTACTAACATTTTTTGACGAATAGACCGTCGAAACTGTAGAATTCAGTGACGAAGTTAGAAACTTTGGTGGGGGCGAGTAACAACAAGTTTTAATTTTTTTTGGGAGGGGTGTTATATGTAAAATTTTATTAGCTACATGTATAAAAACATAATTAATAACAAATTGACGGGGCTTAAAGCCCAACTCATAATTTCAAGTCTCTGTCCCTAGTAGAATCTATGGACTTTTTGAAGGGTTTGGAGTAGGTTGTTGACCATATTTCCTGTCCTAATTAAAGTAATTGTTATTGAAACTGATGATATCTAGCAAAGTGGTCCTAATTTGCAACCTATTAATTTGTCTTGTGGAAATTGACAGTGCTGTAATTTCTTCATGTTAGGTTTTGATGAGAGAGATATTTTCTATGTATGAAATGAATATTATTATATTTATGTCTAAGTCTGGGATTATGTGGCACAATGACCTTTTCAATAAATGAAAAAAAAAAAAAATAGTTGATTAAAAAAGAGATGAAATAAATAACATAAATGAGAGAATGTAGCCTTTGAGATAGCCAAATGGGCGTTGAACATTGAGGAGGGTGTGAAAGTCGTAATTTAGGAATTTTTATTAAATTGAATTATTTAGATTTATTTGAATAAATTTTTATTTTGAGTTGTTACGATTATGTTTCTAGATTGTGTATCAATTTTCTTTTCTTATTAGTTTCCTCTTTGTGTTTAATTGCCTATTTATGAATACGCCTACCTCGGTTAAAAAACTAAAGTTTAAGTATCTGTTTAGTAAATCATTTTAAACTTAAATTTTTCATTTCAATTTTTATCTTTTTCTGAAAAGTCAACAAAAATTATAACTAGTTTTTAAAAAGTCAACCAACTCAAACTTAAAAATTTTAACTTAAACCGTTTCACCAAACGGACCCTCTGTGATGAAAAAAATTTTAGCTAAAAAAATACCAATGAATCAAATTACCCAATCACGATTTTTTTTTGGGTTGAAATTGGCCTCAATGGTAGAGATGTAGAAGGTAAAGATAAATATTTGTTATATAAACTTCGTGCATAAGTAAATTCAATTGCGGTTTGGATTTTGTCTTTTCTAAATAGTTTTTCTCTTTTAAATTTTATTTTCTATATTTTTCTCCATTTTTTTTCCCTTCTTCTTTAACAAATTTAAGTAGAGACTTTAGTTTCTACCCTCTATTTATCAAAATATATATATATATATAAATATATAAAAAAACATATGTAACCGTTACTGTGAGGGTAAATTTTCAGTTTGATTTTGATATATAATCCGAAGATAATTTAAGTTTTGGTCTTAAAATAATAGAGTCAAAAAGAAGTAGCGAAGGAGTCGAAATCAAAATCACCGACCGCCGAATGAAACAGAGAAGAGGCAAGTAAAGAGCAATTTGACCAATGACCCAATTGCAGCCCATCCTAAACCAAAGCCAGCCAGGCAGCCAAGCGAGCAGGCACAGGCCAGTCTTACCTGCTCTCCCATTGGCCGTGTCCTGTTATCCACTGTGTCGACTCAGACCCAGTCTGTCGGTCACATGGTCAAATCCCTCCCTCAAACTTTCAACGGTCAACATTCAAATCCTCGTAGCCAAACCTGCCCTCTTTGATTCTTTGCTTTTCACCTAGCTTTGACCCGTGTATTTCTTCTTAATTCTCAATTTAAAAAAAAAAAAAAAACACAGACACATAATTGCCACGGATACATGATATATATATATATATATAGACATATTATAGGAATAACACAAGTACAAACAACAATAACAACAACAAGACCAGAGAAACTCAAACATCAGAAACAAGAGATTATTACAAAAAAACACAAGTATGATTCTGTCTTTGAGGAGGAGAAGAGCCGACAAGAAGAAGGCCCAGATTCCGGAATCGGATTCCGAGATGACGGAGATAGTGATTCCGTCGCACTTCCGGTGCCCGATTTCTCTCGACCTGATGAAAGACCCGGTCACTTTATCCACCGGAATCACCTACGACAGGGACAGCATCGAGAAGTGGATCGAATCAGGAAACCGGACCTGCCCGGTCACCAATCAGGTCTTGGTAAGCTTCGACCAGATCCCCAACCACACCATCCGGAGAATGATCCAGGACTGGTGCGTCCAACACCGCTCCCACGGCGTCGAGCGAATTCCGACGCCGAGGATTCCGGTGACCCAGTACGAGGTTTCCTCTGTCTGCGAGAGAATCGGCGCCGCCACGCGGAACAGAGACCGGAAGAGATGCCAGGAATTGGTGGGGAAGATGAAGGCGTGGGCTAAGGAGAGCGAGCGTAACCGGAAGTGCATCGTCAACGGCGGAATTGGCTCCGTTTTGTCGTTGTCGTTTGAGACTTTCGCTGTCGTTTTGTCGACAGAGGAGATGGACGAGCAGGAGAGCTCCGACATCTGGGCGTTGCTGGAGCAGATCCTGTGGGTCCTGACATGGGTTTCCGATTCTTTGTCCTCAGGGCTTAAAAACGACGCGTCGTTGCGTTGTTTGGTGTCGTTTTTGAACGGGAACGACCTCTCCGTAAGACAGAACGCGGTTCTGGTGATCAAAGAGCTTCTGGTCTCCGACCAAGGACGTCGCGTGGCGGAATCAGTGGCTGAGATCGAAGGAGGCGTTGAGGCTTTGGTTCGGATGATAAAAGAACCCGTTTCTCCAAGAGCCATGAAAGCCTCACTGACCGCCATAAGCCACATGATCAACGTGAACGAGGAGATCAGATCAAGATTCGTGAATCTGGGTTTGGTCTCGTTGTTGCTGGAGAACATCTTGGAAGGAGAAAGGGGCGTTTCGGAGAGGGCCTTGAGAGTTTTTGACGCCGTTTGCGATTGCGCGGAAGGGAGAGAAAAGGCGTACGACAATGCTTTGACGATTCCCCTTGTCGTAAAGAGGATTCTGAGAGTATCGAGCTTTGCATCGGAATCGCTGGTTTCCATTCTCTGGAAGCTTTGCAAGAACGCTGAAGAAGATGGTGATAAAGAAAGCGTTTTAGTTGAGGCGTTGCAAGTGGGTGCTTTTCAGAAGCTGCTGGTGGTGTTGCAGATCGGGTGTGCAGAGAAAACGAAGGAGAAGGTGACGGAGCTGTTGAAGCTCTTCAATATTCATCGCCGGAGATTGGACTGCGTCGACTCCTCCGCCGATTTTAAGTACCTCAAGAAGCCGTTTTGATCGTCAAGACGAAGAATTCGATTCGAGTTTTGAGTTACTTTTTCAAATGTACAAACGTAAAGACAGATACAGGATATCGTACAATTGATCGGATGTTATAAATTTAGCTTGTAAATCCATTCTTTGTTAATTGATACGTAGAAAATACAATTCGACAGTTTCAATCAAATGGCCCTCGCTTCTTAATTTTTTGTTATCATTCAACTTTCTAGGTTTGTTTTGTTCTTTTTATGTCTTTATGATGGCTAATAATATTTTGTCTCATGTCTTATGAAACGAAGGATTCGTTTGGTGAATGAGTTTGAGTTGGAAATTTTAAGTTTCAATAGTAATTTTTGTCTTTTCAGAAAAGATAAAAAATCTTTTCAAAAAAAGATAAAAACTGATATAAAAAAGTATATTTTAATTTAAAATGAGACAATGAACCAAACCCTAATTATGAATATATCTCCAACTATGACCTCCGATATCACGTCTTAAATTTGAGTTCTCTAAGAGAAGAGTTGCAGTTTTGAACAGAATTTTCCTTTTTCCTTTTGGTTGTGTATTTTATTTATAAGTTAACAATTATACAATAAAACACGCATTTGTAGACTAGTCGTTAAAGCTTGTACCATTTAATTCATGTGGAGCATTTGGCTTGGTTTAAACATTGATCTATTCTAAGAAGGAAAAGGCGTGGTTGTATACGTAGTCCATATTTGCTTAAATATGGAAGTAAAAAGAAGATAAATGAAACATAAAAGAAGAAAAAGAATAATAGTTTAACGTGGTTAATTAATTTGACAATGTATAATAATAACATTAAAGAATACTGGTAGTGTGAAGCACCATTTACTAATAGAAAATGAACTCTATAATATAAGGTTCAATGATGGGATTTACCTTTTATTAGTGATGGTGTTTAACACCAATGATTTCTCATGCTTGCAACCATGTACTAAAAAAGAAAGAAAATTCACAAAAAATGAATATTATAAATAGAGCTCCATACATACACACATATATATATATAGCTTTACAGAATCAGCAAGTAAGTTACCAAATGCTAATAAATTAACTAAAATCAACAAGTTTTTCTAAACTAAAAATAATCCAATTAAAAACAAATGGTAGCTTTCTCTAATAGTCTAACGCTAATTTTATACTTGATCCACGATTAGATGGTGTATAGTTTGAATTCCTAATCTTCTTAAGTTTCAGAATAAAGATAAAGAAAGCATGAATTAGTATCATATAAGTTTTGTTTGGCACTGGAGTTTAACTCTAACTTCATTTCAATTTTTGTCTTTTTCTGAAAAATCGATAAAATTTATAATTAATTTTTAAAAAGTCAATCAATTTCAACTTAAAAATTTCATCTCCAACTGATGAATCAAATGCTTTGATAGCCGCATGAAGTGGGTGTTGGTTGGGCGTCTTTATCTATTTTGTTGTACCAGTAGTCTATTGTCACTTTTTTTTTTTTTTTTTGCCCTTTATTTCCTCTTCTTTATAACCATTTGGTAGCATGCATATTTTGACTTGCTCCTTTTGTTTCTTGTCTTTATTTAGAAATGGGATAAGTAGTGTAAAGCAATCATTCACTCATTTATTTGAGCAAGCTATTAGAAAATGAGGGTTTTAAGCAAACTTTCCATGCATTGCCTTCGTTAGTCTAAAGGGAGAAACTTTACCTAATAAAAAAACCCATTAGGAGAGGAACACGTAATCAACTTTAGAAGGAAAAATTTGGTAACGTCCGGTATTGGTAGTATTTCAATTTTCATACATTAGAAAGGCAATGTAGATATAATACAGATGCCTTGTAGATTAGTATTTACTCATCCAATACAAAGAATGCTTAATATGCTATTAAGAAAAGAAAACAAGTTTCCTATTAGTTTTGGGTTTGGTTTGGTCAGATATGAAATGAACAGCAAAATTCAAGTGCCCTTGTATATATCAGCTAATGGCATTAAATTTCGTAACAAACTGGAAACCAAGTTCAGGTGTTCTATTGTTTTCACTGTCACGTGAACACTCTCACGCATATCTGGATTTCAAGCTTGTTCCCATTAGGAGGTTTCCAATCAAAACGGATAAAGGAAAGGGTTCGTTTAGTGAATGAGTTGAGTTTCAAAATTTTAAGTTTGAGTTAAAAATTTTAAGTTTAAGTTGAAAATTTTTATTGAATTTTCAGAAAAGACAAAAACTTTTTCTGAAAAAGACAAAAATTGAGATGAAAAAGTACATTTTAATTGGAGATGAGATGGAATACCAAAT
Organism: Ficus microcarpa; assembly: GCA_025413485.1. Lineage (NCBI taxonomy): Eukaryota > Viridiplantae > Streptophyta > Magnoliopsida > Rosales > Moraceae > Ficus > Ficus microcarpa. The sequence goes on from CM046379.1 coordinate 37,012,842, forward strand.
AAGGCCTAAACATCACTCAATAGATGTTGCTTTTTGAAAACCAAAGTCTAAAGCCGCTCAATAGACGTTTCTTTTAAATAACCGACGTCTAAAGCCCTCCTTCTAATTCGCATTAGACTTTACGTGTCTGTTGATAAAAAATGATGTCTAAAATAATTAAGAGTTACCACTCAACTCGTGATCAATCATACCAAATTTGAGTTTTGTAAATTGTAATCTTGACTTTCTCAATAAGAATCAATAAAACCCTATGAATCTGCATATATTTTAAATAAAAAAAAGTAAAAAGGTCATATGTATTATTACCATGACATGACATAATTGTTTTTTTTTTTTCAATGTTAATTCTATTATTATATCATGAAATATTTTTCTGTTCCTCGAAAAGGATATTCTCTTTATAGGTAATTTCTTTTTTTTTTGAATTGATAAATTTAGGAATTGAAATTTGAATATTATGTAAAGGACTGATTTTTTATTTTGACGAAAATGTAAAGGACTAGATATAATAGTTTAAACTATTTTTGAAAAAACAACTGCAACAAAAAACAACTTCTGAGTAGAGGGGAAAAGGAAAAACAATAAAAAAAAGCGGGGAGTTGTTTTTTTTGTTTTTGTTTTTGTTTTTTTTTTGTTTCGTTTTGTTTTTTTTCAATTCAAATTTGAAACAAATTACCCACCACAATCTACTCTCTACCGCAATAATAGGCAGCAAGTAACCAACCCCACTTACAAATTCTAATCTCCGCTTATTGTACTAATAGGATTAGGAACAACAATTCTCATTCTAAATTTCTTCATGCATGTATAAAAATATATTTTATTATCTGTTCTTTTCTTTTTCTTTTTCTTCTTCTTGTCAGGTTTTTTTTTTTTTAATATATCATATTTATCAATTTGCGGTATCGGTATGACATTTGTTTGATAACATTGGGACTGTATTATTGTGATGGAGGCCCTGAAAAACCCACATCTTATTATATAATCTTGTATTAGTATCCCAATTTTGATGTTGTCAAGTACTTAGAAAGATGGGGAAGAGCTGGCGGCAAAGGCTGTAGATTAAATTATTATTATTTTTAAGTTATTTTGGGTTTTCCTTTTTCATTCAAATTTGAAACAAAAATACCCAGGATTCGCTAATTATCGTATCAGTAGGCACTGTTGTAACCATTCCCACTTCCAAATCTAAATAGTCCTCTTCCTCCATAAAATGCAACTGTCATATTCACAAAACCATTCAATCCACTACTTTTTGAATTGTTGCTTGTACATTTACACATGTTTTTCACTAGTTTTGTTTTTCACTTTCTCGCTTTTTATAACAATCAAGTTCCTACTATGTTTTTTTTTTTTTTTAATTTTAATTTTTATCTTTTATATTTTCGTAGTTAAAAACCTTTGTTCTTTTATGTCAACTATTTATTTTCTTCATTTTTATATTTGACATGTGCTTAGTTTTGATAAAGTTGATCCAAAGCTTTTCACGAGTTATCCTCTTGGGTTTCTCATCACTTCTGCGATTGCCCGATCTCTAGAACTGTAGATATGATATGTCTCATTCCCGGCCACAAACATGTACTGAAATAGGCACGTGAAATGTTAAAGTATCTTTGTGGATAATTAGGAATATAGTAAGCATGTGATAAACTGGTATACTAATTAACCAGGGTTATACTATATTCACATTTCTCGTTTCTTCTCTGATTACTTTAAAGCAGATCCTAGCTACTGGCTATTATATCTATGACTTTACTAAAATACTTGTGGGGACCAACATGGAAATATGAATTTGACCCACAATTTAAGGTTAAGTACGTTCATATATATATATATATATCTCGATACACACACACACACACAAATAGTACAATAGCTCCTCCTTTCGTTACTGGCTACATTATACATACTTATCGATTCCAAGTAAAATATTTCTTTGTAAATTATGATTATCGGGGTATGATTTTGCCTGCTTATGATCCCTATGTTTAATATTGGCCTGCAAATTTCCTTAATTTAAAGATTTTTAAAACAAGATAGATCACTTCTTTTATGGGAAAGTACACACTTTTGTCTAATAAATTATAACAAAATGCATCCATATTACATAACATGCTCTCAAGTTTCCGTTACACTCCATATTATATGAACGAGTGTTTCCAAATGACCTAAAACGCTTCTATTCTATACCTATGGGCTACCTCAGATACTAACTATTTATATATACATATATATACATACATATGTGTATATGTCAGTTCATTATTTTGTTCTTTATTACTCACTCAACCTCTAAGTGAACATTTAGATCGACTAGAAACAAGTTCAAACCTCCATGGATTCCCCACAAAAGGCCAAGTACTCTCTCTCCACCAATCTCCTCTTCCTCTTCCTCCTCTTGTCCACAAATCTACTCACCTTGTTCTTCTCCACCACCTTCTCCTCCTCTTGCTCTTTCATTCCTGAGGAGAAGAGCGCCTCCCAAATGCTCTCCGAATCATCGTCGACGACGGAAACTACGCCGCCCCTCCCGGAGGAGTTCCTCGCCTTCACGTCGGCACAAAAACTTCCCTTTGGATACAACCCCAACTTCAACTCCGACGCCATCTACCCGTCGGCTGGCCAAGCATGCACCCTCTTTCCCGACGAGCTCCGCCGCTTCATGTCTTACAATGTCAACGGCTCCTGCCCGGACGACGAGCTCCTAGCGCAGAAGCTCCTCCTCAAGGGCTGCGAGCCGCTCCCCCGCCGCCGCTGCCGCCCCGCCGCGTCGTCCCACTACGTTGAGCCCTACCCTCTTCCGACCAGCTATTGGTCCACCCCGCCGGACTCCTCCGTCGTGTGGACCGCCTACACGTGCAAGAACTACAGCTGCCTCATCAACCGGAAGCGGAACCAGAAGGGCTTCGACGACTGCAAAGACTGCTTCGACCTGGAAGGCGTCGAGAAGACTCGATGGACGGCCAAGGAGAGCCGCGTTGGTGGGCTCGACTTCGCTATTGACGAGGTGTTGGCGACGAGAAAGCCTGGTATACATACTCATAGATGGTGCACATCCTAAATAACTATAATAATTTTTTTAAAAAAAAGGAGTAAATAACTATAATTTTTAAGTACGATTTTTTTATTGATATGACATCTATTAAAAGAAAAGTTTGGTAAATACTTCATTTTAAATACTTTTTAAAATATTCCCCAAAAAAAAATAAATATGTTTTTTAAAATAACTGGTGGAATTTTTTTTTATTTAGACAAATGGTTGTTAATTCTTTATTGATCATAGTCAATTAGGAAAGAAAACATAATAATATTGATTATTATTTTTAAAAAACAATGATTTTTTTAATTTTATAAAATTTCGACTATTTATTAGAAATTTCTTAAAGAATGTCATTTACCCACATATGTTATTATTTAAAAAACTTATCAATATTTCAATTAATTAACCATTAAAAATATGGTCATTTTCTTAATTTTAAAAAACTTCAATTGTTTAGAAAGTGTCATTTACTCACGTACCTTATTATTTAAAGCTTCACAATAAAAAAAAATAACAACTCATATATAGATTCCTCTCGAAAGTATTAGTTAAAAAAATTAACATGTGATTTTCCGTTTAGAAAAAGAAAAAAAAAAGAAAAGATTTTTCTAACTCCGGTTACCGCAGGTACAATCCGAATCGGGCTCGACATCGGTGGCGGAGCGGCGACATTCGCGGTGAGAATGATGGAGAGGAACATAACGATAGTGACGACATCGATGAACTTGAACGGGCCATTCAGCAATTTCATAGCGTCGAGAGGGGTGGTGCCGCTGTACATGAGCATATCGCAGAGGCTGCCGTTCTTCGACAACACGTTGGACATCGTGCACTCCATGCACGTCCTCAGCAACTGGATTCCGACCACGCTGCTCCATTTCTTGGTGTTCGACATCTACAGAGTGCTGAGACCAGGAGGGTTGTTCTGGCTCGACCATTTCTTCTGCACCGGAGACCAGTTGGAGGACCTCTACGGGCCACTGATTCAGAGCGTTGGGTTCAACAAGTTGAAATGGGTCGTTGGGAGGAAGCTGGACCGTGGACCAGAGCTCAGGGAGATGTACCTCTCGGCTTTGTTGGAGAAGCCAATCAACAACTCTTGGTCATGATCATATATATATATACACACACACACATATGTTTTATGCATTTAATAAGTTGTGAACTTATATATTCTCGTTTGGACATTTCTTTTAATTTAATTTTATAGTTTATAGGCTGTCTAATGTTATTATTATTATTTTTAATATATATGTATTTTGTTTTAGGCTAATGTAGGTAATATTAGAGTCCGTTCAGTTCATAAGTTTGAATAAGTTGAACAGAAAATTCAAAAATTTTTTTGAGTAGTTATATTTGCGTCCACCAATTTATAACTACCCCCAATTGATTTAAACTTTCTTTTTAAAGATTTATAGCTCTATCCTATTATTGATATTCTTTACATAATGCCAAATTTAACCCCCATGTACTCCACTTTGATTTTAGTTTTGATTTGCTCTATAGTAATTTAATAAAGTAAAAAACTTTTCTTATTATTAAAAAAAAAGTAAACATAATGTGATGCCCTAGAAATTCATAAGCTTAATTAATGAATTGTTATTATGGATTTTATTCATTAATATGCTTTTAGTGAATTATTTTGATGAATATCAAATTTCAAGATCATGACTGATAATATATGTATCATCGGTGTGATGATGTCGATGATTTAACAATGTTGAGTTTCTCTATTTAAATGAGAAATTTTAAATACCTAAAACGTGTGATGAACGACATGAAAATTTATACGTAAGAAATTAGTTATGTCGTATTAGAGGTATAGCGATAATTTTTTCGGAAGGACCCCGATTTTTATTAGTAGATCGATTTAATGATCTTAGTATTTATTTTGAGCATACTAATAGTCAAGATTTGAGAGCATGTTTGGGGATTTAATGTGTCACATGGATAGAAAATTAATTATTAGTATTTACTCTTAGGAAATCCAAAGGTGGGAGATTAATCAAGAATTGTGCTTGATTTGAAATCAATGGTGTAGATTTGATGCTAGAGAATCCTAGGCAAATCAATGGCCAAACCTTGGATGATAAGTGACCAATGAGAACTTAGATTAAGGATTGGTGTGATGGAAGATCCAATGGGTGAGAATAAGTATGATAACTTTGGATCAAGGGTGGATATTAAAAGAAAGGAAAAAAAAAAAAAAAAAGAGAAGGAAGCATAGGGGGGGTCGGTTTTGTTGGTTCAAGAAACAAGAAAAAATTGTGAACAAAAGAGATATGAGGAAAGTGGTGCATGCATGCAACCACAAGTAAGAAATGGTATGGTTTCTTTGGGTAATTTGACCTAGAGAAGAAGCAAGTGATAGTGACCTTTCATCTCAACTTTTTGAACCAAATTTCACCTACTTTTTGCTCCCAAAACAGCCGGCCATTGAAGGGCTAATTCAGCCAAATTTTTTTCAAATTTCATCTCCCAAAAGATAACTCTCTCAAGGCCAAAGTTAGCTAAGCACAAACCCCTAACACCTCATTTTCTTTCTCACACAAACCAAGCTCTAAACAAAACCAAGAACCACCAACACTACTCTCCATCTCCAACACTCCTCAAGCACCTCCTCCATCCATTTTCAAGGTCTAAGGAACCCCAACACCAAGATCGAAGAAGTGCGAGACGAAGTTAGAGGACGTTCTACTAGAGGTAACTTAGTGGCATCCTTCGGGTTTTAGTTATTTTTGGAGAAAAAAAAATATGATGTTTGGTTATGATCTTAATATTAGATTTTTCTTACCTAGGAAAAAGTTTTGAGAAGAACTCGGGAGGTTCAAGATCTTGAAGGATCCCCGGAGCATTTCGGTAAGATTTGTGAACTTTGTTGAAGGTCGTAGTTGTTGTGGTAATATAGCATGCATTAGAAGCTTTGGTATGAAAAATAAATTATATATTAAGATTCTACAGAGGATAAGCTTCATTTTAGGCTTTGGAATCACTTGATTTGCTTTTATATATATAAAGTTATGTGCATTTGAAGTTGTGACAAAAAACTAGGGAAGAAATGAACCTCCGAGCCACTGACCAGCCACGGGTTTTTTTATACTCCGAACCTTTTAGACTCAAAATTTTGGTTTACAAGTTGGAGAACTAAAAACTAGATTCTTTAAGCTTTCCAACAAGGTATCATACACCTTGAATGGATAAATTTACAATTTTTGGTGAATTTTACAAGTTTGGTCTACGAACCGAAAAACCTTGCTGGAACCCGGTACTAGCTACGGGTTTTGTTGATTTTGACTTAGCAAACCATGACGTTTTATAAAACTGTTTTTACCATACAAAATAGACATTATAAGCTTTCCAATGACATATCTTTTGTCTTATTTGGACTTGTAAATAAATTGTTATGGATTTTCAAATCTTACTCATGAATCTGGACTGGTGGTGCAAACGTGGGACCAACAGTGACAAGACCTAAGTTTATGGTATGAAATGCTTAAGTACTAAAAGAAATAACTCTACCACTGTAAAGTAGACATCTTAAGCTTCAAAATGAGATATCATGTGTTTAAAACGGTTATGTATATGAATTTTAATAAATCCTTAAAGATTGTATTGAAATCTGGAAATCTGAGATTTTACCATAAGACACTTAAGAAAACGTCCACATTACCATTTGAAATGCTTGAAATCCGAGGAAACAAATTATAGAGTCAGAAACTAGATGTTTCAAGCTTTCCAACAAGTTATCAAGTGTCCAAAACGGAATTATACTCAAATTTAAATAAATCTTACAAGATAAAGCCCTACACCGATAAAATGATTAAACATTAAAATGTGACATATGGGTAAACATAACATACGAATAAATTTAGTTATGAAATGAGTTGATTTTAAGTGTATGATCTAATGATTTGAAAAACCCTAAGTTTTTAAAGTTGAATCATAAGTTTTAATGGGCTAAGATAAAGTATACTAGAAGGTTACTGGGCCTATTCCATGAGATTGCCTTGGCCCAACTAAATGAACATAACTAAAGGAATTGGACTAGCCCAATAGTAAAATAGAGGTATACCCTTAGGTGACTTCTTATCACATTGATTGATTAATTAATAAATAAATAAATAAATAAATTAATTAATTCATAACCAAATGTAATTTAATAAAGGAATTAATTAATTTATTGATTATTAATTAATTAATTAATTATAATAGTTAATATATGATAATCAGGATTATTATGTTAAATAATTACATAATTATAATACATGATTAATTATAAATTAATTAATCATTAATCATTAATCATTGATATAATCATCAAAATAATTAGGGATGATTAACTAGAGATTAATCAAACATTAATTATCAGATTTATCAAATTATTAATTATTAATATTAGAATTAATAATTATTAATTATTATATGAGCAAAAATATTTAAGTAACAATTATTAATAATTTAATTATTATCAAGTCAACTAAAATTATATGATTTAATTTTAATAACTCAATTAATTAATGTAATAATTAAATATTATTTAATTAATTATTTAATCAATTCAATTAATTAATAAAATTAATTAATTAAATTAAATTAATTAATTAATAATAATTAGTAGAAATTTATTTTAGCGTTTAATAATTAATAATAATTAATTATTAAGGTTAATTATGATATAAGTAAATTAAGTTCACTCTAGTTTATAAAATAAATGAATAATTGAATAAAGTAATATAACCATGATTTTATCTAATAATGAGTTATTGTTAAATCAGGACAATTTCTCAAATCCGCATAGTAGGAGATACAACTCCCGAAGTTAAGCACATAAGACAAGTAAGTACAAACCTCACCTACAGCATGAAACAAAATGTTTTCTTTGATGATGCTCAACGTTTGTTATGACTTGACTTGACTTGATGATGTGATGAGTCTATAAATTATACGTATTGCTTTGATTAAGTATTTGATGTGCATAAATTCTCTTGCACTGATATAATTGACATGCCTTACAGATATGTATGCCGTAATGATAAATGCATAGTGACATGTAAATCTACATATTGTCACAAATAATAAGAATGAGGCTAATGAAAGATAGGATTAAGTGTCGTACCAACCTCCAATTAGTGAGAGGATATGATAAGAACGAAATTATAAGATATGACCTTAGAGGTTGTTAGAGGGTCGCTCCCCTAACTCCCCATTGGTTGCGCGCATATGGGTACGACATAGGGACCCTTAAGTAGATAAGATATGTATATAATGAAGCATAATTGAACACACATGATTCCATGCATTTTGAACATTCTTGATAATTACATGTGATGATATGACTTGTGAAAATATTTTGTGAGATATTGTTTGTACTTGCTGAGCGAAAGCTCATACGTGTGTGTTCGTGCTGTAGGTAACGCGGGTAAGCAGCCTATTACTTAGATGTTCTTATGGACAGGCGAAGCTATGCGGAGGCGGTGAAGGAAGGGAGTGGGATACCACCACGAAATTAATTTCCGCATTTAGACTTCGTAATTTATTTTGTAACGACCATAATTATAGTTATGTCCCAATGTTTTGGTATTACTAAATTGGTATGAGTACTCCATGAGAAAAAGACCTTTGACTCTTTTGCTTTAATCAACATGAAGTTATAGCTTTTTAAATATTATTTAAATATGAATTTAAATAGGATAATTATTTACGAGTGGTTTTTAATTTCCACATATATAAATATTAATAATTCTAATTTTTATAGTATGAATATGATTTAAAAAAAAAAAAAATTTAGTATTTTTTTAGAACCGAATTTAAATAAGTGTTAAGACTTAAGTAAGTTTGTTAACGGTCCGAAAAGTCGGGTCGTTACACATAAAACCCAAAACGGAGGTGTGAAAATGATGAAATGAGCACAGTTTTTCTATCTTTATGGGAAAAAGAGTGAATAGTTTACAATTTGCAATAATGAAATACCGTATTTAGCGTTTCAATTGTGATATGTAGAATAAATTGCATTTTTTTTTTCTTCGAAGAATAAATTGCAGTTGCACAAGTATTATTGATATTATTATCTTGCAGTACTAGAAACAAAAGCAAAAATTTGTCAATGACAAAGTAGCACCCCATGAAATCCAAATGCAAATTGTCAAATAGAGCAATATTACATGGAATATAATAATAATAATAATAAAAAAAGCTCAAGTTCAAAGAACCTAATGCTAATTAGTAAACTCTGATTAAAAAATTTGACGGAAAACATATAGAGTTGATAAACATGAAATTAGGATTAAACAAAAATGCATGGATATTTTTAAAAAACTTTACCATTTCTATTTATGGTTAATATGGGAATTTTAATTAATTTATTTTCTTTCAAACATACTTTCTCTATCTATGTTAATCTGGGTATTTATAATGGTGTACTTTTAAGGGTGTTAAACGTAATTTTAGTGAAAAATGTAATCATAATAAAGATACTTTATAATTTAATGGGTGCGTTTATAAATTCGGTGAATGCAAATAGAATTTTATATATATATACACAATATGTTAAAAGACTTTTAAATTGTGAATTCGAACCCATTTGTACCAATATGTGAATAAAATTTTCAAAGTTTAGAGCAACGCCTAACATTGTTGTAGCCACAATGTTTTCTATTGCTCCCCAGCGGAAAGCTACTATATTTTTCCATTGCTCTTTTTTTTTTAATTATTTTTTATTTTTTATGCTACTATAGCCGCTATGTCAAAAAAAAAAGGGGGGGGGGGGGTCAAAATTTCCATTTAAAATAACTTCTAAATATGAAAATTTGCGGTTCAAGACAGTGTCCTAAACACATCATAACATAACATGTGATTCACATAAAAAGTACTTGAATTAAATGCAAAAAGTAAAGCTCACCCTATTCATAAGAGCCGATGTCAAGGACACAAATTTTAATCTCAACTTTTGAGTAACAATTTATATGACAAATGAGTTGTTGTTCTTTATTTGTAAATGTTTAAAATATTATTACATTAATTGATTACATCTAGAAATATGAAACGTAAATTAGTACTCAAAAAATTTGGATTAAGTATTACTCTAATTTCTGTTGCATGTACCGATCTCACTTTCACCTTCCAGAAAGGCTTCTGGGATCATGAGTTGCCCAAGAGAAATTTTACTAAGACTCCTGGCGAAGAGTCCTTTGCAAGCAATGAATTGCTGGGAAACCTGCCTCATTGTCGGCCTACACTTTGGTTTGGTATTTATGCATGCAAGTGCCAAAGAAGCTACAAGAACGACATCACCCTCAACATCGCGATTTCTCGGTGGAGACAAGCGATCGTCTAATACTTCACTTAGCAACATATTTTGCGCCGGCGACGACAACAGTTCTCCCGGATGCCTTCCCATTAGTGTTTCCAATGCCACCACACCGAAGCTATAAACATCGCATTTCTCACTTACACCCATGTTGTAGGCAAGTTCTACATCCAGAACAAGTAAAGAGTATTCAACTTTTTTTTTTAAAGCACTTAAAGAAATCAATGAAATAGAGAAAATAGCAGCATGAAGAAGGGATATACAAAACTTACCAGGAGCTAGATATCCGAGAGTCCCGGCAACCATGGTTTGGTTAGAGGAATCAGGATCAAGTAGCTTGGCGGTGCCGAAATCAGAGACGCGTGCCTCGAGCTCGGAGTTCAAAAGAATGTTGGTGCTTGTTAAATCACGGTGAACAATTGGCCAACCACAATCATGATGCAAGTAAGACAATGCGTGAGCTGTGCCTTTGATTATGTTCACCCTCTTGCTCCAATCTAGTTGCACTGCCTCCGCATCATCGCGCAAGACGGAAAACAAGCTTCCTCTTTCCATGTACTCAGAAACCAAAAACATGCACCTCTTGTGCAAACAAAATCCATGGAGTCTTGCTATGTTTCTGTGACGTATCTCGGTCAGTGTTTTTACCTCGGTTGCGAAACTCTTCTGTGAAGCCACCCCTTCAACCTCGGACGCATGAAATTTCTTCACGGCGACAACTTTCCCACTTGGTAGTTGTGCTTTGTATACACTGGCATGACCGCCTCTTCCGATGCAATATCTCGTGTCAAAGTCCTCCGTTGCCCTTATGATGTCTTCATATGCAATCTTTGCATCAGCATTCCATATTGAAACTGTGTCTCCTTTCGTTGTTGCTCCATTCTCAGGTCCGCCGTTTCTGTTTCCAAGCCGACATTTATAGACCAACAAAAATGATGCCGAGAATATTAAGGCAACAGAAAAGGTAATGGCCGGAAGAATGATTTTGTAGTCTACTCGTTTCCTTTTTGGCCCGTTGGCGCAGGCAGGAACTCCCGTGTCACAATACAAATCCTCGATGCCGTCAAACGGCTTGTCTAGAAAAGAGTAACACGGAGGATGAGCATGAATGATCCCGGCAAGATAGTTGCAGGCCAACGCATTTCCTTGTATAGGAGGCAATTCCGCACGAATCAAGTTATGACTAATGTCAAGGACGCTGAGATACTCAGAACATATTTCAATGGGAAGGCACCCGCTTATGTTGTTCCAGGAAAGGTTTAAATGTTGCAGACCTTTTAATTGAGCAATCTGTTTCGGAACTATCCCAGACAGTTCGTTTAGCGACAGGTCCAGTTCCCTCAGTTCTTTCAGGTTTCCAATATTTGGATCTATGGATCCACCTATTCGATTCGAGCCTAGATAAAGATAAGCAAGATTGTCGCCTAAGCCATTGAGAGATGGGAAAATCGGACCGAGAAGCTTGTTAAAACTAAGATCCAGATGAGTTAAATTCTTCAAATTCCCTATTTCTAAGGGGATCGAACCACTAATTTCATTTGAAGAAATTCTCAATTCATTCAAATTGGCCAAATGACCCAAAGTTGGAGGGAGTGGTCCTCGGAACGCGTTAACACTGAGATCTAGGACAGTCAAATTCTCTAAGTTCCCTATTTCTAAGGGGATGAAACCATTAAACATGTTCCTATTTAGGGACAAGACAGAAAGGTTTGAGAGATTCCCAATTTCCGGAGGGAGGGATCCACTAAATAGGTTCTCGCCGAGGTACAACGAAGATAGCTTTTTCAGATTCCCTATTTTTGGAGGGAGGGAACCGCCGATTTGGTTCGACTCAAGATGTAGTTCCACTAAATTTGTCAACTGATCCAAAGTTGAAATTATGGAACCATTGATTTTGTTGAAGGAAAGTGATAAATAAGCTAATTTATTCAATTGGCCTAAAGTGGAGAGAAGTGGTGCATCAAGCATGTTATGAGACAGATCAAGAGAAACCAAATTCTTCAAGTTTCCTATTTGGACAGGAAAGGAGCCGCTAATTTTATTCGAGCTTGCGTCAAGTCTCACCAAATTGGCGAGCCTCGACAGCGAAAGAGGTAGATGGCCTTCAATTTGATTAGATGACAGATGTAGATGGGTGAGGTTGATCAAGAGACCGATGTCTAGAGGAATTGGGCCGGTGAAGGAGTTGGAGCTCAAGTTTAATGCGATAAGATTCTTCAAACTGGTCAGTTCTTGAGGAACTGAGCCATTGAGTTTGTTATAATAAAGATCAAGCACCACCAACTGGGAGAGGTTGGCAAGAGAAGAAGGTAACTGACCTGTTAGACCATTGAAGGAAAGGTCAACATGGATGAGCTTCGAAAGAGTGCCTATCGCTGGCGGGATGCTCCCAAAGAGACCGGCATCAGCAAGTTTAAGACGGGCCAAATTCGGAAAGGAGGAGAAGTTGAGCTTGCTAAAATCTCTTTTCATTTTGGACAACAAGTCATTTACACAAGCTCTAGCTAGACAAATATCTGTGACACTTCCTTCATAATTGCAGGTTATACCAGGCCAGTCGCAGTGATCACCATCATCCTCCGAATAGGACCACCATCCAGATTGGAGCAGGGCCTTCGCTTCGAGCTCCGGTGACGCCGCTGTCATCGGTACAGACGTGAAAACAATTGTCGTCCATGCCAGTAAAAGAACAATGAACTGGTGATTGAATTTTATCATGATCAGGTGTTTTAGGATTAGTGCTGGGATTTGTTGCTTGAGTATTACTAGCTTTGCATACTGGTTATTTATAACATAGTCAGTTTTGACAGTGATAAATCAGTTGAACATTTTACGAATCATCTTTGTTTGACTTTGGAAAACGTGTTTTGGAGCAGAGGCTTCTTCTTCTTCTTCTTCTTCTTCTTCTTCCTTTTTTTTTTTTTTTTCAACTCTATAATAGTAATAATAATGACTCTAAAGCAAGAGTAAGAAAAATATTGAGAAGATCACTAGTATTAAATACATATTTGAATGGTCTAACTTCTTAAACCGTATCGAAGTCTTCGACGTGTTAAATGGGTCTGGGCTGCATAATTACATCTTTGAATGCGGGTCATGGACGTTTTCACTTGATTGATCAAATACGTTGGACCAACTAACACGTTCAGGTTCCATGCAAGTACCCACAGTCAAAGTCGGAGTATTCCCATATTACTAATTAATATAAATTTGCCAAAAAAAAAAAAGAAAGAAAAAGAAAAAAAATAACAGATTACTATTTTGATTCTTATCTTTTGTGTTACAATTTTGGTGGGATGCAATGCAAGTGTTCTATTATTAATTAACTATTTATGTATGACATTAATCGTCGGTTCTTACCGTACTATTCCCTTTCACCTGTCAAAAATTCCCGGAAACACCTAGGAATTTTCCTACTATTTCAAGAGGTTTAATTATGAATACAAAACATGTTATATATCTTTCATTTTGGTAGTAACACATCCACAAACTTTTCCTAGTGTTTGTCTACAACGAAAATCTCTTGATTGACCAGCTGCTGTATGGAAATAGAATGCAAAGGCTGGCGCAGTGGTATCCTGGGGAGAAGAAGCTGCCTACAAACCATCCTCATTGTCGGCCTGGATTTTGGTTCGGAGCGCAGGCATGCCAAGGCTAGTGTCAGTACCAGAACCACGCTACTGGAAACTTTAGTAATTATTAGTCCATTGTCGGGAGCTGAGAGACGGGAATCCAATACGTCTTTCAACATGACTGATCTCCACGATGAAGATGGCGACGGCGACGGACACGGTGATGACACCAAAGAAATAATTTCTGGCGGATGCCTACCCATGATTGTTTCCAGGACCACCACCCCAAAGCTATAAACATCGCCTTTTTCAGTCAGAGCAGTGGTGTAGGCATATTCTGAACAAACACCAAAAGAAAAAAAAAATGTTTAGATAAATTTCGAGGATATTGTACCTAATTTTGTAGAGAGACTCAACAACATAAAGCGGAATAAAGGGAAACCGGTAAGTTTTACCAGGGGCAATATATCCAAAGGTGCCAGCAATTTCTGTTTGGTTGGAGGAATCAGGATACAAGAGCCTAGCAATGCCAAAGTCTGATACAGAAGCCTTCATTTCCATGTCCAAGAGAACATTGCTAGTGGTTACATCCCTGTGAACAATCGGTGGATTGCAATCGTGATGCATGTAAGACAATGCGTGAGCTACGCCTTCGATGATACTTATCCTTTTATTCCAACCCAATTGTGCAGCTTCATTGTCGTTTCTCAGAAGACAAAACAAGCTTCCTCTCCTCATATATTCATAAACCAGAAACATATTCCGTTTGTACAGACAGAATCCATGAAGCTTCACTATGTTTCGATGTCGGATCTTTGACAACACACGTACTTCATTCTTGAAACTCTTGATGAAAGCCGGCTCCTCAGCTTCCACACCGTGTAGTTTCTTTAAGGCCACTACGCGGCCAGTAGGTAGCCTGGCTTTGTATACACTGCCAAACTTGCCGGTTCCGATACAATACTTTATGTCAAAGTCTTCTGTTGCCTTGATGATATCGTTGTATGCAATTTTCCCATCATAATTCCATATCGAGAAAAAATCTCCGTTCTTTTTTTCTCTTGCCTCGGAGCAAACTCTCTTGGCTTCCCAAATTTTAAAAACCAGATATCCAAGGAAAAATGAAATAAAGAAAAGGGTAACAGGAAGAAAAACTTTCATGTTGAGTCTAAAATGTTTATTGGAGGTGGAGGTGGAGGCAGAGAGAGTCTCTAAATTATCGGATGCCACTGCAGTTATTACAACCGTGGAATGATCCATGAAAGCTAAGAGCATGAAAAGAAATGGAAGCCATGCAACTGTGGAACTGGAAAAGAAAACAAAGAGAGTCATCTTCAGTTGCTAGCTAAGATTGGCAATGGCAAATGGGCACGCAATTATTTCATTACCGCGATTAATAGTACACGCTACGCGGCTCAAAGTCTCAAAGTCAATGGCCAAGTAAACGGATATCCTAATCCTAAATCTTATCTAAAATATAATAAAAGAGTGGATCCATATCCACCGTAGCTTTTTACTCGTGAAAAACGGTGCATTTTGATTTCTTCTTTGCATTCCACGTGTTGCAAGTGCAACTCTTGCCAGAATTTGGACATTAGAGCTTAGAAGGAGACCAACATTTTAATGCAATTTACAAAATTACCATTGTACTTGGGAAATTTGTTTCTTAAAGTGTTTTTTAAAATGTTGGAGAAAATGGTACATAATTTTTTCCTCATATGATGTGCTAGTCATCCGCGGTGACCAAGGGGTAGTTTTAGCAGTAGTGATCAAAAAAAATTTGGGGTTCTTTCTCTCCTTTCTCTCCTTGCATTACAGATGCTTTAGCAACTAGAGAAGGAATTCTTTTAGCTCAAAGTTGCGATGTGAAGCATTGGATTCTAGAATCAAATGCAGTGAATGTCATTCAGGTTATCCAACGACTTTTGTTAAGGGCTTCAGAATCAAATGTGATACCTGATATCATGGATGCTATTTTTCATACTGTTAGTGGTAAAACTTGTTACATTTGCTATCGTGTGGATGGTGTAGCCTACTTCTTGATGAATTTAGTTTTTCAGAACTTTGGTGATTTGTTATGAGTTTGTTCCTCTAGTTTTGAGGCCATTTTTACTTTCTACCTTCAAGTTAGTGAATAAAACCCTAGACTTTTTTCTCAAAAAAAAAAAAAAAGGGTGTTTAGCACACCATTTAAATTTGAAAATTTAATTCAAAATAAATGCATATTCACATATTCTCTCTCTTTTTTCCTAAATATCAATTTATTTTAGATCGATCAATTCAAAATGTTTTTATTTATTTTTTATTTATTTTAATATGGTGTGACAAAAAAGCTAAAGATTAAGAAAATGTATTGAAGGAAAAGCTCTTTTTTTTTTTTTCCCCATTTGGTCGAGAAGAGTGAGTTAAATTAAAATTTTTTTTCATTTCAGCACCATTCTTCATACACCGCTTTGATGCTTTTTTATTTTCTTAAAAATCATCTTTTTATTGCAAAATCATTTTACTAGTCAGTTTCTGTTTTACTTTAAGTTCATTTTCTTTTCATTCTCTTTTTCTTGCAATCCCTTTCTATTTTGTTTCATTTTCTTAACAGTTTTCTTTTATTTTTAATTCTCTTCCCCCCTAATTTTTAACTTGTACTTTTGCATGAAACTTTTTTTTTAGGGTGTTTGGTGGAGTAGTTTGAGTTGAGATTTTTAAGTTTCAATAGTAAATTTTTTTGAATTTTCAGAAAAGACAAAAAACTTTTTGGGAAAAAGACAAAAATTTTTTAGAAAAAAGACAAAAAAAAGTTTGAGTTGAGTGATTTGAAAGGGAGAGCCAAACACCCCCTTTACCTTTGATTTTCTCTATATAAAAAGCTCAATATTAATTTATAGCCTTTGCTTCGACTATATGTACAAAATCCTTTGCTTAGACTCTTATTAACGCATTTTTAGGAAAATATTTTCTTTTATTTATCCATATCTGTACATTAATTTTTATGTATTATGTTACAAAAATTTCAATTACAATATAATATAACTCAACACGTATACTTCACGTACTTTAACTAATAATAAATATATAAAAGAGTACATAAAGCTCTCCTGTTCATATTTCGTCATCAAAAGCGCAAATAGTGGTTGCGTCTTTGTGCTTTTACTTTTTTTTTTTTTTTAATAAATTAATTGCATATCTCACTTGCTGCTCCTTCTTTATGAGCCATGTGTCGAGTGTACCTTTCTTGGCTTTTAACAAATTACGTGAAAAGCAAGGCTCATCGTTGTCAAGTGTAATTAATTTGTTTTGGCCCCAGTTGAACGTAGTCAAGTGTAATTACACTATTGCCATTGTTGTGGTTCAAAAACCATTTCCGCTATTGGTGATAATTCGTGTTACGTGTCAGGTTCATGTCATGTTAGAGTCGTGTCGAAATTTTTTTCTCCGGACCCAAACACGACCTGTGACCCGAAAACGACTCGAAATCGTGACACGAACACGTAACAGGTTGACACGACACGAATCGAACTTGACCCACGACACGAAATCAACCCGAAATAAAAAATTGACACGAAAAAAACGTGTCGTGTTCGGGTTCTGCCGGTCCAACCCGAACACGACCCGTTCTTTTCCGTGTCAATGTCGGGTGACCAGACCCCTATTTTTCCTAACCCGAACCTATAAAATTCGTGTCGTTTTCAAATCGTATCGTCGTGTCGTGGCCCATATTGCCACCCCTAATTTCAGCCTATATAATAACTAGATATGAGTATAAATGTCAATAACTACTAAAAATAAATATTCATAAAATACCAAAATCTATTCCTTCATGAAAAAAATAAAAAAATAAAAAAACTAAAATCTATCAAACGTTCATATACTCCCACCTCAATCTTGTTTTAATAATCGAGAAAGAAAATTTCTTAAAAAAAAAAAAAGCAAATAGCGTTATGTATATGTTTACTTATTTATTTATTTATTTTTTTGTGGTAAATATTGTTTTGATTTATTAAGAACATATTCTTAATAACGCAAAAATTTAAGATTCACAATAAATTCAATAATCACAAAATAAGATGAATGTACATAAAGTAATTGACAAAATAGAACATAATAATTTGTTTGCTCAAAAGAATTGGATAGAGGAAAAATTAGAGTTTCATTATGAAAGTGAAATTAGAGTTACAAAAGATACAGTACGTTTTTCCAGAAAATCATACTTTTATTTATGTTTAATGTGGTATATATGTTAAGGTGTACAATGGATGTTAACATAATTTTATTTTAGGATAAAATTATCAAACAGATAAAGTATAATTTAGTAGGGATATTTATAAATTTAATGTGTAAATAAAATTAGTTTTAGATAATTGTGTATCCAACCCTAATTGCCAGCAAAAAGTTAAAAAAAAAAAAAAAGTTCATAAAACTTGAAGCCATAACCAATGTGACTAAGGGAGGCAACCTGATTAGAGTGTGTTGAAGAACTAAGAAAACAAAATAATAATAATAATAATAATAATAATAATAATAACTGAAAGATAAAAATATATAACCACCTTATGTTTAACTTTTATTCCATCAAATCATAAACAAAAGTCAACTTCTATGGTGTCTCGCATTAGTATTCGATATAGCTTGGCAGTTGAGAAATTTTCAAATTTGTTTTAACATTATCTAACAACGAAAATCTCATTTCATTTTTTTTAAAATGTTGAATCATTTTAATTTTAAGTCAATATGATGTATAAAGCAATGAAAGATGTAGTTAGCGGGAGTGATAGAGCAAGTGATAAGATGAATATTACTAGCATTTCTTTTCAGAATAATTTGGGTATCGAATACAACGAAAAATTTATAATTACACAAAAAACAATGATTACAAATACGTTTAGAAAATTAATGTGACTACATGCCAACTTCTAAAGCTAGAGAGTATTACAGGAAGGATTCATTAGAATGTCATTCCTTTTTTCTTTAATCTATCATAATCTCTTACCCTTATATTCGAACACCTTTTTTCTATTTTTCCTTTTTCATTTTTCTCCATTAGAATCTCAACTTTCATCATTGTCTATATATATATATATATATATATGTATATATACACACACATATATGCAATCTAAGCTTTCTCACTGGAAACTTATAGGGTGTTTGGTGGAGTAGTTTGAGTTGAGATTTTTAAGTTTCAATAGTAAATTTTTTTGAATTTTCAGAAAAGACAAAAAAAAGTTTGGATTGAATGGTTTGAGTGGTTGAACCAAACGGGCCCTTAATTTTATTGTTTGTGACTAAGTTTGATTTCTGATTTCTTTGGGTTTTTTTTTAATGCTTAAATTTTTGCTTCACTTGACTATTTTTAATGTATCTTCTAATATCTTTAAATACAAACTTTTCTATTTTCCTTTCTTACATATTAGTGTTTATATTCTACGTTATGCGAATTTTCAACATCACGAGAGTTTTCAATTACAGCTTAACACGTGTGGACAAGAATTGCAATTGTAGCCAAAAGGACCCGCAAAAGTGGGGTCAACACGAAAGACCAACTTCAAGTCATAGTTGGCTCATGGTTTCGTTGGAGGATTATTTCTTCAATAATTCTAATTCTAACTATTAGGATTGTAATTCGTTAGCATTATTTTTACTATCATGAACTACTTGTTAAGCAGAACAGTAACACTAGCACCAGGCCAATTTTAGCTTTTTTTTTTTTTTTTTTGGTGGGAAAAAGATTCTTTGTAAGATTAAAATGGAAATTTTTGTGGCAGATGGCCACCTCATCACAATTGCACTTGTTGTGTATCAAATTTCATTTTATGTTATTGTTGGGAAAATAGATTGAGCCGTTCCTAGAAGTTAGGAATAGGATTGGATCCTATTAGAAGTCCCATGTGTAATCCCTATTCTTGAGGGATTTCTCAACAACTTCTCCAAGTTAAAAATATTCTTGTACTATAAATATTGTATTTTTGTTACTTTTGTTAGTGATTTGCTCGACTCTTTCCTTTCTTTTAGCTTTAATGGTATCGGAGCAATAAAGGCTAATTTTTAGTTGAGGGAGACAAAGGTCATTATGGCCACTAACGGAATAAGCAGAGATGGTTCGGAGGCTACTTCCGAGACCCCCCAACCTATCTCTAAAATTACTCCCACTGCTTCCTTTGAATCTACGTCCCTGCAAATTACGCCTCACAAACTCAACACGACGAATTATGTGCAATGGACTCGTTTTGTTCAAATGGTGATTCGTGGAACAGAGAAATTTGGCTATTTGGATGGCTCTATTCCTAAACCTAATCCGATAGACTCTACTTTTTCAAATTGGGACATCCGGAATTCTATGGTTATGGCTTGGCTGATTCATTTCATAGAGGATGTTATCGGTGAAACCTACCTGTTTCACCTGACCGCAAAGGATATTTGGGATGTTGTTTCTTTGGCCTACTTCGACCTTGCAGATTCATCTCAGGTTTTTGAACTGTGTAATCGGGCTCGGAATCTCTGTCAAGGGGGCATGTCCGTCACCCAGTTTTTCAACACCCTTAAAAAATTATGGCAGGAACTCGATCTTTTCACTTTCTGTGAATGGCACCACCATGAAGATGTCATTTTATTTTGCAAGATTGTTGCTCGGGACAGAGTCTACGATTTTTTGGCTGGTCTTAACTGGGACTTGGATGAGGTTCGTGTTCGGATTTTAGGCATTAAGCTGTTACCAACTATTGATGAGGTGTTTGTTGACATTCTCCATGAAGAGAGTCGTCATCGTGTCATGCTTCCAAAATCCTCCGTGTTGGCTCCTAAAACCTCGGCTCTAATGACACATGGTTCTAATAACCATAGTAAGTCTTGCCCCAAGAAAAATTCTTCTTGGTGTGACCATTGTCAATGGCCATATCATACCCACAATACATGCTGGAAGTTACATGGCAAGCCAGAGAATTGGGTCTTGAATCGGCTCCGTAACAAAGATAGCAAGGGTCTTCAAGTTTCCTCTGATTCTTTGTTTGCTAAAACTAATGCACCGACAAGCCTCTCTAAAACTCAATTGGATTAACTCTACAAACTTCTCTCCACTGCACCCGCGAGTTCCAATATGGCCAACATAGGTACTTGATTGACTACATTTGGTGGCCTTCCTGCGCAAGGTGAGCCTTAGATTATTGACTCGGAGGCTTCAGATCATATGACTGGTTGTGCTCATTTTTTCTCGTCATATGTCCCAAGTTTGGGTAATCATAAAGTAAAGATTGCAGATGGTTCTTTACGGCAGTTGCTAGTGTGGGTATTGTTAAATCAGTTCCCAAATAACGCTTACGGGCTTCCTCCATATTCCCCATCTTTCATGCAATCTTTTATCTATTAGCAAAGTGACGAAAGATTTGCATTGCGTTGTCCATTTCACACCTTCTTTATGTATTTTTCAGGAACAGAGTTTGGGGGATGAAGATTGACAATGTTTGAGAGTTATCTGGACTTTATTAATTTGAAAATGACTCAAGCATGAGTGGACATGTGAAAGTCGTTGTTATCGATTCTTCCTTTTCCAGACATTAAAAAATTATGCTTCTTCATTGTAGATTAGGGCATCCTAGTTTTCTATACTTAAGGCGTTTGTTTCCTTCTTTATTTCATAATAAAGATTCATTTCAATGTGAAGTGTGCCAATTAGCAAAATATAGACGTGTCTTTTTTTTTTTTCTCCTCAAAATTATCGCGCTTCCAAACCTTTTGCATTAATTCATGGTGATATTTGGGGTCCATCTCGTGTTAGTACTCTTTCACACCAATGTTGGTTTCTTTCCTTTGTCATTGATCATACTCGGGTGTGGTAGGTTTTCTTATTACGTGATAAATCGGAAGCAACTCTAGTTTTCAAAAATTTTCGTGCCATGGTCAAGACTCAATATAATGAAAACGTTCAAATTTAGAGAACTGATAATGGAACGGAATTTTTTAATTTTGCCCTTAAAAGTTTCTTACTTGACAATGGCCTTTTACACCAAAGCTCGTGTGTCAACACCCCTCAACAAAATGGTGTCTCCAAAAGAAAAACCGTCATCTACTAGAAGTTGCTCGCTCATTGTTATTTAGGTCAAATGTGCCTAAGTGTTTTTGGGGTGATGTAATTCTAATGGCGTGTTACTTGATCAATCGAATGTTTTCCTGTGTCCTAAATCATCAAACTCCATTAAATTGTCTCTGTTGATGGTACAATTTGTCCGTAAAGAAAAACTCATTTTTTATTGAACGGGTTACTAGAGAATGTGTAGGCCCATTTTCATGATTGTTGCAGAGCTGGTAGCCGTGTATCTCTGACCAGGGTAAAACTTCCCCGGGAACTATGCTGAACAACTACCATCGAGTTAGTCTGATGTTGATCTGGGCAGGACTTCCCCAGCAACTACGAAACTTTCCCCGGAAACTACGCTGAACGACCGCCATCGAGTTGGTCTGATGTTGACCCGGGCAAGACTTCCCCGCCAACTACGAAACCTTCCCCGTCCGATGTTGACACGGGCCGAACTACCCCGGCAACTACAAACCTTTCCCCGGGAACTATGCTAAACGACCACCATCGAGTTGGTTCGATGTTGACCCGGGCAGATCTCTCCCAGCAACTACGAACCCTTTCCCGGGAACTATGTTGAACGACCACCATTGAGTTGGTCCGATGTTGACTTGGGCAGGACTTTCCAGGCAACTACAAACCCTTCCTCGGGAACTATGCTAAACGACCACCATCGAGTTGGTCTGATGTTGACCAGGGCAGGACTTCCCCGGCAACTTCGAAACCTTCCCCGGGAACTATGCTGAATGACCACCATCGAGTTAGTCCGATGTTGACTCGGGCAGGACTTCTTCAGCAACTACGAAACCTTCCCCGGGAGCTATGCTAAACAACCACCATCGAGTTGGTTCAATGTTGACCAGGCAGGACTTCCTCAGCAATTACGAAACCTTCCCCGTCCGATGTTGACACAAGCTACACTTCCCTGGCAACTAATCTATGCTGAACGACCACCATCGAGTTGGTCCGATGTTGACTCGGGCAGAACTTCCTCGGCAACTATGAACCCTTCTCTGGGAATTATGCTAAACGACCACCACCTCCGGTGTACTGCTCCTCCCCTTCGCGGACTACGAGCTGATCACTTTCGGGGCCTGCAACACCTCTCTGGGCAACACTTCCTGGACCACTACTGTACTTTGTTCGTGCTCGTGGCCCCTTACTGTCCGCACTATGTCACTCTACATTAGTTAACAACAGTACCATGGCATATCACACCACGCCCGCCGCCCGACGCCGTCTGGCTCCTAACACTACATGCCACTGGACCTATCCTTACTCTAGGCTTAGCAACCAGTGCCGACCTACGCCGCATGGTCAGACTGACACGGTGCTCGCTGCCTGTATCAATACTAGCATGCCTTTGTGTCCCCCGTCACTAGACCATAGGGACACGTGGTGTTGATATCATAATCTGCCCCGATCACGAATTCCTATGTTCGAGAGTAACCTGATCACGTCAAAACGGTAGAACCATATCTTTTTGCCTGAATCGAATGCTGCTGACCTGACTCGATCCGACCAGAGGACGATTTCCGAGAAGTCGGGCTACCCGGCCAGAGTTTAGCACCTCGTCGAGGTTTGCCATGTACCCAGGTTAAATAATGCCTGGGGACGTTACGACTGCTTCGGACAGTCAGCCCTTTACACTCAATACCGTACATCGCCTTATGTATGAGGCATAGCCTTCAACTCTAGAGGTCACATCATCAACTTCCGCCACCTGCCCCCATCATGTTCCTAACTTCCGCCACCTACTCCGACTAAAGCTACGCCTACCGGCGCTGATGGTGGCTTACCCTAATGTCCCCTAATACCGGACTGTGGACACGTGGCGTCAGTCTATTGGACCCATAGCTCCTATATGCCAGAAGCCTACTTACCTGTCGGAAGCTTTAGGGAACCGACCCAACCGGGTCACTCGAACACCCGAGCTTACGGAAAACGCCTATAAATAGAGGGTTAGCCCTCCATTTCAGGTACGGATAATTATTTCTTATCAAAACTCTGCCTCTCTGCTTGTTCATCAGTACCATTACTGACTTAAGCATCGAGCACCCATGACAGACATCCCACCGGTGTCCCCATCACTTCGAGGTGCTTTCCTTTTGCAGGAGATCAGTCGCAGGGTAACCGTGCAAGACTAGTCAGGCCAGCCGATCAGACTGGGTGTTGTGCTGGAGATTTTTTCGGCATCAACAGTCTCTCCCAATTTTTTCCACAAAATAGGTCCTTCTCGTCCCTAGATCTATGTATCTTTGGTTGTTCCGCCTTTGTCCATGTTAATGATCCACATAGGAGTAAATTAGACCATCGTTTACGCTCAAATGTATTTTCCTTGGATACTCCGCTACTCAAAAGGGATTTCGCTGCTATTCTCCAATTAAAAAACGTTATTTCGTTTCTAGGGATGTAAAATTTTTTGAAAATTAGCCATTTTTTCAAAAATCAGATTCGATTGGGGATGAATCTGGTTAGTTTTTTAGTCTAGATTCAGCAATTTCAAATTCCAAGTCTACTCCTTGTCATTCAAATTGGAATTCAAATGTGTGGGAATATTTTTGGAATTGTTTTCCTTCATTTGAATCTGAATCCACTCTATAACCCCTGAAAATTAGCGACAATTTTAGTCCCACCAAATCCTACTTTTCCTACTATTTCCCCACCAAATCTTTCAAATCCATCTCCATCCGGATTCACTCCATATCTATCTCCACCAAATCCTTCCAATCCACCTCACCAAACTCAGCATCTCTCCACAATTCCCTCTTCATATTTGCATTGTTATTCTTTCCCAATATAATTCAGTCCCTACTCAATCCAATCCCCTAATTTTCTCACCTACTTTTCCTCACCTTGACCAAAAACAAGGTTCCTGTCGGTTGTAGATGGGTATTTACTATCAAATGCAAAGTTGATGGGGGAGATTGAGAGATATAAAGCTAGGTTAGTTGCAAAAGGGTATGCACAAACATATGGTACTGACTACCAAGAGACATTCGTACCGGTTGCCAAAATGAATATAGTTTGTGTTTTATTGTCATTAGCAGCAAATCAAGATTGGCCCCTACAACAACTGGATGTGAAGAATGCTTTTTTGAATGGAGATCTGAAAGAAGAGGTATATATAGAGTTACCGCCAGGATTCAAAAATAAAAGCATGGAGGGACAAGTTTGCAAACTCAGGGAAATCTCTTTATGGCCTAAAGCAATCGCCAGAGCATGGTTCCACATTCACCAAAGCACTTCGTCAGCAAGAATATGTACAAACCCATAGTGATCATACTTTGTTCTTTAGACATCGGAATGGTAAGATTACCATTTTAATTGTCTATGTTGATGATATTATCCTCACAAGTGATGATAGTGAAGAGATAGAAAGGTCGTAACGGAATCTAGCTTTGGAATTTGAGATGAAAGACCTAGGGAAGCTGAAATACTTCCTTGAGATGGAGGTGGTAAGAAATAAAACTGGAATCTCAGTATTGCAGAGTAAATATGTGATCAATCTACTTCAAGAAACTGCAATGTTAGGCTGCAAGCCTGTGGACATTCCAATGGATCCAAATGTGAAGTTAGAAATAAATGGTAATGGAACTCCAGTTGACAAAGGAAGATACCAACGGTTGGTTGGAAAACTGATATACCTTTCTTGCACCAGATCAGACATAGCTTTTTCGGTTAGTTGTGTAAGTCAGTTCATGCATTCACCATCAGAGGAACACAAGGAGGTAGTCTACAGAATCTTAAGATACTTAAAAGGTACTCCAGGAAAGGGACTATTTTTCAAGAAGAATGAACATAAAGAAATTGAAGTTTTCACCGATATTGATTGAGTTGGGTCCATTAATGATAAAAGGTCTACATCTGGCTATTGCTCCTTTGTTTGGGGTAACTTGGTCACGTGGAGAAGTAAAAAACAGACTGTGATGGCTAGAAGTAACGCCGAGGTTGAATTAAGGTTAACTGCACAGGGTATTTGTGAAGCTTTATGGTTAAAAATGCTTCTAGAAGAATTGAAGTTAGTGTTATAGTGCCTTTGAAGATATTTTGTGACAACAAAGCTACAATTAACGTCTCACACAATCCACTTCATCATGATCGGATGAAACACATCGAGGTAGATCGACATTTCATTAAGGAGAAGATTGAAAAAGATACCATCTGTGTAGTATATGTACCTACTTCGGAGCAAACTGCAGACATCCTAACGAAGGGACTTTTCAGACCAACTTTTGAGAAATTGGTTGACAAAGATTGAGCTGTTCCTAGAACTTAGGAATAAGATTGGATCCCATTAGAAGTCCCATGTGTAATCCCTACTCTTGAGGGATTTCCCAACAACTTCTCTGTATATAAGTTAAAAGTATTCTTGTACTATAAATATTGTATTTTGTTACTTTTGTTAAGTAACCGTGGAACATAATTAAAAAAGGGACAGTGATTTGTTCGACTCTTTCCTTTCTTTTAGCTTTTAGTTATCCATTTTGTTTAATTTTCAACTATGAACTCTTGAATTTCTATTCCCGTGTGTCTAGCCCCTCCTTGTACTCTTAGAACAACTTCGTCTCCAACTTTTAGTGATGTCACAGGAATTGCTGCATGTTGCAATCCATTTCCTGCAGAAACAAAGTGATCGGATTCAGCTACTACTAAAAGACGAGAGTGAGAAATTACTTAACAAATTTTTGGGCAAAAAAAAAAAAAAAAAGGAAAAGGAAAAAACCTTGGTCGGGAGAAACTAAGGCAACTGTTTCTGCATTCTGGAGAAGGATGCTGTACAGCGTTTGACCATCAGAATCCCTCTGCAACAACAAAAAATTAAAAAATAATCAGTGTCAAACAAAAGCATCTGCTTAAATTAGCAAAAGGAACTAGATCTAGCGAGGAATGCAGCATTTTCGCCAACAATATCAAACAAATTATGGGATTTAGTTACAACACATAAATGCCAATGAAATTGGAATATTGTAAGATCCTTTATGATCTAATTACCACACACCTTCGCCTCGACAAGCATTAGTGGTCTAGTTTCAATCTTCACTCGCCCGACAATTGCATTCCGTTGCTGGCCTTTGTGGTCAACCACAATGACCTCTTTGCCTGCTTTTAATTCCGAGAGGTAGCATGTTTTTCCTCCCGGAATGGCAACATAGGCGTGTACAGGTCCCTGCAGAGTTCCAAAATGTATGTCGTAACAGGCACTAACGGAAAACTAGATTTCAAAGCATATTGTCTAGATCATTATGATAGCTAGGAACTCACTGCATTGACCCGAAAAGGTCTGCTGGCAATATAATTCGACTCCAAGCATTCTGAGTGGACAAGGAACAGTCCTCTTGCAAAGGATCCAACCTAGCAAAGATACTCATGACATAAGAATGCCAGCATTTAGACGTCGTAATCAAATTAAAATCAAACGAGCAACACACTGCTTGATGAGAAAGTGGAAGCTTACGAGGAGCCCTTCACCAGGCCTCATGATGCTACAGAGGTCAACACAAACACGATCCCCCATCCCAGCAACTTGAACTCGAGTTACAGTCGCCTTGGTCAAGCTTAATATGTTACTCATATCATTTCTTCTGTCAAAATATTCCTGAGAGACATTAATCAGGATAAGAACTCCACCGACCAAGAAGTGAATTCACATGATCAAGTTACCTTTAGCTCAAGAACAGCTTTTGCATCTTCAACTTTCAAAACAACTCCCCCAAGCCCTAGCTCCAGGGCCTGCGTAAACAAAGAGTATACGCGTACAGAATGTCAAACAAACGATTCTCTCAATAAGTACCCCGAATTTGCACGTTGATTTTCTACCTCAAGGAAGATTTGTGCTTCAGAGGAATTGTTGGAGACTGCAAAAACAGTTTTTTCACTTCCTTGAAATGCCGCAACAATATTCTCCGCGGGAATTACCTACGGGAACAAAAATCACAACTCAAATAACTTCAAATTGCTACTGCTTAACACCATAAGATGAGCATAATATCTCTTATGAAAATTCATCTTTTTTAACCTCCCAAACCAAAAAAAAAAAAAAGGATTTTCATACATAATTTGTTCGTTTATAGTATCAGAAACGCATCCGAATTATTGATTAGCTAAAAATCTTCAACATAATTTCGTCTCCCAAAAACACAAAACTCCATGGAAACCAAGCATAAAGAGAATGAGACAATGTACCTGCCAATCTAGTAAATCGACAACAACATTCTCTCCCAATCCCTTTTCAGGTTGAAGCAGCTCCAACTCTTGGGGATTTGAAATCCCCAAAATCGATCCAACTCTTCTCTTCTCGCCATCAAATATCCCTCCGTCCTCAATATACAGAGGAGATATAACCGCAATTGCTGCAAATTTCCAACAAAAACAAAAAAAAAAAATCTATAATTCGTGCTTTTGCATCAAAATTTTTCCAAAAATCTTCAAAATTTCATCAGAATTCCGCTTACAGGACCAGTCAGAGGAAAGTTGGCGACTTTCAGGGGAGAAGACGAAGGTGTTCCAGCCTCTCTCCACAGCGGCCGTCATGACCTCCTTGTTCTCCGTCCATACCCACACCCTCTTCGACTGGCCGTACGGTCCCGAGGACAACGTTGTACCGGCACTCATCGCCGCAGCGCCGGAGTCGCGACAGGAATATACCTGGGTTGGGTCGGCACTGCAACTGATGGCGTTCGGCGGTGGTCGGGTTTTGGGAGAAATGAATCTGCAAATGTTGCATTTATCTGCAAACATTCATCAAAGTAAACAAAAAGTGGCGGCGCAAACTGAAAATGCTACTACTTGGAAGTTAAATGCCATTGTCGGAGGAACCTTTGTGAGTAGTGAAGTGGGGAAGTTTTCTGGGGATTCGCACCAGTGAAGCTGAATACACTATAGCCATATTTGTATTTGTTCGTACAATCTTCTACAACCCCAGTCATATAATCAGACGGTGACACGGTGTGGCAAGCAGAAACGACACTGTTCAGCAAAAAACAGAAACGACACAGTTAAAGCAGCAAACTGAATGTCGTTTCTTCAGCTTAAGGGCAGTGTCTCTCTCTCTCAAATGAAGACGACATGCTGTTTAAATGAAAAATAGATTGAATGTTTGCATAAAGAAATGACGTAGGGAGAATAAAATAGCAATTTGTCTCCATAAAGTAAACGACATGAAATTCTGAACAATCACGTAAAACGACGGTGAAACTTAGTAAATGAATTATTCCCTTTCATCTCAAAAAAAAAAAAAAAAAAAAAGAGGAATTATTCCTTTAATCATATAATCTGGCCATTTAGCGAGAAAGTCCGATGTTTATGTTAAGAATTAAAAAAAATCACACAAAAAAAAATCACAAAATATGTAAGGGTTCGTTTGGTGTTTGAGATGAGATGAAATTTTAAAGTTTGAGTTTGTTGACTTTTTAAAAATTAGTTATAAATTTTATTGACTTTTAAAAAAAAGATAAAAATTAAGATGAAAAAATACAGTTTAATTAGAGTTAAAATTTATTACCACACGTAAGCTAAGTTTTTATATGAGTTTATATGATTTCGCCGTATTGTCTGTAAAACCATGTCCAGTTGTTGCAGTGATTCAAATGACCAAGAAATTTATAAGAGAAACCACACCCCCTCAAAACTCTTGGTGTTTTTACTTAATATCTCTAATAACAATAACACTGCTCCATGTTTGTAAAGAAAACTTAAGACAATTAAAATTAAAAGTGAAATCTCCAAAATATCCTTAACGCAACGACAAACTCTTGGTGTTTTTGCTTAATATCTCTAATAACAATAACACCAACCCATGTTTGTAAAGAAAACTCAAGACAATTAAAATTACAAGTGAAATCTCCAAAATATCCTTAACGCAACAACAAACTCTTGATGTTTTTACTTAATATCTCTAATAACAATAACACCGCCCATGTTTGTAAAGAAACAATTAAGATTGCAAGTGAAATTCCAAAATATCCTTAAATATACCTTGTTATGGTGTTTTTATGCAGGACATTAATTAAGTTATGTAGGACATTAATTAAGCTACACGACTTAACAGTTTGTCTGAGATGAAGATTGTTGTACAACCATGTTGTTTATCAGAACAACGAATTTTCAACAGGAAACGGCATGCTATTTACAGATGCAAATGACGCTTATCTTCAATGGATAAGACGAGATATTATTTTTCAAAAACGACATCATATTCTGGATACAGAAGTGGCATAATTTCTTCGAATATTGCAGCAAAACTTTGGGCAACATTAGTCCTGTTGTGTACCAAATTAATCAAGGTCAAACATTTTCGACCAAAGCAACATTTATAGACGCTTTGAAAAACTTGAACCATCTCAGTCATGTCGTTTCCCATTAATCACCAAAATGCTTAGTAATAACGATAAGTCGTATTTAGTAAAACGACATTAAACCTTGGAAGAAAATCTCCTTTCAACTATTCAAATCTCCTTTTTTAAGCTTTTATTTATTATATGCAAACTGATATAAATAAAAAGAAAAAAAAGATCAGAGTTCACTGCAATAGTATTCTCTCAATGCATCTCTCCCATTTATTCTTCCATTCCTTTGGACCTGGATTTTTAACTCTAGTGAAAAAAAAAAAAAAAAAAAAATTAAATTACTACGAACTTCCAATCTTTGTGAAAGTCACCATAAACTCAGGCAAAAGGAGGGCGAGATCTAGTCGAAAACTTAAACAGCATAACGTGCTTGTAAGGCTTCCCCGGAGTAACAATAGGTCGACGGAAAATTGGGGTGATGCACGGCGTCAGGGAATCCTTGAGTCTCCAAGCATAGTGCGGCGTGAAGCTTATACACAGCTCCGCCTTTACCTATATAATTCTTGAGATTGTTGCCTGTGAAGAACTGCAAACCAGGAGCGTTTGTCAACAGCACCAAGGACCTTCCCGACTTGTTGTCGTACACCACCGCTGCCCTCTTCAGCTTTCGGTTGGAGGCAGGACCATCGAGGGCATAGTTAATGTCGTATCCTTTAGTTTCACTGAGCTTCTCGATCCTGCTTCCGACGGTGTGAGGTCTCAGGAAATCATAGGGTGTTCCTTTTACAGGCACGATTTGGCCGGTGGGAATGAGTTCGCTGTCGACAGCAGTGATGTGGGAACCGAAGATTTGGACGTCGTTGTTGAGGATGTCGCCGCTGTCGTGGCCTCCAAGGTTCCAATATGTGTGCTGAGCTAAATTCACAGGCGTGGGCTTGTTTACAGCCATGGCTTTCATTATCACACTCAATCTATAGTGTCCTAAGAGAGTGTATTTAACAGTCACATGAAGATCACCAGGAAAGCCTGGACAGAATTACATTGTCAGTTTGAGTTTATAGAAAATGCAGGTACAGTGAGCTTTTGAATGAATGCAAGACAGCCGAAATCGGTGAAAATTACTATCACAATTTAACATATTTGTTTGCGAGAGTGAGAAACTCAGTGAAAAGAAAAGGTCTACCTTCTTCACCGTCGGGACTGTGATGGTGGAACACAATGTAAGGAGCATGACCTTTATTGTGATACTTAATCACATCCCAAACAAGATCACTGAATCCTATTTTGCCACCTGACATACAGTTTCAAAATTTCAGCGAGTTAAGCAAAGAGTTCACTTATCGTAAAGATTTACAAGAAACGAACAGAGAAATATTTTTATCTGTTAGAGGAAACGAAATCGAGTTTGAAAATAAGATAGTAGTACCATGAAGTATGTTTTTTCCTTCGTTGGCAACTAATTTGTAATGGATCCCTTTCAATGTGAACTGAGCACCTCCAATTCTATTAGCAACCCGTCCAACAAGACCACCAAAATATGTTGAATCGTTCTGAAAACATTGCACATTGCAGGTCACACAAGTAACAAATTTTCTTTTCTTAAGAGACAATGTGAAAAGAAAAAAAAAAAAAAACAAAAACATAAGTGTTCATTATCATGATTCATACTCATTGGAACCCCTCAGCACTTTTTCAAGTAATTCAATATCTTGTCTCTATACCAGAAAACATAGTTCTGTATTAAAAGATCACATCAAAGTTGTATTTGATTAAGAAAAGTATAATATCTAACGAAACTTGATAAAAATCTAACGGTTTAGTATTGTATTTTACCAATAGAGTTTTTTTTTTCGTACTCTGTGGTGGGTCCATATGCCACCAGATAGTACAAGTGTTATTATCAAAGATAGGTTTTTTTAAGAAGACTACTGACTGTTTAAGTACATTGAGATTTTTTTAGGAGGGATCTGAATAAACAACTTGATTGCTATACACATATATATATACACAGACACTAATATAAAATGTGTAGAAACGTATAAATATATATATATATATATATATATATAGGTTGATAAAGGAAACAGAAGACAATCCTGGATTCCAAAGCTGTTCCAGTTGGGCTAAAACATGTTGTGTTGATTATCGAGAAACAATATCCAATCAACCCCCACCAGCTTGCCACCTCTCACGGAAAAATTTATTTATTAAAAAAAAAAAAAAAAAAGGGTTTCGCTTCCCTATCCCATGATGTTAATTTTGTCAATTTGTTTTATACGCTCGGTCTTCGACAAGATTGACGTCCAACCAATTTTATAATTCAAAATTGACAAATCTTAGAATCTTGCGATAAGATTAGTATCAAGTAAAAAAGGTACTAATCATATAACATAATCCCATTAAAATCTAAAAAATCAAAACGTCTTTAGCAAAAAAATAATAATAATTAAAAATAAAAACTCAAAACGGCGCCCCTACAAAAAAAGGTGCTAAAAGAGTAAACACAAATAAGATGTCAAGAAAAAAATTTTTTTTTTGAAAGGATAAGATGTCAATTTTAACAAGCATAATAATAATAATAATAATAATAATAATATGTCAATTTACTTAAAAAATAAAAAATAAAAAATAAAAAAATTGTTTTTTTAAGGGGAAAAAAGATGTTAATTCATATAGTAGAGTGATCTAGATGAGAACAAAATCGTCCGAGAATCTCGATAAAATCGAAACCGGCCCGCTCGGACTAGAGCAAAATGCCAAAAAGGTTTTGCAAAAAAGCGTTAATCTTTAAGTTTCCAATTCAGGAACTGTGATGCTATGAACAATATGATACGACACCAAATCAAACTTCTTTTTGTGATGTTAAATTATACAAAAACAGAGCTAGATCAACCAGACCAGCAGATAAATAGCTTATCAATTTTATTTGCAAATAAAATTAACTAAAGCAATAATTTTGGATAAACAGATTCTTGAAAAAATTCAACTGTAGTCGTCACAGAGTCCAGGAGATACAGAGACGAATATGAATCTCTCACAGAAACTATTTAGTCCGCTACCATGCAAAAATGCCAGAATTTGAGTACAAAAACATTAACATTTTAGAAGAAAAAAGAGGAAAAAAACAAAAACAAAAACAAAAAATCCAACCTGGTACTCCTTCAATGTATCATACCCAAGAACTACATCAGCAAGCTTTCCTGAGAAACACCCCAAAAAAGCAAAAACGATCATAAAAAAATCAAACTTTTTGATACCCAGAAGACCAAAAACCCAAAAGCAAAAAGTAATATAGATATAAAGATATATAATTCACAGAAAAGGGCAATTCAGATTTCGAGAACAAACCGTGTTTGTCAGGAAGAACAAAGGAGGTAATAGTGGCACCCCAGTTGGTGAGATTAAGAGACGCATCACCCTTGTTCAGAACATAAGTACGAAGTTGTTGATTTGTTGCAGAAACATTAGCAGAACCAATAGCTATAATGATGAAACAGAGCAGCACAGATATGTTAGCCATTTTCTTGTCAACAATACTCTTCATCCTCAGGACCAAAACGGTCAAATATCGAAATGGGTTTTGGGTGTGGATGTGGGTTAGAGCTAGAGTTGGAGAGAAAAAAGAAAAATATAAGAAATTATTTGGTGGACATAGGAAAGGTATGAGGGGCTATCCAAGGAGAGAGACTAGCCCGTTTGGCAACGCTCTTGTTCTACTTGTAGTGGCTGCTGGGAGAAGAAGCCGGAAGCTTTGACTTGGAAAAGACTATATAGTCAGTTTTTTTTGTTTTGTTTTTTTTAAGTCCCTAATATTTTTATGAAGTTGTGATTTGATTCTCAATATTATTTTATATTTAAAAAATTTTTAAACTTTTTAAAAAGATACAAAATAATTTTTTTTAAATAAAGATTAAAATCTTAACAGAAAATATCAAATTGATCACGCAAAATTTATTATTTAAAATTCATAAAGAAAATAATTTACATAAATAATTCAACTTATATATATTACACATGTGATCTATCTCAACCAATTTTTAACATTTATATTAACAAAAAGGATCAAATTTACACTTTTAAAAAAGTTTATAGATTTTTTAACCAAAAAATAAAAAAGAAAAAAAGAGAAGACTAAATTACAACCTTATAAAAATCAAGGACCAAAAATAAATCATTTATCTAATTTTTTTTTTTCTTGATCGTTCAAATTGTGGTCCTGGCTAGAAGTGTTTCTAGTATTTAATATTTTATCTTTTGTGGACTAACCTAAACATACATTTGACCAATTGATTTGAATTTAAATTTTCATCTTAATTTTTATCTTAAAAAAATCAATATAAAAATATAATTAATTTTTAAAAAAATCAATCAATTTTAATTTAAAATTAGATTTTAAATAGGTGCGTTCCACCTTTAAGTAAATTGTAGCATTGAAAAGGATAAAATCCATCAAGGCAACGGACTTTCTTCTGACTCAGCCAGTTCAGTTGGAATCTTTCGTCACCCACAATAAAAATTGACAGAACACACCGAAGAAAAAGAAAAATCAAATGTCTATCCAATTGCTACGACGTTTACTGGGCACGCCAGTTTGTCAAACCCACAGTCACATGCCAATGATTTTCAACGAGAAAAACAAAAAAGAAAGAAAAAACAGTCACATGCCGATAATTGGACTAAAAACAGGGATGACATTTTTTCTCGCGATGTCGGGACCCGCCATTATGAGATGGAAATGGGGGTCAACTTCTTACCCTCATATCAAAGTTGAACGGTTACATATTCAAGAAAATTTTATGCATATTATTTGTTTCACCATGTAGAATTCTATGCATGAGGTTAATTGATCCTATTCATGTTAAAAAAAAAAAAAAAGACCCTAATCATATCTCTCTATAAACTGGAATAATAACAGAGATAAAGATTGTTTTAAAAAATAAAAATAAAGACGTGGAAATATTTGTCGTCTCCATTCCATTCCATCCCATCCCATTGTTATCCTTAACTAGAAGACGCCTAAGTATACAAAGGCCAACGATTCCAGTGTTATTGATTTTTTTCCCCCTTCATATGTGCATTTTTTAAAAGAAACTTCATATGGGTAAAAAGAAGAATAAGACCAGCCAGGACAGATGGCTCCTACAACTACAAACCACCAACATATAATAATTAAACAAAACAAAAGAATCTTATTCTCTCCAACCTTAAAAATTGGGCATAATTGGCTAATGACGCTTTTTATTGTTCCGATTCATCCATTAAACAAAACTAAACCTAATCAGGGGTCTTCAATGACACCCCGCCAGCAGGTTGGAATCTACCCGTTGTGCTTAAAAAACTAATGAGATGATTCATTTGTCATTAAAGACTAAAAATATCCTTTTAATGAAATTAAGTTATAATTTATGTCTCATCAGGGAGCCATACGTCCCACTCATATTATTTTGATCTTGTAAATTTTTTCCAATATTCTTGTTGTCTTGCAAATTCACCCCCACAAAAATTAGAAAATTCATTAACCCCCCTCAAATATTGATTTATTCTAACTAGTCCTCACAAGAATTGAGAAAATTCAGTTTCGCCCCAACTCAAATGTACTAAGCCCATATTTGTCGAACCAATTAAAAAAAATTAAAAAAAAAAAAAAAACTTAACTCAATTTTTGTCTTTTTTTGCAACTAGTTACACTATTCACTAGTCCAATGATAATTTAAAAATTAAAACTTTAAAAGTCTATAACTTTGCATATATAATTTCAAATGAGATATATATTTTTTAAAATTACTTAGAATTTCGAGATGAATAAAACAAGTTCCACATTGATACATTTTACCCAAGAAACATTTAAGTTTTTTGTACTTTTTAACTCCAATCAGCATAGCGCACAACAAATCACAACTCAATTTCAACTTAACTCAAATCAAAAAAATTTTTCTTACTAACATAGAGAACAATTTCTCTAAAACGATTATCTTATACAACATCATTAGTTAACATCCAATAAATTTTTTTAGGAAAAAAAAAAACAATAAATGCAAAAAAATTTTTTGGAAAAGAAATAAAGGAAGATCCTATAGACTCAAATCATAAAAAAAAAAAAAAAAAAAAAAAAAAAAAAAAAACTAAAAAAGAACAATTGAAAAGGAAATCAACATTTAAATATACATACTCGACTATACATTGAAAAAAGTAATTTTGAGACAAAAACTAGACTTTGAGATTGATAGTAAATGGATTGGAATCAGTGTTTTATTTTTTTTTCTTTTTTAAAACAATCGTATATGTTTTTTCTTATAAAAATTTGAATATGAATCAATTAAACTTTCTATTCAAGCGTAATGAAGCAAACACCAGCTAATAAATTAAAAGATTGTTCCTTCATAAAATGTTTTTCATTCTTTTCAATTCTTCACTTTTATTTCTAAAGAAGTACAAATGTAGGAGGCCGGACCTGGCGGTGCTGCCGGAGGAGGATACTGGGAGCCGCTACCGATGAAAAGAAACATAGCCAATTCTGGAGCCAGAATATTTCACTCTTAAACCATTTGCGAAAAACGTTTGCTGGATGGGTACAAGCAATCGCACTTTTAGCAATTAAATTTTCAATGACTAAATACAAATAGTCACTAAATGTACGATTTACGACTACAAGTTGGTCACAAAAATATTTGGTGAAAAAATACATTGTTTTCGACATCAAGTCAATTTGTGACTACCTATTTAGTCGTAAAAGGGTTGATTTAGTGACTAAATGGACATTTAGTCACAAAAAAATAATGGCATCAAATATTAATAATAAAGGAAGTACCAAGTTTTTACCACTAAAATAATATAGTCGTTGAAGATAACATTTTATGACCAAAACTTGGTCGGTAAAGATTAAATAACTTTTAGTGACTAAAATATTAGTCGCAAAATACCATAAAAAATTACACATTCAATGAACACACTCTTTTTCTCACTAAATCTACTTTGTTGCGACTAAGCTTAGTCACAAAAACATTTACTAAAAATTATGTTGTTTTTTACACGACTAACCTTTTGGTCGTAGAAAGTAACGGATAATGATCTACTCATATAACTTTTTTAATACCATATGGTTACCTATATAATTTTTTTTTTTTCATAAATTGATTACAAAGAAAATCAACAAATAAAAAAATAAGATTTTGTATAAAATTACTAACAAAAATTCCCCTAGAGGATAACATTTGTATCACTTTGCTTCTTGAATTTCAAAGCGTAACATCCATTCTCCGATTTATGTTCCACTAAAAAATTTAGTGCTTCACTCACAGATTTAACATAGTTAACATTATCACATGATTTTAAAGTCCGGGGTATTTTTCTACAAGTGTGACAGAGAGGGTGATTGATTTAATTTGATGCTTTTTAAGGCTTAATTTGGCGTTTTCAATCATATTAGTTTTTTTTTTTTTTTTAATATTTAAACAAGTATTTGCTTCTTTTTTTTTTTTTTGGAGCAAGTATTTGCTTTTCTTTGATAATTAGGATTTAAACCTTTTTTTAAAAGCTAATTCAGATTTGAAACAAAATAACTTAATCTTCCAGTTTTTGAGAAATTATTTTTTGTATTTTAAATTTGTATTAAAATTTGAACCCAAATCAGACCATAATCTTTAAATTTTCGTTTCTTCTATCATGTTTGTTTTTTTCTTCTGTTCAAATATCCTTTTAAAAATAATAAAAGAAAAAAATAATTTGCAACCCAACCAACAAGATATATATACGATTTAGGAGACTATACCACATCCCCCAAAAAAAAAAATGGTTACAATTTTTTTCGTTATTGAATAAAAAATTAAAAAATAAAATGTTTTCTTTTAATCATTATTTCAAAATTGTTTCCCCTAAATAAATTTTAATTTCAAATTGTTTCTTATCCGTATTTGCCGGCCAAGAGAAACAAACTGATATTATTATACCCGCATCCATATTTTAATTCTTTTAATGGGCAATTCAAATAGAGGTTTATTTGTTTATTCTTTTAAAGACTATTTCTAGAGAGGAAACAAAAAAGATTTCTTTTTTCTTTTAATATGATAGAGGTTTAAGTAAACATTTTTTTTTTTTTTGTTGGGGAGACGTTTTTGTTTAAACAGTTGATTCATCTAGATACTTTTCTCTTATTTGTACGTTTTCTTTACGTAAAGAACAAAACAAAACTTAATTACGGCATCTCTTTGATGCTATGTAATTCGTTTAAAAAATAATAATATTCGAATTCTAAAAATTTGAATATGAATCAATTAAACTTTTTATTCCCGCTTAAGGAACCGAACGCCAGCTAATAAATTAAAAGATGGTTCGTTCATAAAATGTTTTTCGTTCTCTTCAATTCTTCACTTTTATTTCTAAAGAAATAAAAATGTAGGAGGCCGGACCTGGCGGATACTGGCCAGCCGCCACCGATGACAAGCGAGTTTACAAACATAGCCAATGCCAGAGCCAGAATATTTCACTCTTAAGCCGTCGGCGAAAAACACCACGTACGTTTGGTGGATGGGTGGCAATGGACGTTCAAAGTGGCAGAATCCTGTGGTCAGCAGCCGAAACGGGAGAGATTTTGTGGTCGTATGCCACTGGAGCCGGTGTGTATGGTGGTATGTACGTGAGTGATATATGGTTGCTTTTACGTTGGGAATGGATATAATTAGTGTTGCCGTTTCCTTCGCGAAACCTCACTCTTTGCCCTCTGCATTGCATGAGATGATCCAATTTGTTGGGGCGTCGTTTTCTTTACTATATGTTTAAATGGTTAAAGAACCATGTCGTTTTCCTTCTCTTTGCCAGAATAAAAGTTATATATATATATATATATATATATATATATACTTATATAAAAGGTAATTAGATACCGTGTTATATCCATATGACGTTTAACTAAAACATAACCATTTGCCTTCTTTTTCGTTTGTCTTTTTTCCCCACTTCTAGTTGAGTTGTTTTTTAATATCATGTCGTTTTCGGAAATCTCAGTCGTTTTTTTTTTTTTTTTTTTAAGGGAACATCTCTAATATTATCCCTTATATCTTATAGAAATACATTTTTAGCTTTTTTGTGGGACTTAATTTTGGTCCTTTTAGCACGTGATGTCGTTTTCCATAGCATGTGCCGTTTCTGGTTATTTTTGTCGTTATTTCATGTAGTTTCCATTTTTGTCACGTTTCTTGGGTAGTTATTGTTGTTGTTGCTGTTTTTTTGTTTTAATTTTGTTTTTTATTTTATTTATTTATTTT
The DNA here is from genome assembly GCA_025413485.1 of Ficus microcarpa. Taxonomy (NCBI): domain Eukaryota; kingdom Viridiplantae; phylum Streptophyta; class Magnoliopsida; order Rosales; family Moraceae; genus Ficus; species Ficus microcarpa. Next base: position 37,052,370 of record CM046379.1, read on the forward strand.
AAGAGAGTAGTTGTTGTTGTTATTGTATGAGCAATTGTCACTTATCAATTACCATATGTAATTTTTAGGTTATTGTCGTTATGTTGATTGATGTCATGGAGATTGGACAGCAAATTATTATATGACCTTCCATTTATGTTCCCGTGATCACTCTCTCTTGTATGTTTTACTTCTTATTCGGAGTAGTCACTTCTTTATAAGATCAGTCTTCCAAAGTTCGTGCATTTACAGAATTAAGGTAAAGCTTGAAGAGACAATTGAAAAATATATATATATTGCAAAGACAAGATATATGAGATTACAACAGATGTTCTAGACGTACTTTACTTGAAGGAGGTGAGCACTGCAAAGACTTTAAATAACCGATAAACATCTACTTTATTAATTTGAAAGTCCGTTTGGTAAATGAGTTTGAGTTGGAAATTTTAAGTTTCAATAGTACTTTTTGTTGGCTTTTCAGAAAAGATAAAAAACTTTTTCAGAAAAGACAAAAAACTGATATGAAAATTTTGAATTTGAACTTTTCAACCAAACAAGGCAAAAGTTTTTATTAAGTTGATACATGAGATTACTGCTTTACAAGGCTGGCAATAGTTAAAATCAACGGCATTTTCAACGACCAAAAAAAGAAAGATGAGGTAAATGGAGCGTCGTTAGCTTAGAATTTTTTTTTTTTTTTTTAAATAACCTTATAGACATCCACTTTATTAGTTTGAATGAAAACATTCAGACAAATAATACTTTATAAAATTCAATTCTAACTTTGTTTCTGTGCCATTTACTGGTTATTAAAGTCAATTTTTAAGTATCGAATTAGCGTTCTACATACATTGGAGAGAATTGGCTCATTTGTTGCTAACTCTCTTTCAATGTCATATTTTTGTGTCGCTAACTCTTTTTGCTATGAAAACAAATGACCAATTGGTTGCATTAAAAGAAAAAAAAAATTGCAGTTTGAGAACAAATCAGTTACAATTAATTTATAACACATGTTAATCATGTTGTAGGACTCTGCTAGACGATGACTTTGAATAAAATTAAGGACTTTAAATGATACAAGTGGATTTAACAAACAATTAATCGACCAGCACGCAAAGCACAGATCATCACAAAGAAATCTGAGAAGAAACTATTAATACAAACAAGTAACTGATTTCTCCAAGAAAGCAAAATATTTTAGATGTTAAGTGAATACATTATAATAACTTTTCTAATAAAATCATGACACAACTAAAATTAATTAGGGCAGAACTCAAAATTTGTGAAATATATATATATATGTATGTATATGTATAACTGATTGGTGGCAGCCACTCATTTATAGGTGGCCTACTTATTCTCACACATCTATTTTTGTCAACGCCGTCGGATGAAAAAATAATCTATTGTTGTTTGTTCAATTATTGATTAATATGCAATTGTTTGTCGGAATGGTGTAATTAGTAAATTGCTGATGATCAGAATGGTGCAATTTATATTTCCTTCCAGTAAATGTGAATATTTGTAAATATTCTCTTTATTTCAATAGTTTTGTGAACATGTTTTTTTTTTATTTTTTTTTAATGTTTTTCTCTCTTATTTTTATTATCTTCCTTTTGCCTTCGGAGTTCAGAATTGATCCTTTGATCTTTTCTTGTTTTTTTTTTTTTTTTTTAATTATTATTTTGTAACTTCCCTTTTTATAAATAAAATTTGGAGTTTAGGATTTGCAAAACGTCTAATTAGGAGTGTGCCAACTAAGTTATGTTATTTTTAGCTAGCTCTGAATTTTCTTTAACTTACCATTCACTTAAGAATATTATATATATGTGTATTATGTGTATATATAATATATACATATAAATATATATAAAATGAACACACGTGATTAGCTTTTTATTGGTTGATCTTTGTGACATCTCCAAGCGATGTGAAGTTCAGCGCTGACTAGAAGGGTTATCATTATCCTGGCCCTTAAAAAAAGAAAAAGAAAAAAAAATAAATCTCAGAACGTAGAACAGTATTAAAGGAAAGGCACTTTCTAATATTGTAAATTAAAGCTTAGACTCAATAGTATATTCTACTTTGCTATGGCTCGTTCTAACAATTTTTTCCTTCTCTTTCTCTGCGCATTTTGTCTTCATCAGCTTACCACCACCGCCGCTAGTTCAGTTCCCGATCAGGCAAGCTCTAAATAACAATAATATATATATATGTATATATATATATATGCAATTCTGAACTTCTCTATCTTTTCTTCTTTTAGTGACAAAGTAACATGTTTTTATTATCTAAAATTTAAGTCAGTGGCTACATGGTACAATGCAACAGCATGCAGGTGATAATTGGTTGAACCACGGCGGAGATTTGTACAACAGAAGATATGCCAAAACGGAGACCAAGATCAGCCCGGATACCGCTTCAAAGCTACGTCTGAAGTGGAAATTTTTCGCCGGAAAAGATATAACCGCGACACCGGCGATTTTCGAAGAAACCCTTTATTTCCCTAGCTGGAATGGCTACTTATATGCAGTCAGCGCGCCTGAGGGATCTCTCGTTTGGAAGGTCAACTTGCAAAACTTGACGGGTCTTAAACCGACCGGGTTTGTTGCAAATGTGAACTGGACGGTGTCGAGAGCGACCCCGATGGTGGCCGGAGATGATCTGCTCATCGTTTCAATTTATGGTCCGGCGGTGGTTATTGCGGTCAAGCGATTGACGGGAGAGCTTGTTTGGTCAACCCAGCTTAGTAGTAACGTCGCAGGCGTTATTACCATGTCTGGAACTTATTACAAGGGGTATGTCAAGGGTACACGACATATGTATGGTCGTTGGTTTGTTCTATTAATTTTTACTTTTTACTTTTTCGTTTTCAATCGTTTTTTTCTCTCTCTCTCTTAAACTTGATAAAAAGATATTCAAACTTTTCACCTTCAGGTTAAGTTAGAGTTATAATTGCCAATATATATAGCTTACCTTTACATTAAAGATTTGAAACGAAATTTTGAGATTAATATTGGTCAATTTTTAAAAAACAAATTCTAGTTTTTGTTAACTTATTTAAAAAAGACAACAATCTAGCCAAAAACTTTAGTTTAGACCTTTGTTCCAAATGCACCATCAATCTCAATTTTGAGAATATGCAGTCGTTAGTTTTTTCTATTATTATTAATTTCTTGTTTTCAATCGTTTTTATTTTTCCCTCAAGGATTCTTAGGGGTTATTTGGCTTTTTGGTTTGGACTCAAAAATTAAATTTTAGTTTTTATGTTCTCTCTTTTTTTTTAAGACAACAAAAATTTTAATTAGTTTTTTAAAAATAAACCAATTTCAACCTAAAAATTATATTTTAAATCGATGCACCAAACACAAACTCATCTCAATTTTGAGCATAATGTGTCACTCTAATCCGAAAAAAAAAGTCAAGCATGACAGTTTTGTCTTATTAGATGAAATTGTTTTTTTTTTTTTATATAGGAATTTTATTAAATAAAGTAGTTGACAAAATTGAAACGCATGTATTTGTTGAGAAGTTGGCATCTAAAAACATATATTTTATTATATAAATTAGTTGCCAAAATATAAGTATTCAGTACAATTTGGTTTCAAATATGAATGAGCATCTAAAAACTAACTTATATTTTTCTCGAAGTATATTTATGTTCATACACACACACACACACACTCGTATATATATGTGATAGAGACGTGGATAACAATACTAAAGAAATATAAATGTAATTTAAAAATCCTTAAATCGGATTAGAGGATACGATCACTTGACTGAAAAGCCAAAATTAATTTTAAAAACCAAAGAGAATTGCGAAATTATTAATACATATGTAGACAAAGTCAACTCTTTCTTTCTCCCTCAAAAAAAAAAAAAAAAAAATCTCTCTCTCATATGGTTTTTATTCTATCATGCTTTTATTGGTTCATTACACTTACAAATCACAAAAGTAACGTAAAGTTGTACTTTTCATAGGAGCTTTTACGTTGGGACATCATCCCTAGAAGAAGGCCTCAGCATTGAGAAATGTTGCACCTTCCGCGGAAGCCTCGTCAAGCTAAATGCCTCAACCGGCGCCGTTTTATGGAAAACCTACATGCTGCCGGACAACGGCAACACGACCGGCGAATACGCCGGAGCAGGCATATGGGGAAGCAGCCCTTCCATTGACGAATCAAGAAATCATGTCTACATCGCCACTGGCAACATGTACTCGGCCCCATTGCGCATACGACAATGCCAACAAGAGCAGAACAATCAAACGACACCAATTTCTGATCCTGGCAAGTGTATCGAGCCTGAGAACCACTCAAATTCCATGTTGGCCCTTGATTTGGACTCGGGAGAAATCAAGTGGTATCGCCAGCTGGGAGGCTACGACCTTTGGTTTTTCGCTTGCAACAATCTTTCCACGCCTAATTGTCCCCCGGGCCCTAATCCGGACGCTGATTTTTCGGAGGCTCCGATGATGTTAAGCGTTTATGTCAACGGAACAAAGCGAGAAATAGTTGTTGCTATTCAGAAGAGTGGGTTTGCATGGGCTCTAGATCGTGATAATGGTGACCTCGTGTGGTTCACGGTAAGTGTGTTATTATACTAGCTAGTAAAGGCTTTTAGAAGTTGATCTAAATTGAGTATTTACTTTTTGGGAGGTGACAAATTAGAGATAAATTACCGAAAAAAAAAAAAAAGAAGAAGAAGGAAGAAAGAAAGAAAGAAAGAAAATTTCCAGATTACGTTTTTTTAGCATCTTTTTAAGTAGAGAAGTTACCCGCTCAAGGCGCATACTAGTTAGAAAACGATTTTCTCTAATTTTATAGGGCATTAAAATAGATGAGCTTTTACAGGATTTTATATTGCAACAACTTGATGTAGTCATATCTTGTTCAACAGCATTAGTTAGAATATAAATGTAATTTGCCTTTAAAGCAAAAAAAAAAAAAAAAAAAAAAAAAAAAAAAAAAGCGTAAATTGAAACAAAAATCTAAACAAACTAGGGGGGGACAACATTTAAACCTAATCATCTATATCTTGAAAAGTTATTTTGAGGCAAAAATGACCGTTTGTTTAGTTGGTTTGAATCACAAATAGATCCTTTTTCTGCATTGTTTTCCCTTACAAAAATTTAAATTTGAACCAAGACTATTTATTCAAGCGTATGAACCAAACGCCATCGAAGATGTCGTTTAAGCCCATGCATGATTAGATCTCAGCTATATTTTAACAATTTTACTTTGGTTAACACATTATATAGCAGAAGAGTACTGTTTAGTACTAGCATTTATGATGGATCCATTATGAGTTGAGAGTTTTATCTCGTGTATCATGGACTAGTGTTTGTTTTGTTTAGTTGAATATAATTCGTCCTTTCAAAATAACAATAATAATTATATTAATAACCGACAAGCTAGATATACATATAAGTTTCAAAAGGTTAATGCTGATCGTAAAAGCTTTGATAGGAGGCTGGACCTGGAGGCGCTGCGGAGGAGGATACTGGGGAGCCGCCACCGACGAAAAGAGAATTTACACCAACATAGCCAATTCTGAAGCTAAAAATTTCACCCTCAAACCGTCTTCAAAGAACACCACGGCTGGTGGATGGGTGGCAATGGAAGCTCAAAGTGGCAAAATCCTGTGGTCAACAGCCGATCCTGGCAACGCCACCGCTTCTGGCCCTCTTAGTGTGGCCAATGGCGTCCTCTTTGCCGGATCAACGAATAAACAAGGTCCCATTTACGCAATTAGCGGTGAAACGGGAGAGATTTTGTGGTCGTATGCCACCGGAGCTACTGTGTATGGTGGGATGTCCGTGAGTGATGGTTGCTTTTATGTTGGGAATGGATATAATGTAAGTCTTGGGGCTTTTTTGTCGTATACTTCGGGAACTTCACTCTTCGCCTTCTGTGTTGCATGAGAATTGAGGTGATCCTTTGTTGGGGGGCGTCGTTTGCTTATTTACTATGGCTTACTTATTGTTAAAAAGGTTAAAGCATTCTATGTCGTTTATCCTTCTCTTTACTCGAATAAAATTTAAAAAAGGTTAGATATCTTGTATTATCCATATGACACTTAACTAAAACATAATCACTTCTCTACTTTCTTTTTTTTCTCAAACGAATTAACACAAGTTCAATTAATGTTTTTTCCCTTAAAAAAAAATGCTGTTTTCCCTTAATCATTTTTGTTTTCTTTTTAAGTATCATTCTCGTCCGTTTTTTTTTTTTTTTTCCTTTTCTTTTCTAGCTCATTTTTTTGTTTCAGTATTTCTGCCGTCAAATTATGAGCTGCGCAGATTTTCTGATGTTAAGTAACTTGACTTTTGATAAGCACTTGGGATATCTAAAGATATTGATAGATAAATTTTATAGTAAAATAAATTCAATTCACACTCTCAACGCTATCTGCAATTTAGACTCTAGCAAATATTGAAGGATATATACATACTTAAGTTAGCTCCTTTGTTTAAAAAAAAACAAGACGAAGAAGAAGAAGAAGAAACAACAAATTAATCGGATCATGATGTGGACTAGTACAGGAGCTTTTATGTAGGGACATCATCTATGGAAGAAGGCCTCAGCATTGAGAAGTGTTGCGTCTTCCGCGGCAGCTTCTTCAAGTTAAATGCCACAGCCGGCACCGTTTTGTGGCAAACCTACATGCTGCCAGACAACGGCAACAAGACCGGCGAATTCGCCGGAGTAGCCGTCTGGGGAAGTAGCCCTTCCATTGACAAACACAGAAACCATGTCTATATCGCCACCGGGAACTTGTACTCTACCCCATTGCGCGTACGCCGATGCCAAGAAAAACAGGACAATTTGACAACTCCTACTGATCCCGGCACTCGAATTCGATACTGGCCCTTGATTTGGACTCGGGAAAGATCCAATGGTATCGTCAGCTGGGAGGCTACGACTTTTGGTTTTTTGCTTGCAACAATCTTTCCACGACAAATTGTCCGCTGGGCCCTAACCCAGATGCCGATTTTTCGGAAGCTCCAATGATGTTAAGCGTTTGTGCTAATGGAACGAAGAGAGACATGGTCGTTGCTGTTCAGAAAAGTGGTTTTGCATGGGCTTTGGATCGTGATAATGGCAACCTCACCTGGTTTACCGAAAGTAGGCTTTTGCTTTTAATTAGTATTCACTTTTTCAATGATGACATTTAAAATATATACTAAAAAAAAATACCTGTTATATGTTGTAGCACTCCGTTTTTTTGATAATCTTAATCATTCTATTAAGGATTATTTTCATTTATATCCTTTTATTTAGAATAAAATTCACTTTGTTTTCTTTTTTCTTTTTTTTTTTTTTTTTTTTAGATTCTCTTTTTTTTTTTTTCCTAACTCGAAAACTCTCATTTAAGTTTACCAATTTTGAGGGTTTTTTTTTTTTCCCTCCAAATACCAAGTCCCACTTAACCATTATGGTTAAGAATTTTTATAAAAATAAATGAAAAAGAGATGATATGTTTTTAATGAAAACTATGTGAGTTAAATGGAACGAATTCAAAATTCAGAAACAAGTGAAAGTTTTTAAAAGTCAATGAGTAGAGCGTAAACAACATGAGTATAAGTGAGAATAATTCTTATTTTAACATCTTCATTTAAAAAAAAAAAATTTTTTTAAATGTAGGAGGTGGGGCCTGGCGGCGTGGCAGGAGGAGGATATTGGGGAGCGGCCACCGACGAAAAGAGAGTTTATACCGACATAGCCAATTCCGAAGCCAAAAAGTTCACTCTTAAACCGACCGCGAAGAACACCACGGCTGGGGATGGGTGGCGATGGACGCTCGATGTGGCGAAATCCTGTGGTCAACAGCTGATCCTGGCAATGCCGCTGCTTCTGGCCCTTTAGTGTGGCCAATGGCGTCCTCTTTGCTGGATCAACCAATAAACAAGGTCCGGTATACGCAATCAGCCCCGAAACGGGAGAAATTTTTTGGTCGTACGCCACCCGGAGCCACTGCATATGGCGGTATGTCAGTGAGTGATGGTTGCTTTTATGTTGGAAGTGGATATACGAATTTCTTTTACCCCAATACACCGCAGGAACCTCGCTCTATGCTTTCTGTATTCCATGAAGCTCGGTATTAGTTGGGTAATGTTTGTTCACTATTTAGTATAATAAGACCTCATCAGTTCTGTTTATGCTGCCACATAAAATTTACTGCTAAATTTGTAGTTTAATTTTTTTTTTTTTTTTTTTACTACTTAACTCTTTTTTTTTTTCCTTAATTTGTTTGAACTTCCACTATTCTACTCCATTAATGCTGTCTACTCCTTGTCATTCAAAGAAGCTGTCTCTTTGAAGTTGTTAGATTCTTTTGGCATTCAAGAACTTGTCGTTTTGAAGGTGTTAGGTTCTTTAATTATCGTTTCTCAAACTGGTCATGCAAAACGTGAATGTACTTGTGTGTGTGTGGTTTTTTTTTTTTTTTTTTTTTAACCTGATGACGGGGAATCAAACTCAGCATCACGAAACTGCGGCGCCCAACCAACAATAGAAAAAACATATTTACTGAAATTTTCCATCTCTCAAATATTTTCTCTAAACATTTCCCTCTCTGAAAAATTTCTCTCTCTAGATGTTCCTTTCTCATATTTCCTCCCAAACTACTAGGGTATCGAAAATTCTTGGTCCTCTGTCTTGAATGATTGGTATGGGTCGGTTTATTCATTTCTAGCTTGATCGATTTACTTAATTTTCAATCTCTGTACTTTCATTTTTTAGGTGAATTTGACTTCGGCGTTTAATTCCCAAGATCATACACAAGGAACCGGAATGGCAACTCCCAATCTCTCCCCCATTTTCATTCTTTAAATCCAGTGAATTCAACCTCTGATAAGTCCTTAAGATCTCTCTCTAAATCTTCTATCTTCTCATTTTATTTTCACTCTCGATGCAAAAAACTATGTGCTACCCCAATTATTTAATTTTTCTCCTAAACTAAACTCCATGTGACTGTTTTTTATTTTTTATTTTTGGTTGTTTGTTTGTTCGCTTAACTAGACTCTATTTGTGTAAGTTATAGGAATGCTATATATCGATTGTTTTTGGCTTTCTTTATTCTTATTTGGTCTAGTAATTGGTTATGTATCAGTATCTTGTAGTTGTATATATGATAAGTGGATGAATTTTTGTGTTCCCATTTATGAGTTGGTTATGTACACTCTTCAGAAATTGAAGGGAATAAAGTTTATGCTAGTAGATTGAGCATTAACTCTAATTATATGCTTAAATGATGCGTTGTCCTTTGTTTTCTAGTTATACGAACATTAATGATTTGGTAATGCAAGAAAGGTATTCGATCAAAATGTCTGAATGTGCTCTGAAAAAAGAAAAAATGAAATTTTTGTTCTGGCTGGGCCAAATACAGCCTCTTCTTTTCATCCAAAAACTTTAAATTTTATTTGGAAATTATGAGGGGATGAAGTATACAATGTTAAAATAGTCACTATCATACTTTAAAAAAAAAAAAAAAAGCCACTATCAAATTTTCACACAAAAAGAAATTAGGAGAATTTGGAATGCTTTCTGTTAACAGTAGGATAGCCAACTTCTTCTTTGTATCAGACATGCCAAAAGACATCCAGAATGGCATGAAAACTTATATAAAGAATGTTAGACATGTCTATTCTTATGTCGTAAAGTTTGAGATGAATTGGTTTTATATACATGTTCTTATGAATTTTTCAATAGAAGTTGCTGTAAACTGTTTGAATATATTTTAGGAGCTAGAGAGATCTTTGGCTAATCTGGTTCTGTTTTCTTTTGGATCTCAAACCATGTAGTGTTTTCATAAAGTTAAGATCGGAGAGGGGAGGTGGAGGAGCAGAGAGATGGAAATCCACACTGATCCAGATTAAGAAGCTTAACAATACAGTCAAAAACTTCAAAATCAAACCTCAAAATATTCAAGAAAATAATCTTACACATGATTGGCATTGAGATGAAAGAAATCCGGTTTGAAATTGGAAGGATTCGACTCTATGGGTTCATTTGGTTGGTTAGTTTGAGTTGAAATATTTTAGGGGGTGTTTGGTTGAATGGTTCAAACCATTCAACTCAAACTTTTTTTTGTCTTTTTCCCCAAAAATTTTTGTTTTTTTCCCAAAAAGTTTTTTGTCTTTTCTGAAAATTCAAAAAAATTTACTATTGAAACTTAAAAATCTCAACTCAAACTACTCCACCAAACGGGCCCTTAGTTGTAATAGTAAATTTTTTTGAATTTTCAGAAAAGACAAAAACCTTTTTGGGAAAAAGACAAAAAAAAAAGTACAGTTTGAGTTGAAATGAGATGATGAGGCAAACAAAGCCTATGGGTCTGAAATCCGGTCGCACGGGGTGAGCTTTAGGCAGGGGCAGAGGAAAACAAGTGCGGCAGTGGCGGGTTCAGGCGTGGGTGGAGGAAAGCAAGCATGGCGGCGGCGGCGGCGGCTTCAGGCGTGGGCAGAGGAATTCGAGGGGGGGGCGACGGGATGGGCATGACAATATTGGGGAAAGTGAGAGAGTGAGAGACTGATTTGTGGAGCGAAAAGTGAGACGAGAGAGGAAAGTTAGAGAATTGGGTGATTAGTGGGCGAAAAGTGAGAGTGAGAGATTGAGAATGATGGGCAAGATGACTGAAAGAGAAGAAAGTGAGAGAGTGAGAGACGAAAGGGAGAATGATCGGTATTGGAGTGGCATGGGTGAATAATTGGGGAAAGTGATCAGAGAGTGAGAGGCGGCAACTCTAAAATGTTCAATGAAAAATTGATATTCTTTTGCCACCAAAATCTCAAGGTTACTTACTAAGTTTAAATAGACAACTCAGAAATTATTTAGTATTTCTTTGAGATGATTTTCATCTTCTTTCTCTGATGTACTCTATATCTTTATATATATGCATATGTAAATATATATATATATATATGTGTGTGTACACACTGGGAGAAGAGGTGAAATATTTAGTGAAATTCTGGCAGATCTTATTGAAAATATTTGGTTTGTTATTGATAACAAACATTTGGTTTTTAGTGAAATTCTAGAGATCTTATTGAAATATTTATTTATAAAAATAGAATTAGTATTTTTTGAATTATTAATTACGAGATATGATATTATTTTCTTATTGATATTATAATTTATGACAAATACAAAAATTTTGACAAGATTTTGCTATTAAATCAAGGAATTTGGCAATTGCTAAATGTTGCAATTTAGCTATCCAAATTTGAATTTGGTCACAAAATCTAGCTTTCCGCTACCAAATATTGGTAGCATAAACGTGGCCTTGACTTCACGAAAATCATATTTTGGTAGCCGAAAAGTTACATTTTATTACTAAAAAGTGTATCATATGCGTGAATCTAATTGGGGCTCACGCAATGGTGGAAAGGAATTGGCTCAGAAAAAAGAGGGAATTCTTAGTTGTAAGATATCTAATGAAACCATCACTGAAATTGAGATCTCATTCAAATCGTTCAAATAAAATATCTGGAGTTTTTTTTTTTTGTATATTATATGGATGATCCGATTCGCAAGAACCATGATTGGGAATTATTTGATCGTCTTTCTCCGAGTAAGAGGCGAAACATAATCAACTTGAATTCGGGACAATTATTCGAAATCTTAGTGAAAGATTGGATTTGTTATCTCATAGTTGCTTTTCGTTAAAAAATACCATAAATATTCTTTATTGAAATATAATTTAAAAGTTTTTTTTATCCTCCCCAAGCACTAGATATTTTAGAATAACATGCTTTACATATGTATGTTTAATAAAAAATATATATATACAACCACTATAGATTTGGTTATTCGAATCAATGTTTAATTTATAAATATGAGATTAATAAGAGATAAAGAAATGCATTTTCAATATTAATTTTAAAATTGAATCAATTGTAAGTTGATTGATGTTAAAATATGTGTATTAGTATTGTACTAAAAACTTTATATTGAGTTTATTCATGAAATTACCCATTTGAAAAGGTGTAACATTATGTGTATTAGTATTGTATTAAAAAAATTTATACTGACCAATACTTTTCCGCCACCAAATATTTTTTTGGTCGCCATTTGTTATCTGCAAAACAAATTTTTAGGGACCAAATTAATTTAGGACTTTGGTCCCAAAAGGAGACTTAAGTGCTAGTATCTTCCGAAGCAATTTTCAGGGACCAAATTAATTTGGTCCCGAAAGGAGACTTACTGAAACCAAATTTTGGTCCTCGAAAATACTTTTCCGCCACCAAATATTTTTTTTGGTCGCCGTTTGGTATCTTCAGAAGAATTTTTAGGGACCGAATTAATTTCGTCCTGATAGGAGACTTACCGGGACCAAATTTTGGTCCCCAAAAATATTTTTCCGCCACTAAATATTTTTTTAGTCGCCATTTGATATCTTTAGAAGCGATTTTCAGGGACTAAATTAATTTAGTCCCTAAAGGAGACTTACCAAGACCAAATTTTGATCCCCGAAAATACTTTTCCGCCACCAAATATTTTTTTGTTCGCTGTTTGGCATCTTCAGAAGTGATTTTCAAGGATCAATTAATTTGGTCCCGAAAGGAGACTTACTGGGACCAAATTTTGATCCCCGAAAATACTTTTCCGCCACCAAATATTTTTTTGGTCGCCGTTTTGTATCTTCAGAAGCGATTTTCAGGGTCCAACTTAAATTAATTTGGTCCCGAAAGGAGACTTATAGGGACCAAATTTTGGTCCCCGAAATTACTTTTACATTACCAAATATTTTTTTGGTCATCGTTTCGTATTTTCAGAAGCAATTTTCAGGGTCCAAATTAATTTGGTCCTGAAAGGAGACTTACCGGGACCAAATTTTGGTTCCTGAAAATACTTTTCTGCCACCAAATATTTTTTTAGTCACCGTTTGGTATCTTCAGAAGTGATTTTCAGGGACCAAATTAATTTGGTCCCGAAAGGAGACTTACCGGGACCAAATTTTGGTCCCTGAAAATACTTTTGGTATCTTCAGAATCAGTTTTCAGGGACCAAATTAATTTGGTCCCGAAAGGAGACTTACCTTGGCCCCCGAAAATACTTTTCCGCCGTCAAATTTTTTTTGGTTGCCGTTTTGTATCTTCAGAAGTGATTTTCAGGGACCAAATAAATTTGGTCCCAAAAGAAGACTAACTGAGATCAAATTTTGGTCCCCGAAAATACTTTTCCGCCACCAAATATTTTATTGGTCGCCATTTGTCTTTCGTGGGAACCAATTTTTTTTTTCGCGCTCTACCATTGGTGACCAAGTAATAATTTGGTCTCCAAATGTCTCTTATGGTGACTAAAATTTGATCGCTGAAGATTCTGACTTTCTGTTACCTAAATTTGGTTTCTCCAAAACTTCTCTTCAGAGACCATTTTTTTTTTTTGTCGCTGAAAGTTTAAATTCTTGTAGTGACTTCTTTTTCCAAGCATTGTCGTTTATCAAAGCCCATTCTTCGAACAAACAGTATTTTTTAAATTTTATTGTCGTTTAAGCGTTTGTGTCATTTTCCTTGTTAATGTTGAAGTTATCTTCGTTTTAAACTTCATATCAATTTTCAATTTATGTTGACGTCAATCTTATGGTATTATTCCTTCAACCAAAAAAAAATTTCTTATGGTAGTTTTCCTATAATTTTATACCGTTTTACATTTTATGTCGTTTTCTTTGTAGTGCTTTCTTCCTTCCTTCCTTCCTTCCTTTCTTTCGTTCTTTGTTTTAACTCTTACAATGGTCTTGTAGCGCTTTCAGTATGTTAATCAGTCGCGGTTTTTACTTACTGCCACATTTCCAGATGATGTTGT
>CM046379.1:37066292-37300175 GCA_025413485.1 Ficus microcarpa
TTCTAATTATGAGAAGGGGTCATTCGAAATCAATTTCTCGTTTTTAAGTTTGCTGCCATTTTCCTAGTCAACCTGTTTCTCAGGTTATTCTCGTTTTCTTTTAGTTGGCCTAGAGTGATTTTAATTTTCAAAGTATTGGCTCAGGTGTGGTGATTATTAAGCATCAGTTTGACAAATCATATTAAACTCAAATTTTTCATTTCAGTTTTTATGTTTTTTTGAAAAGTTAATAAAAATTATAACTAACTTTTAAAAAGTCAACCAACTCAAATTTAAAAATTTCAATTCAAACCATTTCACCAAACGGATCCTAAATCAAAGACAAACAGGCTGAGGTGGGACTTGGGGGGGCGGTCTTCTTTTAGTATTATTTTATTATTATTATTATTATTATTATTATTATTATTATTTTAAGTGCATTCCCAGTTAGCGTGACTTTTCCTTGGATCAATCAGCAGCCCAAGCTTGGTAGCCTCTGACAAAGGTGGAGCTACATTGGGCCGGGGCGTACCCCTACTAAATTTTTCTTAGGGTGCGTTTGGTATTGCGATTCAACTCAACTCAACTTAAACTTTTTTTGTCTTTTTTCTAAAAAGTTTTTATCTTTTTCCCAAAAAGTTTTTTTTCTTTTCTGAAAATTCAAAAAAATTTACTATTACAATTAAAATATTTCAACTCAAACTGTCATACCAAACAAACCCTTATTTTACAATTTATTTTAATTTTTTTGTGATTTTTTTTTACTCACACTAAAATTAATTATCTCATGTAAACCCTCGTTAAAATCTCTACTCTTCTATCTATAAGTTTATTAATTATATACATCAAACAATAAAATTTTCAATTGTATTAAAAATGAAACTATCGTATAGGATTTAGTTTTAATATACGTTCTATTGAACTAAAAGGCTTGCTCCACCACCGTCCTCAGACGTTCTTGATTCTTAACTTTGATCCTCTGCCTTTTCATATATTTAGACTGTTGTTTAACTTGTTGCCAGTCAGCTGATACCACCAACTAGTTTTTCTTAATATTGAGAATTGTATAAATTAAAAAAAAATAAAAAAAAAAATCTCTCCCTCTTTATATAATCCCACTATATTTCTGTTTGTTAGAGAGATGATGAAAACGACTTGAAGTTTCCATCCAAGCCATTAATCAAATTGCTCCGTACTGATAAATGGTTTAGTTGGTGTGTCGATTGGTCGATGTTCCTATCCATTATCCGGACTTGACCTCATTTATTGTATTTCATTTATTTTACCGTTTGTACATATTAGCTGTCAAGTGTACAATTTGTTTCTTTGGCTAATTCTTTTGCTCACTGCCACTGGAGGAATTCTTCTTAGGGTTTTGTTTTTAACCATTGTATGAATTTCATACCACTGCATAGTCTCATGTATCTTTGCTAGAACATATGAAATACAAAAGGTTTCCTAAAGGTCTTTCTTTTATACTGTTTATATCTGTTCAAGTTCAACTATGGGACTTGGGTTTCTTTAAGTTCATCAATGAGACTACAGTTTTGGGATCTTAATAAATCATGAAATCAAAGTTGAAGCCTTGTAATTTGCTCCTCTGAACTCTTTTTTATTTGCTTTGGATAGCTCATTTTAGTCTCAACAGCACTTCTATTCATGGCACTGTTTAGCCTCCATAACTTTCTCTTTCTCCTCACTCTCTGTACATCTGTTTCTCTCTCCAAAGTTACAGCGACTGCAGTTTCCAATTCTGTAAGCCTCTCTTCATGCCTGTTTTTGTTTATATATATATATATATATATGCACACACATACACACACATTTTATATACGCACTAAATCATGTTGGTTGTACTAAACTTGGTATATAATTGTAATCTCATAAACACAAGGCCAGACAAGAATGGCTAAACCATGGTGGAGATTTGTACAACAGAAGATACGCCAACAAGGAGGTCAAGATAAGCCCTGAAACAGTCTCCGATCTGCGATTGAAGTGGCAATTCTACGCGGGCGGCGACATAAGCGTGACGCCGGCGATTTCCGATGGCACACTCTATTTCCCAAGCTGGAATGGGTACCTCTATGCTGTTAAAGCATCAGATGGAACCGTTATTTGGAAAAAGGACTTGCAGAAGTTGACCGGGTTTAACAACACCGGTTTCATTCTGAATGTCAACTCAACTGTGTCGAGATCGACTCCGACTATAGCCGGAGATTTGCTTCTTGTCGGAATCTATGGGCCTGCTGTTGTATTGCTGTGAAAAGATCAAATGGGAGGCTTGTTTGGTCCACCAGGCTAGATAATCACGCTAGAAGTTTGATCACAATGTCTGGGACTTATTACAAGGGGTTTGTTCTTGTTGATTTTAATTCCTCATTTCTCACTCTTTTATTTATTTATTTATTTATTATACATTATTATTATTATTTACGTGTTCCAAATTTGTATATTTGCTTAAGAAGAGAAATCCAATACTTCAAATTTTGTTGAAATATCCCTAGGAGCGTAATTGATGCCCTGACGTAAAGACACAAAAGAAACACAAAAGAGTTTGAGAGTATACGAGTTCATCTTTTTAACTTTTTTATCCTCATAATGAATACATGTAGCGGTCAAAAGAGAAAATAGGCTCACTCCTATAAATTTTGCTCGTTTTCATTTTTTTTTTTTTTGGGTAATTTTTGTTGTTCTTGGTAATATATATACAATTAGAACGTATAAATTGAGAGTGGGGAATCAGTTTGGGTAGTCTAGCATGCTTCATTTGTAGGTAAGCTATAGATAATGTGAATCAAAATTTTGAGAAAAGTCATCTGCTTTATGGCTGTCCAAAACTTGTTAAACATAAGATTTTTTTTATTGTCATCAACTTGATTTCAGTAGGCAGGATCCAGATGGCATAAAGTAGAAAAAAAAAAAGAAGGTACATGTCAACCTGATCTTATAGATAAGGTTTTGAATTTTTAAAGGTTCTGTCTGGCTTCCAAGCGAATTATATGTATATATATATATTTTTTCTATGTACCAGTCTATTTCATATCTCGAGATTCTTGCATATAATCAAATATATTATGGATTAATCATATACAAATATGGGTAAGATCAGGCTTTGAACTTTTAAAGATTATATCTGTCTTCCAAGTGAATTATATATATATATTTTTTACGTACCAGTCTATTTCATATCTCGAGATTCTTGCAAATAGTCAAATACATTATGGATTAATCATATACAAATATATGGGTACTTCTATGCATATCTAGACATTTTATATAATATTGTAGATAAAACAACTTGAAAGAAATTTGGTGAATGATTCTAAACTACTAAACCACACCACATGTGTTCATACGTATTATTATTTGAACATAGACAAAAAAATTCCTACTTAAATATATCTATATGCGTGTGTTTTGAACTTGGAGGAGGAGAGAGATTCAAATCCAATACCTCAATTTATATATGTGTGTATATATATATATACCATATATAAAAGTAAATATAAGTAAATATGAAATTATCGTTATGCTAAGTTTACAATTTTTTGGCAGGGGATTTTACGTAGGAACATCATCACTAGAGGAAGGCCTAACCGTGGACCAATGTTGCACCTTCCGGGGAAGCCTCTCCAAACTAAACGTCCGTACAGGAGCAATCTTGTGGCAGACGTACATGCTTCCCGACAACCTCGGGAAGTTTGGAGAGTACGCCGGCGCCGCAATTTGGGGAAGCAGCCCTTCCATCGACATTGGAAGAAACCACGTCTTCATCGCCACCGGCAACCTCTACTCAGCTCCGCTTCACATTAGGCAATGCCAGGAGAAGGAGAACAACCTAACCTTCCCCACTAAACCGGACCAGTGTATTGAGCCCGATAACCACTCGGATTCGATCTTGGCCCTCGATTTGGAAACCGGAGAGATCAAATGGTATAAGCAGCTCGGAGGATATGACGTGTGGTTTGGCGCTTGCAACGGGCATTTGGACACGAGGTGCCCACCCGGGCCTAGCCCTGATGCTGATTTTGGAGAGGCACCAATGATGTTGAGCGTTTTTGTCAATGGAATTAAGAAGGACATTGTTGTTGCTGTTCAGAAAAGTGGCTATGCTTGGGCTCTTGATCGAGATAATGGCAGCATGGTTTGGTCTAGGGTAAGTATGATATAATCCTTCACTCTTCTCTCTCTCTCTCTATTTTTTAATGTTTTAGGTATCAGTAGTGTTGTATTCCACAATTAATAGAAAATGAGTCTTATGTATAGCTCCTGTTATGGATCTCTTATATAAATCTCATGTTGAACATCATTGATATTTTTTAGCATCATTTTTTTGAACATCTTTAATGGTGTTCCAAATTGATAGGCTAATGGTAAAATATAATATTTGGATTTAAAAAAGAAAAGTGACTTCTAATGGAGTTTTATTTTTAATGCCAAATTTAGTGACTAATTTACCGCAATGGATAGTCAATGTCAAAATTAACAATTGATTCTTAGTGATTGTTACATTTTCTTTTCATAAATACATTTTGTTTTCATTTTTAATTTATTTAAATACTAAATATTCATTTCATGATTTTCAAAATATAGTAAGTATGACAAAAAGTAGATATTATATTAAAAATGAGCAAAAAATATGATAATGTTATTTCTTACATTTTTTTAAAATATATATATATGTAACAAATGTAATATTTACCTGGATATATACATTGGAGATAATCTTGCTTGCTTGCTTGCCAAAGAAATGGCATCTGCTTGTTTGATAGAATGGTGTCGTTTCAAGAATGATGTCGTTTTCTCAAGTCTTTGTCGTTTCGGAAATGCTCTTCCCTCTTCAATACGGCTTTTTTTTCCCCAGATATTTCATTTTCTGAGATTGTATTATTTCCTGAATGTTGTCGTTTTCTATGTGATGGGTTTTTTTTTGTTTTCTTTTTTTTTTTTTTTTTTTAGAATTAGGAAGAAGTTGTTTGCGATTTTTTTTTTTTTTTTTTTGATAATGTTGTTTTTGTCGTTTCCTCGAGTTCTTAGGATGAAGTTGTTTATATGAAATGGTTGTATTTTCCCCGACGCATTTTAGTTTCTTACGTTGATGTAGTTTCCGTGAGATGTTGTGTCGTTTCTCGAGTGGGATCACTTTATAGATGATATCGTTTGTCAGTTTTTCGCCATTTGTAATTATCCTGTCGTTTTCACGGTTGTGTCATGGTCCTGAAACGTTTTGTCATTTTTAAACCTAATGCTGTTTTCAACTTTTTAGTGGTTTATTGACAACGTTGTGTTAGGTTTGATGTGTCGTTTTATGGATGATGTGATGTGATGTGATGTGATGTTATGTTATGTTGTTTTCAAGACGACAGTAAATAAGACTTTGATTATTAGGAAGCTGGACCAGGAGGACTAGGTGGAGGAGCCATGTGGGGTGCAGCCACTGATGAAAGGAGGGTCTACACCAACATTGCCAACAGCCAAGCCAAGAACTTCACTCTCACGCCCTCCAAAAACGTCACCACCGCCGGAGGCTGGGTGGCGATGGAGGCCCGAAGCGGCAATGTGCTGTGGTCCACAGCCAACCCTGAAGTGGCCACCGCCTCCAGTCCTGTAACAGTGGCCAATGGTGTTGTGTTTGGTGGATCCACTTCCTCCCGAGGACCACTATATGCAATGCACGCCAAGACCGGAAAGATTCTCTGGTCGCACCCCACAGGAGCCACCATGTATGGCGGCGTGTCGGTGAGTGAGGGATGCGTCTACTTTGGAAACGGTTACAAGGTCTTTGTAGGATTTGTTCGCAACTACACTTCAGGAAAGTCACTCTATGCTTTCTGTGTCTAGATAATTTATCTTTCCCTCCTAAAACCCGAAATCAGTTTAGTGACTCGGTTTTTTTTTTTTTTTTTTTTTTAGGATCAGTTAAGGATTAAACACCCTAATCCTCTACTAACGAGAGGAATCAAGCATAAACACGATTCTTGCTTTAATACTATGTTAATTTAACAATCTGTTCCAAAAGCTTAAGCTGTCAGGAGGCGGTCAACGGATATCAAATTAAAGCATTCCAGTTTACAGAGGTTGTCCTGTTCCGCGGCGAGAAAAGGAATGTTGCTAAAAATACCAGAAAAGGAGAGTCTCACCCAAGTTTGTTGTCATTTTTTACATTCAACTGTGACAAGCTAAATAATCTACTTTAAAAGAGATTAGAGAAACTTATCGAATAAGTATTGATTCGTCTTAGATATATGTAAAGAATTAAATTAAGCACACAACAATCAAAGGAATAGAAAACAGGTTCCAAAACAGGAAGAAAAAACCTAGTACTCACATGACACATCGAACACTCAAGACACTAATGAAGCACAAATTAAGGAACACAACGAGATGCTCCAAGTCCGTCACACACATGTTTTTCCGTATTATTACGTTTAATTTCTCATACAAGACTGCACCAGACTCACCTCTTCCACCCAGGCCGGGCTCCCTTACCTGTAATTGGAAAATCAGCCAAATGAACACTTCTTTAAAAGCAGAAAAACGCTTATCGCCTAGAAAATCTATTTCTTTTTCTAGGAAAAATATTGTTGAGTTAGATTGCATTAGATTGCATAATATTGAGAATCTAGCTACAGATGTGTTCAAGCGTTTTACCGCGGCCATTTATGGAGGACAACAGGGATTTGTTCTCACCTCTGGCACTTGCTTGAACCACTCTTTCATTCTGCGATGACGTTAAGCCAAATTTACTGCGCCGGTAGATGAGGGCAAAGAATGCCGCCTCTGTAAACCAACATTTTCAACCTCATCTTGATCAAATCTCGGGGATGAAAATCCTCGAAGTTTTGCTTTTGCTGATTCGGTTGCCACCATGTAGTTGGGCAAACTTCGATCTCTCTGTGAAACAAACTCTGGGAATTCAAGTTTTCCTGGAAGATTTCTTCGTTGACTCTGAGCCAGGAGTCCATGCTAGTCCTGTCTTCCATATAAATTTCTCTTCATCCTCTTTTGGTACATCTCCAACTTTTTCAACATATTCTAAAGGATGTTTCTCAACAGCCACATGATCATCAAACATGTTATCAATTTTCTCCACTTGATTCTGTTCCAAGCCTTTGGACACTGCCACTGGGGAATCCATTTTTTTCTCAAAGGACTTGTCAACACTTTTCTCCGGAACTTCAGAAGCTGGAGAACTTGAAACCATTTTGGGAATTAACTTCGGCGTCTCAACCACCGATTCTGAACAAGCAAGAACCGCTTTGCTGGACGCAGAAATTCTTCTCAGACTTTGCTTTACCCTCTCCAGTTCATTCTTCGGGTGTTCCTGCCCTGCTGATTCTTCCTCAGCATCAAACTTCCTCGTGTTGTTTGTTTGGTTTTCATATGCGGGCCTTTGATCCGATAAATGTTTCCGTTGTTTAGAGTTGAGACCCACCCCTCGCCTTTTTTTTGCCTCCCCAGTTCAGCTTTCTTGGTTTGAATGTTGCCCTTCTTGTTAAAAGATTTTTTGTTAATAGCACTCTCGGTTGCGGAAGTGGTTCCCAAAATTTCGACGATGACCATCGTTCTAGCCATTCCCAAGTACAATCTGGCTCCGATTTGTCATAGTTAAGGTGCAAAGGCAAAGCAGTTGGTGATGAAGCAAGAAGCTGAAAAGAAGCAGAATTCACCAATTTAATCCAAATCTTGATGTGTTAAAATACAAAGAAGTTTAAAAGAGTTGAACTTAGATTCAGCATCCAAGTCTTCTTTTTTGTTCTTTTTTGTTAGTAGACACTAATGACAGGGCACATGATGCCGATTTTTTTTTTTTTTTTTTTTCTCACCTTACAGATAAAGGCATTTGAGGATAGCTTATCTGGCCTACCAATGGCATGTGATCCAGATAATTCCACCCGAGATCCATCCTATTCAAAGGAAATGTCAAACATAAGCATAAAAACCAATACAAAAAAGTGGTTGTACGTCTAGTCCAGCGGTAAATCCACACCCACCTCAATGTCGAGGTCTTAGATTTTGTATCTCCCCATTCTGAAGTACCAAAAAACAAAACCAAGCAAAAGATAATAAAATGACATGAAAAGGGTAATGAGATACCAGAGTAGAGCATTTCTTTTGAACTTCGCGGCCAACATCCGAGACTCGGACCCTTCTCCCACGAAACAATGACTGCATTCTAACAATCCCCTGCACACCGCGTAATGTAGCAACACCCTGTCTCCTAACCAAGTGCCCTCGAACAAGCCCCTGCAGCCTTATAATGCCCTTGACATCACCATCCGAATGACGGGCCTAGAGGCATTTTTTGAAAAATTTCATGCATTGGCATATCAGTCACAAAAATCACTGAATGTAAATGAAATTTGGCGAGTAAAGAAAAATTCGTCAGCAACAAAATTATTGTTATGTTTAATCTAAAATATTTAACAGTACAGTACTCTTGTGGTCCTAGATTTGTGATACCTCCACAAGAATGTGGACAAATTTGTAACCTGCATTTAATTCCTACCGACATCTTCACATCATATCAACTCAAACACAGGTAGAAGTGTCCCAAAAACTATTCAACAGAAAATTACATTGCAGATTAAAATGGAATCTTTTTTTACTTACCAAATAGTCTCTGAAATTTTCTTGTGCAGTTATTTTACTGTTGCCCTTTGGTGAATGCAAGAAGTTGGATTTTCCAGAATCTGCATTCTGTTTCAGAGGCAGCGAGGGCGGCGGAATCTCGTTTGCTAAGTCTGATTTCTCTCCGCTTTCCAAATCGCCAAACGATAACGCCTTAGTCGCGGTGGCCTCATTCTCCAAAATTGCGGTTTTCTTGACATGAAAATGGTGTCACAAAAAGTTTGATCAATAATAGTTAACATCATTGAAATGGCCTATGCGAATATATCTTTAATTTGCCTATGATTAAGTACCTTCTGGGAGTCAGATTTTGACGATTTCTTCCCGAAAATAACAGTTTTGATCCACTTTCCTGGAGATTTTCCCATTGAGAGAAGCCTGAAACTGAAACCAGTACTGTTGAACCTGCTTTTTCTAGACCTGCATATTACCGGCTTTATGAAGAAATAAACTATTCCAACTAATTATCTGGCTCATGATTTTTAAACAACAATACTGAAATAGTGTCATGCAAGCTCAGCTTTCTCCTCCATTCATACAATAAAATAAAATAAAATTAAAATTAAAAAACATAAAGTAGAATATATTCCCGCCGACAAGCAAAAGAAAAATAAACTACATAAATTACTCATTGAAAAAGAAAAAGTGTACATACATATATACATACATATATATATATATATAAAGGTTCTGCAACAGGATAACCTTTTAAAATTAGGTAGCCAATCATCAAAGCAGTGTCACGGACAACAAAAAGTTCAAACAGTCAGAATTTGGTATTAACAAATTCTGTTAAACAGATTACTTGTGACTGACAAGTCATACACACCAGTTAATCACCAAAATATTAAGAACTTTAAAAATATTTATATATTAGTGCAGAGAATAAGTAGAAAATTAACAACCAACCCAGAAACCAAACTCTCGAGCCAAGCAAATATCTACAAATCTCATAAAAGAACATATAGAGATTGCAGAAAATAAGGAAGATCGAACAGAAACCGATGACGCGACACATACCACACGTGTTTTTCCAGATCTGAGACTACCTTAGCTTAAAGAAGACCGGTTCTTGAGCCAAGGAAGGAGAGTCAGTAGAATTGTAAACAGTGAAAATGAAAATTTAAAGATCTATGGTCCTATATTATAATCAATCTTGTGTTCTATATATATATGTGTGTATATATGTATCAGACATATACACGTGGTGTGACAGTCAATTCCTATAAGGAAAAGATAAACCGCATAGTGTCCTACATCGCTTGTAAATGGATATATGTGATGAGTCATAAATAAAAAGACCACCTTCTAATGGTTTGAGACATTTTGGGGTAAACCCAATAGCAAAATTATGAGGGTAAGAGATTCAAAACGGACCATATCATATATCAAAGAGAGACATGCGTCGTTACAATAATGGTACCGGTGCCTGTACCCAACCAGGAGTGTAGTCAAAGAGGATATTGGGTTTCAAAAGGAGGGGTGATTGTGACAATCATCAGTCCCTATAAGAAATATGATAAGTAGTATCATGTCGTTTAGGAATATATACATGTGATAGTTCATAAGTAAAAAGATCACCTCCTAATAATACGAGGTTTTTTAGGGTGAACCGAAAAACAAAACCGTGAAGATACAAAACCCAAAGCTAACAATATCACATTAAAGGGAGGCACAAATCGTTACATGTGGCCTGTATGAGCATGCACAACTGGACATGGACCCCTCCAATCTGCACCAGATATAAATTTCTCACTGATTCTCTTTATTTCCGTGTACTTTCATAGAGAAATCTTTTGAAAAGGGAAGCGTTACTAGTTCAAATACGTTGCACAAACCGGTAAGGTAAACGAAGACACAAGAATTAGAGATTTGAAAGCAAAAATGTAGTTATATACACCATAATCCATTCATTATACATGTTAAATATATACTCTGATACTGTAATACAAACTACAATTTATATCTATATGCATTGGTGATACAACTTTAATTTTATTTTTAGTTCCGCACGTTTTAATGGATGAGAGTGACTTGGGATCTAAAATTGGTAGGTTTTTTGGGGCCTCAGATTAGAAAGACTTGAATGTCTTTCTTTTTTTTTTTTTTTTTTTTAATTACCTATACCAAAGGTATAATAATTCTGGAAATTAAACAGACGAGAATGATGACATATATTGCAGCTTTGGCATTAAATGATATGGCTGCTGGCTAGCTCTATGGTATTACTTTGGAGCTCTGTTTTAATTGCGTCACATGAGTCCTTATATTTTATTACACAAATAGACCACACCGTTTCGAAGATACCCATCCCAATGGTTTTTGATTTCTTGCTGTAATTATACACATATAATATACAAAATATAATAAGATAAATTATTAGGTTGGTCTCTAAATTTTTAATTTTGTATAATTTTAGTTTCTGAATTTTTTTTCATAACTAGAATGTTCCTAAACCTTTAAAATATCACTACAATATATAGTCCTTTACATTAATTTTTAACGAAATTCGTTAGTTAAATTTGCTTTTTGACTAACTTATTAACAGATTCTGTTTTAAAATTAACAAAAATTACTATTGTAATAACATTTTAATAGTTTAGGGACATTCCTTTCATAGCTGGAGTGATTATAAATTATTTAAAATATTACTACAACGGTATTTTTTGTTAATTTTTTGACGAAATCTGAAATTAGTGTCATTTTTTGTTTAAATTACTAACAGATTTCCTTATAAAATAATAGAAATGACTATTGTAATAATATTTTAAAAATTTAATGATATTTCAACTAAGAAAAAATCAATGACTAAAATTGCGTAATATCAAGAGTGTAGGGACTAAATAAATACCCTATATAATATATAGTATATAAAAATTAAAAGTATAATATGCTATTTATTCAGCATATTACTATCATTGAAGGTATGCCAAGTTTATACAAATAAATTTGATATCACTCTTTTTATTTTTATACGTTGAGTTGAAAGTAAAACCTATATAGATCACTCTTCACATGTTCACGTTGGGCATACTTCTAAAGAGAGAAGACAAAATGGGAAAAGCAAAAAGAAAAATGGAAGGCAAAGGTTTTAAAGTTTGATGAGCCACCGACAACTTTGACTGCAGTACTCTGCACACACAGACGATCTCGTGGGACTTTTATATATATATATATATATATATATACACACATATAATGAATCAGAAGGTGATAATTTTGACTGAAGACAAGTTAAAAACAAGATTTTACATTGTACACAGTACGTAAATGGACAATCTATCTAACGACCACCACAACGGAAGTGGGGACTTTGATGATGTGACCAATGTTGGCTCCACTGACCCTGACTTTTCTCGTGAACTTTGTTAATGTGGAACAAACCCCACACCACCACCCCCCCCTCTCCCCGGCCCCACATCGTTTTAGTCATTTAACCACATGTCGAACCTTGTTTTGTCGTTTTTCTTGAATTTATCAAACGACGATTCCTTAACGTTGACTAGTACCGTCGGTATGAAGCGTCACATCCCTTGAAGTCCATAATTGTATTTGCTATTCATCGATGAAGTTACACTTTTTATTTTTTATTTTTATAGAATTCGAATTTTATATTTTATGATAAAATCAGATACGAAGAACCTGTTTGATGTATGATAGGGTGTTTGGCAAACCATTTTAAAACACTCATCTCAAAATTTTTTTTTATCTTTTTCCCCAAAAATTTTTGTCTTTTTCCCAAAAAGTTTTTTGTCTTTTCTGAAAATTCAAAAAAATTTACTATTGAAACTTAAAAATCTCAACTCAAACTACTCCACCAAACACCCCCTAAGTTTGAGTTAAGATTTTTAAGTTTCAATAGTAATTTTTGTTGACTTTTTCAAAAAAGACAAAAAAATTTTTCAGAAAAAAAAAATTGAGTTTAAATCTATGAGTTTGAGTTTGGCATCTAAACTCACCCGAAATTACTCGTTAAATATACATTGATTATAGTAAATAGTGGATTATCATTGATGGGGTTTGTTGTATCAGTGTCTTTCTTCTTCTTCTTCACCACTTTGCTTCCATTCCCTTCGGAGATGCAGTTTATGTTCTACGTCATTTCTTGATACGATCAACAGCCAAGCTTACCATTGATATTGTCCTTGCTCTCAAATGAATTTGGTAGTTAGAGGTCTCGGGTTTAAGCCCATTAAAAGAACTTGAGCATACTCTGAGAATACCAGCGTAAAATTCAATATTAACCCTAAGAAAATAAGATGATACATTTCGTTTCCTAATACAAATAGCCATAACTCGATACAATTTTTAATTACTCAAACATGTGAGACCTCTTTGATCACATACATACGAGGGAATAGCTACTGACCGGTCAGCATGACAGTATTCCCCGCATTGTTAATCCTATTTTGTTTAAAAAATTATAGCATATAGCTTATTTTATAGATATTTTTGAAATTTGTAACATATTCAATAATAACATATTTTTAATTTTCAATAACAAATTAAGTGTATAGTTTCTGGTTAGAGAGAGGGAGAGAGAAAGAAAGAAGGATCAAAGATATTTTTGATATTATATGCGATCATAAATCTGATTATATTATTATAAATCTGATTATATTATTATGTTTAAAATTTTATGCTATAATTTAACATTATTATCATAAAAAGGTGTTGTTTCGCTATTACTCCCTTATTTATTCATCGACCTAAGACAACTAACGTTTCTGGGCACGCATAAACGACTCGTCGTTTAAAGACTCAAGAGATCCACGGGCCAATCAGTTTTGGGCTGCAACAGAGTCCAGAACCAAGGCCTGTGCCAGTCAGCAGGCCCATTAGCCCACTCCTCCACTTCCGAAGCAAAAACGACTTCAGAATTTCATCTTCGCCGGAGAAGGGTCTCTCCGTCTGCTCCACAGAGCTCGCTTAAAACCCAAATGGGTTTTTTGAGGAGAGCTTCAAAGTCTCTGAAATCATCAAAGTACTTCTCTCTCCTCCAGTATTCCTCCAAAGTCAGTCCATTTGGAGGCAACCCATTTCCTGGTCGATTCAATTCTCACGGAATCGGAGTGAGCCCAGCTTTCTGTTCAAGTTCTCGCCAGAACAGCGTAGAAAATGGCGTGGACTTGGACCAGTATCCACCGGAAAGGATTCGGAATTTCTCTATAATCGCCCACATTGATCATGGTAAGTCCACGCTCGCTGACAGGCTTTTGGAGCTCACTGGCACCATCAAAAGAGGCCGTGGTCAGCCTCAGTACCTCGACAAGTTGCAGGTCCAATTCTGTTTTTATTCATGTATTTGTTCATCAAATTGTATCTCTGTTGATGGGTTTGTTTCAGATTTTTTGCAGTTTGTTTGTAGGAAATTTGGTGACTTTCGGGTTTTTAGTGAGGTTTAAATAATGGCATGAAAATATGTTGTAAGACCATCGCTAATGCCAATGCTATATATATTTTTAAAGTATGAAAATAATGCTTAATGTTTGTTTAATATTATATCTAACATCCGTCATCGTCGTTAAGCTTTGTAATTCGTAAAAATAAACTTTTTAGTGTTTAACAATTTTACGATTGAAAATAAGTGTGATAATTAGATTGAAAAAAAAAGGAAGGCGAATTTGTCACCAAGTTTAGCATTTGTCAGATTTGACATCAACGATGACACTATTGGAGAGCAGTTTTTTTTACCAAAATGCCAGAATTTGGCATTGGCACATCAATTTGACACTGTATTGAAGATGCTTTGAGCATTTTTTAATTGGACTAGAAATTCAAATCTTTTGCTCTATTGATATGTGAGTTTCTATGCCGTTCATTTGGTCGTCTTAGGTAGAGAGAGAAAGGGGGATTACTGTGAAAGCCCAGACGGCAACCATGTTCCACAAGCACAATTTTCATGGTGCAGATAGAAACATTGAGCAAGGGGAACAGAGTTTTCTATTGAATCTGATTGATACACCTGGTCATGTGGATTTTAGCTATGAAGTTTCGAGATCACTAGCAGCTTGCCAAGGAGCCCTTTTGGTTGTAGATGCTGCACAGGGTGTTCAAGCGCAAACCGTTGCTAACTTTTATCTGGCATTTGAATCTAACTTGACAATAATTCCAGTTATTAACAAAATTGATCAGCCAACTGCTGATCCCGATCGGGTTAAGGCTCAAATAAAGGCCATGTTTGATCTTGACCCCGCCGATGCTCTTTTAACATCTGCGAAAACGGGGCAGGGTCTTGAGCAAGTCCTTCCTGCAGTCATTGAGCACATACCACCTCCACCCGGGAGGAGAGATTCGCCTTTGCGGATGCTTTTGTTGGATTCCTACTATGACGAATACAAAGGAGTGATATGCCATGTTGCAGTCGTTGATGGTGTGCTGCGCAAGGGGGATAAGATTTCGTCCGCGGCTACCAGCCAAGCTTATGAAGTCTCGGATGTCGGGATCATGCATCCTGAACTCACCTCTACAGGAGTCCTTCTTACAGGACAAGTAGGGTATGTTGTGAGTGGTATGCGTTCAACCAAAGAGGCACGAGTTGGAGATACCCTTTTTCATACTCGGAGTGTGGTTGAGCCTCTTCCTGGTATATCTGTCATTTCCTTTCCTTTATTATTTATTCTTTATCTTTTTTTCTCCCAATCGCAAATATGTTATTGTGCTAACACTGCAATGGTTGGTGTTCAAAATATAGGATTCAAACCTGTAAAACATATGGTGTTCTCTGGTCTTTACCCTGCTGATGGATCGGATTTTGAGGCACTTAGCCATGCAATAGAGAGACTGACATGTAACGATGCTAGTGTCTCTGTTGCTAAAGAAAGTAGCACAGCACTAGGTCTGGGTTTCAGGTTTGACACCAATTATCCTATACTGGTTTCTTCTTCTGTTTAGTTAATGGTTGTTCATTCGAGCGTGATTTGTCATTTCTTGTCCCTTCATATGGTGTATTTTTGTTTATTATGTTCTGCCGACAGGTGTGGTTTCTTAGGCTTGCTGCACATGGATGTTTTCCATCAGCGACTTGAACAGGTACGCTTGAAGTATCTATGAAGGAAAAATAACTGTAATCCGTCAAGTTGATCACTTTTTCGGAATGTAATATATATAAGAAGAGTGGCATTCTTTGCTCAGGACAAGAATATTAGAGGAAATATGAGAATAGCTCTATTCTATTCTATTCTTCTTTATTTTATTTATTTTTATTTTTTATTTTTCATTTTATTTTTTGGCGTCGTTCTTTTGGTTATATATTTTTCGTGCAATTATGCATTTGTGTGATACATCTATAGCCACGATCCATTTCACCGGGACATTGGTGATAATGGTAAAATCTATGTCTTCTCTCATGCTTCATGCCTTATGAAATATGGTATTTTTGCTGATGGTTGCTCACGCCTATTTGTTATTCAGTTTCACTTGCTGAATTTGAATCTTCTGTTTGAATGATAGGAATATGGAGCTCACGTTATTTCTACTATTCCAACTGTTCCCTACATTTTTGAGTATGCTGATGGGAGGTATGTCTTATGTGCTTCACAGTCTCGAAGATTGTCTTACTCAACATATGGCTTGGGTAATTAAACATCATTTTTTTTAACACTCTAGCAAAATGCAAGTTCAAAATCCCGCCGCATTGCCATCAAATTCTAAGCAACAAGTGGTAGCTTCTTGGGAACCTACAGTTATAGCTACAATCATTTTTCCTAGTGAGTAAGCTCTCATACACCCTTGGCATTAGTTATTGTACACCAGGTAAGGCATTTGCTTGCCCTGACTTCATTGCGCTACGTTGTCAACTTGAAGGTACGTGGGGCCTATTATCACCCTCTGTTCTGAGCGGAGAGGACAGCAGTTGGAATATACATTTATGGACAGGTAACTACCCTTTTTTTCTATCAAATGTGATGAATAATATAACGCAAATAGTTGGGACTCCGTTTCCGTATTCGGGTTTTTCTCCTCTCGCCTGTAATGTTTATGTATTTGATAATTCATACACATATTCAATTAAAACTGATCTTTCTTTCTTACTTCTGTTAGTATTATGTACTAATCATTTTCCGAAGCTTCAAGTATTAAGCCTTGTAGTTTATAATACATGCAGCCAACGAGTTTTTATGAAATACCGCTTACCTTTGAGGGAAATCGTTGTTGACTTTTACAATGAATTGAAGAGTATAACATCAGGGTATGCATCATTTGACTATGAGGACTCAGAGTAAGTAACCTCTCTCTCTTGCTTCCATCATATAAAGTGCAATTCTATTATTTCTTGGTGTCCAGAGATAATTGAATAACCACCTCTGCCTCTGGTCGTTGTGGCAAATTGGTTATAACAGATACCAAGAATCTGATTTGGTGAAACTTGATATCCTTTTGAATGGACAACCAGTTGATGCAATGGCAAGCATTGTTCATAAGTTGAAGGCGCAACGTGTTGGTCGTGAACAGGTAGATAAACTGAAGAAATTCATAGACAGGTACGTTTGACCCATATTCTATAGTAAATTGTCGCATCCTACTTATGTCTGCTCTTATCATAGCTCAGGTTTTTCTAATTTGAACAGGCAAATGTTTGAAATAAACATACAAGCTGCCATAGGAACTAAGATAATTGCAAGGGAAACGTAAGTTCTTCGTTTAAGATTCTGATTAAAGTTTGTACATCGTTTTATCTTTTCCGCTCAAATCTTCATTGTTCAGCTAAGTTTTTCTTTGCTGGTATTAGGATTTCTGCCTTGAGGAAAAATGTTCTTGCTAAATGCTACGGTGGGGATGTTACTCGGAAAAAGAAGCTGTTGGAGAAGCAAAAAGAAGGAAAGAAGCGAATGAAGCGTATTGGTTCTGTCGATATTCCCCAAGAAGCATTTCATGAATTGCTCAAGGTTTCATAGAAAGGAAAGACCGAAATAATCAGCCATATCTGTGACTAATTAATTGGTAGTTATGTTTTCCCTCGTCGTCCAAGTGACACGCTTTTCTTGAGGTTTTCGGAGAAAGTCTTTTGGAAAAGCTTTCATGGTGGGAATGTTACAATGGGACAGAAACTATTGGAATAGCAAAGGCAGTGCATTTGGCTATTATGAGCTCTCCAAGACAAAATCTTGGAGAACAAGGAATACAAGACTTTAAATGTTGTCATTCGTGATTCTTTTGTTTTATTTTATTATTATTATTATTATTTTTTTTCTTTTTGCCTTCATTTTTAAATGAGAACCAACAACCAAAGAGAATTCTGTAAATACAAGTGTAACCAAGTTTTGTTCACGGGGGAACGGTTTCATTGTGTTATGTGTACTTGACAATATGAATTGTTGTCAAGAAAATAAAAACATAATTCCTTTTATCAAGTATACGAGGAAATTTTAGTGTTCAAGTGCTAGCATGTTGTGCTGAAATCAACTTGTATGTTTGCTCAGTATCGATTTGATTTACATTTTCACAAAATTTCTGTACGTGTGATTTGAAGTGTAGTTGGTAAAGAGCGAAGAAAATAGAAAGGACGAAGAGATGCATAAAACTTGTGTTTGGCGTACTAGTTTGGAATAGAATTTTTAGGTTAGGGTTGATTGACTTTTCAAAAACTAAATAAAATTTTTATTGATTTTTCAGAAATAGACAAATTGAAATAGACTTTTTAAATTCAAATCTGATAGCCAAACGGACCTAAGTGAGGGAAATAATGAGGAAGGAGAGGATACCTCACTTTTTATGATATCTTCTCCTCCAACTCCTTAACTTTTGAAGGATCAAAATTAGAGTCATCGGAAAGATTTTGAATTCCTTAACCAATTTTTAATGTACAACAAGCTTCTAACCAAAAATTGTCAGTCTTAAAATTCATACTCTAATCTTTTCGCCCCTATCTTTCCTTTCACCTTAAGATGATTTGTACGAGCCTCATTCCAGTAACCAATCCTAAAACGAGTGCGCCAAACAAAAGAGAAGAAAAAAAGAAAAAAATTATAAAGAGAGCAAAACATATCAAAGGTAAGAGAAATGGAATACCAATAACTAAAAATGACAGTACTATCATTAATGATTAAAATGTGATAGCGTTTCATTACTGTTTGCTTAACAAATTGTGGTATCCCAATACGACGAAACAGTACTGACACGCTATCACATGTCAAAGGTAAAAGAAATGGAATACGAACAACTAAAAATGACAGCGTACTATCATTAATGATTAAAATGTGATAGCGTTTCATTACTGTTTGCTTAACAAATTGTGGTATCCCAATACAACAATATTACGAAACAGTACTGACACGCTATCACATGTGTGTTGATCTAATTACTAACAATGACAAACAATATTTATAGAACAATTTTCCTAAAAACTTGTGAAGAGAATCAGTCATTGGAGAAACACGAAGCAATATTCCTGCCTAGAAATTTGGAAGATGACAATCTGTTGAAATAGCTCGATGCCAGTCCTTTTCCATTCTTCATCAATGGAGGAATATTGTTATGAGAAACAGCCGTCGCCGCCTGCTCGCCCAACGTCAAACCTTGACCTAATTTCTCCGCTCCGTCCTGCCTCCCATGACGGGTTTCTCTGCCTCCAACCATCGACGAAATTGCAGCCGCGATAACAGACTTGAAAGCACCGGGGTCGGATGTGATCGCCTTGGTCAACGTCTCTGTCAAAGACTCATGAAGAGGAATATTACCCTGGTTACTGAACTTCTCCGTGCTACGTTGGTAAAGAAAGTCATGGGATTGTTTTCCAAGGTTTAAGGAGCCAGTATGGGCTTTGTCATAGGGCAACATTGTGTTGCCATGACCAAGGTACGATGATGAACCATTATTGCCCCAAAATGTTGGCAAAATGTTGTGTTCCGATGAATTTCCGAAACTTAGACCTGAAGAAGGAATTCTAGCTAAGCTCGAAGATAGCAATGATCTATTGAAATGCGTTGATGTTGATGATGATGACGACGATGAAGAAATCGAAGAGGTTGTGAGGTCTAGAGTGATTGTTGGGAACAAAGGAGAGGAAGTAGTATTACTATTAGGCAAGTAAAACTGTGCCTTATTTCTCATGGTGTCAAAGTGACCAAAATTTAGTCCATTAATCACAGTAGGAGTTGCGCTTTTGGCCGCTGTAGTACCGAAACCGACATTGGTACGATCAGAAGAGGTTGAAGAGCCAGATAACAGCATGGAAACTGCGGCGGAAGTGGTGGAAGCCATGGCGGTGGCGGTAACTGAAAGTGGGTGGTTGTGTGTTCCTTCATAGGTAGTGATTAAGATGGACATGTCCTCGGCACATCTTTGAACCTTTTAATAAAAAATAAAAAATAAAAAAAAAAGATATAATGAATTAAAATTCTTAAGCTAAAGAAGAACAAAAAATATACCATTCACAACTTTGTTTTAGCCTAATTTACCTGTTTTCTTACTGGGCATGACGGTGCAACCGTGCAGCGATAGTATGCTCGCGGGCATGGATTTCCTTTCGAAATTTTCTGTCCATATTTCCTCCATTGACATCCATCATTCATCTGTTAATTTTAATAAATAAAAAATAAAAGATGGAACAAATTAGATGGAATTAGACGCAAATTATAATTTGTTCGTGCTTGATTTTAAAAAAAAAAAAACTAAAAACTAAAATTATGTGATCTGACTGTTTAGAACTGTATCATTAATGATAAGATATAGTTGAGCACTAACCGTTGGAGTATCGCATCTAGCTCTAACCGAAACTCGAGCTTTTTTAGCGGGAGGTTGCTCATGGGAAACATCTTGATCAACTCCATCATTTCTGAGTGTCTTTGGATTTCCATCACTCGACTGCCATGCATGATCTCCATTACTTGCATGAGCTTCTGCTAATTCCTTAACCTCTTCCGAACTATTCTCCGGGCTAGGATCGGTCACGAGCTCCGTAGACAACTGGATGTCGGAGCCTAATCCAAGCGTAAGGTTGGCCTTCAAGTCATGGTCACCATGATTATTTTGATCATGATTCTGATCTCTGCTTATATTTTTGTTATTAGCATCTTGAGCAATAATATTTTTAGCCTCTGATCTTGGACTCCTTCCGAGGGAAAGAGACACGAGCTCGGATTCTTCGGTTTGATCACGATCATGTCTGGAAACCGAATTGTTATCATCTGTAAAGGCAATTGATTTCTCCGGATTTTGATGATCTTGTTTGACTATGTCGAAAAACCGCAACTGGAGAGATTGGTAGTCCTTCTTAATGTGCTGTAACGCCATTTTTAGCCTTTCGTTTTCTTGTCTGACCTCTCCCATTTCGGCCTTGGCGGTTTCAAGCTCCGACGCCTAAATCAAACGAATCGAAAATCGGATTAACATTCAGAAATGAATCTTAATATCACTTAGTTATTAAAATTCAATTGTACAGCTCATATTTGAAACTGTACACCTCCATATTTTGATCATGCATGAATGAAACTGTTTACAGATTAAAAACTGCTCAAACTAGAAATCAAAACATGAAAATTACATACTATTACCTTTGTTGAAACTTGATCAGAACTTGGATGATTCTCTGGATGGGAAACTGTGGAGTCAACTTTCTTTTCTTCTATAAAATCTGCACCATCAGAGTTTGGCATATCTTTTCTTCTCCTTTTTTTTTTTTTTTTCAACTCCTAGCTAGCTAGTTCTCTCATCTGCATAAAACTCTAGCAAATTATAGCAGATCTTGTTATTAGTTTCCACTAATATTTATATCTGCCTTACTATGCCACTTCCCCAACTTGTCCTCCTAATTATAAAAAAAATAAAATAAAAACAAACCACTTCTTTCAGACTTTTGCTGTAAAAATATATATATATATATACATAAATTTGATAATCATCTATTATTGCCTCATTACGCAGGCAAACCAAAAATGTCAACGCTCCAAGCCACAACTCTTGCATAATTTTATTCCAAATACTGTTTAAACAATGCAATGAAAAGTTCAGTTTCAACGTTTTCCCAGCTAGGGGCACAAGTTGGCTTACATTGGAGTTGTGTTTCATGTGGACCCTCCTCTCTCTCTCTCTCTCTCTCTCTTAAATTGATATAATATAATATAAATTACGTTATAAATGATATATAAGAAAGGTGCCGCATAACGGACCCTTACTCTTACTGATCTATATATATAATAATGTATGTATATATGCATAATATTAAATAGTACAATATCTTTGAAGTTTCGTACAAGAGAAGCAGTCACATGGCCAAGAGTCAAATGGTAGACTTGGTGTGTCCTAGTGAGGGCTCCTATGGATCAGAATCAGACGGTGGAGCTTCTTCATTCAATGTCAGCAGTCAATACGCTTGTCATACACGGAGTGAGACGAAGCTTTCAAATCCATTGACTCTTAACTTTAATAATTTGCTTTTATATATTATATGTACGTGATGTTTTTTTGTGTTAGATATATATGTGTGTGTGTGCATATATTGTTGTTTGTGTTGGATATATATATATATATATATATGTAGTATGTAATAATGCCCCTCTTGCAGCTTATGCCAACCATGGTTTTTTGAGACGTTTGAACATGTCAGAAACCAGTAGTTGATATTTTCTAATCGAGTTAGGAATGAGTTTTTGGTGTTGCATGCTTGGCTTAATAAAACTTTGGAAGAAATTATATTACATCTCTTTATATATATATATATATGAACACTATAAGAACGATCTGAACCGTTCAAAACTTTCGTCTAAATCTGATAATTTTCTTTTTTAAGACTGTTCTTTGATGACCGAAAACCGAGCTGCATGTATAATATTATAAACTTGATGACCAATACCAAGTTTGGGATATATATCATGAAAATATGTCATGTATTATCCTTGTCTTAAAAATTATCTATGGTGAATTATTTGGTAAGTAATAGCTACATATTGTTTGGTACTGGTGCAGGGGTTTCCTTGCAAATAATATATTAATCTCTCTTAGCTTTTGAAAATAGAAAAACTCAGGTGTTAAATTAATGATTAAGATAAAGATTCAACTCTTTTAATTTTGGTCCAATGTGTACTTCTGGATCTGAGTGCCATGACTTCTCATAATCTGTCTTTGTCTAATGAACACAAATCTCATCCATTCAAGACTTAAGTTAATAAAAAAAATAAAATAAAAAAAAATTTGACCTTATGAAGCTATATGAGATCGATGACGTGGGCCGATTATTATATTCATCATGCGTGCTTTCAATTTGATTTCTATAAAAATATATCTAAAACTATATTATCTAAATAATACTCATTTACATGACTTTTTAAGGGTCTACATTAATAATGCATATAATGACGATCTGGGCTGTGCAAGAGGCTTTACCCTCCATGACATAAAATATGTCTATACTAATATATGTACATATATATATATATATATATTTGTGTGTGTGTATTATGCTCACCGTTGAGACTTTTTGGCTGCCACCGCACGTAACTTTATTAATTTAAACATGGTGGTCTTCGGTTAATTTTGCAATTAAAAATCATTGCAATATAATTAACAAGCAACCTTCTGATGACTTTGATCCGTCGTAATTAACGTCATAAATCTAGATTAGTCGCGCATGGTTACCAGCCGTTAATGATCCCTACCTTATTTGACCACGCCAATAATTAGAAAATTAGTGAAGACGTTCTTTGGGGTGTTTAGATATTGAAGACTTTTTTCGTTAACTTTTCTTCCAAGAAAGAAAGAGATTAACGAAGTTAGTTAATTATAATAGATTCGGTCGTCAGTCTGATTTCACACTTTATTAATCTTGCATGTTGTATTAAACTATTATACTTCTTTACTTAAATTTAAATAAATAAAAAGAAGTCAAACTTAACAGAAATGTTAACGGTCAATGGTAATACATTTATATTGTTAATTTAAAAGCAACCCTCAATACGTTAAACAAGGAGGGGAGAAGGGGTCAACGTGTCTTTGCATATACACTTTTTCTTTTTGTTTTTTTTCTTTTTGTTTTTTTTTTTTTTTGCGAGTCACTTCATAATTAATTATATATAAATATGAATTATGAAAAAAAAAAAAAAAAAACTATTCCTCTAAAGTCATAAATATATAGGATTTTTCCCTTAAATATATATATATATATATATATATAGGATTCAAGTACAACTACTTCTTTCTTATCCAAAAAAAAAAAGTACAACTACTTCGATCTGTTTTCAAGCCTTTCTGATGAGAACTAATTCTCTTGTCTATATATAATTGCAAGGTGATGGTTGTATATATATGA
Organism: Ficus microcarpa; assembly: GCA_025413485.1. Lineage (NCBI taxonomy): Eukaryota > Viridiplantae > Streptophyta > Magnoliopsida > Rosales > Moraceae > Ficus > Ficus microcarpa. The sequence goes on from CM046379.1 coordinate 37,090,150, forward strand.
TATTTTTTTTTCCTTTTTGATTAATTATCATATATAAGAAGAAAAAGAGGAGATTATAATTGGTGGTCCACAATGTATTATTAGATTGTCAAATTTTTATGTTTAATTTGTGTTTAATAAAGGAGAATATTAATTATTGTCTGTCTCATTTTCCTAATAGAACCGAGCTGTGTTTGTCTTTTCTTTTATTTTTTGTTTTTTTGTTTTTTTAAAGAAAATTAATACATTTGTGGGTTGTATAGCTACTAGTAAATTAATTCTTTAACTGTTTAAGTGGGGGGGTTCTTGGTATCAATGTATTTAGAGTGTGTTTGGTATAAAGAAAGAAAAAAGGAGGGTAATAAAAAGATTAGTGAAAGAATTTGACTTTATAATTGTTTGGTAAGAGAGAGAGGAGAAAGGAAAAGTTATGCAAAGGGACTCCAAATCAATTTAAAACGCTTCAATTTTAATCTTTCTGAAATTGTAGAGAAAATTGAAAGATTTCAAACCTAAATATCATGAGAAAAAAGATAAATCATTCTCTCTTTTTTTTTTTTCCCCCTCCTCTTCCTATCAAAAACACCTTTACAATTGATAATGTATATCGGTGCATGTATATATATCTATATATGTATGTATATATGTATGTATGTATATGTATATCAATATCTTGAAATTATAAATTGTGATGATTATGACAAATTTATGCTTAGTTGTCAACGTTCATAGAGAGCCTAAAATCCACCTCTCTTTGGAATTGGGTTCAATTTTATTCTATGACCAATTGTCTAAAAATCATAAAAGGGGCTGTCAGGTATTTATTATTAAGTAATTTTTTCTTAAAAAAATATTTATAATTAAGTAATTAGAGTGACAGACTAGTGAAAAAAATTGAATATACACTTTCTTTCTACTTGTATGCTATGGTAAAAGGTTGTAGTATTTTTTTTTTCTTTTAGCCCAAAGGCAAATAAATGTCACTTCTAGTTGCTCTAATCCAATTGCATTCGAGCAAAAAAATAAAAATAAAAATAAAAATAAAAATAAAATTTGGCAAAATTGGACCATTTTCATGATCATATCCGTTGTTGACAAGTACTCACTGATCCAGACCATTAAACCATAGTACATAAAATAAAAAAAATTCAAAATTAAAGGTACTCTCCATTCTCAAATTTGGTTTTTTTTTTTTTAAATGTAAATAAAAAAAGAGGATAACTGATATAGAAAAACTGTACACATTTTAATTGAGTCAACTATTATGATCAAATCTTAGAGTCCGTTTGGTGAATGAGTTGAGTTTAATATGAGATGAAATTTTTAAGTTTGAGTTGAGTTGACTTTTTAAACAGTAGTTATAAACTTTATTGACTTTTCTAGAAAAAGACAAAAATTGAGATGAAAAATTTGAATTGAATTTGAGTTGAGTTGATTCACCAAACATAGCATAAAAGTTAGTTTAGGCACTCGTAAAATTATCATCAAACATCGGTTTTACGTGCTAATTTGCATGCTACAACCTTTTACGTATGTCAACTTCGTATACTGCAAATTTGTTGACTATTACCTAAAAAAAAGGGGGCATGCCTCCTAAGGAGTTGAAATTAGTGGATTCCAAGTACATAATAGCTTTTTTTTATCAAAATAATAATAATAATGATAATAATTAGAGGAATATGAAATCAAAGGAGCCCAGACCAATAATCTGATTATGGACTATTAATTATTTAATTGGGCCAATTAATCATCTTCCATGAACCTCTCCTTCGCCATCACCTGCTTAATTATCTGGCTATATCATATTGGTGTTTTTTTTTTTTTTTTCCGGTGAATATAATAATTGGTTATATACACACACACGTATATATGCACTACTCATCATTACTACTGTTATATACAAAAAAAGTACAAGAAATATCTTTGTGCACTAGGAATTATTCCAACCAGTATTATATTGTGTGTAGAGAATCTGAGAAAGCTACGACAGATGAACAGATATAACATTAATGAGTGGCTGAGTCACTTTCTAAGGTAAATATTTTCCCAGCAACATGGGTGAATAATATATATATATATATGTGTGTGTGTGTGTGTGTATACATGTGTGTGTAGATATATATCGTTGCTAACTCGTGACTTGAATGCGAAACTCCAATCCCCAATTCTAAACTCAATGTAGGTATAACGTGTTGGATTCTATCGTCATTTAAACGCTCAAACAGCGATACCTTTCTCTCTCTTTTCTCATTTGAATAATAAACTAGAAACATTTTCATGCAAGAAGTTTTTTTTTTTTTTTTTTTTCCTCTATTGGATCTCCTTAGTAATCAAAACAAAATCAATATCTGTTTCTGCAAATGTTCATATATGTGAAGCTCATTTTCTACACTGAAAAATATGCCACTGACACTGGAAAATATGCCATAACGAACGTGTGAAAACGAATGACAATTGCATTGATCAAAAATGAATAATTGTAAGATACCCAAAAAACGCAAAATTTAAGTCCAACTAACAAGATTCACATCTTGTAAAATCTTGGTTTTTGTGATCATTATTAACGGTGATAAATATGGTTTTTCTTTAATTCACACCAAGTGTGATGGTTTAGCGGTAAAGGATTATCGTGATGGGTTAATGGTCAAAAATTCAATTTTTGAGTCGACCTCTTAAAAGTCTTAAATGTCAATGCTTGTTCGGGACTAGAGTGACGCGTTTCTCATAGAGAAATAAACCTGTCCGTAGGACTTTCAGCGAATATTCTTGTCAACGACTGGGCGACTATTATAGACAATGTCATTTTGTCTTCAAAGGACTTATTGAATGCCTGTAAAAATACTCAAAATAGCCTCATAAAAGGACCCAAAAATGGAAATGTCAAAGCTCTTCCTCATGGCCAAAAATAACTACTACAAACCCCCATCGGATTGAAAGATAGGATTGGTTAAAACAACCATTTGCAGGGAACGGAAGTTTGCACCAAGTAAAGCGACATCACCTCTTTCATGCCGTCATTTTCCTTCTAGTTGTCTCCATCTGAAGAGACATCAAGAAAATTCATGTGGAAGTTTTCAGCAAGACAAAAACCAGCCCTTCAACTTATTATGTCATTACCTACACAAAATTACAAATCCACGAGCTAGACCCAAGACAACGACCGCTTGACCACCCTTATCATATATATATATATATATATATATTATATTCCATAAATACATACAGGGTTTTTAGCACTGATACCCCTGAACTTATCTAGTTTTGACAAGTTACCCTCCAAACTTTTAATTTTGACAATTTAGCCCCCAAACTTATTTAATTGCTGCAATTGTCCCCGCTTTCACTAACGTCTGTTAAGTTTCTAACAGGAATTGACAAGTGCACCTCATGTGTGCATATTTGAAGGGGCAATTGTGAAAATCCAACTTCACCTCCACCACCAACTTCAACTTCAAGAAACCACGAACTCTGACTGACCAACCTGCTTATAGTAGGATTGCATTTTCCCCTCATAATCCAATTACTCTGCCCAGTCATCTAGATCTAGTAAACTCATATAACCAGCACATGCCCAGACAAAACCCATTATCTTCAACCCCCAAAAAAACTAACTTGAAAAAAAAAAAAAAAATCAAAGCCGATTAAAAACGTACAATCTTTGGATCTCCTTTCACCCATTTGACGAAGTTTCGCCGTTCCAACGTTTCGCTGTCATCCACCGCCGTCCAGCATCGTCAATTGTCCTCTGGCTCGGCGTTAACAAGCATTTAAATAGAGTGGTTCATGCTGAACCAGTCTTCATAGCCAGACAGACCTTCTGAAAGCTTGAAGGAGATGAAATTGCCTTTTGCCTTCTGAAATTCTCTTCTTAACTGGAATCACGTGCGAAGCACGTGGGTGCCTTGAATCTCCGCAATGGCCCTTCTAATCTGCAGACGTGAGGTGCACTTGTCAATTGCTGTTAGAAACTTAACAGACGCTAGTGAAAAGCGGGGACAATTGCAACAATTAAATAAGTTTGGGGGATAAATTGTTAAAATTAAAAGTTTGGGCATAACTTGTCAAAACTAGACAAGTTCAGGAGTATCAGTGCTAAAAATCCTATATATATATAGATATATTATATTTGTTTTTTTTTTTTCCTTTTTTTGCTAAAATATATTATATTTGTTTAGATATAGCCCCCTATGAAGCTCCCCATTTTTCCTTTTGTTGTCTTTCAATGGGGCCATACTAGAGAGCAACATGTGCACTAATGATTTTGAGCGTCCAAGGAATTATTGCCGGGAGTATCAACTTTTCTTCTCTCTCTCTTTTTTTTTTTTAATTAAAAAATTATGATATGATGATGTTATAGTCTGAGAAATCACGAAGTACACTTATAAGTAGCAATATCATCACAAGAAAGAAACAGGTAGAGAAATAGTGAACAGGGAATTGATAGCCTTTTTTGAATTTGACTGGGACATAATTGGCAATTGAAACGGTCTCAATACACTTTCACACTCATCTTTTGAGGTACAACTAGAACACTTGCTCACCTTTTTTCTCCTTTTTTTTTTTTTTTTTTTTTTGTTTTGTTTTTGTTTTTGAGTATGTACAAGGACTGTATAAAGGAAAAAAAAAAAAAAAAAAAAACCAAAACCCACCTAGCGGTTCATGTCCCATTTAGAAAGAAAAATAAAAATAAAAAAACTAAGGGAAAAAAAAAGTTTAACTACTGCACCAAATGGGTAGCAGTCACTGCATGGATAAAATGATGGAGCACAACGACGATATATATATATATATATAGAGGTGTGATATATATATATATAACATCAGTTCTCCACTATTTCCGGGCCTCTGTACGGAGCTCCAACTACAGCCAAGTCCTCTGGTAGAATCTCCCTCTCTTGAAGCCATGCGTAACTTTCCTTCTCCTCCTCGGGCACCGTTACTCCTCCGTCGACTGAAATTCCGAGCAGGACAGAAGAGTCAAGAACTAAGAATGCCCGTTTCCACTAGAGTCAAAGAAGAAAGAATTAGCCAAGTACCTAAAAAATTCTGAAAGTGGGAGATCATGGTAGTAAGTGCAGTGCCGGCCATCAGGGTCAGAGTACGGGGGACCAAGAACGTCCAGCACAGCGCAGGCTGTCACCGCCGTGAAGCAATGCATGTTGCCACCATCCGCCGGATAGAGGATGGAAGCGTTGCAAGGTGCGGTGAAGTTGGAGTCGACCTTAACTTTGGCCAGCCGAACATCAGGTGTTGTTGTGCCTGCACAAACCAAGGCAGATATGCTTAGCCATTTTCTCTTTGGCAAAATAAAATCTAATCCAACCCTGACATGTTTCTAGATGCCGACTAATCTATTTTGGTTTGAAAAAAGAATTAGTGTATATCCTGGCTTTCCGTACAGACAACTGAAAAATTACAAGTTCCAATCTCTGAACAACTTTTCCTCTCTTTTTTTTTTTTTTTTTAAATAAGAAAATAGAAAGTGAGAGAGAAGAAACAACAACACAGTTCAAATAAGTACACTTCACGTACGGTACTTGTCGCTGATTCTTCACACTACTTATCAAAAGCCAAAAAGAGAGTACATGATTCAAATAATGCAATGAAAATGTGTGCCAACAAGTATCGTAAGTTACCTAGTGAAGAATTCACAGTGGTGGATGTGATACCGGGGACACCAGCCACCCAATCATACGACTTAATGTGCATTTCCCAAAAGGAGCTTGCTGAAAACCGTCATTCCCGGGTGATTGTGAAGCGGAATGACACCCGATGGCGGCAAGCAAAAAATCCCCATCTACAATACGTAGGAAAAGTAAGATATTTATGAAGGCGAAAACAAGAGGCCCATTTTTCATTGAATTTTTAAAAAGCGGTATACTTACCGAGAACTTATCGGACTCATAGAGGTGAAGGTAAGTGATAGCCGGGGTTATGTTTCCCACCGTTGGCCGGAAATAAGGTAACTCCGGAGTCAAGCCAACATCCTCAGGTGTCATGACATCTGAAATGTAACAATTTGCTTATGAGCACCACAGCTAAATCTAAATAACCCAAAAGCATATCCACATATTCGCATATTCCCAATTCGGGTTTTTTTTTATTTATTTAATTCTTAATATTATCCAATTCGATGCTTTATATGTCTTTCAGACAAATAGCAAACATAGCAATTAAAACAAAAATTTTCTAGATAATATCCAATTCGATGCTTTATATGTCTTTCAGAGAAATAGCAAACATTAAAAATTAAAACAAAAATTTTCTAGTTAGCCCTTTAGCATTAAAAGAAGATAATCAGAAGTCCTCTTTCCCACCATTCGGAAAAGGGCAAAAAGGGAATTATCACTTAAAGGGTACTAAGGGATAGTTGGCAGCAAACCAGATCAGGCTGTTCTGAATCTCCTCATAAAACAAGTTTTATAATATTAGCCACCATTGCAATACAATCCAATCAACCGTTTCAAACCTTCAATAATATATATATATATATATATATATATTGAACTTTAGGATAGAGTATTTGAATTATGCACCTTATGATGAAATTAATGTGAAACTATATCCTAGACTATGTATGCAACCACTGAACCTTCGAGAATTTCGAAACACTAGTCTAACAAACAAACAGATAGGAAAAACAAGGAACAAACAGGCACATGAAACGATGCATATATTTTTTATTCACAGTATCGGCATACCTAGGATAGACGCATACAAAATGCATGTACAAAGCCCACAAAACGGAAATGCTTATATATACATCGAATATTATACAAAAGGGACAAAAATGTGATCGATAAGAAATTGCAGACCCAGCGATTTGAAGCAAATCGAGACTCATGGAAATCGATAGAAATGAGATTCAAAGACTCTTCCTCTCTGTAACAAATGAAACCAAAGGGGTAGAAATCGACGACATTAAAGAAAATCAAATGGAATTTCACGCATTTCAACAATTAAAAACATTCAACAAAAGCAAAATCGTTATGAAATGATTGTGAAATCATATCAACCAGTGAAAAAGGTTCGATTTTGATGAAGTAACCAAACTCGCAATGCCAAAATCACAATAATTTGAAATTGAATACCCGAAAAACATACCCAGAACAGACTGTAGGCGCTGAATATCCTCCGGCGGCGGAACAACGCCGGAGACACCGGCGGAGAAGACTTCCCTGCAGGTCTCGAAGAGCCTCTGAACCGTCGACATCTTCTTCTGCCTCCTGCGGTTCTTCCTCGTCTTGGAGTTCGAATTCGTCACTTTCGGCAATTCCGTAACTTTCCGATCAGCCAGAGCAGTCTCAATCCCCATTCACACCCGAAAACTCAACGCAATTCGAGGCACACACAGACCCTTTTCCCAGATTAAAAAGACAGAACCAAAACCAAAAAACAGAACAACAAAAGTAGTCCAGAATCAATGTCGGAGTACGGAACGAGAAGGAGAAGAACAGGGGAAACAGGGGAGGAGAGAGAAGGAGGTACGGATTTGGTTCTAGAATTGTAGAATTGCGCAACAACAGGTAGTGAGGTAAAAGGAAGACAGAGATGCGAAGTTGAAATTGAAATTGAAATTGGAACTCGGCATCTCTGTTGATGAAGGAGGTGGTGGTGGGTGAGGAAGGAAGGGGGGTATAAAGGGAGACAAGGTCTAGGGTTAGCTGAAAGCAAAATACAGTTGGTTTTTTGGGAGAGAAAACCAGGGGCCATTGCTTTCTTTCCAGTGGGCTGTTCCAACAGCGGATTTTTATCCAGTCTTCTTTCTCTTCCTACTTTTCCCCAACCCCCCCTCAACTTTCTTCGTTTTCCACTTTCCACCCCCTTTTCACTCTCTCACTCCTCAACTACTCTAACTTTCTCTGCAAACTCACCCCCCACTTGTCCTTTAGATTATCTTTTAGGTTGGTTGTAGATCACTCCTATTATTTTCCAATAATTACTCTTTTGATCCCGGTGAAAACCGGATTCGATCGTGCATCTCTGGTTTTGGTAACTAAAGATTTACTGGTTTTTATTAGCCGACACAAGCTCAGATGTTCTCAAGTCTGTGTTCAGGATCGAAAAATCCTTTCAATTTTGGAAATGAAATAAAGATCATTAAATCTTTTGCAAGAATACTGGTTTTATCTTTCAAGTTGGTAGCGAATACTCCTCTTGTTTTCTGGTAATTTCTCTTTCCACCCTAGTGAAAACCGGATTCGATCGTGCATCTTCGGTTTGGTAACTAAAGATTATACTGATTTAATTAACTGGCACCAGCTCAGATGATCTTAAGTTTGTGTTCAGAATCGTAAAATTTTTTCAATTTTGGGAAATGAAATAAAGATGATATCCATGTGATAAATAATTTCTTTGCAAATTCAACCCCACTTCTTTTTAAACGATCTTTTAGGTTAAATGTAGATACTCCTCTTATTTTCAAATAATTCGTCTTCTACCCTGGTGAAAACCGGATTCGGTTGTGCATCTCTGGATTTGACTACTAAAGATTTTACTGGTTTCAATTAATTGACGATAGCTTGGATGATCTCAGGTTTGTTTTCAGAATCGTAAAATCTTTTTAACTTTGAAAATGTAATAAAGATGATATCCGTGTCAATAGACCATAATCTCAAGTGGCGTTGTATAAAAGGCAACTCTTTAAATAAAATATCCTTGCGGTTTAAAGTGACAGGAATTCATTTGTATTTTTCTAAATCTATAATCGTAATAGATTCGGAGCTATTCAAAATTATTAATATTACGATCTGAAAAACAAGTGTAGCAGGTGTTAGAAAACAACAGTTATGAAAGTGTCAACAAGTTATCGTTTGGCGTTAAATTCAAAAATCTGGGATCAAATCCTACTGAAATCAGAGTTTTTTTAATATTATTTTAAGAATTATGGGTAAGTGAAAATGTTACTTCATCGTTGTGCAACCACCCAATGAAAACAACAAACAAATTATAGTTCAGTCACACGATAAATAAGGTAGCTTACTTTCTAAATTTATTTATTTTATTCTTTTTTTTTTTTGGCAGATATATAACCTTCCTTTCAAGAATTTTCAGAAGGTATCAGGATGAAGATCAAATTTCTTGATTCTCTTGATTTGACGATAAAAGATTTTGATGTTGTATATGAATCGCTCACATATTTCAACGATCAATTAGCTGGTGCCATATTAGATAATTTCAAATTTGTCTTAAAATCCAAAAACCTTTTTTATTTTCGGGGAATACTAAGGCAAAATCTTTGTTAGTGAACCATAATCTCATTTAGTGTTGTATAAGAAGCAAATATTTTCAAAAATTTCTTTGCAGTTTGCATGACATGTGTGTAAAGTCGTAATAGATACAGAAAGATCGAAAAATATGAATATTATGATTAAAATATATGACGATTATGAAAAATATTAATCTGATGGAGTTGGTAATGTCGTTTGGTGTTGAAATCAAAAACCTAGAATCGAATCCTACATCAATCGGAGTTTTAAAAAAAAAAAAATGAATTCGAGGTCATAAACAAAAGGTTTACTTCATACTGTCGTGAAACCTAACAGCGAAAACAATGACAAATTAAGTTCGGTCACATGATAAACAAGATAGCTGGCTTACTTTTATTTAGAGGATACGTATATATAATCTCTCTTTAATAATTTTCAAAAGGTATCTTTCACGTGGAATGTGGTTGCAGTTCCCTACGGGTTCGTTTGGTGTTTGAGTTGAATTTGAGATGAGATGAGATGAGATGAAATTTTTAAGTTTGAGTTGAATTGACTTTTTAAAAAGTAGTTACAAATTTTGTTGACTGTTCAGAAAAAGATAAAAATTAAGATGAAAAATTTGAGTTAAATTTGAGTTAAACTCATTCACTAAACATAGGCTAACTTAATAATTTGGCATCGGCTTAGATACTCTTAACTTATCTCTAGAATTTCAAAACATTTTAGATTTCGATAAATATAATAGAGACGATACTTCTGCTAATGGATCAATAATCTCATGCGGTGTGTTATAAAAAAGCAAGTCTTTTAAGAAAATATCGTTGTGGTTTGCATGACATGAATAATTTTGTAACATTATGATTTAAAAAATTGTGATGCGTATTTAAAATAGTGGTTATAAAAATCCTAATTAGTTGAGTTGGTTAAATTATTTATAGACATAATTTAACGATAATTTTATATATAATTATAATTAAAGGTGAAGAGCTGAATCTCCTTACCGTAAAGTTTAAAAAAAAAATGATAACTTGGGATCAAATCTCTCTTTTACGTGAGTCCTTTTAAAATAATAATAATAACAATAAACAGTGTGAAAATTACCTGTAAACCAAGCGTTATAGCTTTGTGTAACCCGCCAACTAAAACAATAAATTAATAGCAGTCACATGATAAACAAAATAGCTTTCCATCTAGAGAGTTTTTGCACACATACATTTACGCATTTATATAATCTCCTATCTCCGTTAAGAATTTTCAAAAGGTATCTTCACGATACAAATAATATTATTCGTGTTATATAATAAATAGTTTATATCTTTTTTTATGACAGTAATGTACATCTTTAGTTTATTAATATGAACAATTCTCCCTTTCGGGAAAAAAAAAAAAAGACAATTCTTATATATTTATTTATATAATAAATAATATAAATAAATAAGGGATATAATCTTAAGTTTAATATGAATATAAACAATTCTTAAGTAAATATATACACATTTATTATATAATGATTGTTATATATATCGGAAGCGGCAACAAAAAGGGTGCAAGACTAAATTGTCCTCTGCAAATTACAATCAACGTGCTGTAGTCCTCTCCTCACGATCCTTCCCTTACTCGTATGCCCGCGACATCTTCTTCGTACATACAGTCTTTTTCACCCAGCTAAGACACACACACACACACACACACACATATATATATATATATCGGTTATTGAGAAGTCAGCTATCAAACTACAGGTGTATTTTATTTATATTATTCTTTATATTGGATGCCAGAGTTTGAAGATTAGAGCATTTTCTAAAAAAATAAGTCTAATATTAAAATTATATTACAATAAAAGACAATCAATTAGTTCCAAAATAAATTTTCAGAATAACCCCAAAAGAAATAATTTTATTACGGATAAGTTAGGTTTTTTTCCTGATTCAGATCAAATACTGCTTTATGTATACTAAAATATAGGGTTATTTCTTGATTGATTTTTATCTTTTAGGATATTCTCAAACTTCTTTCGGCCGCTATTGTCAACGAAAGAATATATATATATATATATGAGCGCGCAAACGTATAGTACGCCCAAGTATATTGCATGCGACCAAATCAGTCTGTATGTAGATACATATATTATTAGCGAAACATAGATTATTTAACTTACTATATTCTTAAGTTTTTTAGTTGTGAAGTTTAATTATTAATATAAAAAGGGGATAAGAAAAAAATCATTTATCCTATGATTCGTTTGGAAGATACATCTATTTTGTGTTGTATATGCATTTGGATATCTTTTTTCTACGTTAATGTATTCAAATATAATGTGTGTTTGGATTATTTATATTTGACTAATTATTCTAATGTGCATTTGTATGTGAGAGAGAGAATATATGATATAATTAGTAAAGTAGATATAGTAAAACGAGTGAATGTACTATTCAAAAATATTTGTATTAAAAGGAAATAAATGAGATATCCAATTATATTGGGATATAATGTAAAATAAATGTGTCTTCGAAACAAGCCATTAGTTTCAAGACATCACACTTATCAAAACAGTTGCCCTAGTTTTTTTTTTTTTTTTTTTTTTTTGCCTTTTCTTCTTTTGGCTAACATAAGATTTCACATGCGTGTTTAAAGGGGCGATTCTAATTATGTGTTTAGTCTCCTATCCAGATTAGAAGATTTTTCACTTGATGTGTATGTTACTATTTTTATTTTAATCAATAATTAGCTTAGTTCCTCTTTTTCACTTGTCATATATAATTAGTCTTCCACAAAACTTTTCTCACGCCGCCCACATTTGTTATTCAGTCCAGAATAGGAATCTACCATGTTTTTTAATTGCTCTAATCAAAATCAAGCGCATATAATAATAATAATAATAATAATAATAATAATAATAATAATAATAATAATAATAATATTATTATTATTATTATTATTATTATTATTATTATTATTATTATTCTCAACTTGTTTAGTTTCCTAGCCATTTTGCATGCGCCATCTTAGTGATATCATGGTGGAAATTTATAATTATTTGATAAACTACACTATATATATACATGCGTATATAAATTGAAAACATATATATACATATGCGTGTGTGTGTTGAAGCAAATCCAGTTAACTATTCCATAAAGCACATCAAAAAAAAAAAAAAAAAATCTATTTAACTATGCCTGTTATTCCATCACACGTGTTCAATATTAAATCGATTTCATACAACATTAGTTTTCAGAAGCTTGTTATATGTTTCTGAGAAAATGCATGGATGTAGCTAGCTTGACTATATAGACTTTTAGTTTGGTAAGTATTCAAAGTAAAAAAAAAAAAAAAAAAAGTGGACAAATTTGAATAAAGACAATTATTTGGTGAAGATCATATATTAATGTATTTCCACGTTGTCTTATTAACCCTAATGGAGTATTAAGGACAAAGCTAGAAATTAATCTTCTAATTCATTTTAAAACTCATTAATTTCAGGGCAAAGACCTAGTCGTTCTTGATCAACACGAATCGTTTTTTCCTGTTTATTTTCTGTTTTTTTTTTTTTACACAGTTTTCAATTATATCTGCTTTGCAGCTAGCACTTAGCTGGAGAAAATCATGAAGTGGAATTCGTAACGTAAAATTCTAGGCAAAAGGGTATAACTAAAGGTCCAGCTGATTGGTTAAAATGAGTTGTAATTATCGAAAAAGACATGTAAAAAAGACTGCATGAAAAGTAGAAAACGTTACCGAATGTGAAAAGTACGCATATTGTTTTTGTTCTCAAATCCGCTCATCTGTTTTCCGGACCAGAGAAAAATGTTTAACACACCACAATCTTTACAACTAATAGAATACGTTATAATATTTATAGGTTCTAAGATCTATTTTTATTAATGTGTGTTATTAAACACCGTTGATAACTCAAACATTACTTTGGTACAGACGTACACACCTTACCTCTTGAGCTAATTGCAAGGTTTTAGCTTTTCTAGCTGTCTGTTTGCCCAGCAAGCTTACCGGTACGTCCTTTTTTTTTTTTTTCTTTTTTTCCTGAATGAAACAGCTTTCGGTTGGATACCATGTCTTGTTCGTATTATTTACAATAATACTAGGAACACTAGTGCTGTTGAGTATATCCATTTATAAAATGACGTAAAACTCATCGATACATGAAACCCATTAAGGTGAGTCTAATGACATGAAACTCATCGATACGTGATTAGTTTTTTTTTTTTTTTTCAACCTTAGCTGGCGTCAAATGATGAATAGCAACGATTACGTTTCTAAGGGGCTGTTTGGTTAGAAGTTTGGTTTAAACTAAATTGTACTTTTTTCATCATGGTTTTTGTCTTTTTCTGAAAAAATTTTTTATCTTTTTTAAAAAATTACTATTAAAACTTAAAAATCTTAAAATAAACTCATTCACCAAACACCCCGTAGTTATGAGATAGAGATCAAAGACGTTCACATCCATCAGATGCTATTCGGACCTTAAATCTAGCATCTAAATTCGTACATGAGTAATAAAGAGTTTTATAATTAGCTATGAACGGTTACAATATGAAAATAGACCGTGCTTCACCAATGTACGCCATTGGAATGTACAATACCTTTTATTTTTCAAGAAAAAAAAAAAAAAAAACTTGATCTTGTAATCCATCTCCTTCGTACGAAATTTAGGCTCTATTTGAATCATGTATGCATTTTTGCAGAAGAAAATTTTCTTGTTTTAAATGAGAAACCCTTTGTTTCGATTACATGTCCAATTTTTGAAATTGAAATTTTTTTTCAAAAGTATGTTTTTCCCAACTTTTTTCACATTCTCTCATTTAAAAAAAAGAAAATCTATATTATTTTCAAACTTATTTTATACAGCAATATTTTGAAAAAAGAAAAAGAATCTTTTTAAAATCTTTTCATAATACACCATTCCTAACACCATTTCTTCTCATTCCAAACAACTTTTAGTTTTTAAAAATAAAATTTTTTACATATCCAAACACAATCTCATTCTGAAATTGAAATGATTTTCTATTTCAAATAAGAAAATTTTGCTTTCTAAAAATGGACATACGATCCAAACGGAGCTAAAAGTCTTTTCATTTTGAGAATAAGATAGTATTTGGATGTGCAAAAAATTTTCTTTTTGAAAGCAAAAAGTTGTTTGGAATGAGAATAAAAGGTTTTGAGAATAGTTTATTGTGAGAAGATTTCAAAAAGATTTCTTTTCTTTTTTTCAAAATGATACTATACAAAGTAAGTTTGAAAATGAGATTTTTTTTTTTTGGGTCAAAATGAGAAAATATGATGAAAAAAATTTGGAGAAAAACTATTTTACAAAAATTTTCAAAATTTCAAAATCAGACCTATCTCATCCAAACAAGGAGTCAGAAATCCACTAATTAAAGAAAAAAACCTTACGGAATTAAAAGATGGATTTAATTTTATTCCCACCACTTTTAAGTATTAATGCCATACAATTTATTGACCGATTAGGAATCCTAAAGTGAAGTTGTAGAAAATCCTCATTCTAAAAGGATTAATAGAATAACAAGCATCCCAATTGTTGTATTTTATCTAGTCTAGTATAGAATCTATCTCTTGATTGTATAATATAATTATATGTTATCCAGTTAAAGTGTGAAATAGTGGAAACTCATTAGTCTACAAAAAAGAATAATTAATATTCAAACTTAAGAAAATAATAATAAAATATTTTGTTTGGTTAAGAAAAGAAAAGTAGTTCAAATCAACCTCAAATTAAGTATGTGACACCCCCACCACCACCACCACCACCACCTTTTCTTGACGGTTTCAAAGGACCAAACGTATTCACGTATAAAAGTACACTAAAATGTTCATAAATTTGACAAGAAAGGCGGTCTTGCATAAAATACTTAAAATTATAACTTGTATCTATTGACAATTATATGCTTTCGCAATAAAAGAGGTCCTTGACTATTCTGGCTTGTTAGTTAAGCAAGCTTGACTAAATCTATTATTATTATATATTTGGTTCCACGTCACATATATAGCAATATATATGTATAATTCTTGATTAGATTGATAAAACTTATATGGGTACTATTGGCTTAATTATGCAAAACAAAAATCAAATATTATTGATGAATACATTGGGACTAGTTCAACGTGTGAAAATAAAGAGATTTAAATAAGAGATTCTAAATTTAAAATCTATATGCATTTTTTTAAATTAATTTTATAATAAGTGTGAGTTACAAATCACGCAACTGTTACATGAGATTTAAATAAGAGGTTCTAGATTCGAAATCTATATACATTTTTTTTATTATTTTTATAATAAGTGTGAGTTACAAATCACGCAACCGTTATATGAAATAGAAAAAGTTCAAAACATTTTAAGTATAGTAGTGTGAACGGAGAACATAATGCACGATGGAAAAGAAACCTCAAGTGAGTGGAGGAACTTTTTTCTACGCTATTGCTTTTCTATATCATTCACCTTTATTATAATATTTTTAGTATATGCAGAAAAGCATTATTATATTTTTTTATTATTTTTTGGCCTGGACACAAATTTTGCCATAAAACCACTTTTCTAAGTGTTGATCGGAAAATTGTAGGATAATGTTATGCCAAAATAAAAAATAAAAACTTATTGTCGCTATAATAAGGATCCTTATACATTTGATCCTTCACAGATATATATATATAGTCTTAAAAACTGACCAATCATTCGTGTATATCTACAGAACATAAGTTCCGTTTTAAATCCACTTATTAAACTGAAAATTTAAACTTTTATGCGTGAAAACATTGTTAAAAAAAAATTTGTTTGAGCAGTTAGTTTAAAAGGAATGTCTAAACGGTCTAATTATATTATTATCATGTAAAAATGCTATATGTTTAAAACATGTGTAGATCAACGGGAGGTCTAACTAAAAGTTTTAAGTCAACTTGGTTTTGTTTGTCATTTTGATTTCTTGAACCTTGAAAGAAATCGGACATATACATGGTACTAATTAAAGGATTAGTGTGAATACATATGACATTACTGTATATTCCTTTCGTATTATTGATAAACTACTTTCGTATTTCTATTATGAATAAAAGAGGATCAATCTCGTATCACACTTTAATAATCTTCTTTTTTTTTTTCCCTTCCTCTCTCTATGACCACTTTACTGCATCATCTACTATTTTAGCATTTTTTTTTCCCTTTACTTTATAATCATGATCAGCAATATTGCGTCTGATCATTTCGATCTCTCTAGAAGCCCTTTCAAATTAAAATTCAACGTTTTTAATTTTTTATTCCGTGTGCTGTCCTTTTCAAACTTAAATGGAGACGTGAAAATTAGGATGACAATATTTCCTGCAGAGACGAATTCCGCGATTTTTTTTATTTTTGAAGATTAATGGGACGGGGAAGGCGATGGGGAAAGCACTTCCCATTCCATCCCCGTTCCACTACATTTGTGTGAGATTTCATATATTTATAAATATATAATATACAATTAAAATTATTTTTAAAAGCTTGTGCATCTATGAAAATGAGTATTGAATCTGTAAGTAATAGAAAAATGAGTAGAATTTTATGTTTATTTTGCATGGTTTCAAATTTTCTTAGATTAAAATGTTTTATAAATGTTTAGTTTTCAGAGATTGTATTGTTTTGATGAGATCTTTAGTGACTTTATGATTAAGATTTCATTTGTATTTGTTTACAAGTTTGTTTGTTTATGTAATATCACGATTTTGAATTGAACTCATGGTGCATATAAGCTTTATTGTTTATTTTTACTTTATTGTATTTTCAAATATATTTTTATAATAAATGGAGAACAAGACAGGTATGGAAAAAACACCTCTAAGACAGAAACTCGATCTCCGACTATACTTCCATTTTCGCTGGAATGGGGATGATTTTAGAGGCGGAATGGAGATGAAAAAGCATTTCCCAACTCTACCCTTTCCCATCCTCATCCCGTCCTGATGTCGTGATAAACTTCTCCATTAAATGTAAACATAAACATATACCACTTGGATATTTCTATATATGAACAATAAATATATAATTAATATATTGGCAAAAGGATAAACAATATATATAATTTGGATCGGGAATTTGGAGGTCGAGCTGAGGGGTGTTGGCGGTGACCAGTAACTGCTACTAGTGCTGCGTCATCGTAAGGTGGGACATTCAACCGCTGCAACGTGTCACTTGATGATGACGTTACCCGCCACGTTGGCTCCAACAGTAATCAGATGACGTGGTCGTGTTTCTGCATGGATAAGAACGTATATATGTATCTGACGTGGAACGGTTGTAAAAATTTTACGTGTCTAAGTTTTATCTAATGATGTGGAATAGTTGGGTGTGTGTGTATATATATATATATATATATCTGGATATATAAAATAGAAGAAGAAGAAGAAGAAGAAGAAGAGGAGTAACAAAAAAAAAAAAAAAAAAACTCCCCGACTTTTGGTAAAAAGAAGAAGAATAGAAAATAAAAAAAAACTCCCCGACTTTTGGTAAAAACCAAAGGATATGTGTTTTTTTTGCGGTAAGAGTTGCGTACACGACTTTTCTAGATTGTGACGAACGATTTATATATATATATATATATATATAATATCAATATGTATATTTATGATGTTAATGATGGTTTACTTGATAATGCTCTGATAATCTCGTTTTCTCTGTCTTAATTAGTTCCCCTTTCACCACGCATCTTGGAGAAAAATTTAGTACCAATAAATAATAAGTGAGGATTTTTTTTTTTTTTTTTTTTGTGGTACAAATTAATACGAGAAGATATATCATGGTTATTCTATATTATTATTATTATTATTATTATTATTATTATTTTCGATACGTCGAACCCAGCCATGGAAAGTTATTCTTGCAGGCAGTTTTAATTTTTTAACCGATTTACGTTAATATTATACCAAATTTGAAAAAAAAAATGTTTAGGTTTTTTTTTTTTTTTTTTTTTTTTTTTTTTTTAAGTAAAAGGGTTTAGGTTTTTCTTGAGGAAAAAAAGTTAGGGTTTTAATGCATGGCTAATTAAAAAAAATACTAAATAGAAATCCGAAAATGGAACAGTACTAATGAATATTTTACATTTTTTTATTTCCTTTGTCTTGGCCTTAAAATTAGTATTAAATTGACTCCTTTTTAATCCTTTTTGTTTACCAGTTCAGTGTGATCTGTATATATACTTGCTTTTTAAATCGGCTAAGATAATTTAATACTACTAATAGTACTCCAGCTTTTGTCCTTCAATTTGACTTCAACCCCATTCTTTTTTTTTTTTTAATTTGGTGCGTGTATATATATATATATATATATATATATTTGCCAACTGATGAGTTGGTCAAAGTGACTTGCCAGAGATTACAAACTTGAATGTTGAGAATAGTCAATAATACACAAAATAAACAGATCTTCTTTTTCGAGAAATACTATAGGATCACATTTTTACTCAAAATCTACTCGTTAACTAATGTGTCTATAAAATTAAAACCCATCAAATATAGAACATTTATAAGTGCTCTTTTGTTTTTCTTTTTTTTTTTTTTGTTTTTTTTTTCAAAAAGTACTCTTTTTATTTTTTAGGGGAAAGATATATATAAATATATATATATATATAGTCTCTACCTCGACGTCTAGGACATTACACAAACTATATATGTTATGACAAAAATGAATATATAGACTTTATGTACGAATGATCTGCAAGCTAACTCTTATGACATTAAAAACCCCATTTCATTTTATAATTATTTCACGATGTCGTACGGCAACTTCACGGAGGTTTTTGGGGAGGCTTGATCACGGGCAAAAATCCCTCCATCACGTGTTCCCTAAATGAGAGAGAGAGAGAGCATTTAGACAGAAAGTGTGTATTTATACTTGACGAGGCTATATATATGTATTTTAAGTTTGAGAATAAGGAGCACGAATTTTTCACTTTATGATAGAGTTAAGTGAGAAATTATCGTTATATTATGTATATAACGACAGACTATTCATATATTTGAGGGCATTCATCGAAGCAAATTTTGAGATTTAAAAGGAGAAAAAGTTAAAATAAGGGATTTGTAATCAGCCCGACAACATGAGGACATGTGCTTTGCCCTTTTTAATATGATTTATCCTAATTTACGTTCTTTCATTTTGTTTAAAAATGTTTAGAGACATGCCGTGCTTTTGACTAAAAAAAAAAAAATTTATTTTCCACAGGATTTCGATCAGTACGATAATAAAAGGCGTTCCACACATTGGTAAAGAATCTCTTATATATATATATATATATATATTTAATAACCATACTGGGGTCACATGTAGTGGCGTGCTGGTGCCAGTTGGCCAGCCGTTTGATGCCAAGCTAGGGTTTGTCGAAATCCACTTTATTTTATTTTATTACATTATTATTATTATAATTATTTTGCAGTATGAAGTGTATGAGATATATTTATTAAAGAGAAATGAAAATATTAATCTTAAGTTTTGTAGCTGAGAGTTCTGTATCCAACCTCCTTTTTTTTCATCACTCGAGCTGGCCTAACATAATAGTATCTGCTTGATTATATAGTAAATATATTATCACCTTGTTTACTTGTATTTAAAAATGAAAAATGATTCATATAATGAGAAGAAAAAAAGTTTTATGATGTATCATGAAACTAAAAAATAACTTGTTATGTGTAGAAAAGTAAGGAACAAAACTGTTGTTTCAGGGTCCATTTGGTGAATGAGTTGAGTTTGAGATAAGATGAATTTTTTAAGTTTGAGTTGAGTTGACTTTTTAACAAGTAGTTATAAACTTTGTTGATTTCTCAGAAGAAGATAAAAATTAAGATGAAAAAATACAGTTTAGTTTGAATGAAGTTGATTCACCAAACAAAGATCTCAATTTAAACAATAGCATATGTCATGAAAATTTTTATTATGAACGTCACAAATACATGCATGTCGAAATTTTGTAAGTTCTTAAAACCGAAGCAATTTTTTGTCTCAGTTTTTTTTTACCCTTAAAAACTTGTATATAGTCATATTTTATTTTCATGATGTATCATAAAACTACTTTTTCGTGAAGTGTAATTTTCCTTTCAGTTTTACAAAAAAGCAAAATTATGAAAATTTTGACACTTACTAGATCATTTATGACATGATAAAACTTTTGATGATGTATTGTTGTTTATTAAAAACTACAAAGATCAATGCTCAATATTTTCAGCAATCTTTTTTTGAGAATCTTAATAGTGGGTTATGAGTTATATCCTTCTTTAGCTATTCACTTCACATCTTCTTGTGTAAGCACAAAAATATGCACCAAGATGTGTATACATACACTTGGACCGCACACTATATTCATCATTTAAGAAATTAACAAATATTATTAACTAATAACTCGACCTTGACCTTTATAACAAATGGCAAGATCACACTTTTGACTGAGTTATAAAATGAAACATGCATGTAATTGCAGACAAAATCTAACAGTAATTATATACCTAATTTTAGATTAGAAATAATATAGAATTCAAAATTATATGTTTAAATCAATTTCGGAAATCCTGATATTTGGTCTGCGAGTTATGTTATAGTTCTTGCGTTGTATATCTTCTTAGGATTAAGCACAGAACCCTACACCATGCTATGAATATACAAAATTAAATTTCACGACATTGATGTTAACAAAGTAATTAAATAAAGAGCCATCGATTTTAAAATTTTTACAACGACAAAGATATAATATTCCACCAATGTCTCATTTTGTAATAGTAATAAGTTTAAGACCAAGAAAAGTAAGATTTTGGGTTATTATTATTTGTGCTTTGTGACTTTTACCATTTACCATTTACGTTCATTCTTATTTTATGTTTCGATTTTTCAAAAATTCTCTCATCCTTACTTCAAATTTGACATTAGCTTTGCTTATTTCCTTCTATTAAATTTTTAATTAAAAACAATTGGAATAGACCAAAAATGAGGCTAAACGTAAATTTAACAGCAATCCCATCATAAAAGTTAACCACACTCGTAAAAGAAGATAACACTCCATTTTTTTAAAAAGGTTTGTTTGCATTGGTGCCTCTTAAGTTTATCACAAAATTGCATTTTGCAACCCGAACACTTAGCCTCCATTTAGTAAGTTAGTTGGAAATGAAAATTTTAAGTTAGAGTTGGTTGACTTTTTAAAAACTAATTATAATTTTTGTTCGCGTTTCAGATAAAGACAAAACTGATATGAAAATTTTGAGTTAGAATCTGAGTTCTAAACACACTCTTAATTTTGATAATTTTTCTCTTGGACTTGAAAATGTGTAGTAAAACGCACCCAATTAATAGCGGTGTATCGTAGGTGGGCAAGTCCAAGGAGCTTGGGGGTGAGTTCCACGGTTGTCAAAATTATATAATTTCATGAAGCAAGATAAAATCTCAAAACTTCTTGTTGGAGTTCTTCTATTCTTAACTAAGGAGGTTTAGTTAGATTAGTAAAGTGGGTTTTTTTTAGAAGATCGGGACACAAAATGAAAATAAGTGAAAAGTTTGGATACCAATGAAAATAATCCTACATTTTGTTATCCCACTAGGGAAAGTATGTTTTTCTATTGAAGGCTATCAAGTGTATTACTTTTACACATAGGGACCTCAAATATTATTCAAAAAAAAAAAAAAAAACAGATCATCATTATTATTATTATTATTGGAATCATTTGCAGGAAGATGCGGGGACCAGGATAATGCTTTTGATCCTGCTCTTATTAAATAATGGTTCCAATTGCTTCGTGCCATACAATCAGTTGCATTGTTTTTTGTATATTTGTTTAATTAATATTTAACCAAAATTTTTTGAAGAAACATAAATCGGGCATGATTCACGAGTTTCCTTTTTTTATATCACCTACTTATGCTTTCCAAGACTTTTCTGTTTTGTGTGCTTTTAAAATGTCATCTTTTTTGTTGAACCCAGATTGGGTTCCTAATCACTTCTTGATTTTCGCCCCCCGTTTTTGGCAGTTTTAATGTCTAGCTCTAAAATTAGCATTGAAATTTAACAAAAATAATCACATGACGCGTAACGATAAAGAATAGGAAAACCACAAATAAGTCAGGGTATAAATCTTAAAATATATAAAAGTTGTGATCTACCACCTTACCCACCTAATTTTCTCAAAACACCAAATAAGGCTATGGTTTCAAATTCCCAAGCTAGGTTCCAACATGGATATTGTTTCAATTATGGACGGAAAGTATAATAAATAGTATTTTTTAAGAAACTAAATAAAGTAAACAACAAGATTTTAAAATATTAAAGTAAATAGAAAATTGCAGTAAATAGTTAATTTGTTGGGTAAATTATTAAATTTAAATTTAATAATAAATTTAAGTATTTTCCTAATGAATTTACTATTTAGGGGGTGTTTAGTGGAGTAGTTTGAGTTGAGATTTTTAAGTTTCAATAGTAAATTTTTTTAAATTTTCAGAAAAGACAAAAAACTTTTTGGGAAAAAGACAAAAACTTTTGGAGAAAAAGACAAAAAAAAGTTTGAGATGAGTGTTTTAAAATGGTTTGCCAAACACCCTATTACTCTAAATATTCTAAAAATATACTGTTTAATTTTGTGTGGGATTTACTTCAATTATTTGCACTTTTTTTTTTGTATGATTTCTGTTTAGTTTTATTTTTTTTTTTGGGCTTCATGTTTTGTGCTTCTTTCTTCGGTTCATGGGTAACTCATATAAGGCCCAATTATAAATGGGTCCCTTTATTCCAAGCCCGCTTTAGTCAAGGTTAGCTTACTTGTTGGGCTGAATATGGTCCAACATTTTTAGGTCCACAATTGGCCCAAAACCACATTGTTCGATCTTCATCGGCATCTGAAATTTCCGAACTGGACCACACGCCGATCGTACGTTCGTCTCCTTCTTTAATTCTGAATTGCAATTCAGTTTCTTCTGGGTTCTCGGATCCTCTCGCCCCTTCTTTCTTTCTCTCCCAAATCTCTTTTCCTAATTTTCGCCAATTCGCCCTTTGGCAGATCCGATCGCCGAACTTTCTCGAGAAAATTTTGGGAGAGAGAGAGAGAGAGAAGCGAAACAAAAATGTACGGATTCGAAGCTCTGACATTCAACATACACGGCGGTTACTTGGAGGCCATCGTTCGCGGACACCGCGCGGGGCTCCTCACGGCGGCGGATTACAACAACCTCTGCCAGTGCGAGAGCCTCGACGACATCAAGATGCACCTCTCCGCCACCGAGTACGGGCCCTACCTCCAAAATGGTGCGTTTCCCTTCCAGATCGATCGCCTGAACTCCAATTTTCGTTTCCGCTTATTTCGTTTGGTTTGATTAGTTTTTTTCCTGCTGAGAAAATTGAGCATTATTGGAGTGTGAATTTTGGATTTATCTCCCTCATGATATATTGATTTCGATATGTTATGATCAAATTCAGTTGGATTCTTAGTCCGTTTGATTTGTTTTGGGAATTTCTGAAGGAAAAATGAATGCTCCTGAAATTGATTACTGCTAGCATAATAAACAGATCATATGTTTTAGCATTGGAAGATTATAGGATTTTAGGTTTTTTAAGGCGGAATCCGATAGCTAAGATGCTAGATCTACCTAGCAAATTAGTGATTTGGATTTACCATCTTGAGGCTTATAAATCGGTTAGTGTAAATGTGCTCAAAGCGATACTCTTTTTTTTTTTTTTTCCTGAGGTCACCATGACTTATCTATGTTTTCTTGATGAATGTTAATGGCTTGCAGAACCTTCACCGTTGCACACAACTACGATTGTGGAGAAGTGCACGCTTAAACTTGTTGATGAGTACAAGCACATGCTTTGCCAAGCCACTGAGCCCCTGTCTACCTTCTTAGAGTATATCACGTAAGTCACGTAGAACGGGTTACATCTCTATTTGTAGCCTAATTGATTAGATATAAGTCGATTGGTCAACTTCAGAACTCGATATCAAATGTGCTAGAACGAATATGTTTCTGCATTGGAAGTTTTACATGATCTAAGTTTTAGGCAAATTTTGGAGCTTTAAACTTTGGTTTCAATTGTTGTTTTTGGTATGGGAAAGAACTATGAGCTGCAAAGTAATATACAAGGTTGTAGACTTGAATTTTGCTGAGGAAAGGAGGGGCTGTCTTATCTTTTAGTTTATGGAGTTCCTAATGTTTCTGATGCTTTTTCCAGATATGGTTACATGATTGACAATGTTGTCTTGATTGTTACTGGAACCTTGCATGAGAGAGATGTTCAGGAACTGCTGGAAAAATGCCACCCACTGGGTATGTTTGACAGGTACTGCCATCCTATTTTGGTGCATTTCAATTTCCATGATTAATCATCGAATGGTATTATCAGCCACTTTTCCAGTTCTTCTCCTATAATTGTTTCTAAAGATTTCTATGTTATCCTCAGCATTGCTACACTGGCAGTTGCCCAGAATATGAGGGAGCTTTATAGGCTGGTACTTGTTGACACGCCACTTGCTCCGTACTTCTCTGAGTGCATTACATCAGAGGTACGGACTACCAGTTCTTTCTTTGCTTGCCTTCACTTTTCTTCCCTTTCCTGCTCTTTCTTTATTCAATTTATGAATTTACTTTAACTTTGTTCTACTTCCTGATACTTTTTCCCTTTCTAAGGACTTGGATGACATGAACATTGAGATTATGAGAAACACTCTTTACAAGGCATACCTTGAAGATTTTTTCAAGTTTTGTCAGGTGAGTGTTGAATTAAGCATCTCCTAATATTTCTGTGTCAGTGTAATCCAATTTCTCATTCATCTCAATTTGTTCTCTGATAGAAACTTGGTGGTGCCACATCTGAGATCATGTCTGACCTACTTGCTTTTGAGGCTGACAGAAGGGCTGTTAATATCACCATAAATAGGTATTGTTGGCGATGAGTGGATTTACTCCTTCGCCTGCCCCGCTAATTTTCCTTGTATGGTGGTTTTTATGATCATTATAAGCATTCTTTTCATTCTACTGATGCTGCTTACCTTCTGTAGCATTGGCACTGAGCTTACTCGAGATGACCGAAGGAAATTGTACTCTAGTTTTGGATTACTGTAAGCTCTGTTCTCTCTTATGTTGTGTACAGTGAGTCAGTGATCTCTTTTGGAGGATTATCCTGATGATGGTTTGCTTATTTTATAACAGTTACCCTTATGGCCATGAGGAACTTGCTGTCTGTGAGGACATTGACCAGGTATGTTTCATTCAAGGATGGACCTCCTGAAGGCTTACTTTTGTTTGCACTATCTAAATTTTCAACGCCTTATGTTACTAACTTTGACACATTTGATTCGATTAAACCAGTGAAATTGTTTTCTAATTTGTAGTTAATTTTTGCCCTCTTGGTTGAACTCAACTTTCCCAAGAGGGTAAGATGAATTTTGAAATTGTTAGTAATTTGCTTTCTCACACGCAGTCAGGACACGAAACTGATTTTAGTTTTTTTGGTTTATATGTTGTCCCTGTCTGGTGCCAGCTTCCTTAATATTATGACCGAAGCTTCCGTTCTTTGCTGTTACAGGTCCGTTCTGTTATGGAAAAGTATCCTCCTTATCAGGCTATCTTCTCCAAACTATCTTATGGTGAGAGTCAGATGCTTGACAAGGCATTCTATGAAGAGGAGGTGAAAAGGCTTTGCTTGGCATTCGAGCAACAGGTAGGTATTAGTTGTTAGCACAGCCATTGGCTATGTGCAGCTTCCTAGTTAATCACCGGTGGCATAGCCTAATTAGAGTATTAGACTTTATCTTGAGACCCGCAGAGCTCTGTTTATTGTACATGAAATTTTCCTGGTTCTCCTTTTACTCAGTAAATTTTTGTATGGCCTGCAGTTCCACTTCGGTGTTTTCTTTGCCTACATGAGATTGAGGGAACAGGAGATCAGGAACTTGATGTGGATATCAGAGTGCGTGGCTCAGAACCAGAAGTCTAGAGTTCACGACAGTGTGGTCTTCATATTTTAGCCGGGTTTAAGATCCGAAACTCTGTAAGAGACAAAATTATTTGTTCTTTTGCATAATCTTCTGTAAATCTTCAACCCCGATCTTATCGTATTATACAGTGAATCGTGGAGATGGATGCAGTTACTTACACTGCTGTGCAGTGTGGTGTGTTACAAGGAAATACTTTCTATGTGTTATATTCGTTCTTAAGAGGAAAATGTCATAATTTCTTATTTATGAGATTGTAAGAATGGATTGAAATTTTATTTTGTGATCCAGTATCGTAATAATACTCGCTGTTGCGATTACATTTCCATTATGATTTACTACTTAATTGTTATGTGTTTTAAACTTGGTAATTATATGAAATTTCCTATTATTTATAGGCGAATATCGTTTCTTCTTGTACTTTCTGTCGTTTCAATGTTAAGAAGGAGAAGAAAAACTAAAACCGTCAACGAGAAAAGAAGAGAAGGAGGTCGTTGCCGTAAGCTTTGCTTAGATTTGGAGTGAGGTTCGTGTCATTATCAATCTCTCTTAGAGTGTGTTTGGCTGGAGAGAAAAGTGGAAGGATTTTTACATATGGATTATGGGAGGATTCTAAATCTTTCAAAACGTTCTCATTATGATCTCTTTTAAATTGGAGAAATTATTTGAGGTATTTCATAAAAATAAAAAAATAAAAAATCATAACAAAAGGACCTCTACCCCCTTCATTGCCCTCACCATGGGATTCTATCACGTCATCCTTCGTATTTTTCTCATTCTTATTAAGCATACCCTTAGTGAATAGCCCCTTGGAAGTAATATTTGCCAACATTACAACCTTAAAAATTGAAACTAACAAAATAATCTTCTCATTTTAACATAAGAACAATCATATAGAAACTCAATCGTTGTACGATGATTTTGTTAAATAAAAACTTTTAGAAGACTATTTAAACCAAAAAAGAAAATTTTTAAGTCACTTTGTAAATTGACTTATTGTCGGAATGGAACTAAATATATTTTCGGTTGAAAAAGAATTTGTTTTTTAAATAGTAAAAAACTTGTGCTATTTAAGACCTGTTTATATCATAGGTTTAACGAGAACGCACCGTATAAAAAAAAGATTTTTAAACTATGGGTTCATTTAGTTGGTTATTTTGAGTTGAAATATTTTAGTTGTAATAGTAAATTTTTTTGAATTTTCAGAAAAAACAAAAAACTTTTTGGAAAAAAGATAAAAAAAAATATAGTTTCAGTTGAAATGAGATGATGAGGCAAACAAAGTCTATATGAGTTGGAACTATAAATCCAAACAACTTTTATAATAGGGAGTGCATTCGGGTAGTGAAAATTTTCCTTTTTTTACTCTCAAACCTAGCTAGAATAACGTCAAAACTGAAAATAGTAATAATGAAAATCGTTGTAATGCAGAAAAGACGTCCGTTCTGAATTTTGCTCAACGCACTTCCTCAAAAGACGACATGTAGCTTTACCGACACATAAGACAGACACGTCAATCGTATTCGTCGAACACTCGTACTTGTCGTTCGCTTCAGGGAAATACAACACTTTAGAGAAAACGACAGATATTTACTAGAGATAATATACATTTCTATGCTAGAAACATTTTTTTGCGACACATCGTTTCAGTTGCCTTTTTCATCTTTAACTTCTCTGGTTCTCTGCATAAAACGTCGACGTTTCCGGTTTTTCTTTCCGAATTAGGATCTCTGTCCATTTTCCTTTTATATTTCCATTTTTTTAATTTCTTCTTCTTCTTTTTTTTTAGTCAAAACTGTTTTCAATCAGGGAGGTACGGACCAGAAACACGAATAAATCCTGTTCTTCAGTACAATCACTGCAAATAATTTCCCTACAGTCTCCCATTTTTCTCCAATTCCTAGGGTTTCGCAATCATCTTCAACCAAGCTCCGGCCATGGCAGAACCGACACCGACGGCATCTACGTCGACGATCCAAAGCCGGAGCTCGCCGGAGACGGCCATTACGGATGTGAATTTGGACTCTCTGGTTCAGTGCGCCAGCCACCTCAGCCTCCGGGACCTCTCCAACATGGCCATGACCTGCAAGTATTTCAAGAAGGTCGCCTACTCCGACTCCGTCTGGTTCCGTTGGTTCAGGTTCTTCTTCTTCTTGATCCGATTGTTTGGTTGAAAGGAAATTACTCGAGAAACATTTCAAATCTGTGAACAGGAAAGATTTAAGTTTCAAATCTTTGTTTGTGTAGAGAACATTGGGAGAAACAAGAGCCTTCGACTTGGTCTCAAACATCAGGAGTCAGGGAGGCGTACTTAGCTAGGCGTAAAGCAGTTCTTCAGTTCAAGTTTAGTAATCCATTTGACATTGAGTTCTTTACGGATTCAAAATCTTTTGATCATATGCTCATTGACAAAAAAGACATTATCTTTGCTCAGGTATTCACTTCACTTCTCTTCTCTTCTCTTCTCTTCTCTTTGTTTTGTTTCCTTAATCAAGCTTTAGATTTTGGAACGTTCTTTAACAACATGAAATTGTCTGAGTTTTTATTTCTTTTTTATTTTTTATTTTTATTTTTATTTTTTTTTAAGTTTAGTACTAAAATTTTATGCTACAGAAGAAATTAATTGAGCGTTTTCAACCGTGCTTTATGTCAACTGTAACGGTTTGGTTGGATGCTATGACTTAGGGTCCGACAATACAAATGGTGGAGATTGATGGCTTCTATCATTCAAGAGTGTCTTATGTGGCGCTAAATGGTCACAAGGCTAGAATAACTTCTATGAGGTTAGCATTTTGAATGGTTTTTCCAACTTCTTTTTATTTTTTATTTTTTATTACTACTAATAATGTTTCAAGTGATGTCGATTATAATTGCGTTTTTTTAATCTCTCCTGCATAAATTTTAAAATCTTGTCAACCATTAGCGTGTATAAATGAGGAAATGGCTCAATCTCCCACCTGGGAAACGGGCTTATTTCTCTTACCTTTTCATGGTTGAGAAAAAAACATTATTCACGTAGCATAGTCAAAGTAACACAGATGATGAAGTATAGAATCCTGATAAATGTCTTGGACCATTTGACAGATACGACGGTTTATGTAGCAGCAACACTACGTAATATGGGATGTAAATGTTATTCGATGTTGTCATTATTTCTTCTGATGCTTCTCAGTGGGGTGTCAAAATATGTTTTTTTAATTTTTTTGGCAAAGTTCTTTGATTTGTTAGGCTGTGGCATTTGTTCTATATTGGTATGTCAAAAGAGATAGCTTTACACAGCATATAGTGGATTAATTTTTTAACTACTAGGGAACATGCAGGTTGTTTCCACTGAATGAAACTTCTTTATTCCGAAGTGAGTCCCAGAGAAGTGATAATTTTTTGGTAACTTCAAGCTGTGATCGTTCCATTTGTCTGTGGTGGAAGGTAACATGAACTGACAGTTTTTAAACGTTCCCTCTATCAAGAATCTTCTCTTATTTATTGTAATTTTCATACTGAAGGTTTATGATTAGTTGAAACCAACAATTTCCTACACTTTGTTGATGTTCTTAACCAATTCGGAAAGCAATATGGTGATGGTTGCAACTTATAAGTCGTGTCAAAGATTTTTATATGCCCCAAACCAGCTATTCATGACCTAATCTATTGCAGGGTTCGTGCCAAAGATGTTTCAAAGGTCATAGTGGCCCTGTTTCAGCACTATCAGATAAGTTGTTAGGTGATGGTGTTGGGAAAGTTTTGGCTAGTGGAGGAGAAGATGGTACTGTTCGCCTTTGGTCGCTTAGCTCCAGTGGCAAACGTGGTCAGCATTCTCCAAAGGCTACATTATATGGGCATGCGAAACCCATAAAATTGATGTCTGTTGCTGGGTATGACTTGGTTCTTAACTGGCGTAACGCACTCTTTAGTTTTCAATTTTAATCAAATCCCCCAAAAATTATATAAATGCTTCTGTTTCTTGACTTCTTCCACTCGTATTCGTGTGCTCTTTGCAAATTGAGTAGATGATAAATTAGTGAGTAGATTACAAATCACGAACTGAGGGACAGTGCTACGTTTTGTTTATATTTTATTAATTCTTAAGTATCATATTTAGCAACTGCCTCCACCTAACATCCCAAAACTCTGACATGTGGCAACACTAATTAATCATCTTCTTTTTTTTTTGCCCCCCAGGCACAAGACTTCTCTTTTGGCCACTGTTTCAAAAGATTCTAAGGTATTTGCTTCCATAAAGTGCATGTTTTATGATTTTTTTAGAATTTTACTTCAACATTGCTGGTGATGCATTATTCCTCAAAGAAAATAATAAAGGATTCTCTTATGTGTGCATATTAGGTGAGGGTTTGGGATACGACAACATCATCAGCTGCTCGTTCATCTTGCTGTGTGGGAATGACTTCTGTTCCGGGTGTGCCTATAAATATGAAGTGTCATGAAGCGTTGATCTATGTTGCTGCTGGCTCCTCTGTTGTTGCAATTGATTTGAGAACCATGCAAAAGGTTCTTACTGCAGCAGTTCACCCCGCAAAGCTGTACTCATTTGAGGCGTTGCCTTCGAAATCCTTGTTCTGCACTGGTGGTGATGGCAGGTAAGATAAAATTGCTATACTCAGTCTACCAACCTCACACACAATGTCAAATGAGTATTCTTTGTTGGTCTTTCTCTTTGTTTTCCAATAATCAAATCAAATCATGTGTTTAATGTTGCAGAGCAATGCTTTGGGATATTAGGAGAAATCAGGAGACGCTAAAGGCGGAGCCAGTAGCTGAGTTGGATGGACATGCAGGGCCGGTTACTCTGTTGCGCATGGATCCGTATAAGATAGTCACGGCAGGCCAAGAGGATGTTTGTGTAAATGTTTGGGAGGCAGACTCAGGCACGCAGACTAATTCTGTCACGTGTGGTTTTCCTGAGGAACCTAGTGTAGCTTCTGGATGTTCTGCCATGGCTGTGGATGGCTGCAGAATCGCTACCGGTAGCTATGGTCCACGAATGGGGCTTTTACGTTACAAGGACTTCTTTAATGCTTCGTGCCCTGCTTCTCAACGCGGAGACGATCATCTTTCAAAGTTCTGGGATTCAGAGTCATTTAGTGATACTTATACCGATGAGGATGAGGATGTGCCGGAGTAAAATTCACTTGTACCTTCTGTTTACTAATAGTAAGAGTAGTTCTAATCTATAACGGTTCATACATAGAGAGCATTTCAATTTACTGCTGTGTTCTTAACGAGATTATTATCAAAGAAGGTTTTGCTTTTATCATCCGTCTTGTTCAATCTCTTGAAGAACTGAACTAAAGTACCGTTTGTTGTTGATCAGATCTGGATTTGCCCATATGCATCTAATAATCTGTATTAAAAAGCAATCTCATCCCTTACCACACCTGAAAATTTGTCAAAAAGTGAAGGTTCTGAAAAATGCTTACTTTAACACTTACTACACATGTGGATCCTTCACCATTCTTAAGTTTGATTTATAGTATATGGAGTTGTGAGCAAAAATAAGCTGTGTAACATGAAACTAATGTCCTGATTAGATGAATTATTATAATTGTTATTATTGTACTCAAACAGTATACATTACGCATAATTAATGACTGAAGTAAATTCATTTTAGGGTTACTTTGGTGAATGAGTTTGAATTGAAAATTTTAAGTTTCAATAGTAATTTTTGTAGATTTTTTAAAAAAAACAAAAAACTTTTTTAGAAAAGACAAAAAACTTTATTAAAAAAAAAAAAAAAAAGTACGGTTTATCTTGAGTTAAACTCAAACGTCAAACTTTTTCATCATTTTATAACAAATTCAACTTAAATTTAAATTTTCATTTTTCACAAATTCATATCACACGCTTTTTTTTTTTAATATAAATTTACATAATTTAAATGTTATATCTAACAAAAAGAATATCTAAACAAATTTTTAATTTAAATACATGATTTAAAATCTATATTTGAAAATAAACATTCAATTAAATGAATATTTATCTATAATTTATAATGCAAAGGAACTTGAATTACTAACATCCACATAATCACACTCTTACAACGAAGTAACAGACAAAATATAACCTTTTTTTTTTTTTTTTTTTGGTGGGGTACGAGTTTAACGTAATTGCTGCGAGTGTCTCACAAATGACATTAGATTTCACCGTCGAGGCTTCAACAACTGAGCCAATCACTTTACCATTTTCCACAGTAATATGCTCAGCCTGCGTTCCTCTCAGAAGTCAATCCCCAACTTCCGAGTCTGAGAGACTCTTGAGAGAGAGAGAGAGTCCACTCCAAAACCCTCCTTCTCTCATCTCAACACCCCCATAAAAATTTAAAAAAAAAAAAAAAAAATCTTGCTTTCTTCATCCAGACCAAAAATGTCCACCACCACCACCACCACCACCACCAGCAGCGCCACCTTCTTCCTGTTATTGATCTTCATCAGCAGCATCAGCAGCGGCAGCTCATCGTCGTCAGTTCCGATCATCGGACTCGACACCTTCCTTTCCCAGCAATCCCTGGTGGACCCACAAGCCACCAACGACTCCTTCCTCTCTCTCTCCTCCTCCCTCAAATCCTCCCTCTCCCGCTCTCTCCCCTCTTCCCACTCCGACAAGATCCGCTCCCTCCTCTCCCTCTCCCTCCCCCTCTCCCTCCACGTCCGCCTCGTCGGAGACTCCTTCCCCTCCTCCCCCTCCTCCTCCTCCTCCCTCCTCTCCTCCTTCCTCTCCGCCTCCCTCTCCTCCGACCACTTCCACGTCATCACCCCTTTCGACACCCTCCTCCACCGCCTCGCCGTCCGCCACTCCCTCCAGCTCGACGTCTCCCACTCCCCTTCTCTCGCTTCCCTCCTCTCCAAAACCCTCAAGTCCGAGATCGACCGGACTACGTCCAGTCTCCGGTCGCCTCTCCTATCCGTCCCTTACTCCGCCGTCGATCAGATCATCCGGCAGGACTTCGAGAAGGAGAAGCCCGTCCACGGGGTCTACCTCTATTTCTTGAATCTAGGTCAGCAGTCCAAGCCCTATGCTTACACCTACGGCCATGGAGATTCCTCCCCCGCCTTCTCCAGATGCCTCGGCAGTGTCTGGACCGGGAAGGAGAGGTATATTTGGGTCGATTTGGGTGCCGGACCTGTCGACTACGGGCCGGCGATCTCCGGCGATGGAGTTCTTCCGCGAGGCGAGTTTCATCCCTTGGCGGCTCTCCATGGCCGGCCGAAATCGCAGAAGGCGTTGCTTGCGGACTTGGCGTCCTTGGTCTGGAGCGCTTACCAGGTTCTTCTTGTTCCTTCTTTGAGAATTCCTGTGCCTTTCGAGAAATCGTTGATTGTTCAGTTTATTCATGTTTTCGGGATTGAGAATGGTGATCCGAGTGGTTTGGATTGGAAAGCTATTGAGAGGACGTTCATGGATGAGGTTAATGATAATGGCTTGTTGTTGGCTGATCAGTCTTTGAGGTTTAAGACTTACAAAGTTAGTTATGCTGGGTGTCCGATTTGCTCGTTCGCCATTTCACGGGCGACGAATTCATATACTTCTAGGTTTCTCTTTGATAACTATACTATGATTGTGAATGAGTATTTGGACTCGAAGCGTTTGCATAGGATATTGTCGGATTCCGCAGAGGAGTTCAGGAGGGTGGCGTCGATTCCTGAAGAGGAAGATGGAAGGGTTCTTCCTGTTTACGTGTTTGATTTGGATGTCCACTCGATCCTGTTGCTTGATCGGTATCACCAGTCTGTTGCTTTTAAAGACATGGTTATTGCAGTGAGGACAAAGAACGCGCAGACGGTGAGTGATTATAGTTGCAATGGCCGCCATGTGTTTACGCAGACAAGAGATCTTGAGCGTCCGCTTGTTGGTTCAATTCTGCAGAGCATGTGGGGAGTTTCGCCAACCCACTTGTTATGGAGCCCTAGACACAATACTACTTTGGTGGATTACACATGGAGTATTGGGCAGACTCCATTCGGTCCATTCTCTGAGAGTTTGTCATTGTCTTTTGTGCAGAAAGACGCTGCTCGGAGAAATGTTCTTTTGACATCGTTAAATTATAGCATATCAAGTGCCATTGATGTTCTTGAATCTGTGGCTGCTCATGGTGGGGAGAGAAAACTTCTGAAACATAATCAACATACTGAGTTTATACAAAGATGGAACTTGTTCAAGTACAAGCTGGATAAGGCAGTCTCCGCATTGTCTCGTTTGGACTTCGAGATGGCTTTGTATTACCTAAGGTCATCTGATCATGATTTATATGGCATCCACTCCCTTGTCTATAACGCATCCCAGGAATTGGAGGCATCGCTTGTCTGTTTCAAGGATCCGCCATTTCCATGGGCTTTGGTTTCCATGTCCGTGGGAATTTTCTTTGTTCTCTTTTATCTTCATGCAAAACGAGACAAGCTTTTCAGAAATAAGAGAAAGCAATTCTGAAGTTGTTTTAGAGGAAATGAAATTTTGTATCATTTGGAGACATTAGAACAGTTGTATTTGTGTTAAAGAGCCAAACCAGAGGTCAGAAACTAGAATTCAGTTTTTTCAAATCTTTTAATTTGGTGTGGGCTGTTACTTTTTTCCTCTTTACCAATTGCTTCACTTCAAGCCTGGTCTTAACTCTTGCAAAGTGCATTCTGTCAATTCTTTGCTTGTTAATCGTAGAATGAGCCTAAGCAATACACTGATTGGCGGTAATTCCGTGCTGCTTTATGCTTTTTATTGCCTTTTGTTCTTCATTGAAATTGCTTATTTATGCATTAGTTATCTGTTTCCATGAAAGCACTGTGGATACGTTGGTGATGCGATGTTTTTCAGTGTCGAACTTTGCTGAACTTTGTTGTCTTACAGTCCACTTCAAGGGATAGAGAGTTCCTAGCAATGGTACCCATAGTTTTACATCAATATCAGTAGTAGCGTTTTCAAATTCAGTATCTTGGTAACTGAAGCCTTTGTGGATAGAAGATTTTCCCCTTTTCTTTTCTGAATGAAATTAGAATGTGCACACAAGGATGAACGCCGCTTATGAATTTGGTTTCCGCTTTGGCTTGTGTCTTTATGTATAAAATTGTGGATGCAGCTCGTGACTCCTTATGAATAAGGAAATTTGAACCTGCTAATGTAAAAATTAGGCGATTGTTTTGTTCGTTATAGTATGAATGACTTGCATCCTTGACTTGTCTTTGCTTTGGGGCTCTTCCATCAGTTTCCATGTTTCAGGATACAAAAAGACAGCTTTCTTTTCTTTTCTTTTCTTTTCTTTCTTGAAGACTGCCCAACAATACTCTTTTAGCCCGTAAGAGATAACTAACGCTTGGGTATTTTCCGTTGCCTTTCTTAGCATGAAATGTTGAACACTTGAACTACTGTCAACTGTATGGCGCTAGGAGTTTATTGGTCAGAAAGTCTTTGGGGGAAAAATAAAAACTTTACAACCAACTGTCGATGTCGTTAGTTTTTGGTTTTTAAAGCTAGGTGCACATTCAATGAGACTAGAAATTTGGGACAATAGATCTTGAAAGCAATGAGAAATTATTCTTTTTCTTTTACCTGCCTTCATACCCTAGAAGGTTGCTAAGACAGTCGAGGATCTGTTGTAATTTCCCGTCTCATTGATTGCTTACTTGATAGAATTCAATCATACAAAAAATGCTTAAGCAACTTGATGGGTTGTTAAAATAGTATTAAGGAGGCAGTCGGAACCGATAAACAAGTGAGTCAGATGTGGACTTTTTCACACACCGTATATTTCTCGGAAAGAGATTAGTATTGCACTATGAAGTTCTCAACTGGTTTTCAATTTGGATCGGACTACATATTTAAATTGTAAAAATAGACATTCCATGTGAAAAAAAAAATTATAATCCAAAAACGCATTGCAAGCTTATACATTTCAATAATGCACGATCGAAGTTCCTAAATAATACTTTTAGTGGTCCAGTTCTCCTATTTACAAGTAACATTTTTTTTTAAATAATAATAAACTATATTTTGACAATGCCAACGCAGTTGAGTCAATCCCTTGTAATTTAAGAAAAGCCTCGTATTGCATGGCGATTTATATTCTCTTTTTAACAGTGATCACAAGATAAAGTGGAGCTCTTTTTTCTTCTTTCACCTCTATGCCATCTCTGTTGGAACTGCAACAAATGGGGTATCACTAATCCCCTCAAAGAAGAATCCATCGTACTGATCATCAAGCTGTTGGTTCTTCATCTCTTCACCGTCGGTTTCATCCTCCAAAGCACTCGAGTTCTTCTCCACCAATTCTCTGAATATCGAGGAACGAAGGAGGATGCCTAGAGCAGTTGGAGAAGACGACTTGGTGCTCATGCTAGGACTGCTTAGTAGAGGTGTTTTGCTTTGGAAAACTGCTTCCGGGTATAAAGGAGAGTATTTCAAGTCAATATCAGAGATCTCGAAAGGACTCGTATAACCCATGTTCAAGAATGGGTATTGATCCTGATCTATCGGTGCATAGTTTGTCATTGGCGGCATTGCTTGAGGCTCTGTTACAATGTCCGATTCAAGACCGCTGATTGGGTTACCCGCTGCTTCTGGCTTTAACCATTTTATGTAAGTGCTCAAGTCGAAGTTGGTCACTGCATTGATGCCTCTGTACTCTATTGCTGCTATGTCGTAAGCTCGAGCTGCTTCCTCTTGGGTACCTTTGACAGATGAGATCAACCATTAAGGGAAAATCCTTGTTTTAAACCGCTAGATCTGTGTGTATGCAGTGCTATCATTTTTTTTTTTTTTAAATTTTAAACAGAATCTAACATTCAGAAACATGTACGTACTACCATAGGAATAATGTTGCATGTTTATCTTAGTATTGCGGAGATATCTGATTGTGACTTACCGTAAGTGCCAAGGTAGAGGTATTTGTTTCCGAAAACTCTCCCTATTCTTGCTTCCCATCTACCGTTATGATGGTGCCTGTTTATAAACGAAACAATCACAAACGCAATCTTCAGAAATTTTTTCCATTCATTAGAAATTCCTGTTCAAGATTTAAGATAAGTGTGAGAGAGTATATAATCACCTTGCAACTCCCCTGTACTTGGATACACCCCTTGAAAAACCACTGCTCTTTCTGCAACAAGAGAACAACAAACATTATTACATAGTTAATTAAGGAAAGTGGTCAAATTAAGCTTGCTTAGCACATAGGTGTTAGTATATACCTTCTTAAAGAGGCCAAATACTCTTCTTTTGTCACAGTTTGCATGATCTCAATCTCTTTCTCATAGTCTGATATCTGTAAACAACATGAAATGCATGTCAGCCGAGTTTTTCTGAATCATTTTTTTTTATTTTTTTGGATTATTTAACCTTATAAATGAATGTTTAAAAAAATCGAATATACCGGGAAATTGGTGAAAGTAGATGTCCCCAGTACTTGACTGCAGCTAAATCATATGCTCTAGCTGCAGATTCCTCTTCATCATAAGCTCCAAGGTAAACTGTGCAGGCGAGGATAAACCGATTCGAAAGCGCCCCGATGCGTATACATAGAATTTCAAGAAGCCTTGGTTAGTCAGTTTCCAGTTGGGAAAATAAATAAGCAAAATAAATCTTAGTAGCAAGGTAAAATCAAGAAAAAAAAAAAAAAAGATTATCATGTATCTACCTTGTTTCCCTTTCTTCTTCTGTGTTACATTCCAGGAGAGCTTATCCCACAGGTGTGCTTCATAGCGACCGGTCCATCTATGCCTGTTAATTGAATATGATTAAACAAATAAATTATCACATAATTTATAAGAATCAGAAAATTCTTTACAACCAAGAAAGCACGAAGAATTCCCCGGTTAAACGGACCTACTAACACCGCGATATTTGGAACTTCTCTTCGCAGTGGTGGTGGCTGGGGAAGTTTGATCATCAGCTCGTACTTGCCGTCGACTCTCTTTAGTAGTATCATCACATTTTAGTGCAGTTACAGTTTGATGATCCGATCTCCGTCGTCTCTTAATTACGTGAGCCTGATCGCCATCCGCCATGTAAACTCGTCGCCTTCTGGTACTGCTTTCTTCATTCTTAACCATCATCAACTCCATATCTTCTTTTTTCCTTTTCTTTCTTGTGTTTTCTTTCCGTTTTTTGATCTCTTTTTTTAATGTGGTTTCCCTTTCTGTCGCTGCTTGACCTGGTGAAAGTGTTGGAGTAGTTATAGGTATATATATATAGGTCTATATACATATATATAC
Organism: Ficus microcarpa; assembly: GCA_025413485.1. Lineage (NCBI taxonomy): Eukaryota > Viridiplantae > Streptophyta > Magnoliopsida > Rosales > Moraceae > Ficus > Ficus microcarpa. The sequence goes on from CM046379.1 coordinate 37,128,512, forward strand.
ATATATATGGTATGGTTTACGTAAATGTGGTTGTTTTGGCTTTATGTTGTGTTTTATTTTTGTTTTTACAACTGTGATTCAACTAAAAAAGACAAGAGGGGCGACGAGTTCTAGGCAAAAATACAAGACAAACCTCCATTTGTCCATACTCTGTTTGCCAGCCCAACCATGTAACAACACTACCCATTGTTTCATATAATATACACATATATATACATTTATATACGTATAATATAATTTTTGGCTGAAATATTATCTCCTTAATTAATCTACATGGCCGGCCAATCGGGTCCTTTTTTTATTGCCAAAATTTAAACAGGGTGCTAAAATTATTTTTTTTACAATAGAAGTCTCCTTGGGTAAACTACTCGGTCAACGAATTTGGAATTGTATTACCTCCTCAAAGTTCAAAGAAAAATTTACATTTGGACAAATACTATAACATTATGTCATATATGTCCATTCAAATTTTATAAATTTTTATTTGATTCCTAGTGCTTGTTTGATTCGTCAATTCGAATATAAAATTTTCATTTCAGTTTTTGTCTTTTTCTGAAAAATTTTTTGTCTTTTTTGAAAAGTCAATAAAAATTACTATTGAAACTTAAAATTTTCAACTCAAACTGGTGAACCAAATGGAGCTCTAGTTTTTGTGTAAATTTTCAGCTTTGCAGTTGCTAATATTAGTTGTGCGCCCGTTTTTTAAGGAAAATTAGAATGACACCCTTATTTAATATTTATAATACAAATTTATGTCCCCGTTTAATAAAAATTTACCTTTATACTAAATTTTTTTTTTTTTTTGTTGGCTTCATCACTGATTATTTGTTATAGGTAGCTTCCATGCATAAACAGCAAAAAGATTATACAATGATGAGATTGGAACAAATATATAACAATATTATACACACTATACATAGGGGAAAAAAAAATCCCATGCTTTTATAAATTTTTTTAAGTAATTAAAGGCGACAAAATTGCATGCAAAACAAATTAACCTCGGTTTTGGCAGAAAGTGCATGAGAATTCTCCAGAAACTACCCTTCTCATGCCCACATGATTTGGTTAGACTTAAAAAAGAGAAAAAAGACGTATTAAGTTTGTCAAAGAGCAGCGAGACGACGCTGAAGAAATATATAATTATAGAGCATATTTCTTAGAATCCATCGCTATAGTGGGGCTTATATATATATATATATTATGAACGATTTTAATATATATTTTCAGATTCATGAGGTCAGGCATGGAGTTTGTTCCCTATACGGTACTTAAAATGACGATGTTCTCTATGAGAAATCAGAATATTCACAATGTCATATATATGTTATTTTATTCTTGCTAAATTGTATATTATTATTATTATTATTATTATTATTATTATAATGTACATTTCTTGTGTTCAAAGTAGTGAAGAAATTAACCTAATTAAGCTGACCCACTTCATTATCTGTAGCCTAAATTCCCTTCCTCACTTTCCCCTTGGATGTGGGGAAAGAGACAACTGATGCAACACAATACAGTTGTTTCTTTATTTTATTTTATTTTTCTTTTTAAATAATAATAATAATACTAATAATGCAGGAGGACATTTACAATCTGGTCGTTTTATTTGCTTTGGGCTCGAAAAATTTGTGTTTGGTGTATGAATTTTAAATAGAATTTTTAAGTTGAAATTTATTAATTTTTTAAAAATTAGTTATAATTTTTGTTGACTTTTCAGAAAAAAAGATAAAAATTAATATGAAAACTTTAGGTTTGAATCCAAAAGCCAAATGAAAGCTATATGAATATTGAATGCAGTGGTGGACTTGTTGAAGGACGAGTGGATTGTAGCCACCCCTAAAAATTTTATTTTATTTTTTATTTTTCTCCCACCGAAAATTAGAAATATCAATATAGTCCCACTAAAATTTTACCTTTTTGTATATATATTTTGATATTATTTATTTCTTTAGAAAAATTTGGTGCACGCCCCCACTTAAGATTATGTCTGACTCTGTAACTATTGAATGTGTTTATGGATTTTAAAGAGATTTCTTAAAGTAAGGATCTGAATGATATTGAGAATCTAATCCTATTAGATGTATAAACTCATATATTGAATTGCACCGCTATCATAAGTTATAATTTTGAGAGAACACTTCTAGGCAAAACTATGCTATAAAAAGAGAGAGAACCAAAAAAAAAAAAAAAAAAAAAGGAATTTAAGTTATGGACGAAAAAACTAAATACTTGGCCCCGTTTGGTAATTTAACTCAAACTGTATTTTTTCATCTCAGTTTTTGTCTTTTTCTGAAAAAGTTTTTGTCTTTTCTAAAAAGTCAACAAAAATTTTCAACTTAAACTATACTTTTTTAACTCAAATTCATTCGACAACCGGATCTTTAGTGGAAAAATGAATAACATTTGGCATGATGCTTGCTTAATTAAGATTTACTAACTTGACTGCAGTTGTGCAAACTTGGACCGCTATGTAATTATGTAATTTTTGTTACGAGGATGTAATTAAAAAACTACATTTTGTTCGAGTTACACTAAGCGCCCGTTTGGGGCTCCCACTCGGATTGGTAATTCACAGTTCAACTTAAATTGAACTCCTTTGGTTCCTTGGTTCAGCTTGAACCTCCATTTGACCCGTTATACAGTAAACCCAAATGGGTTTACTGTTCACCCAAGCATCCGCACTGTGTTGTCTCATCCATCGCCTCTACTGCTCGCGAATCTCTGCCTCCACCTGGTCGCGAATCTGCCTCCTCCTGGTCACGAATCTGCCTCCTCCTAGTCGCCTTTCTCGGCCTCCTCCAAACGGGCGCCCATGTGCTACTGTCAGTGGCCGTAGCGCTGCTTCATCCATCCCATCCCCCAGCGACCTGGTTGCAGTCGCGTGGGTTTGTGAAATTCCTCTCTCTCTCCACGAAATTTTAGCAGACGAACCTCGGCCACAAGGCAGGCAGCAGATGAGGCACCGTTTGAGGAGGACGAAGCGACGTCGAGGCCCTTGCCCGATTACCCAATATTTCCAAGTTCGGAAACCACGTAATCGGCCCGTTAATTCGTGCCCTAGTCCGATTTCGGCCACCGTATACTCATCGTGCGGCTCCAATTCGGTAACCCTTGTATACTTCCTTCCTCTAATGATTAAACTTGGTTATGTTCATCATTGATTATTTGTGTTTTTTGTAATTCCCATCGCCCAATATGTATATTTGCTTGTCTGATTTGCATGTTTGGACCCCATTTCGCTGTTCCTATCTCTCTCTACTCTCGCTCAATCGGCTCATATTCGGGTTTGTTCTCCGATGTTGTTGTAATAATCTATTTGTTTAATTTCTGATTGTGTGTTGTGGGGAAAATGATGGTGAAGAAAAATCCCAAACGTTTTAGAATTTTTCTGATGGGGCCTTACTTTTTAGTTTGTAGGAGACGAATTGGGCAATCCATAAGTTTTTGAGATTTTTGTGCGTGGGTGTGTGTTTTGTTTCAAATGGGTTTGTGTTTGACTTGCAGTGATTAATTGCAATTTGGTTATTTGCTTTATTCGTTTCAATATGGGTTAGTGTCTGAAGTTCGGTAAAGAAGAAAGAATGATTTTTAAATTGGTGTACTTTTTATAGATCATCACAGGAAGGGCTTTTGTTTTGCCCATTTTGTTACTTGGAATTGGAATCTGCATGATAGAAAGGCAAAAATTTTTCGGCCCTTTTGTTTGATTCACAGAAACTCTCCCTTTTAACTTTTAGGCAATAGTTCTTTACAACTAAGGGGAAAATCAGCCAGACGTCCACTTTGGTGGATTTTAATGCTTCTCCCAGCTTTTATATACATATTTAGGTCCAACTACATATTTCCATAGTGTTTGACAGGTTATTGCCTGTTTTTTGCGATTTGGAGTCCGTTTCGACTAGTTTCGAGCCGAAACTAGTCAAACTTGCATATTTTTTGACTTTGGCTATTTCGAGACCTTCTACTAGCTTGCTTAAGTTTGTTTAGGTCCTCTGGAGTGATTTGCATAGTCTTTTACAGGTTCTTGGCTGTTTTTTGCGATTCGGAGTCCGTTTCGACTAGTTTCGGGTCGAAACTAGTCATCCTTGCATATTTTTTGACTTTGGCTGTTTCGAAACCTTCTACTAGCTTTCTTAAGTTTGTTTAGGTCCTATAGAGTAGATTCCATAGTCTTTTACAGGTTCTTAGCTGTTTTTTGCGATTCAAGGTCGGTTTTGACTAGTTTCGGGCCGAAACTAGTCAAACTTGCATATTTGCTGACATTGGCTGATTTTTAAGCCCCAACCATTTTTGTTATACATATTTAGGTCCAACTACATATTTCCATAGTGTTTGACAGGTTCTTGCCTGTTTTTTGTGATTCGGAGTCCGTTTCGACTAGTTTCGGGCCGAAACTAGTCATCCTTGCATATTTTTTGACTTTGGCTGTTTCGAAACCTTCTACTAGCTTTCTTAAGTTTGTTCGAAACTAGTCATCCTTGCATATTTTTTGACTTTGGCTGTTTCGAAACCTTCTACTAGCTTTCTTAAGTTTGTTTAGGTCTTATAGAGTGGATTCCATAGTCTTTTACAGGTTCTTGGCTGTTTTTTGCGATTCGAGGTCGGTTTTGACTAGTTTCGGGCCGAAACTAGTCAAACTTGCATATTTGCTGACATTGGCTGATTTTTAAGCCCCAACCATCTTTGTTATGCATATTTAGGTCCAACTACATATTTCCATAGTGTTTGACAGGTTCTTGCCTGTTTTTTACGATTCGGAGTCCGTTTCGACTAGTTTCGGGCCGAAACTAGTCATTCTTGCATATTTTTTGACTTTGGCTGTTTCGAAACCTTCTACTAGCTTTCTTAAGTTTGTTTAGGTCCTATAGAGTGGATTCCATAGTCTTTTACAGGTTCTTGGCTGTTTTAAACGATTCGAGGTCGATTTTGACTAGTTTCGGGCCGAAACTAGTCAAACTTGCATATTTGCTGACATTGGCTGATTTTTAAGCCCCAACCATCTTTGTTAAGCATATTTAGGTCCAACTACATATTTCCATAGTGTTTGACAGGTTCTTGCCTGTTTTTTGCGATTCGAAGTCCGTTTCGACTAGTTTCGGGCCGAAACTAGTCATCCTTGCATATTTTTTGACTTTGGCTGTTTCGAAACCTTCTACTAGCTTTCTTAAGTTTGTTTAGGTCCTATAGAGTGGATTCCATAGTCTTTTACAGGTTCTTGGCTGTTTTAAACGATTCGAGGTCGGTTTTGACTAGTTTCGGGCCGAAACTAGTCAAACTTGCATATTTGCTGACATTGGCTGATTTTTAAGGCCCAACCATCTTTGTTATGCATATTTAGGTCCAACTACATATTTCTATAGTGTTTGACAGGTTCTTGCCTGTTTTTTGCGATTCGGAGTCCGTTTCGACTAGTTTCGGGCCGAAACTAGTCATCCTTGCATATTTTTTGACTTTGGCTGTTTCGAAACCTTCTACTAGCTTTCTTAAGTTTGTTTAGGTCCTATAGAGTGGATTCCATAGTCTTTTACAGGTTCTTGGCTGTTTTAAACGATTCGAGGTCGGTTTTAACTAGTTTCGGGCCGAAACTAGTCAAACTTGCATATTTGCTGACATTGGCTGATTTTTAAGCCCCAACCATCTTTGTTATGCATATTTAGGTCCAACTACATATTTCCATAGTGCTTGACAGGTTCTTGCCTGTTTTTTACGATTCGGAGTCCGTTTCGACTAGTTTTGGGCCGAAACTAGTCATCCTTGCATATTTTTTGACTTTGGCTGTTTCGAAACCTTCTACTAGCTTTCTTAAGTTTGTTTAGGTCCTATAGAGTGGATTCCATAGTCTTTTACAGGTTCTTGGCTGTTTTAAACGATTCGAGGTCGATTTTGACTAGTTTCGGGCCGAAACTAGTCAAACTTGCATATTTGCTGACATTGGCTGATTTTTAAGCCCCAACCATCTTTGTTATGCATATTTAGGTCCAACTACATATTTCCATAGTGTTTGACAGGTTCTTGCCTGTTTTTTGCGATTCGAAGTCCGTTTTGACTAGTTTCGGGCCGAAACTAGTCATCCTTGCATATTTTTTGACTTTGGCTGTTTCGAAACCTTCTACTAGCTTTCTTAAGTTTGTTTAGGTCCTATAGAGTGGATTCCATAGTCTTTTACAGGTTCTTGGCTGTTTTAAACGATTCGAGGTCGGTTTTGACTAGTTTCGGGCCGAAACTAGTCAAACTTGCATATTTGCTGACATTGGCTGATTTTTAAGCCCCAACCATCTTTGTTATGCATTTTTACGTCCATCCACATGATTTGCATAGTATTTTACACGGTCTTGTCTGTTTTTTGCATTTCGGAGTCCGTTTCGACTAGTTTCGGACCGAAACTAGTCAAACTTGCATATTTTTTGACTTTGGCTGTTTTGAGACCTTCTATTAGCTTTATTACGTTTGTTTAGGTCCTCTTGAGTGATTTTCATAATGTTTGGCAGGTTTTTTGCTGTTTTTTTCATTACGGGGTCCGTTTTGAATTTTTGTCCCAAGTTGGCTATGATGTAAACAACATGCCCTTTTTTGTTGAAATATAATATGTCTGGTGAGTTGGTAACTCGATATTTCATGTCAGTTACCGGTATATAATAACATGGTCTGTATCCCATGGTTTATATACCTTGGAAGCTGTATAAATATCGGGCTTATGCTGACATGTCACATATGAAACATGTCGAACGCTTTATACTGAGCCAACACATATTCGTTAGCATATTTCTGTTTTTGTTGAAGTCTGTCTTCCTGTTTTTGTTACCGCGATATTAAGGAAATGCCTCGAAAAAGATCGGGTGAGAGCTACGTATGGACTGCGGAGAAGGAAAAAAAATTTCTCGAATGCCTTGATGACTACCTTGCCACCACTGGCGGTAAACCCCCCACCAAAGCAATCCTAGAACTATGGGCAACTCAGTTTAATGCTGAGTTTGGAGGAGTCCCTGCCTTCGGTTCAACTTTATCTCAGAAAAAGAAACGGATGAAGAAAATTTATAGGGGCTAGAAGGTGTTGCAAGCACGGATAGGCATGGGTTACGATCCAACAACGGATCGGGTCATATGCTCGGACGAGGCGTGGCAGGGCTTTATTCATGTAAGCGTCATGTCAAACGGTTTTTTTTTTTAGGTTATTATAAACCTTTACCCGCTTTTCGTATTGACTAATATATTCTGAATTTTCATATACAGCTTTATCCGGAATGCAAACATCTCAGGCATGAGGGACTTCGCCACAAAGAGCTTTACTATAATATTTTTGAGAAAAAGCATGCTGCAGGTGCATCGGGGTATGGGTCCGTAACGATGCCAGATGAAACATGGTCTTTTTTCGATTTCGACGCATCTATGGATAACTCAGCATATCACCCAGAGTTACAAGAGGATTTCTATCCGACCCCAAGTACGCGCCGAATGAACAACCTAAGGGTGGGTGACGACACAGGTCCATCCCGGTCTGGGCGAAGTTCTGGAAAGTGAAAGCTAAGAGACGAAGCGGATGAGATGACGTGCCTGGCGATGAAGGAAATTGTCACCCATTTCCGTGGCGGCGCCCAATCGGGATCAAGTCAAGGGCAGTCCGGCGAAACGGATCACCTGCTGGCGTGTATGAACATCATGACCGATATGGGTATTCCACCTAAGGATCGGGCCATAATGTGGCACTACCTCGAACCGCGTCCTCTTCGCCAAAGGACCTTCCAGCAGCTGCCTGATGTCGATAAGCGGGAAATAATTGCCAGTGTTGTGCAGCCCCAGCGACCACCGGCCGATTGATGTGTTGGCTATTATGTTATATATATTTTTTTTAAAATTTCCGAGACATGTTTTTTTCATTTATGCATACTAACGACAAACATGAAATTAATTTTATTGCGGTAACCATATTTATTTCCGTTGCAGCCATATTGTATGCGTTAACGTAATTGCAATTGTCGATGCCAAAAAAAAATTTGATGACGACCTATTGATATGTTGATACCGATTGACTATATATTCGGCTAATATTTACATCATAACAGGTACAATTTTGAATATATACGATAGTGCAACCGGCGTAACAAAATGAACGAGGGTAGTTCGGGATCGGAACAGGAAGAAGAGCCCGTGTACGCAGAAAAAGATCGTAGCGAACATAACAGATGGCTTGTGAAGGCAGTAGTAGCTGCGGCATCTAGAATACATAACAGGCGGCGAAGAGATCCACAACCCATGCATAATTCACGGCTAATTGGAAGCGAGCAGGTGGAGGAGATATTGAATGGGCATGAAGGAATAATTACCGGCTTGATAAGTATGAAAGCATCTACATTCAGAGCCTTGAGTCACCTATTAGGTAGTCGGGGATTATTGGCGCCAACGACAAACATGAATGTGCATGAGCAGTTGTTCATTTTCCTGACCATATGTTCACAAGGCGCAACTAACGGGCACGTATCATATCTGTTCCAGCATTCGGGAGAGACAACTTCCTGTTGGTTTTCCACTGTGTTGGAGGTAATTTGTTCGCTGAAGGACGAATTCATAACGCAACCCGACTACACGACTGTCCAACCGTTGATTCTGGAGAACGCGGACAAATATAAGCCATGGTTCGATGTATGTGAGCTACATAACAGTCAGCAATATATCGCACAAGATTTATTAAAGTGATAGAAAATTACGAAATAATTTGTTCGCAAAATGTATGCAGGGTTGTATTGGCGCCATCGATGGCACCCACATTCCTTGCGTCCCCTGGACCGAGAATGCTGACGCGTGGATAAATCGGAAAGGATATCCCTCACAGAATGTTCTGGCAGCATGTTCGTTTGACATGAAATTCACATACATGTTGGCCGGGTACGAGGGATCGTGTCATGATGCAAGAATGCTAGAATCGGCTATAGCGTTCCATGGATTCCCAAAACCTCCACCAGGTAAGTAGAATTTGCATATTTGCAGGTTTATTTACATATAATTACGGTATTAATTGCAATATTGAACGTTGACGTCTTTTTGGTATGTCGCATTTGCAGGTAAATTTTACTTGGTAGACTCGGGGTTTACTAATAAGGATTGTTTCCTAAGCCCATATAGACGAGAGACGTATCATTTACCGGAATATCGAAGACGTTACGTCGGGCTAGGCAACAGGAGGGAAGTTTTCAACTATACGCACTCATCGCTGCGCAATTGTATTGAGCGAACATTTGGGGTATGGAAAGCGCGCTTTAAAATACTTCAAAACATAAACAGCTATCCTATGGATAAACCAAAAATGATCCCCGTGGCGTGTGCGATTCTACACAATTTCATAAGGACGGTGTAGGTTGGGGATCATTTACTTGAAGAATATGACGTAGATTGTGTGCCGTTTCGGGGATATGTCGATGTTAACGCGGATTACGTGTTAGGCGAGGGGATCGATGGGGCTGGCCCAGGTACAGGAACGCAGCCTCATGACTCGAGTAGGGGTGCCATGAATTACATAAGAGATATGATAGCTGATGAAATGTGGGAAAGATATCAATCATATCTATGGTATAAAACAACGTGAAGGCATGCCTCAATTGTATGTAATTGCGCCAGATATCTGTAGAATTTAGGCATTTAATTGTATTTTGTATATTTTTTTCACTGACATTGAGTGGCTGAATTTATGTTGATGTATTTTACAGTTTTTGTTAGAAATTTTATTGAAAAATATCAAACGTTTGCCCGGTATTAGTATTTGAGTGCACTAGCATATTTATGTTCATCTTTTAGTGAAAAACTTTTGGTGGAGAATTTTTGTGTTGGGATTTTTAAGTTTAAATAGTAAATTTTATTGTATGTTCAGAAAAGACAAAAAACTTTTGTGGAAAAAGACTAAAATTCAACCATGCATCCCCAATAGAATGTTAAATAAATTAAGGGTGTTTGGTGGCGTAGTTGGAGTTGAGAGTTTTAAGTTTCAATAGTCCATTTTTTTTAATTCTCAGAAAAGACAAAAAAAATTTTGGGAGAAAGACAAAAAAAAGTTTGAGTTGAGTGGTTTGAGTTGGTGTGACAAAAAAATTTATTCAGCTCAGATTTGTATCATCCAAACAGGGCCCTTATTTTTTTTTAACCTTTCAACTTAAACTTTTTTACCAAACACTCAACTTAACTCAAACTTTTCAACTTAAACTTTTTTACCAAACACTCAACTCAACTCAAACTTTTCAACTCAAACTTTTTACCAAACACTCATTTCATCTCATTTTCATCTCATTTCAAACTTTTTTTTGTCTTTTTCCTAAAAAGTTTTTGTCTTTCTCCCAAAATTTTTTTGTCTTTTCTGAAAATTCAAAAAAATTTACTATTACAACTAAAATATTTCAACTCAAACTAACACACCAAACACCCCCTCAATTTTTAAACTCAACTTATCTTAACTCAATCTAAACTTCAAAATACCAACTTAAACTCTTCCACCAAACTCCCCTTAAACTCTATGACATTTTGTTTTTTCTTTCACAATTCCACGCAATCTTCAAAATAAATAAATAGTCTCTTATGTATTTTTTTCATATTCCATATTATATTATCTCCGCAACTCATCCATATTTTTTTGAAAATTATTATTGTAAATAAACCAAAACTTTTATTTGAAAAGTTAAAAAGAAAATACAATATTAGTATGTTATATGAATAATTCTTATTACTCAAATGTAAGTTCTATTATTTTTCTTGCTCTCTCTATCATTCTCACAAAAACAAATATATTTTTATTTTTATAAAAAATCAAAATTAGATTTTTATCGATAGTAACATTTTTTATACTTTAAATTTTCATACAAAACCTAGCTTTTAATGAAGTCGGTGCTAAATATACGTCATCCATCCACTATTTCGTATTTCGTTTCGCGTTGAACTAAGTTTTTGTATTTACAAGGGAGGAGAGGCATTCTTTCTTGTGCTTGTTCAATGTGGGAGTGTTGCAATTCTTTGGTGCAACAAAATTTTCTTTTGTTTCGACAGACTAAATTTGACAAAAATCTATCAAATTTTTTTTCCCTATTTTTCAACAACTAAAACGGTTGTTTTATATTTCCTATTAAAAAAAAAAACAGATGTTTAATAAGAAAGATACGTCGCCTGATGACAAGCTATCTTGGTGTGTGTGTGTGTGTGTTTTTTTTTAAATAATTTGTTAAAAAAAAAAAAAAAAACGTATCGCTTTATGTTTGAAACAAATTACAAAGGAGAAAATAAGATTTCCTATGAGTTTCCAATTTCTCTTTCTTTACTTTCTCTAGCTTAACTTCTATTTGAAAGTTTGCTCTCGCTCTAGTTTTCATCCTCTAGCACGTAACCCTGTGGATTGATTTTCTTCTTCTAAGCATTGGATTAGCTTGCTAAGGACAGCTCTGAAAATGGATTTTAAATATGGGTTGGAATAATGAGATAAGAATCTTATCCACCTAACAAATACACTCGTCCAAAACCCGATCTATATACATATAATTTTTCAAATTAGAAATGAGGGATAAGAACGTTTCATCTTATGATATTGTTAAATGTGAAATTATTGCTAAATTATACTTACAACCACTTCTCAAAATTTTTTCATGTCACGTTATTTGCCATTTTTTGTTTTCTCTAACAATATGTACGACGGATTTTTTTTCATTTGGGTAAAATCCAATCAAGTATAATCGAATTCTAATGCACAACGAAATAATTTGAAATTTTTTTTTTTCAGATCATCTAGGTTCCTAATAATGTCGTTTTATTTGCTCCTACATACGACATTTCACCTTTTATAAAATATCGTTTTTCTATGCTAAAGTATCAAATGTTCTGTTTTATAATTGCGTATTTTTGAAGTAGTTTTTTTTGGTTTTTTGAATGGACTGAAGACATTGTTTTGCCACGTCATGCCTCGCATATCTCTTATTTTGGTTATTATTATTATTATTATCATGTCGTTTTTCATGCTGCTTTTGTACAAGTTGTTGTCTAAGAAGGTATATTTATTCTCTATACGACGTGTTGTTTAGTGTTTACAGGATGAGAACTTATATATCTAGTGGCTTTATTACTATCAGGCTTCGTTTGAAAAATCATTCCAAATTTAAAATTTTCATCTCAGTTTTTATTTTTTTCTGAAAATTTTTTTTGTTTTTTCTAAAAAAGTTTTTATCTTTTCTAAAAAGTCAACACAAATTTACTATTAAAACTTAAAATTTCCAACTCAAACTTATTCACCAAACGGACCCTTAAGGGGTGTTTGGTGAATGAGTTTAGTTTAAGATTTTTAAGTTTCAATAGTAATTTTTGTTGACTTTTTAGAAAAGACAACAAACTTTTTCAGAAAAGATAAAAAACTTTTTCAAAAAGACAAAAATCATGATAAAAAAAATATAGTTTAGTTTAAAATGAGATGTTGGCCAAATATCCCCTTATTCTTTTTTTGAAGGTTATACCTATTCGCCTTTCGTAATGTCATTTAAACAAATGTCGATTGTTGTGCAATGTTGTATTTTGCCCTGAGTATTTACACGACATGTTGTTTCCTTCGCAATCGTTTTTTTATGGTTTAAATATTGTTCTGAGTTGAGATATCAATTCTAATTTTATTTTTTAGTATCAATTCCTATATTATATTTTTATTAAAAAATATAATTAATTGATGATACTTGTTAATAAAAAATTGGTAATTTATATATCATATAAATTAATATATAAAAATTAAGGATCTCTTTGGTAAATGAGTTTGAGTTAAAATTTTTAAATTTGAATAGTAATTTTTGTTGATTTTTTAGAAAAGATAAAAATTTTTTCAGAAAAGATAAAAATTTAAATTTAAAATTTAAATTTAAACTTGAACTCTAAACAGAATTTAAAATTAAAATTAATGTATTTAATATTTTTTTAATAAATAATGTTTGATGCTATTTATGGCAAGTCGTATCTGATAAAGTCACTAGTCATGTGTATGTAAGATTTTATTACGGCCCATCAAGTCACTTTCTCCTTTTTGGGTGTCGCTTCTCACTAGTTAGCAGAAATCGCCTACAAGCATTACCGCTTTTTTCTAATACGTGGCAACCGCTCATCATTCACTAAGCCCGCTTCTCATAGGTAATAAGTACAGTAATTTTACAAATTACTTCCAACATATAGGGTGAGTTTGGTAAACGAATTCATCTCAAACTCATTTCAAATTTTTTTTTGTCTTTTTTCTAAAAAGTTTTTGTCTTTTTCTCAAAAAGTTTTTTGTCTTTTCTGAAAATTCAAAAAAATTTACTATTACAACTAAAATATTTCAACTCAAACTAACATACCAAACACCCCCATAGCTAAATTTACCCCTTTGACACTATTATAAATTACATACTATTTGACGAGTACACGCGAAGAAGAAGTCATATGATAATTGATGATCGTTATTTAATAGGTGACGTGATTATCACATGACAGTCTAATAACAGTGATGAAAAGTCATTAGACATAAGCGATTCATTCTTTAAAATGTTAGTAATAAAGATATTGATATATAATGTTTTTTAAATTTTAATAACAATCTCGTAATTATTCAATTTCAATGAAAACCGAATGCAACTCAATACATGTCAATCTTGTTTATTAACTACACTACTTTTTTTTTTTTTTGAAATTTTCATAACAATCTCATGATTGGTCCGACATTAAGAGTTTCACAAAGAAATGGACGGAAATTCATAACAATCTAGTCATGTTCATTAGTAGTTCGAAACTAGTTGTTTTATACGAAAAATATTCGAAATATCCATTGTGTTTAGTTTAAGGGTCCGTTTGGGGAATGAGTTTCAGTTAGAATTTTAAGTTTCAATAGTAAATTTGTGTTGATTTTTCAAAAAAGACAAAAATTTTTTCAGAAAAAACAAAAAACTTTTTCAGAAAAAAACAAAACTGAGATGAAAATTTTAAGTTTGGAATGATTTTCCAAACGAAGCCTAAATGTCGCTTTTTGTCTCTTTTATTATAAATGTGTTTTGGACCTTTGTAAATTTAAAGGAAAAAAAAAAAGGTTTTTTAAGCTAAACATGTGAGATTTTTTTAAAATTTTCCTCAATTTGTATATATTAAGGTAGGGGTGGCAATATGGGTCGCGACACGACGACACGACTCGAAAACGACACGAATTTTGCGGGTTCGGGTTGGGAAAAATAGGGGGCGGGTCGTGTTCGGGTTGGGAAAATTTGACACGAAAAAAATCGTGTCGTGTTCGGGTTGGACCCGTTTTTTTCGTGTCAATTTTCGTGTCACGTTTCGTGTCAATTTCGGGTCAAGTTCGGGTCAAGTTCGTGTCACGGGTTAATTTCGTGTCACTTTTCGTGTCAATTTCGGGTTAAGTTCAGGTCACGTTCGTGTCACGGGTCAATTTCGTGTCAATTTCGGGTCAAATTTCGTGTCAATTTCGTGTTAATTTCGTATCGCGGGTCAATTTCGTGTCGCGGGTCAATTTCGGTTCGTGTCGTGTTAACCCGTGATGGGTTCGTGTCGTGTTCGTGTCGCGGTTTCGTTTCGTGTTCGTGTCGCGGGTCGTGTTCGGGTCGGAGAAGAAAAAAATCAACACGGCTCTAACACGACACGAACCCGACACGTGACACGAATTGCCACCCCTATATTAAGGACCTTTGTAAATTTAAAGGGAAAAAAAAGGTTTTTTAAGCTAAACATGTGAGATTTTTTTGATATTTTCCTCAATTTGTACATATTAAGGGGACGCTTGGCATTTAATCTGAAACCAAAATTTTCATATCAGTTTTTATTTTTTTCTGAAAAAATTTTTTGTTTTTTTTTTGAAAAGTCAATAAAAATTACTATTGAAACTTAAAATTTCCAACTGAAACTCATTTACCAAACGGATCCTAAAACAAGTCAAGTAGTCACTTAAAATCACTGGCTCTATTTTTCCTAGGATAGACTCGCCTGCACCTGATCATTTCCCAATTCGCGCGCACTGGCCTTGGTGCGCAATGCGCACCGCCTCCGTCCTATATAAAGGTCTGCCCAAACATATCTTTGTTCTCTTTCAGAAGCACATTTCCCTCTGTTCTCTTTTGCTGTATGTTTTGCAGACAAAGTTTTGGGGTTCCGATTTTCAGCCATGACCGACGGCCATCTCTTCAACAACATCTCGCTCGGAGGCCGCGGAGGCACTGTGAGTTCTCTTCTCTTCGTCTCCTTTTCCCCAGATTACTTGTTTTCTCGAGCTTTTTCTCTTTCATGCAGTGTTCGTTCTTCGATTTTTTTTCATTTCTTGGTGTAATTTGAAACCCTAATTCGTTTCGGCGATCCTGATTTCTTTACCTGCGGATGCCATTGGTGGTCGTCGGTGAGTTTGGCCGTCGTGAAATTTGGTGTGAATATGAGAGTTGCGGGGTAGCTCGATCGTTGTGGTCGATTCATTTCTTGGTTTTGAAACCCTAATTTTTGGAAAATGTGAACGGGTTTTCCTGGAACTGCCTGCGAATTTGGTGTGTTTGGCATTGACGGACTTATTGGGATTTGGGGAAGGGAATTGCAGTTTAGGATCCGAGGTTTCTCTAGTTTCGTCTTCTTGAAACCCTAACCGGTTGCGTCAAAGCAATCTTTGGGTTTTCAAATTACACCGAATTTAGTGTAGTTATATATGTCTGTGCTAGGTTTTGTTACTAAAGGACTGTTCTTCTTTTCCAATGCATTCCTCGTATGCCCTAATTCATCTGCATTTCGTTCGTATTGATCGTTTTGTGGAAAAATTTTGAAAAAAAAAAAAGTTTTTATATTTGGTGGAATATTAGAATGCCCTTTTTGGGGAGCAAGTTGTACCAAAATATAAATATCTTGCGTCTTCTGATTTTGCCCTTTATGTCTCTTCACCTTGAAATTTGATTCCTTGATTGATGATTCAACGATTCAAAAGTATCTTTTCCTTAAATTAAAAAAAAAAAAAAAAAGATGCAAAAGTATTTATCACTTTTGCAACTTATCAGTTATGTAACTTGTGATCTTGTTATTGTCCTCTCTTTAGGAATCTCAGGCATATGATTTCATTAGAATTTAGATATGCTGCTGAAACTCTCTCTGGTGGGAAAACTTTCTTTTCATTATGTAATCGTCATTGCTGATAACTGACACTGGATAAGCAATTTTCAAAGCAAAGAGCCTGATCGTTGTTTCCTTTTGCTGCCCATTTTGACTTCATAATAGAATGACATATTGTGCTTTTATGGAACTCTTCACTTATATTTTATGCAGTTAGGTTGTGGCATTATTTTAAGGGGGAAGGTATTCAGTGATTTTTTTCTTCTTCTTCTTCTTCTAATTCACTGAATGTGACAGAATCCGGGCCAGCTTAAAATATATTCTGGAGGGATTTTGTGGAAGAAACAAGGAGGGGGTAAAGCAATTGAAGTTGATAAAGCTGACATTGTGGGGGTGACATGGATGAAAGTTCCGAGAACAAATCAACTTGGGGTTCGGATCAAAGATGGTTTGTACTACAAGTTTACTGGATTTCGTGACCAGGTTAGTTTTCCTCTGTCTGTGACTCTTTCATAGTTTAAGTTTTGTTGTTGCTTTGTAAGTGAGATGAAATGAGTTAAATTGTAGCCTTAGAGGTGCTTGTTGTGAGTGTAATTGGAAACACAAGTGATAACAGCTTTGTGTTCACATGTTTATTGCTTTATTGTTAAATGATTTTGCTGTTCTGTATGCATGATGGCTGTCAATGGAAGCTCTAAAGATGATATTGCAAAAACTCCCTTTGAGTTCGTGGTCTTGCTGCAAATGCCTCTAACCATATACCTTTGCTCCTATAATTACGTCGCAGGATGTCTCTAGTTTGTCCACATATTTCCAAAATACTTGTGGGATTACTCCAGAGGAGAAGCAACTTTCCGTAAGTGGTCGTAATTGGGGTGAAGTTGATTTAAATGGTAATTATCTCTTTCATTTTTGTTACTTAATACAAAGGCACTTATCTGGTTTTTACGTTTTCTTTTTGTTTTTGATCCATTCTTGCATTGCACACAGTTGCTTCATGGGAAAGGCTGAATGTTTTGATAAGATGAATGGTGATGGTTATGATAATGTAGATATTGTGTCTTTTTCTTTTTAAATGACTAATTGTAATGTAATTTGACCTCTGGCAAAGTGGATTAAAAATGGGCAGGCTATCTGTAGTTAGAAGGATATCAGAGGAGTTTATTTTCTTTTGCAAGTTGTTTGCTAACTTGTCCCAATTATATGCTCTTGTTCTTTTCATGTAGTATAAACTGCATATCTGTCTTTCTATTTTATTTTTCTTTTTAAATTTTAAAGACCTACACTGATATTTGCAGGGAATATGCTTACATTTTTGACTAGTTCCAAGCAAGCATTTGAGGTATCTTTGGCAGATGTCTCTCAAACACAACTTCAGGGGAAAAATGACGTCATCTTGGAGTTTCATGTGGATGATACAACTGGAGCTAATGAGGTTTGTTAGATTTTGTTCTTAAAAATTATCTTAAGCAGCCTATTTGTAATCGAAGGCCTATCAAGGCTCCTTTATGCTAGTATTATCTCTTACTAAGAAAAGGATATAGATGTTAATGGTAACATACTTACAATTTAGGTTTTGTTCTTACAGAAAGATTCGTTGATGGAGATAAGTTTTCACATTCCTAACTCCAACACTCAATTTGTTGGTGATGAAAGTCGTCCTCCTGCCCAGGTTAATTTATTAGTAGTGTGTGATGGAAGTTTTGGGACCTTTGATTTGTTATGATATGCTATTATGCTGATATATTTTCAATCCCTGTTGGTAGGTATTTCGTGACAAAATTATGTCAATGGCAGATGTTGGTGCTGGAGGTGAAGAAGCTGTCGTTACATTTGATGGTATTGCTATCCTCACGCCAAGGTAGGTCTAGTGGAAACACTGATTTTTCTTTAATATACATGTTAATTTGTACATCAGCACCTACAATCCTACCATTGAAACAATCAATGCTAAAGCAAGTACTTGCTTTATGCAGGGGACGCTATAGTGTGGAACTTCATCTTTCGTTTTTGAGGCTGCAAGGACAAGCTAATGATTTTAAAATTCAGTACAGCAGTGTTGTTCGGCTCTTTTTACTTCCCAAGGTTTCTATTCTTATTCCGTGCACTAATTCTTCATAGATGCTACTGAATTTTTATCCACACTATCCAGTTCTTTATGCATATGCTTATTGTTATTAACACACTAGTCTCTGCCTCTCCGGTTGCCTCTGATCAGTGGACTGGTTAGTTCGATGTTGATTAAAGTATTGCCATCTCTTTCTGTATGCAGTATAATCAACCACATACCTTTGTTGTTGTTACTCTCGATCCACCAATCCGTAAAGGCCAAACTTTGTATCCACATGTTGTATTGCAGGTACTTGTTATTGCATTGTTTTCATGTTCACCACAATTTGGTTACTTATTACTCATGCTTATTAACTTCTCCTTTCTCCATTATATGAATTTGGGCATTTTATGTTTCTTGCTTAGTTGACTCAGTTCTTTTCTTGTCATTTATAGTTTGAGACTGACTACATAGTTGAGAGCTCGCTCTCATTAAGTGAAGATATCTTGAATACCAAATACAAGGACAAGTTAGAACCATCTTATAAGGTAGAAATTTTTTATTTTATGTTTTAATTTACATTTGTTTTTTGGCTACTTGGGATCTTGAACCATTTTTGGGAATCTAGGGTTTTTCTGATTCAATGACCTTGGCCTGACATTCATATACTGAACTGACAGGGACTTATTCATGAGGTGTTCACCACAATATTGCGTGGGTTATCTGGTGCTAAAGTTACTAGACCAGGAAAATTCCGTAGTTGTCAAGATGGATATGCAGTGAAATCATCACTGAAAGCTGAAGATGGGGTACTGTATCCCCTTGAAAAGAGCTTCTTTTTTCTGCCTAAACCTCCCACCCTTATTCTTCATGAGGAGGTATGTTCCCTATATTTGTCTCTTCTTTATGATACTATAATGTTGCTGACCAAATATGTAGCATACCGGAGATTACATGGAGGCTGACTTATTTGGTTGTCTTCTAGATTGATTACGTGGAATTTCAGAGGCATGCTGCTGGTGGCTCAAATATGCATTACTTTGATCTTCTTATCAGACTGAAAACCGAGCAAGAACATCTTTTCCGAAATATTCAGAGAAACGAGTACCATAATCTTTTTGACTTCATGAGGTCAGTCTGAGCTTCTGATCTCATTTTGTGGAGACAATGATTGAAGTTTGCTTATTTAATTTCCCATGGTAACCATCATGCAGTGGAAAAGGTTTGAAAATCATGAACTTGGGAGATCTCAAGACTGCAGATGGTGTTGCATCTGTTCTTCGAGATGAGGATGATGATGCTGTCGATCCGCATCTTGTTCGTGTTAAAAATGAAGCTGGTGGAGATGAGAGTGATGAAGAGGTTTTTTTCCTACTCTTTTTTGTTCTCTTTTCTTCAGTGTTGACGCGCCATTAGATTGTGGTGAAAAAGAATAGTTCTGGGCTACATCATTGAGGGCCAAAACTCCTGCTAGAATTTGTACTTCATTTACTGTTTTGGAAAGCAAATGACTATGGAGACTAACACTAGTTGTCACACCTACTATTTGGTTTGGAGGGAAAAAGAAAAAAGGAAGATCCGAGTATGCAAATCTAATTTTATCAAGAAAACTGACACATTGTTGGAGTTATCATGACTTTGTTTGTGTTTTACTGCAAGGAAGCTGATACTAGAAACTTGGATTTTTATTTGCCAAGAAAATTAGATATTAAAAGTTAGACATATCTCCTACGACTCGTAGGCATATTCCCAATACATTGGTCGAATAATTCTGCTCGTTTTGACCCCTATCCCCCATGCGTGTATGCTCCTCTGTCCCCCACTGTTGTGTATCTTTTGATGTGCTAGTCCACTCACGTGTTTTGACATGGTGATCCTTCCAGGATGAAGATTTTGTCGTCGACAAGGATGATGAAGGTTCCCCGACTGATGATTCTGGAGAAGAAGAATCTGATGCTAGTGAAAGTGGAGGAGAGAGAGAGGCAAGGCATCTTGTTCTTATTGTTTAGATTATGTTTAATAAGGTTCCCTGTAAAATTTTTAATTGTTACCATTTTAACTGAATGGCCATTTTCAGAAACCCGCCAAAAAGGATTCCAAAAAAGAACCTTCATCTTCTAAGGCATCTTCTTCCAAGAAGAAATCTAAAGATGGAGATGAAGAGGGTGGTTCAAAGAAGAAAAAACAGAAAAAGAAAAAGGATCCGAACGCACCGAAAAGAGCGATGTCTGGTTTCATGTTCTTTTCACAAATGGAGAGGGAGGTGGGTTTTAGTTTCTACATATATGTCCCTATATTTTAATGTTCTGTGTCGAGTATTGGATGCATATTTTGTCAACTATATGGTCCCTCATAATGGCCTTAACTCTGAACCTTAGCCAGCTCGACTGCATACCTTCTTCCATTTACCACGAGGCATGTTTTATTATTTAGCAAACATGTGGAAAGCTATTTCAACGAAAATCAGGAATTTCCACACTGTTAACATCAAAAAAAAGGAAAAGAAAAAGAAAAAAGAGAGTTTCCTCACTGTCAGAAACTTTGCCCCTGTCCGTGGGAACAGTTTGGTTACTGATTGTGTAATTTGTTGGCCACACAGAATGTGAAGAAGACTAATCCAGGAATTTCGTTCACTGAAGTGGGAAGAGTTCTCGGAGAAAAATGGAAAAAGATGTCAGGTATGCGTAATATTTTTCAGTTGGTTTCATCTTTCTGTGGAATCCTCTTCCCATTCTGTGACAGTCATGGTCCCATCTACCTTTGGTGGATTGGTGGGCCTAATGTTCTTAACAGTCTTAGTCGCTGGATTCTTCAATAGTGGTGATGGACGAAATCTTTTTGTCAATTTCAGCTTACATTGTTTGGTTGTCACATCACAACTCACAAGACTGATTTTTTTTTTTTTTACTTTTTGTTTTTGCTTTTTGTTTTGCGCAGCCGAGGAAAAAGAGCCCTATGAAGCCAAGGCTCAGCAAGATAAAAAACGCTACAAGGACGAAATTAGTGGCTACAAGAACCCACAACCAATGAATGTAGACTCGGGGAATGAATCGGATAGCGAATAGAATCATAGCCGAAAAGCAAAATTCCCTTTGGCTTTTTGTTCTAGTATTTAACTCCTCACTGGCTCATTTCTAGGATTTTCGTTTTTGGGGTTCAATCTCGGATAATGTATCTGTGAAAACCATTTCTTGGTTAATTATCGATATCAAGATCGGTTAGATGATCAAATCAGTGGTTCACTTTCTTCTGCTTGTTTAGCCGAGATGGACAGATGGTTAACTGCCATGTCTAACCGAAGAGGAAACAAAAAGGGACTTGGCAAATTAATGTATTGTAAAGCTGTTATAATTTTTTACTTGCCAAAACGATTACAAATCATACGTAAAACACATGTTTAGTACGCTGTAGATACAACAGCAAAACCTGCATTTTGATCTCCAGTCGACCGAATACAGGGAAAACAGGTGCTTGAGGTGCCCACTATGCTCTTATATCTGATACTAGTAACAATGCACTTCTTTAGTCATGGCTCTGCTGATTTGTGTCCCGCGTCACGGTAAAAAAATATTCAAGAGTTTGTCACGAAACACAAAATCAAATGTAGAAATCAAAAGAAACAAAACCAAAACCAAATTTTGCTCAAAATAAGTAACTTCTAAAAAATAAAAAAATCTTGCTCATCCTCGTCCATCCTCCTAGTATGATACCCAAGTGAAGTCTTCAAAAGCACCTTCTCCCCTTTTTTTACTTTCTTTTTAAAAGTTGCCTCAGCATTTCTGGCCAGCATAACAGTTTAGGGCACCCGCAAAGCGTGTAGCCTAGTGACAAACGTTCCCGGCTTTGCCTTGATCATCTGGTCCCTGCTGAATGGCCTCCTTTGGCTAGGATTTCCCGACTGAACAAAGAAGGCTCCGTTCATCATTAGATCCCCCTCTGACCTCCATGTCCATCTCTTCCACTCCCACTGAGCTGCGTAGTCTCTCTTGGTCACCTACACAAATACATCCAACACATTATATGTCTATACACTGGAATACTATATAATTATAATCTTGTACTATAACAATATGAATACCTCCTTAGCAGCATTGTTGGGAGGAGCTATGAAGCGGTTGCCCTGGCTGATAATGGTGGGATGTGAGCTTCCACCAATGGCATACATTAGCCAGTGAGTGTAGTCGTTGTTAACCACATGGAAGAAACCCCATCTGCATCTTGGCATCCTCTGCACCAACCCTCTTCCGAAATGGTTGAACGCCACCGTCACTTGCATAATCTTGTCCCCTTCAAAGCTGTCGCTTGCACCAAATAGCATCACCTGTATATATACCAATATTTATAAGGTCTCGTCAAGCGGATATAATAGAACTTGATGAAAATACGATGGCTCAAAAATTATGATCAATCATAACCGGTGTAACGAGTAGTTTCGGTAATTACATCGTTATGGTGAGTAAAGTGGCAATTGGAAATGGTGATGGCAGTGGAGCCTTGAATGGCGTCAATGAGACCATCTTGACAATTGGACATGGAAATGTGGTCCAACCAAATGTTGGTCGATCCGAAGATTGAAATCCCGTCTCCATCGGCGGCCGTCCTGAATCCCATGTGGTCGACGGAGTCCCTGATCATACCCCCACTACTGGACACAATGTCATGAATGTGAAGGCCGTGGAGGATCACATTCTTGGCGAACTGGATGGTGATGCCGGCACCGTAGGCAATGTGGACGTTGGCTCCGCGGCCGTCGATGGTCTTGTGGCTGGTGATCAGGAGCTCCTGGGACAGCCTGATGATCATGCCACGGGCGAATATGATCCACAGCGGCTTCTTCTGGATCACGGCGTGGCGGAGAGTCCCCGGCCTCGGGTTCTGCACGTCGTTGTCGGATGGATCGGTGACCACGTAGTAATTCCCTGACCTTCCTCCGCTGGTCTTCCTGCCGAAGCCGAGCACGCAGCTCGCCAAGCGTTTACGGTCGTTGGCCCAGTTTCTCCGGCACCTCCAGCACCGGTCGATCGGGTTTGTCGCCACGCAGCGACCTGAGTACCTCCTTAGCTCCCTCCTCGTGCTGTTCGACCCATCCATCAGCCTGCACCCACATGCAAAAATAATAATAAAATAAAAAACCCTAGTCAATACATGCCCTTTTTTTTAGAATTACAAAACATGTCATTTTGAACCACAATTCAAGTAGTCAATTTTTTTTAAAAAAAGACACTGTTAATGTGATGGAAATTCACATCATGAGATTGATTAAACACGGTGGATGATAAACTATGATTTATATTTTCCACGCGAAATGAAATCAATATATATATATATATGAAAAAAAAAAAAGATTTGAATTATTTAGTACGAACTTGTCAACTTCTTCATTGAAGCTGTCCGTAACATCTTCAGGGTTGGGGTCATAGGCCTCAAGAGCGGCCTTGTGAGCTTCCTCAGCTCGTTTCTGCCATGACTCGTCGAAGTCGCTGATTTCGGCTTTCAGACTTGTAATTAGTACCACAAAACCGATCAAGAAAACCAGCCCTAGCTTTGTTGTTCCCACCATTGCGTTGAGAATTCACTGTCTTGTATTTTTTTTTTTTTACTTCAATATATATATGTATGTATATATTTTCTTTTGATATATATCTTTCACCGTTTATAATAAGTGGCTAAGAAGGTCCTTCAGTATCAAGCTCCAGATACAGCGAGGAATTGGACCTTGCCTGACCAGAGAGCAATGGAAACCATGCAGATCGAGTAATAATATAAGACTTTTTTTTTTTTTTAGATTTTAAATAATTAGTTTATTTCCATGCAAAAAAATTGGAAATTTTCTCAGCCAACATATATATTTAAAGCTGCTAATTAAAGCAAGGAAAGGCTAATTGGAGATGATTCTATATATATATAATTACAAGCGTAGGGAGTGGAGAACCGTGAGCTCAAGGGTATGGCCATTGAGGCAATTGACTAATGCCCCTCCTTAGGAAAAATTCTTGACTAATTCTTCAGTAAAACAATCTAAAATATCTTTTTTTTTTTAAATTAAAAACCTCAGCTTAATTGATTCCCTATTCTTTCCAGGATTTTTTTTTTGTTCAGAGAAATCTTATAAAAAAAAAAAAAACTAATATTAAAGACGGGCTTTTGTTTTTTAATTCTAATCTATTCCCCTAAATTTATAAGGTCGAGCCCACTTTGTCTTCTTAATTTTTAAAACTCGAACTTTATCGTTTGAACTTTAAATTTCATCCCACTTTATCCATTATATTAATCTCAATTAAAAACTGGAAAAAAGTAGGTAAGTGCATAATCATGTGGTCTTATTCCATTTGTGTTGCTAGAATTCTATTAGAATGAGCTTAGTAAAGCTAATTCCCTGTCTTTTTCCATATGATTTTAACTGAAATTTTGATAAAAAGGATAATATGAGGTTAAATTCAAAGTTCAGGAACAAAATGTGAGTTTTTAAAGTTCAAGGAGTAAAATAGAAGTACTCGTAAAGTTTATGGGACATAGATGAAAAGAATCTTAAATTAAGAAAATAAAATTTGATGAATGAAATGTTTCTACGCTTTTTTTTTTTTTGGGCCGACAAAATAGTGTTTTTCTTTCCTTGATTTACTAAAAAAAAAAAAAAATGTGCCCTGATGCCTAATCATGTTAAGCTAGCATTGATACTACATATACAACGGTTGATAGTACTTTTCTAAATGTGGAAAAGATCCACATCCCATGTTAGCGTTAATCCTATATTAGGGAGTCAGTCTGTACATTTTGTTATGGACTATTTTGACTGAAAATTCCAAGCATAATAAAAGGCCATATATTAAATATATAGCTTTTTTAATTTATTTTTTATTTTTTGTCTTAAAAAGGTTCTAATAGTGACTCTTTTATTGTTATAATTTCAACATGATCCACTTTTCTAAGTATGGTAACAAAGAAATGGGCCATTAACTTAGTATCTTACAGTCATTAACTCAAGTCTTACCTAGAACATCTCCAATCTATCTATAGTTAAATATGGAGTGGTGATCTTTCAGAATTTCTATGGGATTCAAATTTAGATGGACAAAAGACGAGACTGAGGAAGGCAAATAAATAATTTCACTGTTGCACTAGGTTGGCAGTTGAAGTCAACAACATTCTTTTATTGTCTTTGTTTGTTCCTTCATACAACTTCAACCACTTCTTCATGCACAATTTGCGTGTTTGCTAAAGATAATTAATTTTTAGGTTGAAATTAGTAATTTAAGAAATCTTTGTTTGATTGAAGGGGTCAGCCAAGTTATATCACATTGAGCTTGTTAAATCTTTTTTATTTTGTACTTACAAAACACTACTCTATAATTTGTTAAAAGTCTAATATGAATGAGACAAGAATTGTTACACGTGTCGATTATGATATTATGATTAAAATTATATTTTTAATTAACGTGTCATAATATTATTAAAATAATATAAATGTGATAAAAATACAGAAGCGTAAGAGTTAAATCCTCTAATGAACATCACAACTCATAGACACATCTAAACGCCTAGGAGAAAAGGTACATTGGAAAGAAAGACAAAAAAAAAAAAAAAAAAAGCATATAATTAGTTGCTCCACCTTTTCCTTGTTTGATTACTTGAGAAAATAAGTAAAGGCAAGCATTTTTTTCCCCTTTAAAAAAGAAGAACAACAATTAATTAAAGAAAGAAAGTATATTGAGGATTGAAAATGGTTTTCAAAAGAGGAATTTGGGGTTGGTCAATTGCTTGAGATTGGAGTAGGAACAGAGCTTTAGTGCCAAACTACTTTGTGTCAGTAGTCAGAAAGCATACTCCTTGACACATTCGTTTCTTTCATTTCAAAAAGCCTTGTATTATGCTCTTTAAACTACTCCTTAATCAGATGCTACTTTGCTAATAAAGCTTTCTAATATTCAATTAAATATATAGACTTTCCCTGTCATAGTTCATACCTAGCCTAAAAATTTAATCAAACAACAACTTGTCATATATTTTTTTAAACGTACATGTAATTATATTTTATCATATGTCTGTAAAATTCAATTATTATGACACCTACAGGGGTGGATGAGATGGCAAATGGGTGGGAAGTCTTTGTTAGGTATCTCCTTTTCGTCCATCTGGGTTCGATTCCCAATGCCTCCCCTTAGAACTCACTACAACTTCGGCTGTTGAAGTATGGTTTGATGACTCGCTACAACTTCGGCTATTGAAGCATGGTTTAATGATGGCCGGATAGGCCTCGGATGGACGATTAAGAGAAATTAGTATAAAAAACCTGTTTCTGCCATACCTAAGTAAGTATTCCTATCTGTAAGGTTGCAAACCTGGAAATGATGGGACTACCTCTAAATCTAAAAAAAAAAAAAAAAAAAAAAAAAACTAACCATAGGCATATAATGGTAATTTCATATTTGACTCGATAAAAGTTGTAGAGTTTAAATAAAAAATAAAAACCATGAAGTTGTTGTTTTTGTTTTTTTTTTTTTTTTAAAACACAAATATCCCATAAACTTCTCATAGCAATTTTTCATGAATCTATAAAGTATTACCAAGAAATGGCAATGGTTAATGAGAGTTAAATTTACCAAAAATTATAACATGTTTATTTGTTAGCAAATCTTTGAAGCTTTCATCCTTCTCTTTTTTAGCAAAATTTTGGAGCTTTGAATATGCATGTGCACTAAAAGAACCAAAACGTTAGAATGAATAAAGATTGTGACTTCTGATTTCCAGTGAGGCAAAAACCATTATTAGAAGAGATAAACAAAATATTCACATGCTTAATTTTCAGACTTGAAAAGGGTTTTGAGATCTATAAGGATTTTGTAGTTGATAAGGAATAACAGATCAAATGGTTTGTAAACCACAGAAAGAAAGAAAGAGATATCATTGGATTTTATTTTCCAAATTTAAACAGTAAAAAAAAAAAAAAAGCAAATTCCCTTGCACACTTATTCCAACTCTTTTTGACCATATTGAGGAAAAATTCTTCCCTTAATACTGTTACAACCTCAGCACCAATTACTTCCCTTGCAATTTTTCTTCTTTATTCTTCCTTCCCACTATTAGAAACCCCCTGGAAAAGAGAAAATCTCAAAAAAAAAAAAAAAAAAAATGCAATCATGAACCATAATTACTGACTTCAAAAAAGACATTAATTCTGAGGGTCCGTTTGGTTCGTTAGTTTGAGTTAAAATATTTTAGTTGTAATAGTAAATTTTTTTGAATTTTCAGAAAAGATAAAAAACTTTTTGGGAAAAAGACAAAAAAAAAAGTACAGTTTGAGTTGAAATGAAATGACGAAGCAAACATGCCCTGAGTATATTAGAAAAAGAATACGTAAAATTCTCCACCTGCATTTTAAGTAACATAGGGTACGAAATATACCACACATTTTTCAAAGTTTCATATCATTAATTTAATATTCTCTTATAAAAATACGTTCGTTTAACTGTTTCCTACCAATAGGGTATACGGAGTTGTAAAAAAAAGGGTCAATTTTCAATGTCATTATGCAAAATTATAAGACACATAACAAAAGCCTAACAAGTAAAGGTGTTTTTAGACTTACCATGTCATCCAACATAGGCCCTCCTTTCCCTAAAGAACAAGGCCACAAGAAAACTCGAATCTGCTTTTTTGACATACGATGACAATATTGCCCTCCTGACCTTTCATCAAAAACTATAAGTTTCCCCCTCTAGCTGTAATCTAACTATATTTCTATAGACATACATACATATATGTGTATATATATTTATATATATTTCTGTCTTTGATGCCTAATCATGACAAGCAAGTGAGATAAAATACCACATAAAAAGTGAAACAAATTATTCATATTAGCAAGTAGGCAACATGGAAATCAGAATACTTTATTATGAATAAAAATAAAAAAAGAAAATGTGTACAATTGTATCCTGACACAAACTATCAGAGCCTCATGGTCATTCTCCTGAGGGAATAAGAATAAGTTTTTGAAGAAGCTTCTACTAAACATGATCACAAAACCAACAAAGAAAGAACATATATACTTATATATATATATATATTATAGCAAGAGAATGTCATATTTTGTTGCAGTATATATTTTTCCACAATCCTTTGAAAGAAAGAAAGGAGGAAAAAAAAAAAAAAGAAACTTTGTTACTCAACATGATTTCTTTAACTGATGTTTATCATGTTGTTACAGCCACTGTCCCCTTGTATGTTGCCATGATTTTGGCCTATCTGTCTGTGAGGTGGTGGAAGATCTTCACGCCGGAACAATGTTCCGGCATAAACAAATTCGTGGCGAAATTTTCGATCCCTCTATTGTCTTTCCAAATCCTCTCTGAAAACAATCCTTACAAGATGAACCTGAGGCTTATACTGTCGGATTTTCTTCAGAAACTCCTTGCCTTTGTAGCATTGACAGTGATCACTAGAATCACAACGAAAAGAGGCTTGGATTTCGTCATAACCGGTCTCTCCGTCTCGATTCTGCCTAACACATTGATCCTGGGGATTCCTCTGTTGAAGGCCATGTATGGTCCAGAAGCTGCTGAGCTCCTTTCCCAGATAGTTGCCTTACAAAGCTTAATCTGGTACAATCTGTTGCTGTTTCTTTACGAGTTCAACGCCGCCAAATCTGCCGCCTCTGTCTCGCCTTCTTCTGAAGCCACCGGTAGGTGTTACTGAATTATAAATCCTCTTTCTGGATATAATTTGAATGAATTCCAGTTCCTTAACATTTACCAAACATAACCCCAGTTGAACACTAACCTCAATATCTTTCTCTCTTCCTTTTTCCCTTTGTTTTGTCTGGAATTGTGTTTGATGGTACTTTCAAACATGAACCTGACATATACATAGACACACACACACACATATCTATATATATATATATATATATTTTTTCTAGTTTGGTATGTTTTTTTTGACACCAGTCAAGGTTGTTGGTTTTCTGTTGAAAGAGGACTTGGAGGCCACTCAAGAGTCACAACCCAAAGACGAAGGAGAGGAAGCCAGAACCAGATCAACAAGTCCAAGGAAAATCAAAACAACGCTTATTCTCTTAACAGTTGGAAGAAAGCTTTTAGGAAATCCCAACACGCATGCAACTGTTATTGGCCTTGTTTGGGCGTGCATAAGATTTAGGTAGGCTAACGAAAAGTAATTCCAATCCATTATTAGTTTAGCGGTAAATCCACACCTTCTGCAATTTGTATATATGTTGGTGGATCATTCATGTATATTTGTTGTTCTTATGAGTTTGAATGTGTTGTAGATGGGAAGTGAAGTTGCCAGCAATAGTTGATGAATCAATTAAAATACTCGCAAATGGAGGACTTGGCATGGCAATGTTCAGCTTAGGTACGTGCAAACACCGAAATGATTATCCGCCTTGAGGCCTAAGAATTTTGATAGCAACATGCACATTTGGGGCTGGGGGGTTTGATCTTTACCATTTGTGTGGCTTAATCTACAGGTCTTTTCATGGCTTCAAGGACCAGCATGATAGCTTGTGGGACCCGGAGGGCGCTTATAGCCATGGGACTCAAGTTCATCGGGGGACCTTTCCTCATGGCTGCCGCATCCCTTGCCATTGGAATGAGGAGAACTCAACTCAGAGTGGCAATTGTTCAGGTGCATATATTCTGTTTCGAGTAACGCTACACAGCGATTTTGGTCTTCTAGCATCATTCTTATGTGACTGCCACAGATGTGTGGCTAGGGACACTTGCTAATCCAGCAATATCGGCTGAAACTTGTGGACCCTATAAAAAGTGTAGATTGATATTCAAGTCTTCTAACCTGATAACCTTTTGAATGTTGATATAAGCTAATTACAATAATTTAGCTTCTTTTTTCCTTTTTACTGCAGGCTGCTCTGCCTCAGGGAATTGTTCCTTTTGTATTTGCTAAAGAGTACAACATATATCCAGACATTTTGAGCACCGGGTAGCAATTTCTTTGTATCCTTCTGATTCTCTTTTGTATACCAGTCTTCTTCTTCTTCTCCTTCTTCTTATTCTTCCATGGTTTTAAGGTGGTTCTGAAATCGGGTTCGTGTTCCGTTGCAGGGTAATTTTCGGCATGCTAATTGCGTTGCCTATAGCATTGGTCTACTTCTTCATGTTAGCACTATAAAATGTTACCGCCAAGTTGAGCGGCATAACACTAGGACCAGAAGAGGAATTTCTGCAACACATAGTTTGAGGACCAGAAACCTTGGTCAGATTGTCGTTGTGGATTTGACTTTTGGAGTCTCATTCAATTTATTCAATTTTTCAATTGAGATCATGATGTAATATTACTGATAATGCTGATCATAAGACTCAAACACACACACACACAAAAAAAAAAAAAAAGGAAGAAAGAAAGAAATTGTATTAGAATCAGCCCATTAGGAAGTTAATACATAAAGAGTGAGATTGAGATGACTGGCTTACAAAGTAAGCAGAGAATTTCTTAGCAACAAACATCACGGGAAACGTCGAACAAGATTGCTGAAGGTGGTCGAGTGTCATAAATGCCATGCAAATGGACGTGGTAATCGACGAAATGCCTTGCATGCAAAGTGTTTGATGAAATGACTCTAGGCAGTTTAAGCCTCGGAAATGATTTAGGTTAGACATTCTAATAACAGACATGTATGCAACTTCTGATTCTAACTCGTTATTGTGTGTTAGTGTTCTATAATTGTTTATTGAGTAAATTAAATACTTGCTAATCTTTAAAAAAAAAAAAAAAAAGTCGTGCAATCTTGATGTTTTCCCAAGAAAATAAAAATTTTTAAATAAATAAATAAAAAGAGAAAATTGTGTTGAGGGTGGTTGGTATATGTATTCAGTATTTACCACATTAAAAGGAAGCGATTTCTGCTGGTTTACTTGCAATTAAATGACAAAGATAAAAATTCATCGTTTCTGATGACCGTCAGGAAATAGCTTAGCTCCTCTCAAAATGTGAGCTACTTTTGCCATCTGGATTTTTATGGCTTCTGCCCATAAGACACCTGCAATTGGCAGTTTTTTGAAAACATTACCAAATAATAATAATTAATTAAATAAATACATTTCATATGGAAGAAGTTAGAAGTCTTTTATTTTATTTTATTTTATTTTTTGTTTGCCTTATCAATGTTATAAGATAGGATTACTCAAATATATGATAAGATATAAGAAACAATTTCTTAATATCCTAAAAATACATATGTAATCAATGTGTAAACATCAAGTATATGATATGATCTTTTAATATGTATATGTAAACATCAACTTTATTTTGAGAATTCAAACATTATTCAATTGTTTGTTTTTCTCCCATTTGATTTGATTTGATTTTGTTTTTCGTCTTTTGGTTTTGTTTTTCTTTTTTATTTTTTTGGGCCTCAAATTGCTCTATCGCCAGTCGGTGAAAGTGGCCAGAGGCACCGTTAAGTGATTACTATTTTCTTTTCTATCTTTTTTTTTTTTTTTTTTTTTTTTTTTTTTTTTTGTAAAAATAGCCTCGAAATAAAAACCCTTAAAATGGTCCCCAAGCCACGCAGATCAACGGTTAGAAAAGCAAAATTCCCAACTTTCTTCTCTATCAACGGTACCCAAATTTCCCAAAAATAAAGTCAAAAGACTAACAAAAAAGTGGGAGAGGAGGAAAAAAAAAAAAAAAAAAGGGCCGAAATTAGGGTTTTCAATCCGCATATATATTGACCAAAGGTATAATTACCCCATTTTTGCTTAGTCCGGGCTATTCCTTGTTCTTCAAATTCTTCCCATTTTTGTCTCTTCATTTCGATCTTCCATTTTCTGTTTTTTTCGCTGCAAAAACCATGGGCAAGGGTCCTGGGCTCTACACCGACATCGGCAAGAAAGCCAGAGGTACTCTCTCTTTCTCTAGCTCTAGCTCTAGCTCTCTCATTCTCTCTCTAGAATCGCTTTTTTTTCTTTTTGCGGTGTATTAGGGTTCATATCTCCTAAATCGGCGAAATGGTGATGATTGCAAATTTTTCTCTTAATTGTTTGGTAGATCTTCTCTACAAGGATTACCAGAGCGACCACAAGTTCACCATCACTACCTACTCTCCCACTGGAGTGGTCAGTTGAGTTCATTTCGTTTATCGAAGCTTTAGGTTTTCGCTCGTTTTCAGGTTTTTCTGCTTTTGTTCGTAGTCTAATCACACGAATTCCGTAATTTGTCAAAGTGAATGAGCTTTTCGTCTACAGGAATCTATGGTTTTTCTTTTTTTCAATGGTTATTGGAAGAATGTCTCAGGTTCGTTTGGATAATAGGTTGGAGTCGGATTTTTGGAGTTATTTTTTTTAATCGGAAATGAGTGGATGTTTGGAAATGTATGTTTAGTTGAAGTGTGTTCGGCTTTTTTGGTAATTTGGATCTTGTTTCGTTCTTGTCGTTGTGAGCGTTTAGCAAAAAGAATAATCTCATTTCAATTTAAAATAAGAAAGTTATGGACTTAAAGCTTGAGTTTCATGAAAATGTATGAGAGAAAAAAGGAGGGATTGTTTTGTAGTTGACTTGTGTAAACAAATGAGATTAGGGAATTGATATTTAAAAGTGAGGTTGGAGACGAGAACCAAATGGGATCTCAGTTTTTAAGAATCAGAGATTTTTTTTTTTAACCTAATTTGAGTTTACTATTCTCATGAATTTGCTTTGTGGATATGAGAATATGTTATGGTGATATCTGACCGTGTACTAGGATCAATAATTGTGGTCTTCATTTCTGTAGGCTATAACATCCTCAGGAACAAAGAAGGGTGAGCTGTTTTTGGCTGATGTCAACACTCAGCTTAAGCAGAAGAACATTACAACTGATATCAAAGTCGACACAAACTCCAATGTAAGCCCCCCAATGTTTTTCACTTTCATTGTCTATCTTCTTCCCTCCATTATTTTGGGTTTGTTGATAAATTTTTGTGCGGGTTTTCTGCTTAAAATTGTTAAAATCTAGGTCAAGTTCTGTGGCAACTTGTAGGCTTATATAGTTCCTTTGACGTTTGACAATAGTTATTTTGTGTTGTAGTTTAAGATTTACAATCGAATGTTAAAACTTAAAACTTTGTTCTTCAATTGCATTTTCCTCTGTATTTTTGGAATTTGTATGATTTGAAGGTAGTGTTTCATCTCTTTAAAAGGATGATCAGTGACCATGAAACAAGAAAATTATTCACACGTTTTTGTCATCAAATTTCTTGTATTTTCTACTCGTTCAATATCCTTACTGACATTCTGTACTTTTATCAGCTCTTCACAACTGTTACCGTCAATGAACCTGCTCCTGGGCTGAAGACCATCTTAAGCTTCAAATTTCCTGATCAAAGGTCTGGCAAGGTAAGCGACGTTATATGTAATTTGGTGCAATGATTTTTTCTTTCTGTAGCATTAGTGTTATAATTTTGAATTTCTGTTCTTCGAGGTGGAAGGAATAAATCTAACTCGAATATGTTGCTTGGAAGACGTTGATTAATTTAAATAGTGAAACTACCATATAATTAGTGGTTTTGAACAGGTGGAGCTCCAGTATCTGCATGACTATGCAGGGATAACCACCAGCGTTGGGTTGACAGCAAATCCTGTTGTTAACTTCTCTGGTGTTTTCGGAACCAATGTTGCTGCGATTGGCACCGATCTTTCTTTTGACTCTAAAACTGGACAATTCACCAAAGTCAATGCTGGATTGAGCTTCACCAATACGGACCTAATTGCTTCACTGACCCTGTGAGTACTGAAATTTTATTTCTCCTTTGTTAACTTACATGTTCTTGGTATCGTCAAAATCAAAAGTCCCAGCTTTTAGTTTGCAGCCAACCCCCGAGTACATTTGTTGGCATGTAGCTGGTTAAGTGTAGTCAATTATGGGATGTCCTTGTTGAGCTGTTATATATAATGGCTGAGCTGTTATATATAATGGCATATCCTACTAACAATCACCTTTGAATTAGTTCTTTAATTACATCTAGCCCGTTTGGCACCCAGTTTTTAATCCACATTTCAAAAAAATCATTTTCCCCACTTTTTTCTACCTTTTTTAATCCGCTTTTCAAAAAAATCATTTTCCCCACTTTTTTCTACGTTGTTTTCTCTCGCAAAAAATCTTTACTATGATCCAAATGGGACTCTTGTCTTTTGCCAATTTTAATTTGATATATTTGTGCTGTGTTGTGCATATATTAACACGGCTTCCACATTTTTGTGGCTTTACAAATTTGGATTAAATCTTTCCTGTTTCGAAATTTGATGAAAGCTCTCTTGATGATTCAGAAATGACAAGGGTGACACCCTGAGTGCGTCCTACTATCATACCGTCAATCTCATCACAAACACGGCTGTCGGTGCTGAGGTAACTCACAGCTTCTCAAACAACGACAACACAATCACTGTTGGAACCCAGCATGCGTTGGACCCATTGACCACTGTGAAGGCCCGGGTGAACAACTTCGGCAAGGTCAATGCTCTTATTCAGCACGAGTGGCGGCCAAAATCATTCTTCACCGTCTCTGGGGAGGTAGACACCAAGGCAGTAGAAAAGAGCGCCAAGGTTGGATTGGCTTTGGCTCTCAAGCCATGAGTGAGAAATCGGTCCGAGTCACTATGGCAGGGAGCATTAAGCTAGGAAAGAGGGGCTTATTATAGTTGTCTTTTTCAGAGTCAAGGCTGACTTCTCTTTTTATTCCAATTGTTGGTTCTGTTTTTTTTCCTGGAACAAATGCTTAATGTCGTGACATTATCTTCTGTTTTGGCGGGTTTCTTTTTTTTTGTTGTAAAAATAAATGTAATTGGTTTCATATACCTTTTTGAGTTCTTACACTCCCTACCCACTGTTAAAGAGGGTGGTGAAACCTGTTACGGAGGTTTTTGAGTTGAACTTGTCTTCCAAATTTTGTTGATTCTCTCGAGATTTTTCCATATGCCTTGTTCAGTCCGCTACGATTTCAGCAACAAGTGAAACTTTTTCTAAGGAAGTATTTCTAGGCACACAACCAATTAAACTTGATAACAATAAGCAAAGCACAAGCGCTTTTGTATAACAGTATCTTCAGCGTCCAAGGTTAACGTGTGGAACTTTACAGGTGTTAGTTTGCGGATGAGGATGCTTGAAGCAGCCCATCTCGAATCTGCGTGGCGATGTCGTGCACAGCACCTGGTCCATGCGGGATGAACACCACCGAGGTCTTAGAGGTGCCGCCTATTTCCTTCATGGTGTCGAGGTACTGAGTGAGGAGAATCATGTCCAACACATCTTTGGCACTGGTTCCTGGCACGTTGACTGAGAAGCCAACCACACTGTCTCTCAGCCCATCGACAATCGCCTGGCGCTGCCGAGCAATGCCCACACCTGACAGATACTTGGATTCGGCCTCGCCTTCTGCTCGCTTTATCTGTATGATTTTTTCTGCTTCTGCTTTATCATTAGTTGCCACCCTCATCCTTGCAGCTGCAAAAGACAAGGGTACAAGTTATGTTGTGGATCTTCCTACCTTCAACTAGTAGCAAGATATTTTATTCGACTAACTAGCATTTCTGTAAGGTCAAGTGATTTCTCTCACCTGCATTGATTTCGTTCATGGATCGCTTGACACGGACATCGGGTTCGATATCAACAATGAGTGTTTGAACAATTTCGTAACCATATGCAGACATAGCCTGTTACTCGAGAAAAAACGACATTAGAAATTATGCAGTTTGGCTTGTAGACATAGTTTGACTCTTTCGTTCGACTTCAAAATACCTTTTCAAGCTCCTCGTCCACAGCTTTTGCGATTTCATTCTTTTGCTCAAAGACATCATCCAAGTCTAGCTTTGGGACGCTTGCTCTGATCACTGAACAATAAAGTGAACAATCAAGTAAACCATGTATAACTATTGTTTCAATATTCATGGTATTGATTTTCTCTTTTTCTCATCTCCTTTTCCTTTCTATCTTACCATCAAAAACATAGGCTTGGATTTGGGTACGGGGATTGCTAAGTTTGTAGAAAGCCTCACTAGCATTGTTGATGAGAACACGATATTGTACAGATGCAACAACAGTGACGAAAACATTATCCTACATCAGAATTATCAATAGAGCATACATCATATGTAGTTAAGAACCGCAAATGGTACACAATATAGCTTTCTTGTAAAGCGACTGTCCAAGATAGGCAAACCTTTGTTTTGGTCTCGCAACGCACATCTAACTGCTGCAACCGGAGCGAGAGATGGCCAGCAAGTCGGGATCCCAAAATCCAAGGTAGGCAGTGGCATCCTGGCTCAAGCACATCATTGAACTTTCCAAATCTCTCTTTGATGGCAACTGAAGATTGCTTCACTTGTACACAGCATAAGAGATTGCCCATTTCTATCCGATCTCGACTCTAAATAAATCCAACAGTACATATCAGATTAGTTATTGACTTAAGAAAAATTGAACCAAAATCAAATACTCTACTAGATATTGTCCATGATAAAAAAAGAAGAGATCACAACAGGAAATCTTTCTGAGAGATGCCAACAAATATTCAAGATATCACAGAGACAAAGAAGCCGGTAACGAGACTGTAATGAGTTTTTAAACAGGTATTTATACTGTTAAGGAGCAAAAATTTTGCTTGCCCTTTAGCATGGATGACGGAGAAGCCTACCTTGTCCGGTACCTCCTTCGATATTTTCTGTTTTTGATGCGTTTATTTGAAAAAACAAAATGAAACAAAACGAAACACAACAAAACTGAAATAACTAGACCAATAAAGCTATATCATCATTGTCAATCGAACGTCTTGGAGCAGATTCTAAGAAAATTCAAGCCATGATAGCCCTTCAAAAATTAAATAAAAAAATAAAAAAATAAAAAAGGTCAACGTCTCCCTACCACACAATTTATTATTCCTAATATAAATCCAGAAGTCAAATGGGTTAAGATAATATTCTTTTATCTGTAGTTGTGTATCTAGAGCAACTGGCCCAAGAAAGAGATTAGAATATTCTCTCGTCCTATTAGGTAATCGTATGGTTTCCACAAGGCGAAACTTCTCGTAAAAGACAGTATTCCTTGTATATTTTATCACCAATTTTTTAACACAAGACAATCAGAAGAAAACAGAAGTAAAAACAAATTATTAGCCGGTGAATCTGTATTCTTATTTTCCGCTAACGATATATGACAAAAACGAAAAACCTCTGCAAGATCCAAGAATCCATGAAAAGCCTTGTTCAATTAATTCCTTTTTTGGCTTTTCCATTTTCTTTGGACTTTTTAACTCTTCTAGTCAGGACAATCTTAACCAAGCAAATTATAAACATAAGAAAATCACTCTTCAGAATATAGAGACAGAAGCTGTGCATTGCTGTGGTTGTAAGTTTTGTCCGGCGGTAATTTTACACCTGATTACAACATAAGGTGTAAAGTTTGAATTCCTATACACCTCAAATTGAAATAAATAATGAAAACAAAGCTGTGTATTGCTATTGTATTAAAAAAAAAAAAAAAAAAAGGTAGCCTATGATAACACTCGTGAGGTTTTGATTGCTGTTTCTGCGCATGGAATGAGCAAAATATATATACTAGTTACTTGCAAGTGTAGATTTAATGTGTTGATTTTTTTCAAAAAAAAAAAAAAAACAAATGTTAATGTTTTTTTAATATAAGAATTAGTGGATGTTAAATTTTTTAAGAAATCAATATTTTTTCTTAAATATATTTATCATCTCCGAAAGAGTTTAATATAATCAAGAAACCAATGATTAAAAGGGGAATATAACAATTTGAATAACTGTATAAAAAAATTTGTGGAGAAATATATATTTGGAAAAAGTAATTTTACAAAGGGACAAATTAAAATAATTAAAAGTTTTAAATGAACCAACTATAAATATGTAAAACTTTTGGGAAGAAAAAGTTAAAAAAAAAAAAAAAAAGGAGGTAAACAACTCAACAAAAATGAAAAAGAAAGAAAAAGTTTGCAAAAAGACAAAATAAAGAGATCAAATTTTTTTAATAATATCAAAAAGTCTTGTATAATATAGTTCTAAATTATAGATGCGCAGGTAGTTATATCATAGAAGATATGCAAAAGTCAATGATCTTATCCATAATGAATAAAAACCATTTTTTTGAGTCTCAAATGCCGTCCAACTGAAAACAGCATTTCACCTAATAAGCCTCCATTTAGTTCGTTAGTTGAAGATGAAATTTTTAAGTTGGAATTGGTTGATTTTTTAAAAATTAATTATAATTTTTATTGATTTTTTAGAAAAAGATAAAAATTAAGATGAAAAATTTGAATTCTAATTAAAAACTATTTTGCGACTCACGTCTTGTAGAGACGAGAAAAAAGTCCACAGGACAAAGGAGGTTCAGTGTACCACGAGAACTCAGATAACCAATATCATTTAACAGTAAAAATGAAACCTCAGCAGAAAAACATCTGCCAAGTCCAGCCAAAGAGTTTTCTCCCTAATTTTAAGCAGCATTGGCTTGAAGAAGACCCTCCCGAATCTGCGAAGCAATGTCCTTCACCACGCCAGGCCCGTGTGGGATGAAGATGGAAGATGACTTTGAGGATGCCCCAATCTCTTTCATGGTGTCAAAGTACTGAGTCACCAGGACCATGTCCATGACATCCTTGGCTGATGTTCCAGGAACAGCCTCGGAGAAGTTCAGAACGCTGTCCCTCAAACCATCAACAACGGCCTGGCGCTGGCGAGCTATGCCAAGCCCCGCCAGGTATTTGGACTCCGCTTCTCCCTCCGCTCGCTTGATCTCCAATACTTTCTCCGCTTCGGCCTTCTCATTTGCTGCCAACCTCTGTCTAGCAGCTGTCATCACAAATGGCGAACCGCAATAAAGGAGTGCTTGTAATCAGAAAGAAAGTCGTGTTTTAAGGTGTTGAAGTTAGACCAAAAGCAAAACCGTGCAATCACCCCATTAAACTCGATCGCCATTCTTATGCTAATCTATTTACCTGCATTTATCTCGTTCATAGAGCTCTTCACATGAACATCAGGCTCTACATCCACGATGAGGGCCTGGACTATTTCATAACCATAAGTAGACACGGCCTGTAAATGTAAACCAGTTAGATTCTGATGTCTCGAAATAAACCGACAGCCTTTTAACGATACTGTAAATGTGTTACCTTCTCAAGCTCCTCTTCCACAGACCTTGCTAGGTGGTTTTTCTGTTCGAAGACAGCATCCAGTTCGAGTTTCGGGACAATAGCTTTGATAACTGAAGAACAATACAAGCTGTGCTAGTCAAGCAGTTGGTCTAGAACCCTTGTTTTTGCAAATGTGGTTTTGGATCTACAATCTCATAGCGCCAAAAACACGTTCACGTACCATCGAAAACATAGGCTTGGATCTGCGAGTTGGCATTGGAGAGCTTATAGAAAGCATCTGCTGCCTTTTCTGGCAAGGCACGGTATTGGATAGAAGCAACCACGTTAACAAAGACGTTATCCTACAAATTCAACACCAAATTAGACCCGATCACTTCCTAACATCAAATTACATTTTGTAAACTGCAAAAAAGAGGACAGAGAATGTAAGTGATACATGAATTCTTATGGCAATAAATTAATTTTTCCTAGGTACATTTATCTACCTTATGACTTGTATCAATCTCAAATGCTTGCGAAGAAATGTTTGTCACGTATCACATTTTGTATCCGACATAATCTTAACGTAAAGGGAAAGTTCAGATTTCCTTTAATTTAACCATGAGTAACATAATTCGGGGAAAACAAAATTAAAAGAAGCAAAACAACCTTGGTCTTGGCCTCGCACAGGACATCAAGTTGTTTCACGCGCAAGGAGAGTTCGCCAGCTATCCTGTATCCCAGGCACCCAGGCAAGCAGTGGCAGCCTGGCTCAAGCACCTCGTCGAATTTCCCGAATTGCTCCTTCACTGCCACTTTCGATTGCCCCACTTGAATGCAACCGAGTGCCTGTCCCATGCTTCAACTCTCTACATAATTCGGTGGTATTGATGAGTTAGTATCTCCACACTTACAAAACAAAACAGCTCTGGTCAAATGTAAACACAGTACACAGTGATCAAATCACAAAGAACAATCTAAAAGAAAAGAGAAAAATAGGCATCAATAGAAGATGAAATTTATCAGTAACAAAATGCTCAAACAAGCACACGTACCCCTTTGCTCAAACTAATATTTACAGTTTTTTTTTTTTTAGTAGTATAACTATACGTATAAAACTTTATTTCCTTGCTCTTAAACTCTAATAAATGGTGATACTAGCACCGGGTGAAGTTTAAATCCATTCTAACCCGAAGTTTAAAAAAAAAAAAAAAAAAAAAAAAGAATCGTCTCTGCAGACTCGTCTTCTTAATATGGCTGCCAAAAAAGAGTACGAAGGAGGAAAAAAAATGAAATATTGACCTCGAACTAAAATATACAGGCTTGAAAAGAAGCCAAAAAAATTTAAAAATGAAAAATAAAAATAAAAATAAAAAGAGAGAAAAAAGCGAGGAGTCAAAAACCATTCGAACAAACGATGACCCAGCAGAAAATATCATTCAAAGGTTCGTCTCACTTTCAAAGACGACAAACCCAAATCACAAGTTAAACAACAATGCCTCTT
Organism: Ficus microcarpa; assembly: GCA_025413485.1. Classification (NCBI taxonomy): domain Eukaryota; kingdom Viridiplantae; phylum Streptophyta; class Magnoliopsida; order Rosales; family Moraceae; genus Ficus; species Ficus microcarpa. The sequence goes on from CM046379.1 coordinate 37,169,223, forward strand.
CAGCGAAAACAAAAAACAAAAAACAAAGTCAAGAACTTGTTTGTTTCCTCCATTTTGCAGAGTTTCTCAAACATAGTTATGATTTCTTGGAGAGCAAGTAAGAGAAGATGGTCGTTGCAAGGTCTTACCTTGTTGTCTCAACGAAGAGAATTGAAGCCAAGACTCGAGAGAGAAGGGCAGGGCTTAAATGAGACAGTTATTTATTTATATTGACTTGGAAGAAGTTTACTATTATCTTTTCTTTTCTTTTCTTTTCTTTTCTTTTCTTTTCTCTCTCACTCTCTCTCTGGTTTTTTTTTTTTTTTTTTTTTTTTTTTTGGGGTTAGTTGTACGAATGTCTGGGAGCATGGGAGCGGGGCTCCGTTGATATATCTGATTTCTGATTTTCCCTTTGTTTTGCCACTCCTTTGTCAGTTGGTGCAAATAATTTCACGTAAAAGATAAAAGGGTATCCTTAGTTCAAATCCTTAACTTACAGAATTTTATCTAATAAACATTTCAGAAAAGAAATTAAACTGTTATGCGATAATCCATTACAGACTGGCTTTTTTTTTTTTTTTTTTTTTGGCTTCCGATACTACTGTACTGAGTTGCTTCACTAAAATTAAGTTAGTTTGTGTGATAATTAAATTACGTTTACAGTAATGTAGAGGTATTCCCTCTCTTCCAAACGAACAAAATTAACTTCGGAATAATAAGGTAAGTTTGACAATTTTTGTGCAAGTTAAACTCTTACGATCTTGAAGTGTACATGAATAAATATACACATGAGTTTGAGTCGAGTAAAAAAAAATAAAAACTCATGAATGCATTACAAGTCGGCTACTTCATCGGTTGTTCATTTATAGAAAATGACATGTTTTTAATATGGAGAAACATTCATATCTCGTTTGTAGTTTAATCATCAAAACGACAGAATCTCAACTTCAATGCCTTCTGGGTATCGATCTCTAATTTTGTACTTTGTTTTTGATTTGATGGCTAATTTTGCAACCCATTTCCAGGTTCTTCAAGCAAAACTGTTGTATAATCAGCTTTGGGAACAAAAATTTCACCTTTGATTATTGCTTGGAAATCTTGCGACACAGTGTGAAGTGGCAAGTAAGAAGCTTCTGCCGATGGCTCTCCAAGCCCGTATTCTCGGTCAGAAGTTCCTCAAACACTGATTTCTCCGAGCTCCAATCATGATCATCTTGAAGATGAAAATGACGACGACGACGATGATATTGATGATACAATTGCTAAAAGGCCTATCGGAAACAATACCGAAAAAGAACCACGAAAGAAATGCAAGGCCGTTATTGATACTTGGAGCATGTTTCTCTGATTTGTTTTCAGCTTGCTGGAACACCGGTTTGAAATTGAATTTTTAAATTAAAGTTAATTGACTTTTCAAAAACTAATTATAATTTTTATTTATTTTTCAGGGAAAAAAAAAAGAGACAAAAACTGATATGAAAAACTTTAGGTGGCATTTGAGAGCCAAATGGATCGTGAATTCAATAGTTAAGCATGCGAGACTGAGAAGCTCAAAGCTCTGCCCAAGAATGGGAACTGAAAATCTTGGAATAAGAAAATGAAAGGGAGAAGAAGAAGGCAGGACCAGATTTGAAGACAACGGTGAAGAGAAATGAAAGGGAGAAGAAATAACAAGATGATAAGATTTTGACGACGGACACCTCCAATATGGAGCTTCGAATCCGAGCCTACTTTAAGCACCACAAAGCTGAAATTTTTGCCAATTGAAGTCTTCATACGTTTAGTAGTGATAGTAGTTTTTTTTTTTTTTTTTTTTTTTAAGAATTTGCTTTATTATCTCTAATACAATGTTAAACTAATATGCCAAGGTTTAATAGATTATTTTTTCATTTCCTTTAAGAATTTGCTTGAGAATCTTTAATACAATGTTAAATTGATGTGCGTTAAATTTAAAATTTGAGCTCAAGAGATTTCATGTTACTATTACTTGTGTAATACTTGATTTATGATCAATTTATCATTTTTTTTTCAATTGTTTACAAATTGTCATTTTTGTTGTTAGAGCTTTAAAAATTTCTCTTTTTTTCAAAAAAAAAAATATATATATATATATATATATATCAAAACTGACAAAAGTGGCAGTAAAAAGTTCAACCAACGTGAAAAAAAAAAAAAAAAAAAAAAAAAAAAAAAAACCCCTAAAAGTCCAAATCTGACAATACCCCTCTTTTTCTACGGGAGCCAGGGGTTAGAAAAAGTTCCACCAACCCATATTTCTCTCTCTCTCTCTCTTTTTAAAATCTGGTTCAGCCAAAAGAAAAAAAGGCCATCTGTCTTTTGCCTCAGGAGAGACCAGCTGTCTTGCGTCGATATTTTGCTAACCAAGCACAGTGGCTGTTTGTTGACTCTTCCGTTTCCAGGGAAATGCAAGACACTTTCTGTCACCACTTCAATCCTTTTTTTACCCTTTTTTTTTTGGGTTCAATTTTTAAAATCTCATTCGGATACAACTGTCCTTAAAATCGTAAAAGTGAACAGTGCTAGTACAGCTGGTTGGATGGAGCTAGAGGAATTGAGGTAAAAGCAGCATTATTATACAAGATTATATAATTGCATAAATCACTATATGTTACACAAACTGGATTGCAACATCAATGTCCAGCTACATAACCTTAGTCCTTGCTACTAGTGAGAGGTAAAAGATCACAAAACATCTGCCAAAGTATACAACTACAGATTTTTGATATTTTGAAACCAGTAAATGACTAGATGCAACGTGCCACCTCATTCATGGGTCGCTGAGGCTGGTTGTTCCTCCAATTTACTCGGCCGGTGAATGGGTGGGAATGATGCATGGCGAAAAACACAAATTTTCAGAGAACCGATGGATCATATGGGCTGTGGAAGACGGGACGCAACATAAAGATGAGGCCACGAGGGCAGCAAAAATTAGGACAATGGAGGTGCAGAAATATGGCTGCCATCGTTCTTCTTTGTTGTTCTGAGGTTTGGTGATTGACCAGGGTAGTGTTGGGGAGAAGCTTGAGCGCTATTTTGGCACGACAAGGTCCTCGTTGGGGTTCCTTTCCTTGATGCAAACGTTGGCGGTGTCCTGATGCCATTCTTGGAATTTGGCATGGACTTGGACCGAGCAGCTGCTTGCATAGATTGGAAATAATAGGAAGAGCTGGCCATGTCCTTCAGTTTTGGCAGAGGTTTCAGGGCCTCAACAACTTCACTCATCAAGGGTCTAGCTTTTGGGTCACGGTTAAGGCAGTGAGCAGCAATCTGAAGAGCTTTTTGCGCACCCTTGATCGAAAAATGACCTTCGAAACGAGGGTCCATTAACCGGTAGAACCTTCTCTTGTCTCCAAGTAGTGGTTTTGCCCATTGCACAAGGTTATGCTCCCCATTTGGTCTACTTTTATCCACGGACCTTCGGCCAGTTAGCATTTCTAGCAACACCACCCCGAAACCATACACGTCGTTTTTCGATGTCAGATGCCCTAGACCAATACACTTGTTAGGTTTTAAGCAAAACCAAGTCATAACTAAAGTGCATTTATTAGTCAACCTAAACTTGAAAGAAAAATGAAAGCGACTTCAATTAGCAAGTTTTCTATTAACGGCAGAAAGTCAACTTTCAAATTCGTCCGCTTAAATAATTGCTCCGAAAGTATAAATTGACCCTAAGGAGAGACGTTCTCAGCAAGGCATCTAATCATTCCGATTTCTTGACAACGACAGAGAAGAAAAATGCCAAGAAAAATATATTGAAGATTTTATCACACTGGCTGCTTATTGCAGTGAGAAAAAATAAGCAGCAAAACTCACCGGTCATCACATACTCTGGTGCTGCATAACCATAGGTTCCCAGAACTCTTGTTGAGACATGTGTCTTATCTCCCTCCGGACCATCCTTAGCCAGTCCAAAATCCGACAGTTTAGCATTGTAATCCTACAAATAATTTCACTTTTCCGATTAGGATTCAAAAAATAAAATAAAAAAAAGAAAGAGGAACTGTTTTCAGTCATAATAATCACTTACCGCATCTAATAGGATATTCGATGTTTTAAAATCGCGATATATTATTGGCTTTTGAACTTCTTCATGCAGAAAAGCAAGGCCCTTTGCAGCACCAAGTGCAATTTTCATCCTGATAGACCAAGGAAGTGGCACCGACCCTCCTAAAAATAACATGGTCACAACCAGAGAACATTAAAGTTCAAGAACCGAGTACCAATAAATTACCAAATGCATATGACCATGTCAATATGTCCGATATTTAGATATTTTCCTGGACATGTTACGGTTTTTGAACATATAAAAAACTGATTTGATGAATTAATGCAAAATGGTCGATTTTGCCACCAACGCATAGAACTGTGAGGGTAATTTGTTTCTTTACTGGTTTTGATTTTTAGAATGGATTTTCAACCCTGTTTCTACCAAATCCTGCTTTATCACTGACTACTCATAATACCACCATTCCAATTTCCGGATATACCTTGTGTCAAGTCATCTCCAAAAGCTTTTTGATGTCTAAATGAATGTTCTATCTTTGATATATGATTTGATATTAAAATGTTAAACTTTTTTGCAATTGAAAAAAAGTCCAGTATGATGCGGTAAATTAAAGAAGCAGAAAGGTTCAGTTAGCTACTTCTAAAAAGGTGGTTCTCCAAGCTTCCTCGTGGCATGAACTCATAAACCAATAATCTGTGATCCTCTTCAATGCAAAAACCAATCAGTTTAACCAAATTGGGATGGATAAGGTCACCAAGAAAATTAATTTCCGCCTGAAATGCAAGATACAGAAATCATGATATGAACGAAAGGTACAGTAAACAAAATAAGTATAAATAAAGCAAAACACAGAGAAAGAAAGGATGAATAGAATTCATACAAGCCATTCTTTATGACCCTGAAGTCCATCATGGTTAAGAGTTTTCACCGCTACGGTCAGTCCTGTACCAGGTTTTACAGGGGCAGTTCCATGCTCTTCGATCCAACCTTTGAAAACACAACCAAACCCACCCTCACCAAGAAGACTCTCGGGTCTGAAATTCCTAGTTGCTAACTTAAGGTCATTGAATGTGAATTTTCGGAGCTGAGAAGCAACCTTCAGCTCCTCGCTGAAATCGGGCGTGGTTAAAGTGCTTTCGATGTTACTGGTTGTTGTTGATGATCCAACTGGAGTAACTTCTTGATCTCTATTTTTCTCATTAGTAGATTTGCCAACTAGAAAAAATACAATAAAGTAAATTAAAATAAAAGAAAGTAAAAGACTAAAAGATTAACTAAATAAACATACAAAATGTTCAGTGAAAAAGACATATCATTGATAGCTTTCCACTTCATGGACCTCTATAATAAATGCTGCATGGTTTTAAACCGGAGGAGCCATTTCTGCAAGTCATGACCATGCAATTTATTTGGAACTACTTGACTAACAGATAGGGACCAATTAAAGACGTACCTAAAAAAAAAAAAAAAAAAAAAAAAGCCATTCCATAAAAACCGTACTTACAAATAGAGTGATGCTACGACCCTGAATATATGCACGTCAAAGGGTGCAATATTAAGAGTGTCATAGTTTAAGCAATAAGGCTTCCTTGGATAACCACCCAGTCCTTTGGTAGGGTGGTGAGGCTGCTCGTTCTCCTCGACAAGGTCTTGTATGCAAGTCAGCTCCACCGCGGTGGGCGGAGTATAAGGGCAATCCAATTTACCAGGGATCCATATACCACACAAGGATACACCACTCAATCCCCAGCCCCGGGATTATCTGGGCATGCTAATCCTCTATCCCTATAAACCTTAAACTTTGACCAATTTACAAAAAAAACAAAAAACAAAAAACAAAAAACAAAAAACAAAAAACAAAAACAAAAACAAAAACAAAAACAAACAGAAAAAAACAAAACAAAAGGGCTCCCTTAGATTTAGCTAGAACTTTGGTAAACTCTTCAAAAACAACCAAAAATTCCTTTTATGGTAATCCCATAAAAGCGTTGCAGCTCTAGCCTTTAGTTAGCTATCTCTCCATCTCAAAACAACAGAACTTGCCATATTAGACCGAACAATCAACAATAAAACTTTAAAATAAAAAATAAAATAAAATAAAGGAAAAGATCCATTTTCAGCTCAAAAAATATTTTGCCATGCCTCTTCAATTAAATTAGATACCAAAAATTCACAAAAAGAAAACAAGGGGAAAAAAATTTCAATTGAAACAACAAAAACCGAGAAAACGAAATACAAAGGAATTGACTTTACCATAAGAAGCACTGGTACCACTCATGAAGCTATCAACTTTTGATCTGGAAGGCATGCAACTCCTGAAACTGAACTTAACCCAACACCCAGTTGCCTCCACGGAACCATCCTTGTCGTTCTTCATCTTCATCTTCTCCTTCTTCTTCTTCTTATTGACCTCTGATTTTCTCTCCATCTCCTTCCAAGTTTCCAACTTTGCAGTATCAGATTCAGAACCTCTGATTCCCATCTTCTCAAGTCTTTAAAAATCAAACCCAAGTCTCTCTTGTTAGTCAGTACCCATTTGAAACCACCTTGAAAAAACTCATCTCCGAGCTGATCCTGGAAGTTGATGAAAAAGAGAAAAGAGGCTTTGTGTAAGTGAAGAGATGAAAATTTTGATCAGGCCCGGCTGGTCAAAACGGGGAAAGAGAGATTTCGGAAGAGAGAAAGGGGAGAGAGGAAAGGAAAGGAAAGGAAAGGGAGGCGTGGAAAAAGAGGCAGCTTGAGAAAGTGGGAATGGCAAAAGTTTTGCCTTTTTTCCATTATCGGTGGTGGGGGCAGGTTGCGGTGTTTGAAACAGAGGAACTGGGCAGGTCGGGCAAGAGAGAGAAAGAAAATAGAGAGCGAGCTGATGAGTGAGAAGAAAAAGCCATCATTGACTCACAGCCTTGGCATATTCCCAAACATCACATCAAACTTGCTCATGATCAAGTGATCAGTACTTTAATGGCCCATCCAAATTCCAATCACTACACATTTGTATTTATTCTCATTTCCGAATATAGAAAAATAGAAAATTTTCAGGATACAGGTATTTTCCACTCGTCTATTTAAGTTCCAATTATATTACCCTTTGTCTAAGCTCCCGTCTTAGTTTTAGCCGTTGATATTTAGGATTTGTTTGAGAATTGATTCATTTCAACTCAAACTGTATTTTTTTTTATCTTTTTCTTAAAAAAATTTTATCTTTTTCTTAAAAAGTTTTTTATTTTTTCTAAAAATTTAAAAAAATTTACTATTACAACTAAAATATTTTAACTCAAACTAACGAACCAAATTGATCATTAAATTAAAGAGGATAAGATAGATTCTGAATAAATAATTAAGAGAAACTGATATAAATAAAACTCCGTCATATTTAAAGAATTATTCATGTTTATGAGATTAAAAAATCTGAAAATAATAAAATCACTAGTAAATTTTTTTATTTTATTTCAATCAAATAGAAAGGTAAAAATTTTTGTCTATTGATAATATGGCAAATCTCAACATGTTATATTATTTCTTTTCTAATTAAAATTTAAAAAAAATAGTCTATTGATAATAACAGAAAATATCAACATGTTATAAAATGTCCTGACAAATTTTATGTAGGGAATTGTTAGCAGACTATAGTATATGAAATTTTTATTTAAAAACAATTAAGTTTCAGGTTCAATTATTGTTAAGCAAAAGCATAGCTTATTAATAATATAAAATGGAGCTCTTTAGCAATCATGTAAAGGGTGTTAGATGAACAATTCTACGTAGATATGTTTTGTTTATTAATTCAAATCTTTAACTTTAAAATCATTTAATTAATATCTTATTGGACTTTTTTGTACGAGTGTAAATGTCTTATGTACAAGAAGTCAGCAACATCAGCAGGAGGGCATGTGCACCTGTTTTTTTAATTGTGTAATAAGATATGCAATTATGTAATTCATGTATTCATCATAGTAACATATAATTAACTTTACAAGGAATCTCATCTCATATTTCTATATAAATATATATATACATATATATGTGCAAAGAATAAAGAATTCTCAACATCAGAAACAAATACCTAGAACGTATATAGTAATCTGATATGTTTTGAAATTATTGATATGTTTTCCTCTATCTCTATTTTCTCACAAAGTAGAATTTGATTTGCAACATAATTCTAAGTAAAGGTTAAACAAAATTTATCCACAAGAAACAGAGAGAGAATTATTTTTTAACTTCGTTTCTTTCAGCCAAATTTCAAGCCGGCAAGGCCAGCCAATCGCCATTCCGCTCCTCCTCGAGGTCTCCGATTTCAAGAAGAAAAGGAATGTGCTAAATCATATACCTTCGATCCAAAACAACAAGGCTTTTGCTCAAAACAATCTTAACAGAGACTGACTCGTGATAAAATTTAGGAGAATTCGCAATAAGTCGCCACTAAAACTTGATATGTAAGAGTAAAATAGATGTTACCGGTGTAGTTTCCAGTTTCTTTGGAAAAAACAAAACACAGTTTTAACCCCAAATTCATGACAACACAAGTCAAAAGTTGCTATACAAGACGCGATAGAGACTAAATAATTCGCCAAATGGCACCAGCTACATCACTAAACTAGACAAGATTCATTGTGAAACTAGAAATGTGATGTCAAAGGCATTTGATCTTTGGCACTACTGGCACACGCCGAAAGTAATGTACAACAGTGGACTATTGTAACGCTCATCAGCTAATGATTATCCGGGGAAAGTCACGAACTAGGTCCTAGATAATTCATGTTTCGAGCCATGTCAAGGTTCCCACAATCAGATATTTGCTTGGAAGTTCGCCAGCAGATGGTGCAAGATACGTAATTTTCTTCCTGTAATGTGTTGCATACTGATAAGTCCAACAAATCCAGAATTCAATAGGCGCTTATAATAAGACATTAAAGCTAAAAATCCTAACCTTTGAACGTCAATATCAGTGACATAAATAAACCCGGCAACATTACTGCACAAGAAAACAAAGTGAACAACTACATGACAGCATAAAACAAGACAGATTTTTGAATAAATCAATGGACTTCGTTCTGAAAAAGCCTACTATCCCCTCATTGTAATGATACCATTTTATCAAAATTGCATCTCTATTACACACCTGGAGATCGGCAGGGACACCAAAACTCGTTATAATCCTCCTATGGCGAGGCATGTATTGGGGATAGGGACATCCCCAACTTGATATGTGTACTTTAGAGTTAAACTAAAACCTTATTTTGCAAAAAAGTATAGTTTATTGAGCGGATAAATTGCTAAATAGTTTACAGGGTATTTGCAGATCCATAAAGCAACAATAATTACCTTGAAATAATTTGATCAGGTTCTTTTGCAAATGAAACAGCAAGAACTAAATGGAGCAAATCCTGGTTGATATTAACAGGGACTAATCTCGTTGGATCTGCGGCAGGCTCTGCACCAATTGGCAGAGCTGAACGTGGTGCCTGTGGCCCGCCACCAATTCGATAAACTGATAAATCACTGAAATTTGCGATATTAGAATGTGGGGATAGATCATTTGCAAGGCCATAAAAGTATTCCTGGAGAAAAAACAGCATAACCCTTGTCAAAAAGGAATTCGTAGATTGATATAATTCTATATACACTCCTAGTTTCATAAGCTATTATCAAGAATACTTGTTTCACTTGCTAATTGAAACTAGGTGACGATCAAATACACTAATAATCCAAGCTCAAATACAATATAAAGATCAATATCCTATACGACTCCAATTTTTTTATTAAAAAAACCCTGTTCTGAGAAGCAATCTGGCAAAAAACCAACAAACTTCAGCAATCAAAAGAACAATTAGAAAAAGTTCTTAGAAAGAAGATGGATAGTTCTGGATTTGGGACATGGTGAAGAGGGCTAAAGACAAGACGGGCGGGGCATAAAAGCTTGGATGCCAATTCCGAATTCAATTAATTAGAAAAGTAAACATAAATACTGGATTTGGGACTCGGTACAGAGGGCTGAAGACAAGACAGGCATAAAGACTTGGATGCCAATTCTGAAATTAATTAATAAATCTTAAGTCCTAATCGAACCTTTTTTTTTAAATTAGAAAAACCCCTTTTATTCATAGATATCAATTACAAGGGAAAGAGGAAAAGGTATCCTCATTAATAAGGATAATAACCACAACAAAAGTAAACTACGACAGATCGTAACTATCCCATTCTAGTTAATTTCCTATCACATCCTTCCAATTTAGCACAATCAGAGAAAAAGGAATATTCTTGAAAGCTTTATCCATTGATGCCGATAACGAAGCTGAATATTTTGCCTTTTCAAATATATCATCCACCCCACTTTCTTTTTCGTCGAAAATTCTTGAATTCCTCTCTATCCATATGTTCCACTGCACAGAAAGCACCAGACACTTCCAAAGCGCTTTAGCCATCTTATTGGAGCCCAAACCCACCATCTCTTCAATCATCATAGATCTACAATTAGCCGGGAATGCCCACAAAAAACCTGCTTCAGTTGAAACTTTTTGCCACAATCCTCTAGCCACCTTGCAGTGAAGCATCAAATGATCCAATGTTTCTCCCTCTTCTTTACACATCACGCAACAGGAAGGTGAAAGAGCCAAATGAGGATTCCTTCTTTGAACCAAGTCACAAGTGTTTAATTTTCCATGAAAAACCAGCCAAGCAAACACTTTAATCCTATAGGGAACACCAGATTTCCATATGAATCAAAAAGGTTCAAAATTTGGACAACCCTCCATTCCGACTAGTGACTCAAAGAATGACTTACAAGAAAACCCCCAGTTATTGCCCACCCAAATTCTACAATCAGGAGACAGAATTAGGAGAGAAAGAATTTAATAATTGCACCAAGGAACTCAACTCCTCTGTTTCCCCATCGTTTAGACCCCTTCTAAACACAAAATCCCAATTTAAGTCAATATTATCATTCAAGGAAAAAAATATCTGAAATGAAAACAGTAGAATGGCAGAAAGAGAGAATAACCTAGGAAAGAAGACTCAAATGATTGGTTACCAGACCACTTATCTTTCCAAAACAAAATCCTATTCCCCACACCCACTTTCCATGAGATATTGTCAAGAAAAACATGAAGTCCATGAGATATAGATTTCCAAGGGTTTCTAAAGGATCCTCTTGTAACAATATAGGAATCCCATCCGTTAGTTTGAATCCCGTACTTACTCTTAATGACTCTTACCCAAAGTGAATCTTGCTCTAAAGGGAATCTCCAAAGCCATTTTCCTGAAAGAGCAAAATTTTTCTTTTTCAAATTTCCCAAGCCCAAACCTCCTACAATTTACTTCTTGTAACTAGATCCCACGCCACTAAACTTCTATTTCTTCCTTCTTCTTGAACATCCCGTAAAAAACTTCTCATCATCTTCTCAATTATGATAACAATGGCACCCGGCGTTTTGAAAATTGACATGCAGTATATCGGTAAACTAGCAAGAACGGATTGGATCAAAGTCACTCTCCCTCCCCTTGAAAGAAAACCCTTCTTCCAACCATCTAGCCGCTTGGAGACTTTCAACAACTGGTGACCAAAACTCCAATGAAACTGGATTCCCCCCCAAAGGAAGACCCAAGCATTTTAATGGCCATTTTGCAACCTTGCAACCCAACTCTGAGGCCAAACCATCTAGCAAATTCTCTTCCATATTAATTCCTGCCAAAGTACTTTTTCCCATATTTATCTTCAATCCCAAACAAACCGTGAAAAACTTCAAGAGACAATTTACATCTTTGACGTTGTCTAACTCTGTCTCCAATAGAAACAAAGTGTCATCAGCAAATTGTAAAAGTGAAACAGAAACTTCATCTCTCCCAACTTTAAACCCTTTTACCATTCTCTCCTCCACAGTTTCATCCATGAGTCTACCAAGGACATCCGCCACCAAAGTGACCAAGAAAGGAGATAATGGATCTCATTGTCTAAGTCCCCTTGTAGCCCCAAAATAACCCATTGGCTTTCCATCAACGATTATTGGAAAATTGGCTAATTGCAAACACCTTCGGATCCATTTTCTCCATCTTTTACCGAATCCCTTCTACTCCAGCACCTTGTCCAAGAAGCTCCATCTAACATGATCATAGGCCTTCTCGAAATCAACCTTAAATACCAATCCGTTTTTCTTTTTGGATCGATATTCTTCCACTGCTTCATTCGCCACCGATACCACATCTAAAATCTGCCGGTCCTTCACAAAAGCTCCTTGTGTCATGGAAATCATGTCGCCAAGTACCTCCTTCAATCCATTGGCTAAAACCTTTGCCAATATTTTGTAGATGCCCATTACAAGACTAATGGGTCTATAATCCTTCACACTTCTAGCATCCATCTTTTTTGGAATAAGACAAAGAATAGTATGGTTCATGGATGAGCAAACCAGACCATTTTTGAAAAATTCCCCAAAGACCTTAAGGATATCTCCTTTCACAATATCCCAACAATCCTGGAAAAAAGCCATTGTAAATCCATCCGAACCCGGTCATTTGTCTCTATCACAACGGAAAACTGCTTTTTTAATCTCCTCCAACTGAAATTTACTTTCTAGCCATCTAGCTTTCTCCAATGATAAAGCACACCAATTTATACTGTCAAAGTCCTAATTGAACCTTAGACCTAATGCTTCACGAGGCACTAAGTCCAAGTGATTCACCACTAAACCAACCCCTTGGGGTTAATATCTGTTAGCATACTATAAGATGATATTAATTGGTTTAGGCAACATGAACGATAATATAAAAAAAATTAAAAAAAATTAAAAAAAAAAAAAAAAACTCAAGTTCTTAAATACTTACCCTTATCCTGTGACTCCTGGCCTTCTGACGAAATTTGGCATTCCTAGATACAACACCACCTGACCTTTGAAGTTTCACAACGTCCACATTGGGCTTCTTCCTTAGGACATCTCTAAGCATACTGCAAAGCTTTTCCTGAAATGGAATTTTGGAGAAAATCTGTAATTTCATAGAAGCCTAATTAAATAATCCACATTCTTAAATCCCTAGGTGGTTCACGAGCATATAGCGATTGAGACCTAAATTGGGAACAATAAGAACACAATGAACAGTTGACAGATTATCAATTTCGCATGCATGAAAACTGAACAAATTAATAACCAAGTATCGACACTAAGAGCATATGATATCGTAAACGATCCATATGAAAATAAATAGAAATGGTGAAAAACTACTTTTCTTTAATACTTATAAACGTTGTCCACAGGAATACATCGTACTTGAGACAATTATAGCTTCTCAGACTTTTTCACAAGTTCATTAGAATGTAGAGGATAAACTATTTTGCAAGAAAACAGAATCAGATCCAGGAGAGAAAAAAAAATTTTTAAAGGCATCTACCTGACCGAGAACCAATATAATGTTGGCGTCGAATGTGTCAATCGCATGAAGAAGCAACTGCAGATAGAAATACCACAAAAAATATCATTCAAGGAAACAGGTCCAAAAAATATCTAACTACAGAAGTTTGGGAAGTTAAATACCTCATAGCCTACACCTTCTATCCATCCCATGGTATTTATCACCATGCCTGCAGCTCGAGCTTCAGCATTACCCGCAAATTGTCTCTCTAGCATTTGAGAAAGCTCCTTTACAAGCACCTTGTATAGCTCTACATTGTTACTGTCAAATAAAAACCAATTCTTAAGAAATCTCACAGCATTGATCGACTGACACAACTGTAGAAAAACAGACCGAACTCGAGATCAGTTACCTCGGAGTTGTGTGTCCGTAGAAGTAAACCAGAGGCATTTCAAGAGGAATTCCTTCCACTGGATCGATAGGCATTTCAATGGGGGTAGCAGCAATGCATCCAGGGATTGTTATAGATCCTTGCCCAATATCCAAGTCCACAAAAGTTGGCTTCCAACCCTGTTTAGCTGCCCAGCTAAGAAGCATTCTTGACAAGGTGCTCTTCCCGGAATCAGTAGGTCCCACAACAATCACCCTGGGAGCCTAAACACACAGGACCACAGATTGAATTGAAAACTCAGTGATGTTTGTGCATTCGCTCCAACCAAACAATTCCAACCGTTTTTTGTCCCTTTTTTTTTTTTTCAAAAGTAAACTCAATTCCACCAGTTACATATCCAACTCAAACTTTAAAAGTCCATCACTTCATTATTTCAAGTCGAAATGAAAAGATTTTTTTTTTTTGTAATTGCAGAGAATTTCAGGAGAAACGTAACAACATCCATATGGATAAATTTTTCCGAACCCATTTCAAGTTTCTACCCTTATATTTTACTTCAAACAGTTCATTTTCAACCAAATGCACAATCCCGAAACTCATCTCAACCCCAATCAAAATGACTCTCTAATCCTAGATTGTAAACTTACGACAACAAAAAGAAGTACCTGAAGAGAAGAATTGGAAGCATCGGGGGATGAAGAAGCTTTAGCACGGTTTCTTCGACCATCCAGAATGGCGTTCACATTCACGTAGCTGATCATAGGTGTCTGCCCGCCAAAAAAATAAAATAAAATCTTGCAATTGCTACCTTCCTCAATCATCCAATGTCAACCAAAATAATAATAATAATAATAATAATAATAATAATAATAATAAAATCAAAAAAATCTTGCAATTACTACCTTCCTCCATCATCCAATATCAAAACAAAAAAAAAAAAGGCGAAATTGAATACCTCATCAGCAGTGTAGTCAGTTTCAGTAGAGCCATCCATTTCAATGGTGGCACCGTACCAAGTGAAAACCTTTTTTTTTTTTTTTTTGAAAGAGAAGAAGAGTTAATTACTTAAAAGAAATGAAGAATCAATAAAGAAATAAGAGAGAAAAAGAGAGTTCGATTACGGCGAATTTGAGTCTGGGAGGGAAGGAGAGCCAGATTTGGGGAGGGAGCTCGGTGCCGAAGATTTCAGCGGTGCCGTTGAGGAGGCGGAGGCGGAGAGGAGCGTCGTTGCCGACTTCGATTCGGAGCTCGCTCTCTCGCTCCAACTTCACTTGCCGGACAGTGGACGCCGATGTCGAACCCGCCATTGGTGGTGGCGCCCCTACCGCCGCACCGCCGTACGCCATTGTTTGTCTTGTCTTGTCGCGTCTGTCACGCTTCTCACTCCAGAGCATACGGCCTTATACAATATTTCATCCCATTTTAAATTAAAATGTATTTTTTTATATTAATTTTTATCCTTTTTTTAAATTTATCTTTTCCTAAAATATTTATGTATTTTCTCAAAATTAAATAAAAATTTTCAATTTAAATTTAGAAAATATTTGTTAAATTATTAGTTTAGCTTCAAATTTTTAAATTTTAATAGTAATTTTTTATAAAAATTAAAAAACTAATTTTCAAAGTAAAAAAAAAAAAATTCAAAAAAAAGATAAAAATAATGATAAATAAATATAATTTAATTTAAAATAAAATAATAAATAAACACTTTTTTAAAATTTTCAAACTCAACATATCCACCACACCACACGAACATGTAAATTTTCAAACTTAACTCGTTCCCACGTGAACAGAAGACTAGAGTACCTTTTCTTCTCGGGAAGCTCAAAGGGCCGACTGAAAACTAAACGTGGGCCAAAACTTGGGCCTTGAAGGTGTGATGTGGCCCGTTGGAAGACAATGGGCTTAAGCATTTTGGCTCTCAACCCATTAACCTATCCTGCACTACTTAAATTAGCGCAAATTATGGTAACTATGAATAAGATGATTCTAAAATATTAATTAGAAGTAAATAAATTATCTATTATGAATTTATTATCTATTATAAATTCGTTATTTATTATTATTTAATTTAAATATTTTTAAAATATATTATTTATTTGAACTATTTACTATAAAAATGCTATTTACTTTTTTTTTCCCTAAATTCGGGGTGTAATGGGAAAGAATTAGCCAAGTAGTGAGGTTTTTTTTTTTTTTTAAATCAGTTTTAGTTATAGGAATGGTCTTTTTTCATATCAGTTTGAATGTGATTCTCTTAATGCGATTCGGGCGGTTAAGGATAAGATGTGTTTTGCTGCAGAGTATGCTATAATTGTAGACATCAATGTGTTAATGAGTGAAGTTGGTGGTGGCACTTGCTGTCATATTCCCCGACAGGCAAATATGGCAGCCCACCCACACACTAGAGCAGCTTGCTTTGTCCCTGAATGGAGGGCGTTTTTGGCAAAAAGATTATCCCAATTGTGTTGCTAGCTTTGCAAGTGCTGATATGACAACCTCTATTTAATTTTTTTAAAAAAAATCCATATTCCAAAAAAAAAAAAAAAAAAGAAAAAGGCATTTCATTGTTAAATTAATTTTTTAATAGCTTTTTTTAACGAGTCTCCGCATTAAATTTTACATCATACCCATATAAAATTGTATTTATTGTATAAATCACACCATTGTAATAACTATAATTACAATTCTTTTTAGCAGTAAAAAAATGACATTTCTTACAATAGAAATCGCTGTAAAATAAATGGTTATATTCATTAAAAAAAAAATCCACGAATATTCCTTTTTTCGCGTTACCCTGTCATTTACAACCTATCTCGGTGTTGCGATGATGAATAAATGATGTTATGACGCACACCGTAGCATTGCCAAGCACCCGTCTTGCTCGTATGAGAGGTCACAAACTTCACTCGATTTAGGAATTTATAATTCTGTTAAATATTTATTGAGCAACTCAATTGTCAAAATCTGTTTATTTACTAACATTCACTAAAAAATGCATGATTTACTGAAACACCCTTCTAATTCTCCATTTCCCATTCCTATAAAATAGAGTAAAGCTACCTGTTTGGCTCTAAGATTCATTTTAAATTAAACTGTACTTTTTTATCATGGTTTTTGTCTTTTCTGAAAATTTACTATTGAAACTTAAAAATCTTAAACTAAACTCATTCACTAAACACCCCCTAAGAGTCATCAGTGATGACAATCGGCACATGAGGTGGTTTGCTGGTCCAGAGCCGGCTTAACCTCGGGGGAGGTTAGGTTAAGCAAGGGCTTAAGGCCCCCATTTTAGGCCCCAATTTTTTTTTACTAAAAAACTAGGCTAGTCTGGCTCCGCATGTGAAACGGGACAACGTGTTGTGCTTTTTGTTTCAACTAGCAAACACGTGTTGGGAGGAGGGAACTTGATGAGATAATATGAAAAAGCAACAAACAAGTGGACCAGGGAACTAGAAGTAATGAAACAAGTGTTGGAAATGGAATGTGAAATTGGCGATGCGTACAAAAGCGTAGTTGAAAAAACAAAATGAAACAGTGAGAAAATAGGCATAGCAGTTACGAGACAAATTTCGGTTGTTGCAAGGATTTATAAGGTAAGAGTTAAAGTATGACATAAAACGTGTGTTTGTTTACACGTTTGAATTAATGGAGTCAAAAAGTGTGAAAAATGACAATGTATTTTGGAAAAAAAAAAAATTTTGAAACAAAGACATGTTTGTGCCTATCTGCAACGTAACCAAAAAATTTTTTTCATTTGACTATGTATATCCAAAATTAAGAACTTTATTAAAGTCAGAGTTACAAACATGTACTAATAACCATAACCATGAAAAAATAAATTTAGAGAGAGGTTTTATGCTGGTTTTTTTATTATATCATCTAAACTTGTTTGGTGAATGAGTTTGAGTTGAAATTTTTAAGTTTGAATAGTAACTTTTATTGACTTTTTAGAAAAGACAAAAAAAATTTTTAAAAAAAAAAAAAAATTTCAAAAAAAGATTTAAAAAAAGTACGATTTATCTTGAGTTGAACTCAAACACCAAACTAACCCTTACTTTCCCTTCCAGTTTCCGTTTTTTTTTTTCCCCTCACCTCACATTTCCAGAGGTTTTTATTTTTATTTTTATTTTTATAAATGTACTCATTCGAAATTTGAAAAATAATATCAAACGGGTGCAGATAAACAAAAGATCTTCAAAATATGAGTTGCTAGATTTGAAGAAAATAAATTGGTTGCCCCCTTTTTTGTGTAAGCACTCTGATTCCATCAAAGTTTTCTCCTCTGCTTCATTTTGTTCCACGAATCAAATTTGGGTTTGTATTGAGAAGTGACTTGAATCTACATACTTGGGGATTTGAATTCTCTCATCATGCTCACTTTGAACATAATCAACAAGCAGATTTGTAGGAAAAAGAAGGGAAAAAAAAAAAAAAAGAAAAAAGATATGATACCTCTTTCATGGCAATCGGCCATGTCAATAGAAGGCTCGGTTCTAAGATGCAGATGGGGGGTTTTATACCCATGAACAAAAGTTTCTCAGGTTATTGTTACTGATGTTCGTTGATTCACTAATTTGAATTGAAAATTTTAAATTTTAATAATAATTTTTGTTGATTTTTCAAAAAAGATAAAAATAATTTTTAATAAAAAATAAAAATTAAAATAAAAATTTTAGGTTCAAGTTACGGATTAAAGGAGCACCAAATCAACCAACTTGATGTAGCTTAACATGAGAGAGAAAATGAAGAAATTGTAGAGAGAGAAGTGAATGATAACCGTTGAGAATTGTGATAAAGTGAGAGAGAGAGGGATGAGAAGACGTGAGAGAAAATGGAAGAGATGATGAGAGAGAACGAGAGAGGGGGAAAGAGACGATTGAGGAGTTGTGAGACGAATTAAAAGGAGAGGAGGAGAGAGAGTTGAAAAGAAGTAATTGATAGAGGAAAACACTTTAGGGGGTGTTTGGTGGAACAACTCCACCCATTTAACTTAAATTTTTTTTTTTTGTCTTTTTTTTAAAAAATTTTTATCTTTTTTCTAAAAAATTTTTTGTCTTTTCTGAAAATTCAAATAAATTTACTATTGAAACCTAAATTTCTCAACTTAAACTATTACACCAAATACCCTCTTACTTTGTCTGACAATATTCTAAACCAACTGACCATGTCAGTTGTGAAATGGGTTGCGCTTCATTTTTGCTGGCCAATATCACGCCATTCATTTCCTATCCGATTCCTCGTGGAGTCCGTCGTTCTGATCTCAACTGTGGGTCAAAACCCATTTTCTGGGATCTCACGATGGGCGTGCGTGACCCCACCGGAGATGGTCGCAGCACCTTCTTCTCCGGCGATGAGTTCAGGAGGGCGGTGGCAGGGTGATTGGAGGAGAGGCAGCTACAGGATTTTTTTATTTTTGGATTGAATTTTTGTAATGTTTTGTAAATTAATAATCAGGTGTGATAGATCATAGATTCTATAGTTTATTGATGTATCTTTTTACTCTGAATCGTCTAAATAGATCGGGTGGTTAAAAAATTTTATTCCATTGACGAGGTAAAGTGAGGGACTCATTGTAGAAAGCCCCCTAAAAAAAATAAATAAAAGAGATAAAAAAATAAGAAAAATATTTCTTAAACCACACAAAACCTCCATTTTTCTTATGATCGAAAAATTCGAAGGTTAGTGGAGTTTATAAAAAAACCATACCTGCAGTATCATTTAAGTTCCCAAAAAAAAAAACAAGATTGAATTTCGTGATGACCAAGAATCCATTTGATGAATAAGTTTAAGTTGGAACTTTTAAATTTTAATAATGATTTTTATTAATTTTTTAGAGAAAACAAAAAATTTTTTAGAAAAGATAAAAAAATTTTTCAAAAAAAAACAAAAACTGATATGAAAAAATGCATTTGATGAATAAGTTTAAGTTGGAACTTTTAAAATTTAATAATGATTTTTATTAATTTTTTAGAGAAAACAAAAAATTTTTTAGAAAAGATAAAAAAAATTTTCAAAAAAAAACAAAAACTGATATGAAAAAATGCATTTTAGGAGACATTTAGTTTGTTAACTCATTTCTAATTAAAATATACTTTTTAATATCAATTTTTATCTTTTTCTGAAAAAGTTTTTATTTTTTTCTGAAAAAATTTTTGTTTTTCTGATAAATTTTCAATACAAACTTAAAATTTTCAAACTCAACTAACGAACTAAACGAATCCTTAATTTAAAATGAGATAGTGAATTAAATATCACCTAAGTTTCACTTTTGGTTTCAGTAACTTTTGTACTTTTTTTTTAAAATTTTTTGTTACGAGTTTTTTCATTAGAAATACAAAGCAGAGATCTTTTAGATTCCATGGAGTAAGAGAAATCAAAATAATAGATAGAGAGAGATGATGACAACCGGCACCAAAGAAAATTGATTCCCAAACAGCCAAACCCATGCATAGAGAGAGAGAGGAGTGAGGAGAGAGAAATATGAATTGAATGTAGGAGAGAAGAAGATGAGTTGGAACAAGAGAAATAGTTTGTGACGACGGAGATGCTGCTCATACCGTTCACGGAAGGATGTCGGAGCCCGAATTTTGACGACTTTGTTCTCTGATTATTTTTATTAGATGTGTTGGGACGCAGGAAAAAGAGAGAGAGAGAGAGAGAGAGACGTAAAGAGTAAAGAGCAAAAGAAAAACTTTTTTTTAATGGGAAGCTCGGTTTTTTTTATTTTTATTTTTTAACAATAGCTTCTATTATACGGACTTGATACGGTGTTTCATAGAGTAATTTGAGTTGAAATTTTTAAATTTGAAAAGTAAATTTTTTTAAATTTTTAAAAAAGATAAAAAAATTTTTAGAAAAAAGATAAAAACTTAAAAAAAAAAAAACTAAAAAAAATTTGAGTTGAGTGATTTGAATAGAGATGCCAAACACCTTTTGAGTTTCCTCAATACTTTGGGAGTATTTGATAACCGGGTTTAATTCTAATTAAATTATATTTTTTTATCTCAATTTTTATTTTTTTCTAAAAAATTAATAAAATTTAGAATTATTTTTTAAACAATCAATTAAATTTAAATTTAAAAATTTTAACACTAACTCGTTCATCAAACCCCCTCTTTTGAGGTTCCAGTGTTTCAACGGGGGCTTTCGTTGTTTCAAAAGTTGGTGGTCTGATTGGGATGGGGCCTGGTGGGTTTGAAAAGAAAGAGACAGAGAGATGGGACCTGCGTATAAAAAAGTAAAATTTTTTTTTAAATTTTAATAAGATGGGTTTCACCTCACTCAAGCAACCAGTCACATAATGGGCCCCTCCAATAATGTAAGATATTTTAATAATGTTTTAAAAATTAATAATGTTTAATATTATATTAATAAAAAAAAATGACTCTATCAATAGATTTTATGTCGTGGAATTTATTCGTTAATAATCAATTATATTAAATATCATTGATATCCTCTCAAGGTCTCTGAATTTTTTTTTTCTGCATCTCAACCCATATAATCAAAATAATAAAAAAAACATAGTCATCAAAATAATTAGAAATATTAAATATTAATAATGATATTAATAGTAATTTTAGTTTAGTTTAAGATTTTTAAGTTTCAATAGTAATTTTTCAGAAAAGACAAAAATTTTTTTCAGAAAAGATAAAAAAATTTTTCAGAAAAAGACAAAAATCATGATGAAAAAAATACAATTTAGTTTAAAATAAACTAACAACCAAACATCCCCTAAATGTGATTGATATTACTTAACATTATTCTTTCTCCTTTAATTCACTTTATGCACGCCACGCGTATTTTAAAATTATTTCCAATTATTTTTCTAAAAATTAACATTATTTCAACACATCCAGTCACTTTCAAGCCCATCGTTTCTTTCTTTCTTTTTCTTTCTTTATTTTTTCTTGTTGATTTGCTCTTGGCATCAAGGCCCTTTTAATACGCAAGAAACAAGAAATTGAAAAAAATAATAAGAAGAAAATAAAAAAGGAAGTAAATTTACCGTAAATTTCTTTTAAACGAGTATATTCACTATATATGAATATAAAGAAGGAAAAAGACATTAAATATTTTGTTATGCGAAAAATATATGTGCCAGGACTTTCGGCGTAACTTCGTGGCCCATTCATAAAAATTTCTCCTTCTTTCCTCTTTCCTTCCAGGAAGGGGCAAAGTCAAGGCGAAAATTTCATGCTCTTGCACTGCAACTTCCTCTGCTACTTCGAGGCCTCTAACATTATATATATAGTGATCTTCTATATTAACTCACAACCCAATCAGCCAATTGTCACACCAATCTAAACCCTGCCTGAAGCACAGCCACTTGCACTCTACTCAAATCGCCACCGTTAATTTCAGAAGCTCTACTCTCGCGCGCGCTTACAGAATGTCTAAAAACAAGTGCCAGGAGAAAGCCACGCTACTCCCGACGACTGCTGGAAACGACAACAAATCCAACTCTGAAGCAGAATTTCTAACCTATGCCCCTCTTTTTGCCTACGTCAACCTCACGATCAGTAGCGTCAGCACGACCTACCGCGCATACACCAACAACGACATGCCCATGGTCGCTTTCATCATCTTCGTCATCATAGGATATTTCGTGTTGGAGATTTGTTTCCGGGTCTTAAAAAGATTGCCTCGGGACGAGGAATCGACCAAGAAATCGTTGTTGAAATTCACCGTATGGGCGCTGTCGAGCTCTATCTTGTTCGGCTTTGCTTATCAGATTGGCACGTTTGCTTGCCTTGGAGCGACTTTGACAATGTACGCCGTAGTGATTGCCAGCAGTTCTTGCATCTTCTTTGTATATTTCATCCACGATGACAAGAAAAATGGCGCTTGTGTTTCCCCTGATGGCGGTGAGAAAATCGGCACTGATTCTTGGTCTTCTTGTGATCTTAAGAAGACTGATGATAAAGTTACAGCTGCTGTTTTTGAGAAAGTCTAGTTCTTCTGAGAAAGAACAGCTGTCTTTTGCTTTGCTTCCGTCTTAAGTCCTCGTATAATCTCGGAGTGTCGACAGCTCTGTGTGGTATGTATTATGATGTTTTTTACGATACACCCTAGCCAACGTAAGTGAGGAGTGTTAAAATGAATGTAGTAATTATGTCTATGTTGAAGTATTCCTAATTTTTCTTTAGCTGTAGTGATCACAAAAAAAGAGTGTGTTAATTTTCCTTTTAAGTGGACTTTCTATAATAAATGATTCATTTAATTGCCTACACATAATTTCTAGCTAGTTTTTTTCATTGCCAAGTACAAATTCATAGTATATTTTGTTTATTATTTTGCTGAATTTCTCCGATTTGAATAAGCTCTTGTTTGGTTCACCATTTCAACTCAAACTTTTCATCTCAGTTTTTATTTTTTTCTGAAAAAGTTTTTTGTCTTTTCTAAAAGTCAACAAAAATTACTATTGAAATTTAAAATTTCCAACTCAAACTGGTGAACCAAACGGACCCTAAGTTGCCGTTGAATTGGCGGTACAAAACCGCGTGGGGGGAACCTCTACAATAGCTTTAGGGCCCGTTTGGAGCACTCTTTTAGATTGTAAAATATCATCTGGATTTCAAAATCTCAATTTTAAATTAAATTTTCTTTTTCTTCTATTTTCAAAAAACACAAACTTTAAAGTCTATAACTATTAGAATAAAATATAGAGCATAAACAATGAACAAGTGAATTCAAATAGAATATAAAGAAAATTGATTACACCGAAACACAACCTTAACTCGAAGGAAACCGAACAAATAAAATCGTCTAGGCACGTGAGTCACGCTTTTCTTAAAACAGATTCGTTCCCTCCGGTAAGTGCACGAGACTTCAATGGACGTTTGTCTCCCAAGATACAATGACAAATAACGGTAGTCTAGCACGATCAAAAACCGCTTCCGACGAACTTGAAACCAAAGCCTTCCCTCTATCACAAAAACTCAAAACCCCCGACTACTACAAGAGAAAACCAATAACAAGAAAACAACAGAAAACTTGTGCTCTAGGATTTTGTGTGTTTCGAGAGTCTTTTCATACTTGTGAAGGCCTCCTTTTATAGGCTCGAGGATGGGATATTACAAAACCAAAAAATCTTTGGTTTTTAATTCGGATTAATGCACTATTAGTGTAAAAACCAAAAATATTTGGTTTTAATCCGGATTAATGCATCATTAGTGTTGCCCATTCAAATCATTCAGATTAATGCTCACTTATCTTTTAGAATATTAACAATCATAACAGATGACTGTTAAAAACTAGAATTTATGTTGGAAAATAATAAAAAAAATTTTCAAAACAAAGCCCGCGCGAAGCAAGCTCGACAAACCGACATTTACGTCGCCTACGTCGTGCGGGCGCACATATTAGGCCCCTAACCCGTGAATTTCATTGAATGTATAAATATATGATTTCGATCTCCTCGCGACAGAGAACGCAAATCCACTAAGACCCGTTAATTTTATCAAGTGGGTCCCACTCAAATTTGGACCTCAAAATGGCTTTTCAAAATGGTTTAAAACCATTTTTCCAACAATCCCCCACATGAATGAAAATTGACCAACGACGAGGGAAAACAAAAGACACTACACGGTGATAGAGTTCTATGGTTAACATCTTAATAGGATAGATAGGTGTTAACCCTTAAACCTTCTGTTGTGAAAATATACTTACTTTACTGGCTGATCAGTAAACACGTTGTCCGTGAACTGTTTTGCCATTTGTGTAAACGATAATATACCACACACAGATATTTTCCTGATATAGTTTCAGTTCTCATGGTTATGTCCATTTTGGCCGTAGACATCGTCCTGGTTCTGCAAGAGTTTTTAAATAATTGAGCCCTAGCAATTCTTCTTTGAAGCGGCCCCACTTCTCTCTCACATAGGTGATTTCTTAATCAAAAGTATCCTGCATTACTCCGTTCGGATTCCTGATGCTTAAGAATCATTAAAAGTATAGTTTAACCTATCTCGTACGGGTATCACTGTTTTCATCACAAGAATGAGCTGGAAGGTAACCCCCACAGTGAGTATACTCGGTTTATACAGTTTAGTTATCCCATTGAACCTAGATCTTGGGATCTCCAGTCCACTAGGTTGGGTTTCCACTGTTTCGACCTATTATATCGTGGGCTTAAGTCCCATTCCCCTTGATGATTTCTCACCTATATCTCTATTTAAACCTTTAGTTAACGGATCCGCAATATTTTCTTTTGATTTTACATAGTCAATCGTTATGATTCCAGTTGAGATTAATTGTCTAACGGTATTGTGTCGACAACGAATGTGTCTTGACTTACCGTTATACATGATATTTTGTGCCCTGCTAATAGCAGATTGACTATCATTATGTATGCATATTGCAGGCACAGGTTTCGGCCATTCTGGAATATCTTTTAAAAACTGTCGTAGCCATTTAGCTTCTTCGCCGCTTTTATCTAAAGCTACAAACTCAGACTTCATCATGGATCTGGTTATTATTGTTTGCTTAGAAAATTTTCATGATACTGCTGCACCTCCCAAAGTGAATACATATCCACTAGTGGCCTTAGAATCCTGTATATCTGGTAACCAGCTTGCATATGAATATCCTTATAGAACAACAGGAAATCTAGTATAATTCAGCCCATAGTCACGAGTATAACGTAAGTACCTGAGTACTCTAACAATTGCTTTCCAGTGGTCAGCCCCTGGATTACTCGTGAACCTACTCAAACAACTTACAGTGAAAGCAATATCTGGTCTTGTACAACTCATTAAGTACATTAGACTCCCAATCACTCTAGCATATTCCACTTGAGATATACTTTCTCCTCTATTCTTCAACAAATATTGATTTAAATCAATTGGAGTTTTGACCACACCAAAATCATTTTTATTGAATTTATTTAGTATCTTGTCCACATAGTGTGACTGACTCAATATAAGACCATCAAGTGACCTTATGATTTTAATTCCCAAAATTACATCAGCCAGTCCCATGTCTTTCGTGTCAAATCTTGAATTCAACATATCCTTGGTAGCAATGATCATCCGATCATTGTTACCTGTGATTAGCATGTCATCTACATATAGACAGAGTATGACATATCCGTCTTCTGTATTCTTGACATAAACACACTTGTCACACTTATTGATTTTAAACCCATTTGTCATCATGACACTATCAAATTTCTCGTGCCATTATTTTGGGGCTTGCTTAAGTCCATACAATGACTTTACAAGTTTGCAGACTCTCTTTTCTTGTCCTGGAGCTATATAGCCCTCGGGTTGTTCCATATAAATTTCTTATTCAAGATCTCCATTAAGAAAAGCTGTCTTTGCATCCATTTGATGGACTTCAAGATTCCACAATGTGGTAATCGCCAAAATCATTCTTATAGAAGTTATTCTCGTCACGGGAGAATATGTGTCAAAATAATCAAGGTCTTCTCGTTGTCTATATCCTTTTATTACAAATCTGGCCTTATACTTATCAATTGTTCCATCTGCCTTCATTTTCCATTTGAAAATCCACTTAGAGCCTAATAGTTTACTTCCTGGAGGAAGATCCACCAACTCATAAGTTTGATTTTGCAAGATATAATCAATTTCACTCTTTATGGCTTCTTTCTATAAAGAACCCTCAGTGAAGCTTATTGCTTCTTTATAAGTTTAAAATTCAACCTCTAGCATATAGGTCATAAAATCTGGTCCAAACGATTTTTCTGTCTTTGTCCTTTTGCTTCGTTAAGTTCTTCTTCCTGTTTCTCAGTTTCATAATTTTTCTCTTCGTCCTGACTATTCTCTTTAATAGTCTCATACGTTCGTTTAGACAAACTTGGACCATCTTCCTTGGAATTATAAGGAAATACATGTTTGAAGAACGATGTATTTCTAGATTCCATTATCGTGTTCTTGTGTATGTCAGGGTTTTTAGATTCATGCACAAGGAAACGATATGCACTACTGTTGTGGGCATAGCCAATGAATATGCAATCAACCGTTTTAGGACATATTCTCATCTTCTTTGACCCGAGTACCAACACTTTGACAAAACAACCCTATACTTTTAAGTATTTGTAGGAAGACTTCCTTCCTTTCCATAATTCATATGATGTTTTATCATCTTTCTTCCGGGGAACCTTATTTAAAAGATAGTTAGTCAACAAAATGGCTTCCTCCCACATGTTATGTGGAAAACCAGAACTTAACAACATTGCATTCATCATTTCTTTTAAAGTACCATTCTTGCGTTTAGCCACACCATTTGACTGAGGAGAATAAGGTAGCGTAACCTCATAAATAATACCATGTTGTGAACAAAATTCACCAAATGGTTCTACATATTTACCACCACAGTCACTTCTTACTATCTTAATTTTCTTATTAAGTTGGTTCTCAACTTCTTGCTTATAAAAAATAAATTTCTCTATAGCCTTATATTTGCTTTTAAGCAAATATACATAGCAATATTTTGTGCTATCATCGATAAAAGTGATAAAATACTTGTTACCACCTCTTGTTTGAACAAACTTTAAGTCACAAATATCACTATGAATTAATTCAACTGGTTCAGTATTCCTTTCAATTATTTGAAATGATGATCTTGTTTGTTTTGCCTCAATACAAGTTTCACACTTATGTTTTGAATCAATTTTAAAAGCGAGTATATGATCCAAGTTAATTAATCTATGCAATATATCAAAATTAACATGTCTTAGTCTACCATACCATAAATTAGAAGACTCAAACATATAAGTGGAAGACTTTTTATTCTTATTGATAGATTTGGGCTTAAAAGCCATTACATTCATTTTTCACATTCCATCTTTCACATATCCCCTTCTCACATACATTCCATATTTAGACAAAACTATTTTCTGGGCCTCAAAAACCATCTTGAAGCCATGCAAGCTTATCATTGTTCCAGAAATCAGATTCTTCCGCATTTCAGGCACATACAGCACGTTGTGCAGCTTCACTTCCTTTTCGGACGTCATCTTCAGGAATATAGTCCCTTGACCCTTGATCTCAGAAGTTACAGAATTGCCCATATACAGCTTCTCCCTAGTTTCCAAATGAACTAGGTCAGCAAATCCAACTCTATCTAAACAAACATGACGGGTGGCACCAGTATCAAGCCACCATTCCTTAGGGTAAGAGTCCACCATATTGACTTCAGAAACCACAGCTGAAAAACTGAAGTCAAACACCTGTTGGGTGATGGCATCCACCACATTAGCCTCTTTCTTCTTGTTTCTTTCCAGCAATCTACAATCAGCCGACTTGTGACTCATTTTGTCACAATTAAAACACTTCCCTTAGAATTTCTGTTTCTAGAAACTCCACCTTTAGGTCCTAGTTTAGAACCGGTCTTGTTGAACTTCTTGTTCTTCGAGCTTTGACCATGCTCCACCATATTAGCCTTAGCGGAATTGGCAACAACATTGTTGGAGAGCTTCTTCTCCGAGCCCCTATTATCTTCTTCAATGCGAAGTCTCACAATGAGGTCTTCCACGTTCATTTCCTTTCTCTTGTGCTTCAAATAGTTCTTAAAGTCTTTCCACGCAGGGATAGCTTCTCTATAATTGCAGCTACTTGAAAAGACTCACTAATAACCATTTCTTCAGCATAAATTCCATGAATGATTAATTGAAGCTCTTGAACTTGACTGATGACAATCTTGGAATCTACCATCTTAAAGTTCATGAACTGTCCCACCAAGAACTTTTTAGCATTGGCATTTTCAGACTTGTACTTATGATCCAAGGACTCCTACAGTTCCTTGGCCGATGCCTTCATGCTATACATACTATAAAGTGAGTTAGACAAGCCATTCAGAATATAATTCCGACGCAAGAAATCCGAATGCTTCCAAGCATCAAAAGCATGCACTACTTGTGTATCTGTCTCATCCTCTTTAATCGTAGGAGAATCCTCTTTTAGGAATCTTGCAAGATTCAGAGTGGTCAGATAAAACAATATCTTTTGTTGCCACGTCTTAAAATTCAAACCGGTGAACTTATTCGGTTTCTCATTGTGATTAATAGAAACCGAGACCGCCAAAGGCTGCGTTGAAGATGAGGCTACCCGAGGTGATGGCACCGATGTCATAGATGGATTCTCAGTTGACACGATGTTCATGTTTTCAACCATTTCTGAAAACAACCAAATATTAGAACCAAATTCTAATTACCAATATAACAAATAAATACTATAACACCAAGGCCAATTAAGAAAAGTTATAAAATCTTATAACTTATTAGAATAATAAATATATATATATATATGTTATATATAAAAATATGGACTAACGTTTATAATAACTATAATATTATATATACATACATACATTCAAAAATTGGAGAGAGAAAAAAAAAACGTTATAATTCCATGTTTTAAGACAACAAATATGCATGTAAAATAAATGCAAACCACAAAAACAAAACATTAGCGACTTTTTGATTCTCAATCGATTGAACTAACACATATCAATATATACATATATATATGATGAACGGCAACTGCAACAAAAACAACGTTAGCAATTCCTTCCGAATCCAAACAACATATCCGTCGTCTATGATAGAATCTGTTTTAAGATTGTTAGAATAAAATATAGAGCATAAACAACGAACAAGTGAATTCAAATAGAATATAAAGAAAATTGATTACACCGAAACTCAACCTTAACTCGAAGGAAACCAAACAAATAAAATCGTCTAGGCATGTGAGTCACGTTTTTCTTAAAACAGATTCGTCCCTTCTGGTAAGTGTACGAGACTTCAATGGACGTCTGTCTTCCAGGATACAACGACAAACAACGGTAGTCTAGTACGATCGAAAACCACTTCCGGTGAACTTGAAACCAAAGTCTTCCCTCTATCACCAAAACTCAAAAAACCCAACTACTACAAGAGAAAACCAATAACAAGAAAACAACAGAAAACTTGTGCTCTAGAATTTTGTGTGTTTCGAGAGTTTTTTCATACTTGTGGAGGCCTCCTTTTATAGGCTCGAGGATGCGATGTTACAAAATCAAAAAATCTTTGGTTTTTAATTTGGATTAATGCACCATTAGTGCAAAAACCAAAAATCTTTGGTTTTAATCCGGATTAATGCACCATTAGTGCTGTCCATTTAAATCATTCGGATTAATGCTCATTTACCTTTTGGAATATTAACAATCATAACAGATGACTATTAAAAACCAGAATTTATGTTGGAAAATAATAAAAAAAATTTTCAAAACAAAGCCTGCGCGGAGCAAACTCGACCAACCAACATTCGCGTCGCCCACGTCGTGCGAGCGCACACATTGGGCCCCTAACCCGTTAATTTCATTGAGTGTATAAATGTATGATTTCGATCTCCTCGCGACAAAGAACACAAATCCACCAAGACCTGTTAATTTTACCAAGTGGGTCCCACTCAAATTTGGATCTCAAAATGGTTCCTCAAAATGGTTTAAAACCATTTTTCCAACAATAACTTTCTCTTTTTAAGTTGAAATGAAATGATTTTTATATCAAAATGCTCATAATGACAAAACGAATAATATAAAAACCATTTTGTATTTTTTTTTTCAAACACATTTTAAATTTTTATACTATTTTTTATATCACATAACTTTTTGAAAAATTTTCCTTTCAAACATACATTTCTCACCTAACTTTCCAAACACATCTTTAGATGTTCGCAGACGGGCCCTTAGTTAACTAATTCGATGAAAACGAAATCCATATCGATCGGGAACAGAGCAAGACATAGCTTTAAAAAGACGCCAAAGAAAAACAAACAGGGAAGACTTTTACTTTGGCTGACGTCCTTTTAAAGCTAAAGGTCTAAAAGTTCAAATTTCTTTTCCAAAGAGAATAGAGAAAACAATTAATTGATGCTCCAGATAAGAAGCACTCTTGACATTGCACTCTTCTTCAACTCCCATTCTGAATCTAAAATTTTCATCTCAATTTTTTTCTAAAAGATTAATAAAAATTATAACTAATTTTTGAAAAATTAATTAACTTCAACTTAAAAATTTCTCCAAAACTGATGCACTAAATGAAATCTAAGTTATGGAAGGAACCCCAAACATTAATAAGAATATTTACTAAAAACGTTAAAAACAGACTTTATCTTTCAAAGAGGAGTGCATCACATCAAATAGACGATAAGAGGAGACATGATCCCAGATACTTTTTTAGACTAACAGCCTAACACTTGAAATGAAACAAGCATTCACATTTAAGCCTTCAATGGCACCTCTTAACACTTGAATTTTAAACTAAATTCAGCATACAATGGCACCTCTTAACACTTGAATTTTAAACCAAATTAAGCATAGTAATCCCTTACACTCGGTGATACAGACGACCACATATTGAAGGGAAAAATCACATTTTTCAATTATACAATTGAAAACTCAAATCCAAGATTTACTCACTAATCTGTGATGCACATAGACGACGACAAGAAGTACCCAAGAAGAAGAATTGGAAGCATATGATGATTATTAGTTTATAGTTACCCGTTTGGTATGAGTTTGAGTTGAAATTTTTAAGTTTGAATAGTAACTTTTGTTGACTTTTTTAGAAAAGACAAAAAACTTTTTCAAAAAACGACAAAAATTTGAGTTTAAATCTTAAGCTTAAACTTCTCTTCTAAACGAAGCCTTAATTTTCAAATTTTTGTATTTTCTATCCCTCTTTCTAAATAAAGTTAACACGAGTAAAGGCCCACCGCCCTAATTTATAACTCCGGTTCAATAACCTTAATTATTTACTTTCCTTTTTTTTTTTTTTTGTTTAAAACAAAAGGGTCATATGATTTAATTCAATCTAACAAATGGACTAATTTTAGCTACTACAAGATAATTAAGCGTCATATTCTTGTCAAAAACTGAGCGATGAACACTTATCGTGAAACTTCGATGTACAAAGGAAATTCCAATTTCAGCTCTCTCATCTTCCACTTTCGCCAGAGTCCAAAATGTATCAATCTGTTGAGTGAAAAATTACTACACTTTATTAAGCTTCCGTTTGGCATTATATCTTAAACTTAAATATTTTATTTCAGTTTTTATTTTTTTCTAAAAAGTCAATCAAAATTATAACTAGTTTTTAAAAATCAACCAATTCAAATTTAAAAAATTTTAACTCAAACCGTTTTACCAAACGGAATCTAAAAAGAAAAGAAAAATAATAATAAAGTCGTAGTGAGTCAACATGTTTCAGTAGCAATTTCTATGCATCTTCAATCTAGAAATTAAAGTAGATACATAGAACAAATTTCTAGCTAGTCTGATTAGATAAAGCACCATACCTCAAACTCAAATCCAATTAACATCATTTCGGAAGCAGTACTTGTTTGAGCTTACAAAATGTGCCTCAAAACAACTGTCAGAAGAAAATTCTAACATCTTTTTTTGCTTGTCTTGCTTCTCGACAATGATGAAGAAATTTAAGCATTTGCTGTTTATACCAATCTGGTGATAGTCCGCATCGTCAATGCCAACTTGTGCATACGCCAACACCAAAAAATGGACAGCGTCGCTCTGATGGCCTTGGGACGAGGAATCGCCGACGCTGAAAATCACCATATGGATCTTGACGAGCGCTTACTTCTTCATATGTGCATATTTGTGTTGGGATTGGTGCCTGGTAAAACATATGATGCTTACAACTTTAGGTATGATTTATATAAATAAATGTTTTATTTTATTATAGTTTCTATATACATAAATGTTTGAATGCTTATTTAATATCATTAAAATTCTATAATTATCTATATAACCTTAAATAGTGCATATAAGAATTATATACTAGAGAGATAATATTTAAGGATGATAATTAAAATGGTCCATGTGATAAATAATCAATTATTTAATTGATTAATCAATTAAAGTATGTGAATCTTTAATTGAATATCACTAATGCATGCTATTACTATTAAGAATGGAACGGGTAATGTAGTGAGACATTTAATGAGTGCATTATATACTAGAGGATAATACTTAAGGATAATAATTAAAATAGTCCGTGATAAATAATCAATTATTTAATTGATTAATCAATTAAAGTATGTAATCTTTAATTGAATATCACTAGTGCATGCTATTACTATTAAAAATGGAACGGTTAATGTAGTGAGACATTTAATGAGTGCATTATATATAATATGATTCGTATGACATGGGACTTGACATGATATGAATTGCTGATAATTTCCGTTAAGTATAGCGGATCCTAATCACGTCAACCAATGATTATATATAGAATGATCTTTGATCCTAAATTATTAGCAAACTCCAATTTATGGAAATCATATCTTTTGATATTACTCAGTACGGATTTGAGTAACAAATTCTATTCCTTATATTTTGGAAGATATGA
Source organism: Ficus microcarpa (assembly GCA_025413485.1). Lineage (NCBI taxonomy): Eukaryota > Viridiplantae > Streptophyta > Magnoliopsida > Rosales > Moraceae > Ficus > Ficus microcarpa. Next base: position 37,202,334 of record CM046379.1, read on the forward strand.
TGAAGTAAGTAGACGCGGAATATTAATATTATAAGATGGAATCTATTCCTTCTTATTTAAAAAGCAGAAAAATAATTTCCTTGCATGTTGATTCAAGGGGCTTGAATAATATGAGTGCTCAATTCATGAATTAACTTCATGAATTTATCATTTATTATAGAATCAATGATACTCAATGATCAAGATATAATTAGAGAAGTTATTGAATTTTACCTTGTTCTAATTATGGATTATTTATGGATGATCAATCTATATGTAATGGCTATATTATATGGACGGCTTTATTTTTTGAGTAATTTTATATTTGTAATTTGAAGAGTGCAGTTCTTAAATTTTAGTTCGAGTAACTCTGAGGATTAATAAAGTTTATAAATTAATCAAAGAGTTTGATTAGTTATCAAAATTGTATTGAAATTTGAAATTATAGGTTCATTGTTTTCCACACCGCATTCGTTAGTAATTGAACAAGTGTATTTGAAGGATTGTATTTTTAGACCACTAAATGTGTGGTATATGAAATATAAAAGAGAGTGTATACTTTATCATTTTATTATCACAAATATTTATTTGTAACCCAACATAATTAATTATGAATTAATTGTGTTATTTAAATAATGGAGGTTATTTAAATATTAAAATTAGTTGACACATAGTGAGTAAGATTCACTTGTGTATGCACCAACTATTAGTGGGCAGGGACCTATCAGTATACAGATTGGTATAACCGCTAGTTTCCTATTTCTCAAATTATAGATATTTGTATTTAAAATTAGATTTTTAATTAAATATTTATAATATATGTATATTGATCTATATATATATATATGAAAGAAAGGGAAAATTTCCGGATTTTATATATAATATATATTATGTATTTTATAATTAAAAAAAATAAATAAAAAGGGGGAAACGTGAAAGGTTTCGTCGAAACCTCACACGGCGCGCATATATATATATATACATATATCATGTGTGTATATATATACATATCACGCATATATATTATTATATTATATTTTGAAATTTTGTTATATATATATGCGTATATTTATAATATATATACTTATATATATTATTATATTATATTTTGAATATAATATAACAAGTTTTCAATTTTGTGTTGATCTTAATTTTGAGTACTGAGAATATTCAAAATTCAAGATAAAAGGTTTAGGTAATCTATCTTATTCTATAATATGATATTTATATCAAGAGAAACGAATGAGAACTTTTAGTTCAAGATTTTTAGTTGATAGACTTTTAGTCAATAAGAAACTCCAAAGAGATAAGAGTTCTCCTTTGCACTTTTTGTTTTTTCTAATGTGTTGAGAGCCGAAACAAAGACACAAAAAGTGAAGTGAGTGAATCAATCCCTCAGTAGGAACGCCCACCCGTTCGTTCAATCAAGCGGCAAAGGTAAGCTGTTGAAGAACACGGTCTTGAAAGATAGGATCGTTATCGTGAGATTCAAAAGTTTATTTTGATGGAGTTGACCTAATCGAACGACAACATAATTCTCATTCTTTATCCGTTTTGTTATACTAAATTAATATAGTTATAGAACAACATAAAGTTTGAGAAATTTTTGTTGTTCACAGTTTTACATTTTCATTAATTTTTCCTTCAATTCCGGTTTTCAAAACCAACAATCTGTACCTTGCCAGCATTACCATCACTTTGATCTTGTTCCGCGTAGCATCGTCGTCAGTGCCTGCATTTTCTCTTTTTATTTCCTCATATGATGGCAAGCACAATAGCACTAGTGTTCGTGTTCCCACTGTTAATTGTGGTGAAAAAAAGCCCTAATTCTTGTTCTTATTGTGAGTTGTGATCTTGAGAAGAATGATGTAAGGGTACTCGGGCTTCTGTTCTCTAGAAAGTTGCTTTGCTTCCCTCACACATATAATACCAGTAGCAAGTGCGAGATAAATAAATAAATAAAATAAAACAAAAGTAAAAATTAAAATTTTCAAAATTATTTGTTAATTTGTTTAAAATATATTTTTTTATTTACAAAATTAAATTACTACATGAGAGACTTCTACGTGTTGGTTAGAGGGAAGAACAAAAGGCATTGTTCTAGTATAATAAGATAAGCTATTGATTTCTAAAAACAAAGTGTATGCAAAGACAGGGCAAGTCTATAGTACAACCCCTTTTATATATCGTACTGGTAAAATTTATTTTTAAACTATTCAGATGTGATTAAACGACTGAGATATAGTTTATGTATGATAATTATAATACATCTTACCTCATTAGTCCTTATAAGAAAAAAATAAAGAGACCACCTTCTAATGGTAAGAGATCTTTTAGGATAAGCCTAAGAGTAAAATCGTGTGGGCTCAAAACCTAAAAAGAACAATATCATACTAAAGGGAGGCATGAATTATTACAAATGTTATTAGAGTCTATACCCAACCCAAAGTATGGCTAACGAGAACATTGAGCCCTAAAAGAATGGGTGATTGAGACAGTCATCAGTTTCTAGAAGGAAATTATAAGCTATATAGTCTTATATCGCTCGAAAATGAATATATGTGATGATTCATAAGTAAAAAAACCATCTCTTAATAGTATAAGGTATTTTAGAATGAGCATAAGAGCAAAACCGTACAGGTACGAGACCTAAAGCAGACAATATCGTGTTAAAGGGAGGCGTGATCGTTACAGAGGGGAAGGACCTTAGCCTGAGGTGGGGAGGTAGGGGGGGGGGGGAGGCTATTTCATCGAAGGTCGCTGGGGGTTGGGCGATTTCACAAGCCATTGTCGGAGGTCAGGGGGAACCCAGGTCACAAACCATTGAGATCTAGCCTGCGAAGGGGCCAACTCGCACATGGGGGGACCTAGGTCGTGGGCCAGTGGGATCAAGCTAGGGGGGTGCTCGTCATTTTTTTTAATTTATTAAAATCATATTTTTAATATATAATATATTATAATTATCATATACAAATAACATCTAAGTCGTTAAAATTCATCGAACTGCTTACAAAATTAACTATATCGATGGGATTTTTAAATGAGACTTTATCTCAATCTTACCAGTGAAAATATACATAATTTTCTCTCGCTGTATTAGTCTAAATAAAAGTGTATTCATTTACATTATAAGTGGATTTCAACAATATGCTCATCGTTTTATTGCCTGCACTACTTTCTATAGATTCTTTGTACAAATTCCTCTCATGTTTTGATGATTATTTTACTGTGAATTTCTTCAATTTGAATAACAAAGTACCAAATATACTGTTTTAATTTTTATTTTTATTTTATAAGAGTCCCATATTTCCTGTTTCTAGTTCTAGGAAGCCAAGGACAAATGACAAGTTAAAAAAAAAGGGGGGAGAGAGAGAGGACAAATTCATGAAATAAATTATTTAAAAAGAAGTTGGAGATGCGGGGTATCGATCCCCGTACCTCTCGCATGCTAAGCGAGCGCTCTACCATCTGAGCTACATCCCCATATTTTTGAAGTTGTGTGACAGCAAGTTGAAATTTATTTATATAAATAAAAAAGTTGAGAGTTTATGGTTCAAATCTTCAAAAGCGTAAACGAGTCTTCCCAGTTCTCCACAGGTCACCATTCCAAAATGCTGAGACGTGTGCTGCAACAAGCTTCCATTCCTCGGCGCATATCCCATGCCTTCTTCGCCTCTCGCCTCTCCTACTCCTCCCCTTTTTTGCTTCGCAAATGCTCTTCTTCTTCTTCCGAAATCCCACAGAATTCTTTCGTCGAACACTTGGACGACACAAACCAAACCACTTCTCAGCCCACCGCCACAATCTCTGTCGACCGCTCCGGCCTTTGCAATCCCCCTGGTACATCTAGTTCTTCCTCTCGATGAATCTTATTTACTCTTCCTTTTCTTTATTCTCACGAAAAAAGTTGTTTTGGTTCGGGCATGGCAGAGCATTCTCATGAACCTTCTTCGGACTCCGAGCTCGTCAAGCACCTCAAAGGAATCATCAAGGTTACTTCTTTTGTGTTACCATTAATCTAACGAACTGGGAAGATTGTTTTTTTGTATGATGTTTGATTAATGTTGTTTTGATTATTGTTATCATTGTTGGTTGTTCAGTTTCGTGGTGGCCCAATCTCAGTTGCCGAGTATATGGAGGAAGTCTTGACGAATCCTAAGGCTGGATTTTATATCAATCGAGATGTTTTTGGAGCAGAAGGTGATTTTATCACCTCTCCTGAAGTAAGCCAGATGTTTGGAGAGGTAATTTGGCTGTTTGTTTTGCATCTCTTCTTAATTTGTCAAGATCATTGCTCTTGTGTAGTTGAGGGTTGAATTTTAGCTATAATAATAAAAGAATTAATGGTTTTTGTGTGTGTGTGTGTGTTAAACTCTTAGATGGTTGCTGTTTGGGCAATGTGCCTGTGGGAGCAAATGGGACAACCAAAGAGAGTTAACCTAGTTGAGCTAGGTCCTGGTCGAGGAACTCTCATGGCGGATCTTCTTCGTGTATGAAACACAATTCTTATATATATATATATATATATATATATATATTTTAACACTCATGTTTTCAGTTGGATAATAGAGAGTTGACGGTGTATCCTTTTTGCGTAGGGTGCATCAAAATTTAAGAATTTCACCGAGTCACTGCATGTACACTTGGTAGAGTGTAGTCCCGCTTTGCAGAAGCTTCAACACCAGAATTTGAAATGCGTGGATGAAGAGCCTACACCTGACAAGACCGATAAAAGGACCGTCAGCACACTGGCTGGAACCCCTGTATCATGGCATGCTGCATTGGAGCAAGTTCCTTCAGGAGGTAAGAAGTTATCTTCTTATTGCCGTTGTGTTCAGTAAGAATAATACACGTTTTTGATTGAACAGAATAACTTCCCATCCGTTTCATTTTTCTTCCGAGTACGCAAAAACTTGTGCTTATATAGACAATGATGCATGGTAGAACCTATAACATGAAGTGAAGATGAAGATCTGTTTTAGTGCCCGTACAAACATCATGGGCATATTAAATTTCTTTGTTGTTTCTTTAGAACTAGGGGTCCATGGATGTGGTTGTTGTGGGGCAAAGTTATTAGGTCATATTGTATGGGTTTGATGTGAAAATTTCACTCGCAGTCCAATCTGATGATGCTAATTGCAAAAATTGGCTATCTTACTTGACCAAGTTTTGGATGGGAAATGCTTCACGTGAAGACCAAGTTTGGAAGTTTATTAAGACTCAAAACTTTATGCTGTTGCAATACCACGTTATTTATCTATTTAATAATTTGACTTTAAAAGTATGTTTTCTTTACTTCTTGATACAGTTTTTTTTTTTTTTTGGTTGGTTGATTCTTTTCTTGATCCATTTTACCAGTGCCCATAATCATCATTGCTCATGAATTCTATGATGCTTTACCAGTTCATCAATTTCAGGTTTGTGTATTTCCATTCTATTAGCTGAGTGATTTTCACTGTCCCTTTCAATTAGTGTGTCCTGATTGATGAAATGCTTGAAGAGCTTCTGTCAAACAGTCTAATGTTGTCAGGCTTTGACGTTGTCAACTTTCTTTTTTGCTGGTGTCTCGCTTTTCAACCATCTATATATATTCTTGTATGTAAATGTTTGCTTATATTTTGTCTTCCCCCCCCCCCAATTATTTCATTGGCTAGGTTATTTTTTCCTGTTTTCTTAATCTTGTAACTCTGGTTACTGATTCTTGTTTAGAGGGCTTCTCGTGGCTGGTGTGAGAAAATGGTCGATGTTGCAGAAGATTCTAAGTAAGGATTTAGTGTATAATTCTTACAGAATTAGTCTATTAGTCTATCTGCATACTCAGATTTTAAATAACGGAGTTGTTTTGTACTTACAAATCTGCTAGGTTTCATTTTGTTCTGTCTCCACAGCCAACACCTGCAACCCTCTATCTGGCAAAACGATGCAAATGGGCTGCAACTGAAGAAGTGGCTAAGCTTGAGCAGATTGAGGTTTGCCCCAAAGCAATGGAGTTGACTGAAACTATGGCCGAGCGAATCAGTTCTGATGGAGGCGGGGCTCTTATAATTGATTATGGCCTGAATGGAGTAGTCTCAGATAGTCTGCAGGTTGGGATATTACCTTTGTTTGCAATTTGTTAGATTAGGAATTACATGACCTTTGTGTGTGCTTTCTTTCTGCCAGCACCCGTGCGTGTGCTTCTATTCTCCTGTGAAGAAACTTGCTGGATCTTTGAAACATCACATACATAATGCGAGTTAATATGATCCATTTTCTATCCTAGAAGTAGATTTGATGCAATAAATATTTGAAACTCTTATCTTTTAGATGCGTCACGCGTGTTGGTGAGCCGAACTCAACAAGAGTTCTCTGAAAATATCTATCTTCCATGGTCATGATATGCTACTATTATTCGGTTTTATGCTGCATTAGTATGAATACCAAATTTGTAATACTAGCCATTTTGCTTCACTTGATGCTGCACTCTTCTTTCTTGTAAACATATGCGTTATCATATTACATCTGTTGCAGGCAATTCGGAAGCATAAATTTGTCAACATTCTCGATGATCCAGGATCGGCTGATCTCAGTGCATATGTTGATTTTGCTTCCATCCGACACTCTGCTGAGGAAGCTTCTGGTGTGTTTTCTCACGATTTCATATTCAAACACAACAAACTGAAAGAAAAGAGATACAATCGTGTGCCTTCTTTTCAATATTGCAGGGCATGTGTCTGTTCATGGGCCAATTACTCAATCTCAGTTCCTAGGTTCTCTCGGGATAAATTTCCGAGTGGAAGCATTATTACAGAACTGCACAGATGAACAAGCAGAGTCTCTGAGGACTGGATATTGGCGTCTGGTGGGCGACGGGGAAGCACCGTTTTGGGAGGGACCAGAGGAACAGGCGCCCATTGGAATGGGCACTCGATATTTGGCCATGGCTATTGTGAACAAAAAACAAGGTGTTCCAGTTCCATTTCAGTGAATTCTTAAAAGAAATGCGACTTTGCATTAGAGATTGTCAGTAGCCAACCAAGTTTGTTTGGTTCACCATGAATCACCAACAATCTGGCAGAGATTCAACAAGCGTCAGAAATTCCTTGATGCAGGAGCATACTTGAACTTGGGAGGTTGTCTATGTGACTTGGACCTCCTACATCATTCCTTCAAGTCCAACATAAAAAAATGTGATGTTTTTTTTTTGTTTTTTTCTGCTCGATAAATAGAAGTGTGAAAAGTTTACTACGTTATAAGACTTTATAAGATTAAGTGTGTAAAGGCCTAATTTTATATTTCTAATTTTATGATGGGCCAAAATAGAAATATGAAAAGAATATAACTGCTACAGTTATATTAAACGGTTATGGTTCTCAATTCATACGATATATACATTTTTTCTATTCTCTCTAACATCCCATCATCAGTAAAAATACAGAGATTCTTCTCTAAGGAAAATCGTATTAAATTGGAAGATCTGTAAACTATAATCGTCTCTTTCCCAGGGATCAAGGTATGCTTCCGCTTTCATTCTCTTGATGATTTGACATGGTGAATCTTGGATGAATTGGATTTTTTCCATTAAAGTTTTCAGTTTCTTATTCTAACATCAATGGAAGCTCGAAGCTCGGTTATCTGCAATAGGTCATGCATTGACGGTAACGGGAAATCACCGACCACAGTTCCGTTCCTGTTTCGCTTCTCTGCCGGCTGCTCAATCCGATTCGACTGCTCGTCATTCGGAAAAAGCAAAATCAGCAAGTTCGTAGTCCAGAACATGACATCCAGTAGCCTGTTCGTCAATCTATCGGCGGAATGCAACTGTCCCCTACGTCTTTGCTGCTGGTCGTCCCCCCGGAGTTTGTTGATCTGGGTCCCCCACGCTGTGTCGTTGATCTGGGTTGAGAAATGAAGAGAGATAGAGAGAGAGAGAGAGAGAGAGAGTAGGAATTTGCATTTTTATTTTTAATTTTTGTTAAATTAATTATTATTAGATTATTAAAATAAATTAAATCACATTTATTATATATGATTCATTCCAATAGAAATTTAATTTATTTGAATAGAAAAAATCATAATGGTCAATATTTTAAGAGTTCACGATTTTCTCGATTATAAAAAATAAAATAGGGATCAAATCATCACTTTTAAAAAGTTTAAAAAGTATTCAGATCAATTATTCTGGTAAAAATCAACCAAACGCTGCCGTTTCAACGTTTGTAAAAGAGGTATCTTATCCCATTCAAAAATCCAAAAACAACCACCACAAAAATCATCATGGTAGAATAATAGAATATTTATATCAAGAGTTAAATAAGTGACCGCCGAATTTGATTCAATGAGAATAAGAATATGTTTTTTTGATGTTTTTAATTGATTAATAATTTAAATTTTAATTAAATATTTTCAAGATTTTAAAGCAATATTTTATATTAAAAATATTTAGTTTTAATTTAACTTATTTTGTTTTTCATATTTATTTGGAACAAGCATGCAAATGGCCATTCAACAAAGGAGCAAATTTTCGGCTCAAAACCCAAGCATATCAGCTGCTTCAAAAGTCACCTAGCCAAGTCGAATCCGAGCCACTGAGCCGCATTAGAGAAGGCCTCGCCACTAGGGGTGGCAATACGAGTCGCGACACGACGACACGAATCGAAAACGACACGAATTTTGCGAATCGAAAACAACACGAATAGTGGACAAGTCAAATTTGGGTTACCCGAAATTGAAACGAAAAAGAATGGGTCGTGTTCGGGTTGGACCCGTGTGACCCAAACACAACACGAATTGCCACCTCTGGTGACAATACGGGACGCGGCACGACGACACGAATCAAAAACGACACAAATTTTGCGAATCGAAAACGATACAAATAGTGGACGGGTCAAATTCGGGTCACCCGAAATTGACACAGAAAAGAACGGGTCATGTTCGGGTTGGACCCGTATACCCGAACACGACACGAATTGCCACCCCTACTCGCCACATTTCTTCTTCAACACAGCTTGTCTCTCGCACCCATCTGCTACACACGCCAATCACAGTGCGAGTTTCTCTCCCGCATGCATTCACTCGCGCGCCTTCATCCTCTCCGCATGGGTCCCGCATTACTGTCAGTTGATGTCAGCGTTCCATTTCCTCCACTCTATGTGCGACGTGTGGCATGTAGGTTCACCCTTGTTCTCCAATAACTCAACATCTGATCCCGTTTTCTCCCTACTACGAATCAGAGGGTGCCACGTGTCAGAAGCCTCCCCACTTTGCATCAGTTTTTCAGCACTTCTCCCACTTATCATAGCAACTCTCTCACGAATTTTATTGCTTTTAGCTAAACCTTAGCACTCTAAAACTCTATAAATAGGAGAATCAAGCAAGGCTTTTACGGCGGTTGTCACATAGTATATTTTTGGAGACACATTTTTCTTCATTTTCTAGTTTTGTCTTGCAATTTATTTTCATACTTTCTTTCTAGAATTTGTGAAAATGATAAGAAAGCTAGGCTAATTCTTCCATTGGTGAGGCTAGATATGAAATTATGTGCTGAATGTTCTATTTGTGATATTGACTATCTTGTTTTGTAGTGTTTATATTTTGAATGAATTAAGTCTTCTTTATTCTCATTTCTTTTATTTCAAAATATTATGTGCCTTATTTAATATCAGTATTAGTCTAGCTTTATTTATGTAATTTAATCACATAATTATTTGTTTGAATTATTTTATAAGTTATCTTTTACTGCAAATTGTTATAAAAAGTATTTTGTCGATTTATAATAACTTGTAATAATAATCTTTTGGAAATCAAAGTGAAGATTTAGTTTGTTTAAAATACTTTTTTGTGAATTTTTAAGAGCTTAAAATCCATATTTTCTGATTGTGTTTTTGAGATGTAAAATATATAATTGAGTTATCCATTAATCAATTTTGCAATTAGAATACAAAATACATAAAAGATTCTTGATGCTTTACCCTTTTTCTCTTGTTGATGTCTATAAATTGTATTTTTTTCTTTTTAATTTTCACAAACAAAAATCTAAAAAAAAAAAATTTTCTTTTTCACTTTTCTTTAATTATTTACTTATGTAACGTTCTTATTCTACTAATATTTTCTTGATTATTTTTGTTACATCTTAATAAATATAATCATTCTATCTAATTATAATTAACCTCTTTAAAAAGATTCCTTCGATGCTTTAAAGGGATAGTTTGGCGTAAGAACACCTCGCAACGCAAAAAATCTTTTTTTCTTTTTGGGTGAACTCGAGGACTGAACAAGAATGGGAGCCATTCTCTCTCGTTTATTCGGTGGAGGATCCGCAGCTGCCACCGAGGCCCCCGCTAGTTCCTCGTCGGAGCCGTCGTCGGTCCTCGCCTTTCACTCCTCCGCCAGTTGGCAGCTCCACTTCAACGCCTCCCGGGAAACCTCCAAGCTCGTAAGCATATAACTCTCTGATTCTCTTCTCTTCTCTCTCTATTTCCCCTATAATCGTGAATCATAGATCTGATATATGTATATATTTGATTTTTGTGTCGAAATGGATGTTGGAAGTTGGTGATCGATTTCTCGGCCTCGTGGTGTGGTCCCTGCAAATTCATGGAGCCGGCCTTCAACGAAATGGCCGCCAAGTTCACCGACGTTGACTTCGTCAAGATCGATGTCGACGAGTTGTCCGTACGTTTCGTTCCCTCAGATTCTCTCTATTTTTTTTTTCCTATTTTTGGACTAATTTTTTTTTCCCCGTCTTCAAAGGATGTTACGCAGGAATTCAGGGTTCAGGCGATGCCGACGTTCGTGCTGCTGAAGAGAGGGAAGGAAGTGGATAGGATTGTCGGAGCCAAGAAGAAGGAGCTGGAGACGAAGGTTGAGCAACATCGCCAGAATTGAATCGATGCCTCTTAACTCCTCCTCCTCCTCCGCCGCCGCCGCCGCCGCCGTTGCTGCTGTTGTTCGATTCTCACTTAGTTACTCTTTGTGTAGTTTGTACTTTATAAATGCTTGCTTCCTTCCTTTGGTTTGAATTTCTAATTTCCGGGTATAAATTTGATCATTTACGATGACAATTGCATATCCGATGTTGATGTTATAACAGTTAAGTTGTGTTGGGATTGGAATTTCAGTGTCGGAAATCTATTTGATAATTTCGTTGATAATTCCATGACTAATGGTGACAATTGGGTTCTCCGTTCCCTTTCGCAATTCGTGTCGTGTGTCGGGTTCGTGTCGTATAAGAGCCGTGTTGAAATTTTTTCCTCCGGACCCGAACACGACTTGCGACCTGAAAACAACTCGAAACCGTGACACGAACACGACACGAACCTGTAACAGGTTGACACGACACGAACCGAATTTGACCCGCAACACGAGATTGACACGTGACACGAAATTGACACACGACATGAAATTCAACCCGTGACACGGAATCAACACGCGACACGAAATTGACTCGAAATTGAAAATTGACACGAAACTAACACGAAAATTAACACGAAATTGACACGAATATTGACCCTGAAATTGACCCAACCCATATTTTTTCTAATCCGAACCCGCGAAATTCGTGTCGTTTTCGAATCGTGTTGTCATGTTACGATCCGTATTGTCACCCCTAATAAATCCGACGACCGTTTGCTTTCACACCAATTTTCAATTTTTTTTAAATTTTTATTTTTATTTTTATATTTTGATAGGTGCCAAAGACGAGAATTCTGTTGTTTTTTTTTTTTTTTTTGGCTTGAAGACGAGAGTTCTCTTGTTGTTTGTCAAGATTTTGTAGTTCGAATTTGATGTGGTACGAAGCTGTTTGTCGTTTTAATTTTCTTGTTTTATGGATACATGTCGTTTTAAAGCAATCAGGCCCTTTTGTCGGTTTAGCTGCAAGATTTTGCCACAGGCATTTGTCGTTTCAGTGGCATGCGAAAGTCGTTTGTGTCAGCTATTACTGTCATCAAGTCTTTTTTTGTTGTCGTTTCCTTTATCTATTTGCCGTACCAAAAAATCAGTGCCTCGGAATGCGAAAAGAGTAGCAACCAAAGTTCAACAAAATCAACTCAACAAATTGCAACACAGATTGTACCGTATACGTAAAATATAAAAAGCCGCTTAATTACAGATGAGTTTATGGGATTGTTAATGCGTTTAACATGTTTCTATAGAATGAGAAACAAGCTCAACAGAAGAAGACATATTGCTATGTATAAACTTTTTTAAGCGTGAAATAAAAAAGGGGTCTCCTCAAACGGTGTATGCTTGCTGAATAGTGTCAATGTCAAGTCCCTTGAGTCTCACCACTGATTCCACACGCCCTTTCAGCGTATGCAGCTCTCTTATTCTGCACAATTTAAGACCCCATCAGACATCATGTTCGGTTTAGGCATTAATCTTCTTATCACGACTAAATATACAAATTACCTCGCAATCTCAGCTCGTCTCTTAGCCTCTTCCGCCATCTGATTAAGTTCTGTATGACTAGTGAACATCCTGGCTTCAGGTGGGTGAAGGCCATGGAGGGTCCTCTGTGCGTGCGCCCACTTGAGCTCGCGTTCTTCCTTGCCAAAGTCTTTCTTCCTCGTAAAGGCAATCTGCGGGAAAAAAAAAAAAAAGAAGAGGAAAATCAACGGAAGGAAAAAGGATCAGGAGCTTCGTCGAAAAAATTACTTGTTGTGGCGAATTTCATTCATACCCTTTGCTCGATAACAAGGTCCCAAGCTCTTCCGCTCAGGGCATATCTAATGAAGAATTTGATCAAGTCAAGCGGGAAGTAGAAGATGAGGTTGTATAGCCAAATCACACCAGCCCATCCCCAACCAATCCCCTTAATTGCGGCGAAGCTCCAATTTGCATAAACCGCAATCAATGTGGCAATCTGCTCACAAACAAAAAGTTCGAGCAAAGTCCATTAGATTTCTCAGTAGAAGATTAGGAATATTAGGAGGTCGAAAATTAGAAGTTGAACTCACCAGCTGAGCAATAACAAAAGCGGTGACAAGTAAGAGACCAGGGCGTTCGACAAAAGACCAGCTCCGGGATCGCGTCACGAATATGAGAGCCTGACTGATGGTGCTTACTTGCAGGTAAACTGCAGAGGCTAGTTTCCTGAAGTCCTCTTCTTCTTCTTTCTTTTGAAGGCTCGAAACCCCAAATGTACGCTGAAATATCGCAAAAACAAGTATCGGTTCAAGTGATAGATAGTTCAGAGGCAAATTCTGATCTCTAACCACATGAAGCTGCAAGTAATCAACATGAAGATTACTTACGGGAAAGAAGTTCGTCTTGTAGGCTGCCCAAAAGAAAATGACGCTCATCATGGCCAAGTAACCGCCAAGAATGATTCCGGTTGTAAAGATCTCTGCCAGCTTCCAACTGTCTGGCTGAGGCGATGGTTTCACCCTATCCTTCGATATAGTCATAATTGTACCTGGTATACGCCCGGGAGTGTGTTACTTAGTGTAATCGATCGTTGCTACTACCAGAAGTTACACATGATGAGTGATAATGAAGGTACGAACCATCATTGAGGATAGCAATAATCAAAACCATGAAAGGCGGGAAATCAAACTTCCATATGAGGGCCAGTAACATGAATCCAAGCTGTTGCACAAGAAAATCAACAGATAGTAATTCAAGGTCAAACATACAAGCTATATGTAGAAATTCATATAAAACAATTGTATACCAATGCCAATAAGGTTTAAAAAAAAAAAAAAAAGTTTTCAAACCACAAAACCAAACCAGGTAGCTTACCACGATACGAATTGTAATAGAAACAGCATAAATCTGCAACAAGAAATAAAACCATTAACATGAGTAGTAGAGTACTAAATTATGAGCTTTTGAAGAGTTGATGTATTATTTAACCGAATTTACTCACCGTGTAATTTTTCATTCTCTGGAATATTGCACGGCTAGTCAGTACCGCACTTATGATAACACTGAGGCCAGGTTCTGTCAAGACAATATCAGACGCACTACGAGCTGCATCAGTCGCATCAGCCACAGCTATCCCAATATCAGCCTTCTTAAGAGCAGGGGCATCGTTCACTCCATCACCAGTCATTCCGCATATATGCTTTCTGGCTTGCAGTCGTTTCACGATTTCATATTTGTGCTCTGCAACCCAAAAATGTCGGTCAAATAAACCTTGAAAGATATAAAACCATGTGCCTATCTCCGAAAAGGGTACAAAGTATCTTTTTTATGCATCTATCAGTACATACTAAAAAATCGTAGATGACTATGATATACCAGGAAAAACTCCTGCAAATCCATCGGCCTTTTCGATCAGCTCATCGACTGGCAAAGCAACGATAGACTCGTCTTTTTGTTGTCCTAATAAAGCGGAGGAAGGATACATGTTGGTTCCCATTCCCAGACGACGTCCTGTCTCCTTCGCTATTGCGAGTTGGTCACCTAATAAACATCGCAAACAATCAATCAGACAATACACTAAACTTAACTAACAACCGCCATGGCAGCAAACTGAGATGCCAAGGTCATTATCATTAAATAAACTTTCAATATGGGGCACATACCTGTGATCATTTTAACATTTACCCCGAGATTTAACGCTCTTCGAATTGTCTCTGCACTATCATGTCTTGGTGGATCAAATAGAGGCATGAGGCCCATAAATTGCCAAGGCCCTCCAGGGCTTTCCTTCTTACAATCTGGAACTTCCTGGAGAAGAAAAGCGTTTTCGTTAACGGGAACACAGGTTCTTTATTCGTGAACGAATGAACAAAACATGTCTGCAATTAATTTGAAATATAAACCGTTACTTGAAGTTAAAACTGCTTTAAGCTTTGTACCTGGTAAGCTACTGCAAGTGACCGTAATCCTCGCTCTGCAAACTTGTCAATTACAGCATGAACTCTACGTTCTATCTCTGCTCTATTGTGTGCAAGATTCAAAATCTAACAGCAAAACAACATAATTAATTACTAAAATTAGCATAAGAGTTTAGAACTAAAAAAGATAGACAAATAGTAGCTAATAACTATACCTGCTCAGGTGCACCTTTGCTTCCACGGTGCATTTTCCCTTCACTGTCGATATAAGTCAGAGCTGTTCGCTTATCGGTCGGGTTGAATGGAAGGAAATGCACCTCTTGGATACCAGCTCGCGCCTATTTTGTAACCAAAAGAAGTTACAAGTAAAATACAAAGAAAAAAACAAAAACAAGAACCAACAATGTAAACATCACAGAAAGCGATTCATCTTTGAAATTCATACCTCCTTTGGATCAGCCAACATCCCAACAACAGCAGCATCTATTGCGTCTTGATTCTCAATACGGGAGGCTCGAGCTGCCGTCAGAACAACAGTCTCCACATCTACTCTTTTTGCAAAGACCTGTGGGAATAAAGCCAAGGAAAAAAAGTGGGAACCAAAATCTAACTTACAAAAAATAAAATAAAAAGAAGAAGAAGAAGAGGGAACAAAAAAAAAAAAAAAAAGATGCAGAAATCTTTGACAGACCTCTATAAGATTTTTGTCAACTGAAAGTTTGTTCAATGTTAGAGTTCCAGTTTTGTCACTGCAAAGCACATCCATTCCCGCCATTTCTTCTATGGCCGTCATTCTTTTAGTGATAGCCCCCTGCAATAATTATTCTAAGATACTCATGTCTACCAAAAAATATTAAACCGAGAACGAAAGGCTGACTTAAAAATGGCATTTTTTTTTTCAATATCCACCTGTTGAGACAAGCGGTGTGAACCAATTGCCATTGTCACAGACAAAACTGTGGGCATAGCAATCGGGATTCCTCCAATGAGCAGAACTAACAGATTGTCAATCCCAGGGCGGTAAGGTCGGTGTTGAATTGTGTACATGACAATAATCTCAATGATCATCCCAACAGCAATGGAACATATGCAGAAATTCCCAATAGCAGTCAAGACCTGTTTATCCAAATACAAGGAAACTTGTAAAAAGTGGCAAAACAATTTTTCCGCCAGTAAACAAAATTAAGTGACTTCCTTTTTTACCTTTTGGAAATGGCCTTGTTGGCTGGTGCTGTCCACAAGGTGAGCAGCCTTGCCGAAAAAGGTGTGAACGCCAGTGGCAATAACTACTGCTTCAATCTCGCCTTGTTTGCATGTCGAACCTGAATAAACACTATCACCGGGGCCTTTTGTAACGGGTAGGGACTCACCAGTCAGGGCAGACTGCAAAAACCCGAAAAAGATAGTATTTCAGTGACTACATTTCATCTCATTCAATCAAGTTCACATGCCAACTCCCTTAGACACTTAGGATATTACACAAGGACCAAACAATTTCATGTCGTAATTCAATGGGAAACGAATACTCATCACGAAAAAGAATTTCTTGACAACGACGACGACGACGATGACGACACTTTGTGCGTCTACGCAGCTCTTGACACATGTTTTCACGATGGTTACGACAGAATTATTCTTTCACGGTGTGTATCATTGCTCTTTTTCTACATATCTCGGCCTACAAAAGTCATAGTAGTAGACATCAAAGCACCTGGTCAATTTTCAATGGATCACCCTCAAGGAGACGGGCATCGGCCGGAATAATGTCCCCTAGCTTAATGCTGATTATATCACCAGGTACAAGAATGGACGCGTCTTCTTCAATCCATTTCCCATCTCGAAGGACCTAAAAAAACACAAATATATATATATATATATATGATTATATGTATGTATATGTATACGTATACTTACATGATCATAACACCAATTGTTGAAAAATAATAATAATAATAATAATAATAAGAGTTAAAAACATTACAAAATGAGGAAATTATTTAGAGTACCTTAGCTTTTGGTGCAAGGCGTGCCATGAGGGCAGCAGCTGCATTTCCCGCGTTGTTCTCTTCTATAAAACTTATTGTTGAATTGATCAGAAGCAGAGTAATAATCCCAACAAAATCTTGCCAATCTGGAGGCTTTCCCTGAGCAATAAAAAAAATTCTCAACCGTGAAATTTTCTCATGCAAATTCTTAAGCATCACCACCTAAAAAATGTCAAAAAATAATAATGAAAATAATAAAAATATGGCCCGTTTCTTTTTGACAACCTCGGAGATAGAGAGAGAAATCTTATCAAGAAAGCTAGGAAGATTTTTTTTTTTTTTTTTTCCTTCTTCTTCTTCAAAATTTCTTTTGAACAAAAACAGAGCATAATCTGGAAAAAAAACTCACCCCTCCGTTGGCGAGAGCAATAGCCATGATAGCAGCAGCTTCCATGACCCATGATAGAGGGTTCCACATAAACCCTAAGAACTTCAGAAACTTACTTTCCTGTCAAAAAAAAAAAAAAAACCATGAAAAAAAAAAAAGAAACAAAAATCATGAAACCGAAAACAAGAAATACTGGTTGTTTCAGAAGAGTAAAGTTCCAAGAGCAACTCAAAATATAAATAATTCTGCAGAAGTAGAGACTAGAAACGACCTTCTTCTCCTCGAGCTTGTTGTGGCCAAAAATGGCCAACCTTTCTTGAGCAGCCTCTGACGTGAGGCCATGTTTGTTGCACCTCAAGGTCTGAAAAACCTCCTCGAGAGGCACGTTCTCCTGCAACCATAACGTTTCCCCGAATTCATCACAACCTCATAAACCAAACAAAACAAATCACTCAAAAAAAAAAAAAAAATCAGAAAACAGAGACAGAGATAGAAAATGAAATGCTCTGTTTTTGGTGTTTGACATACCAAATCCACAACTTCCTTCACAACCGCCTCCAAGGTCTCAGCTTTATCATCACCCATCTCGGCTTCTTCTGTAAGGCGTTTCTGGAAAAAGAAGTATGGGGTTATTATTAAATAACCGAGCAAAGGGATTACAGAGTTTTTCACTGTGTTTATACTCTGTTTCTTTTTTTTGGTTTCTCTCTCTACGTGTCTACTTTCTCTCTCTAAAATCTAGAAGTGGAAACCTTTTTTTTTCCCTTTCTTTCTCCCTCGGTGCTTGAGACACGACTGTCGCTTGGTGCGGAAAAACTGCTCGAGGAAAGATCGTGTACTGTACTTAGCAGGTACACTTTGCTCCATATTTTTATTGTTTATTTCCTTTTTTTTTTTTTGGAGAATTTTTTATATTATCCTTCTAATATCTGGCTTTAATAAAGTTTACTCAACATTTTTGGAAAATAACAAACGCACCCCCTCATAGATTGTAAAAATACTATTTTGCCCATAAGTTATCAAAACTAAGAGCTTTTAAATTATTCTCAAATTCTCTAACATTTTGAGCCTTATGTTGGAACCTAACAATCAAAACAACCAAACAATACTTCAGCACCACAAATGTCAAAATCAACAAAGATTAAGCACTCTAGCTCCTCAATGAACGGTGTCGTTGTTAGAAGGCGAGGCAAACTCCGATTTGGCACGAGCCTCGCACCTACGAGGTGAGCTTCTTTGCATGAACCTGGCCTGAGGTGGTGAGGAGACGATGACTTAGCCAGGTCCGTCATGGACGACACAAAACTAGTTTGAGGTCTTGATGTTACGTGTGTCTAGGATTATAAACATAAAAACATCCTAAATTGTTTTTGGAAGCAAGGCTTAGAAGCATACTTTGAGGTTTAAAATATTTTTACTAATTTCTTTCCTGAGTAATTAGTCAACAGGGTAACATTAGAATTAAAAGTTGATAGATTTTTACAGAAATGTAAAACTACAAGGGTGCATTACGTAATCTTTTCATCTCTTTTTAGAATACATTTCATTTTTTTTTTTATCGGAACATAATTTCAACTTTTTTTAAAACGACTTGGGATGTTTTTTTTTTTTATTAATATTATATTTCTATCGTTATAATGAAGCAACTTTTTTTTCCCTTATTATATACTCGTATTGTTTTGTATTTGGAGAGGAAATGTATGTGTATGTGTGTTTTTTTTTTTTTTTAACGTCATTTGAAAAAAAAAAAAAAGAAAAAAAAAACCTTTTGGAGCATATAATAATTATCAAGTATACGAAAAGTTTTTTTAGGTAAGTAAATTGAAAGGTTAAAAAGTACAGAATTGAATTGGTTATGTGAGATTGCGACCTTCTTCCTTTCCTTCTTCCACCCATCGTTATATATATATATATATATATATATATTTATATGTGTGATTTCATCTATTACTATAATATTTACTCATTAATAATTACCATTGTTTTAACCGTTTGATATAGATCGGACAGTTATAATTAATTTGATAATTGGTCAAAAATATTTATGATAATTAATAAGCATTGAACTTATAAAGCTCGTTAAAGACAATTTAGACAGGTAATTTATTATTAAGTTATTGATATGACTTTTCTAAATTATTTTTTTATTTTAGTGGAATTTAATTTGAATATTTATTTTCTTTCTTGCTTCTTTTTTTTTTTTTTGGTTGGTAAATGTACTATTCTTGACATCTTTTGTTAGTAATTTTTTCTTAATTAACTCTTTTAAATAATCTTTTTTTTTCCCCAAATATCCCTACTCAAATATTTATTTTTGAGGCATTCATCTAATTTTTTTTTTATAATATGAATCAAATAGTAACTTTTGAATAGTAATTTTTGTTGACTTAAAAAAAAAAGATAAAAATTTTTAAAAAAAAAAAAGATAAAAATTAAGTTTAAACTTGAACTTTAAACAAAATCTCAGTCATTTTCTTCCATTGTTTATCTCTCTCTCTCTCTCTCTCTCTCTCTCCCTCTTTTTTTGTTTTTTTTATTTGGTTCTTTCTTTTGACTCTTCTGACGTTGTTCTTTTTTTCCTTTTAACACTTGCAAGATCATCCTAATAATAGGCTGCTGAAGGTTGCCCAAACATCTCACTTTGTGGACACGTATATTTTTGGTCACCTTTCTCATTCCCAACTACTACTCTCCAAATAGTCTATTTCCATTAAACATCTCTCTCTCTCTCTCTCTGTCTCTCTTATTTAGTACAGAAATAACCTTTTTTTCTTCCCTTAATTCAGTAATTAAAACAAGTACAGTAGGTAGCAATTAAGGGGGAAAGCCATTTTTCAATGAGGCTACCACTTTTCAAAGCCTGAAGGTCAATTCTACTGCCACGCCTTTTGGAATAATGATAATGACTTGATTTTACTCTCTCTCTCTCGCTCTCTCTCTCTCTCTCTCTATATATATATATATTTAATAAAGGAGGCTGTGAGAAACGTGGTGAAATTCTCACTGGTAATCTTTTTTTTTGTGTAAATATTTGCTCAACATTTTCTTGTAATATTTACACAAAGTAGTATACACATATTTTTCATGAAGCAAATTGGCCACTAGATCTTCATAAAAAGAGATTCTAATGAACTGATCCTCAATAGACTTAATGAGGTTTAGTTATGAATCATCTACACACCAATTTTATCCTCAACTGATCCATACTTTCCAATTACGTGATTTTCTCCTTAATTTAGTATTTTCGTGCCACTTTTAAAAATTAAAAAGTTAATGAAAAAAGTTATATTCATCACATGGGAGTTTTTCCTGCGGGAGACTCTATAGGTGTTTAGTAAATGAATTGAGTTTAAGATTTTTAAGTTTTAATAGTAATTTTTCAGAAAAGACAAAAAATTTTTCAAAAAAAGACAAAAATTATGATAAAAAAAGTACAATTTAATTCAAAATGAACTAACAACCGAACGGGCCTATATCTTTTTTGACTTTTTTCTTTCGTTAGTGTATTCTTCCAATTCTCATTGAAATTATTAGGGAAAGATGATTCTTGTTTATAAATATCTTCAACAGGAATTTTTATATAATTGTGTTTGTTTTCAATTTAAAATTTTAAGGGATTTAAATTGTTTTGAATATTTATCGGATGCTGTTTTATAATTTTACAATAATAATGTTTTTAATTAGTACAAATTTTCTCTCTCTTCTTTTTCGTGGTTATAATCATATTGTTGAATCACTTTAAATGTTTGTAATTTTTTTACCCATTTATTTTCGTCTTTCATTTTTAATAGAGTACATTATATATATATATATATGTATCTATAATATAACACATAGAGGAGAATAGCTTTTGAAGTTTTGTACTTCAATCTTTTTTATCCAATGGTTTAATTAATTTAGTTCACTTGGCTTCTTAATTCTTTTATGCCTCACACCTTACACCTTATCTCCATAATATAGACATTCGTCTAAATATATCATCTTATCATCTATACATCCTATTTGTATTATATATGTATACCTTTCTTTTGAAATTATCATCTTATCATGTGTACATCTCTTTTAACATATTTTTTTTCACACAACTCTAAAATATTATTTTACCGAAATCACCTTGTATATTTCAAATTATCACATGAAAATTATTATTCTCAAATGATTCCAAAGTTTTAGTTTTTAAAAATATTAAATCTTATATTTTTTTTAGAGAAAATTACCCAAATAACTAGCTTTTTTTAATCTATTGACCAACATAATACAAACTCCCTCATTTTTACCAACATGACATAAACTTTAGTTTATTTTAGTTTCATTTTGTGTCATATTGATCTAATATTATTTTTTTATATTATATTGATATAATAGTTTTTAAATTTATATTATTCATGTATTTTCCCTAATTTTTTTAATGTATTTTAATCACAATATAGAACCTTTTCCACCGACACTTCCCCAGAAAACAACTAAAATTCAACTAAAATTAAAAAGTGGCTATTTGACGTAATCTAATGAAAATTATTACTATTATTTTAATAAAGCTTTCCCTACTTTTTAATGTAAAATTTGTTATAATTTTTAAGCTTCTATTTGATTAGCTGGTTCGAGTTAAAATATCTATATCAAAGTTATTTGATTTTTTAAAAGTTGACTAAATTTTTTTGTTAACTTTTCAAAAAAAAAAAATAAAATAAGTTATAAAATTTTAATTTGAACTCACAACCCAATCATAAACTAAGAATAAAGATTACATAATCAACATGCAGGCACGTGAATGAGGTTGGTAATTTAATAGTGCCCTTTTCCCCTCTTGGATATAACCCAAGTTGTATCTTTTATCGATTATATATTGGCTTGTAGGACAATGAAAATCATGAAATAGACTTGCGTGCACACTTAGAATTCACTCCATTATCTCATGGATTAATAAACTGTATTTGTCTGTTGTTTCATTCACTTCAAAAGTCGAGTTCAAAACGACAGATTGACTAATCATAATATATAATATATACATATATATATATATATATATGTTCGTATATATAAGATATGAAAAGCAAGTCACACACGGCCGGAGTTCTTATCTTAAGTTTATTTGATCACGAAGCTGCCTATTCCTTAAAAGCTAAAGGGGCGAATAAAAATTCTCTGATTGACGTATTTTGATTGAAGACATTCACAAATACGAAAAAATTAACGATAAATTAACTTGTTCGTATTTTTATCTTTTTCAGCTTCATCCATAAGCTAATTTAACGTGGACTTACATTAGCATGAGAAAGTTTCAATCTTTTCCCAAAAAAAAAAAAAAAAAAAGTGCTTATATTGAAGGAAAGTTAACATTTTGTATATAGTCACCTTTATTAAAAAAAAGTACTTTCGAATTTATTCTCTTTTTTTCCCTTTCAAATTAGAGAATCTATTGACTATAAAATAATTAAATTTTTTTTTTTTATAACTTAACCGATCCTGTGATTGTAATTTGTCTTTACTTAAGCCATTCATAATATTCTTTATTAGTGAATTTTTTATTTTTTATTTCCTGATATTAAATCTTTATATTCTCTTATAAAGATTTAATATGTTTTTTATTTTTTTTTCTTTAATTCTTAAGATTCATGAAAAAAAAAAAGAAAAAAAAAAACACTCACAACATTGAGACTAAAAATGAGTATTTGAACACCATGCATTAGTGTGGTGTGGCATGTATAACAATAACGCTTTAAGAAAAATTGCTTCAATTCCCAGCAATCTAATATTCCCAACAAAATACACGTTTAACCTCATTGACTCCTAAAATATTTAATTTGTCACACGTCTCTGTCATTAGGTTCCTAAAAGTTACAGTTACAAGTAAGAAAGATGACGAAATACAAAAACATAATTTAAGAAATATATTGATATACGAGATTAAATAATACAAACAAAAGGGGTTAAACTTTCCTTGAATTCCTCTTTTGCCTTTGAATTCACATATTCAAATGAAAATGGTCTTCAAGTTTTTTTTTTTTTTTTTTTTTTTTTTTTTTTTGCTCACATCCTTATGTCTTTTTGGGGCCATGACTAAGAAATTATAGGGGCATATTCTCAGGTCAATTTCCCACATATTTTGGCTTTCATTCAGCTATAGAGAGACGTAAAGAAAACCAAGCCATTAGCATGAGAGACATCCGAGTGAAGTTTCCATTGATATTGAAAGAAAGCGACACAAACTAGAGATGCTTCTCTTTTCAGCATAAATCTTTCCTTTTAATTCACTATCCACACTTTAATTTGTCTATTTTAAGAATAAATTTCTAGTCAAATGGACAGGTAATGAAATGTGTAGAAGCTACGGTAACAATCAGAGTTAAGTAACATGAGAAACAGGAGGAAATTGAGAGAGAAAAAGAAACTAATAAAGAGAAAGTTGATTTTAAATATATGTTAAATTAATGAAGTCTAGAAATATCTGATTATAGA
The DNA here is from genome assembly GCA_025413485.1 of Ficus microcarpa. Taxonomy (NCBI): domain Eukaryota; kingdom Viridiplantae; phylum Streptophyta; class Magnoliopsida; order Rosales; family Moraceae; genus Ficus; species Ficus microcarpa. The sequence continues at coordinate 37,225,910 of CM046379.1, forward strand.
ATATTAATGAGGTTGAAAAGAAATTTTGAAGACAATAAATAACAAAGAGAGGTAAATTCTCCATTGGAGCTAGCTCAATGGGTGGAAAAGAGGAATATTTAAGTCCTAAATTCGCATTTTTGATGGATATTTTTTAAAGTTAATAAATCAAGCTTCCGTACTGTGCATCATGTCCTTTTAAAATGAGAAAGAGAAACTAAAAAAAAAATTTTGAAAACATAATTTGTAAACGTGGAATATTTTTAGAAATTCATAACTTACAAATGAAAAAAATTAATACCATATAAGAAAGATATAGTGTTGTAAAAATAATCTAAAGGTAATTTAATCCGTGATTTCATCATATGTAATAAGTTCATATCTTTCACCTCGAATATATTTAAGTTGCTAAAGATAGTTGTATGAGAAGGTAATTATTGGCTTTAAAGATAGTTGTATGCATTAGGTGCTAGATAATCTCTGAACACTGGGATCCTTTATTCTCACCTTCAGTTGGAGGGTTATTATCGAATCCTGTTCTAAACATGGCCAACAAAAGCTATACGGGAAAAGAGGATAAGAAGAAATCAAGTAATTCGAAAGATAAATACACCTTTCCATGATAAGATTCTTTCTTTTAGTTATTATTATTGTTTATTTATTTTGTTTTTTTTTTTTTTTAAATATTAGTGATAACCCACCACTTTCCTTTGTCAAACACTTTATTCACAATTAGACTATCCATCACTCTTCCATTAAAGCTGCGAAATGAGATGGAGAAATAGGTAGATTACCTACTATTGCTATATACCTAATTAATTATCTTGAACACTCCTAAATAGTCTGTCGCCTTTTTTTTTTTTTTTTTTTTTTTTTTCATTTTTCATTTTTTTAAGAATGAATGAATACTAACAAAGTTGAACTCTCAAACCAAGGATTCTATGCAATGTGGGACCCACAGCATCAAACAGAAGCGACAAGGTTTTGGCCATATCATGTGGTCATGTCATGAAATTGCAAAGAGAAGTAGAAATATGAGAAAAGAAACGAAACATAAAAACATGCAAAAGCAAGAATCAACAAATAAGAACGCCCCATTTGTATTACACTTTCGAGTTGCAAAGGCCCATGAAATCTTTTCTAGAAGGTTGCTATATCTAATAATGGCATCAAAATGAAGTGGGCTTTGGTAGATAAGTGAGATTGGCTTAGGTTGAATAGTGGGGGAATGTGTATCCCCGCTCGCTAATATAGGGAGAAACGTTTTCTATCCTTTTTTTTTTTTTTTTTTTTTTTTGAGGGGATGTTTTCATGACTTTCTAGGGTTACTCTTAGTCAAGATTATTAATTAAAAAAAAAGAAAGAAATAAAAGGAGGGTGGTAAATACTCGATATAAAAATGATAAATCGAATATCAGTTTCGAAATAACATGTTGCTCGTAGAAGAACAGCGTGTCATAAGCTCCTTTGAAAGTATTACGTCGTTTCAGTTGAAAACGACATATTGTTTGCTATTCTATCGTAAGACAAAGTGTCGTTTGTCGTTAAATGTTTGCTGATGTTAAGTTGACATGTCGATTGGATTTTGGTTTTTCTGTTTAGTGAACATCTTTATGCTAAAAAGTTTCCCTGCCATTTAATTCCAGAAACAAGATATTAAATTGGTGTAAACTTTTAAATGTTTACTATCATTTAGTTACCAAGTATCCTTTATTGTTTAAAGTTTTTTGATGTCTAAGTTAACATGTCAATGAGCTTCAATATTTCCGTTTAATAGGACCTAAAACAAAATTTTTTGTTAAGGACCATAATAGACTTGTTTAAAATAAAATAATAATAAAAAAAAACAAGCAGTTCAGTTTTTCTATTTGTTTTTGGAAAGGAAAAAAAAAAAAAAAAAGAAGAAGAAGAAGAAAAGATCGTTACCCTTTCAAAATTTATCGTCCTTTATGTTCAACAAAATGTCGTTTTTCTTTAATAATTACTTCTCGTTTATAGTATTGCCTACGACAATACGTGTCGTTTATGGTTTTGAATGCCTCTGTGTTAATTTCCTCTAACGGCATTGTTTTCCCTTGATGTCGGTCTTTGTTTAAACACAAAATTAAAAACAAAATAACAAATGGAATCATGAATATTTTCAATTGATAATGTCGGTCTTTAAGTACATAAATAAGTTGTCGAAAATGTTCTTGAGTCGTCGACTTCAATAAAATGAGAGTCGTTTTTAACTAAAAATTTACTCTCGCTTTAATAACATACGACATGTAGTTAATGCACAAATCTAAGGTCGATTGTTTGGTAAGACGCCCGCATGCAGAAGTCCCTGTCGTTCTCCGTCTAAAATTTTGCTGCCGTGTCTAACTAAAGATGTTCGTATTTCAAATTTATGATTTTTACGTCATCAAAATTCTACTGCCGTTCCATTTAAAAAAAAAAAAATTTTTCTATTGAGGTTGGGCAAAGTATGTCAGTTCCGGTTACCATGGTTGCTTTCCCACTTCAGTGACAAGTAAGTTTGTTCCCGTGTTTTCTTAAGAAGAGCTCAAAGTTACCAACTCCGATCATCCAACCAACCGAAGTTTCAGTTACGCTTAAGACGAAGATAAGCCGTTAATGAAATCGAAGAGGAACAAAGAAAATATGCCTCCTTACTTTCCATTGGAATTTCCATGCTTAAGGAAAGGCCAGAGATTTACCAGTCGCTCGAGCACTGCTGCACTTTTTGAGAAATAGCCAGAGAACCCAGCAGGGGTTGATGGTGGAGGAAAATCCTCAGCTGGCATCGCAAATGGCCGAATCATTTTCTCCATTGTCTCCAATGTAAGATATGATCCAACTTCTTGTAGTCTCTCTGGACCCATTATTGGTAGTGTATGTTCCTGATGTAATGAAGCTGCCTCACTATCGGTTTTCTGCCAAGGCAAAAAAAAAGTTGATCATAAATTCATAATTAACGAGCATGAAAATGTCAATCAACTTTCTATCCAGGCAACCACATGTGGATTACCTCCAGCGGGGATAAATCTGCACCACGGCTGAAAGTCATCTCGATGCGGTACCTTTTTGGGTCTTCTAGAGGTACCTGCAGTTTCATTTTTATTTTTATTTTTAAATAACTAATAATCAGAAAAAGATTGCACTGCAAAATAAACATGACTATATGTGTACGAGTTATATAATTCTAAGTTCAGAAAACAGTCGTGTTTAATTTAGAGATCTATCCCACGGGCTGAATAATCCGAGTCTTAAAAACCACTAGCAACATAATGGCCAGATACTCAAGATCAACCTTTTGGAGAACTTTCTGGACTCAAATGATAAAGATTTTTCTCGCATACAGATCTTATTCGTGTAATTCAAATGACAGCTAAGTCTCTACTAGCTTAAAAGATAGATTGAATCCGTCGAAACCTTATTTTTTGGGGTAAAGGAATCATTCAAAACCTATAGATAGGACCACAGGATCCCCCAAGGTACCGCTTAAGTTTGTTCAGGTTCAGGTCTTTACTGAAGATAATCAGCTGTTGCGATTATTCTCACTGGACCGGGTGGATCTCAACTACTAACCATGCTTATCTAGGAAAACCTCAAAATTACCAACCTCTATGTTCTCGAACATCCTGAGCACAATGTAACTCATGTAGTCAAGCTCCTTAGTTCTGTATAAACGCTCCAAAGCACTATGGCAAACAAGGCTATCTTCTTCTTGAAGAGATTCGTCCAGGTTACAATACCGGAGAACATTCATGAGAGAATGGATATGTGATTCCTGTCATTAAAGAACATGCGCATTAAAGCTAACTTCTGTCTAAAGTAGATTACTTGGTTGTAGAGATAAGTCGGAAAGAGCTATTATACTCACTGATGTAAAGTAAAGGCGTGTGCGCACATGGCGTTCAGGTGTCTTGACATTTGCATACCTAAAATAAAGTTGAGATAATGGATTGATATAATCAGTTGGATTAGTGATGATGCGGTTATAAACTTAAAAGGGAAAAAAGGCTAGAAAGTTCACTTTGGATCCAAGCGGTATTTGGTCTCTTTTTCCTCATCGTCCTCCTGATCCATTGATATTTCACTTGTAGCGCTAGATCTTCTCACGTCATCATTCTTTACTTTAACCTTTAATATATCGTTAGTGCTTGATCTTTTCATATCATCACTTTTAATGTAGAACTTAGAATGACACTCCGCATCATCCTTTTCGGACGCCAGATCTGAATTTTGATCATGATTACTCTTTAACTCTGCAACACTGATGGCTTCTTCACGAGTGTTTCTCAGATCAATCAGAATCTTACCCAACAGACGTCGAGCAATCTGAAATGCAGGACATATTGTTAAGGCAGGAGTGAAACAAATTGAGACCCTAAGCCAGAACCAAAGATGTTTCTTTGGTGGTACTGGAAAAAAAAAGATATCCAACCATGGATCAAAAAGATAAACGTCATCAGTTATGCATTTTTTTTTTTTTTAATTTACCACTAGAGCTATAATCAGACAAATTTAAAAATACCATAAACATCTCTTGAAGAAGATATAGAGGAAATGAATCTATCGAAAACGTAAGTCATGTGATAAATTGATAATCAATCAGTGAGAGAGAAGTTTTGAATATCATGAAGTGTCACTGTCAACAACATTCGAGATTTTGAAATATTGAAAAAGAAAAAAGCATTCTAAAAAGCTTGTAATAAAAGATAGCATAAGCTACCTTTGAGCCAATCTTGAGCTTCTGCTTTGGATTGATTCCATATTCGTTTGGGATAACACCATCTGCAAGTAACTACAACAGCAATAAAATGAAAATGGTTCAGATGTTTATGGCAAGTGGCATGATACGTCATACTACAGCTCCTACGTACATTAATATTATACGCTAGATACAAGTAATTCCTTTCCAAAAATTACTAATACCCTCTATATTCAGCTTTTTTTTTTCTTTTATTATTATTATTTTTTTTATTTTTTATTTTTGCTAGAAGCTTTTGGAGACTGCTTTGTACACCATTCATTAAGAAGAGAATTTCTCCTCACAAAAAGTAGATTGAGATTATGTGGAAACAAATTGAAAATTGAATAATGTGGAGGACTTGCATTCTATACCTGAGCCACTTTGAAGAGCTCATCCAAGCCTTCTAAATTAAGATGTGCATTGTGCAAAAGATCATATCTGGAAAGTGACAAGTCAGGAAAATACATGCATCACAATCAGAAGAAGATAATAAGATTTTATAAGCATAATATTCTTTGTAATGGCATGTTATATTCCAAATCATAATAAGCGAATCAGATTGTTTAATGTTGTCTGTCATTGTTAGCCATGGGACATAGGACAGCTTAATTTCGGATTCAAACTGCTTTTTTAATCTGACGATAATAAAGTTCGACTGCGGAAGAGAAAATATTTCAATTCAAGACCTAAAGAGTGGAAGGCAGAGGTGAGGGGGCGGAAAATGAGCATGAGAGAACTAGATACTAAAGAATCAGATGATATGAGGACGACACATGCAAACCAGACGTGAATATTTCCAGCAGCAGACATCTAAGTAACTCACAGGAAACTGTACTACTAGTGTAAAGAGATAGAATTGAAGACGTTGTATGGCCAAACTTGTATAAACAATAGGATTTGCCAGGTGACTTACTTGCATGAGTCGTAGACATCTGGAATTTGCGTGATATCAAACCGCCTGCAAGTAAACCCACAAATCAGGATGTACACTTAAAATAGCTTCAATAACTTCTCTATTATTTTTAAATACAATAACTTCTGTGATCTTTGACTTCAACAAAACTAAATGGGTACCCAAAGTTTATCTCAAGATCCAAAAATTAAAATAAAAGAAGTTGAATCCTCAACTTCTAAATCTGTTCCCTTGTGATTTTCAGGGAAAAAGAAAAAGAAAAAGAAAAAGAAAAATTTGTTCCCTTGTCCAAAAACATTCCCAAATTTAAGACTCCATGACTTTGTCATACGTTGCATGTATCAAAGAAATATAATGCAAATAACATTAGCCAATATGCATGCAGGATAACCCAAGTAAAGTAGAAACAGTTTGAGCAAAAAATAATATTAATAACAACAGTAGAAAAAAAGTAAGTAGAAATGGCAAGCACTCACACTTTGCGTTCATTGTACAAGTCTCTTTCAAGTTTTCTCCAGCGAGCATACATCAAAAGAAATCCTTCACTACCACATGGCAATCCAGCAGCAATACGGTCAACATCGATATTAGTCTTTCCAAGGGCCTTGGCTTGATCATAAGGGGGAATCACATCATAAGCACTTGACTCGGTAAGCTCTTCATCTTCGTCCTTGGCTAGTAATCTTACTTGTTCTGTAACCTTCTTAGTTAGTTCTACCTATACAACAGAAAGGATAACATTAATATCCACCCAATGTAATATAACATTTCAGTAGTACACTAGAAATAATGTTGCGCACCATGTATTCATGTTGTTCGTATTTAATATCCTATATCAATCTACTTGCAATTCGGGAAATTCTGTTGTGCAGTCAGCTTACGAAAGAAAAACAAGAAAGGAAATTTTGGTTTTGTTAACACAACGTGATTACCAGCTTGGGTAGAAGATCAAAAGCATTCGATGGCAGCCCAGCTCCATCCATCATCCATAAAGGCGACCCATTGCTATTAACTGTCAGTGATCCATTGCTATGTACCGTCCTCACACCAGAAGTTATAATCTCGTTTAGCCTTTCCTGCAAATTATAACGTGGAAAGGAAACATCAGTACATGGGACAAGAAAATATCATGATTTCTTAACTAAACAAAATTATGGACATGAGCAAGAGAACCTTGGCTTCTTTTATCTCAACACTGGCATTCTCAAGTCCATCCAACATGGATGAGTCCTTACTTACAAGGGAGACCTAGAAAAATATGATACAGTCAGTCATAAAACATTAACATTCAAAATTGTTCAATATTCTCAAGAAAAAAGCTAACCAGGATTGGCGTTAGTTGTCCCTCCAGGTCAAGAAGGCCTTTCGCAAATGCAGCTGCAGACATCTGTTGACAATTACATTGTAAATAATGCTACTCCTCAATGATGCTGGAGTCTAGTTACGAGTACAAACCAAAAAAAAAAAGGAGGCCAAAATTTGGAGAACAAACGAAGGAGAACAAGAAGAAAAGGAAACAGAAATGCAAGTATTGCTGCAATTGTACCTGCACACGGCCCTCATCAGAACTGTAGATTTTAAGATCATGACGATATGTACTATGGAGGCGAAGCAGGCCAGTTCCTTCACCTGCTATTTCATCAACTCACATTATGAACAGTAACCCAAATATTTAACATAGATTTTACGCAAATATTTAATATAGGTATTATACTGGAGTAAAGTACTATCATCAAGGATCTGGATGTATATGGAATAATCATTTTGCAAGAAAAGCTAGTCTTAGACACAAATTTTTTGGGATTAAGAAATATGTTGAAGCAAATTGATTTTGAATATTCTAGTGAAAGGAACTATGACAGTAACCTGGATACATGTTGTTTCTGAAATATCTACCAAGTTCTTCAGCCTGAAAATATACGAGAGAAAATATAACTAAGGCAAAGAAACTGAATAGATAGTAACATATAAGACAAACCCAAAAGTAGTAGGTCAGCACCTGCTTTCTTCCTGCATGTGTAAGGACACCTCCATATTTAAGAACCATTAGAGCTTCAACTGGTCGTTCTTCCTCACCTTCACCATTAGGTTTTGCTACTTTGACCCACTTTAGTGGCTTTAGCTGAACCTTTCGATAAATTCCAGAGAAATGTCCACCCTGAATTACATTTGAGAGAACAATAGCAAATGATGAGAGCCAATTCAGTGGTATATTATAGTTAGTGCAGGACTCAACCTCATACGCAGATGATCTATAATCTTTAAACCGTCCAGTGGCTAGCTGAATACTTCCTAAAAGAACAATGCTAAAACTCAAATTTTTATGAAACCTCTTCAAGGACAGCTTTAACTTGACGAAGCTTTTCAGCATGCTCAAAGTCTTCTGCTTCACTGTCACTTTCTCGACCTGGCCTGGAAAATGTAAAGAAATAACCTAGTACAACTTAGTTTTAGTAAAAAAATCAATTAAGTAATGCATTTTCCACACACAACCTTGCATGTTACTAGATTATAATGAGAGGCGTATGATAATCCGAAAGATAATAGTACCTAGTACGAGGTACAAGCATCCGAGTGGCATCTAACAGATCTTGCAACTGGACTGCACTTTTCAGTTTTGTCTACAAGAAAAGAAACAAGATCTAGTGGTTAGAACTATAAAATATCTTCAGGAAGACAAAATGAAAAGAAGTCAAGAAACTAAAGTAGGAAATAATTACTTCAGATCTAGGCCTTCCTCCATTGTACTTTAACATCAAGTTTAGCAACTTTTCTTCAGTGACCTTCAGCTTCACCTTTTGTTTTGGAGTTCTATCACCACTGCCAAAAACATTACAAGGCTAAGAAGGGAAAAGAATATCTTTCCACAAAAGAAGAGAGAACGGAAAATTATGGCATACTGGCGAATGATAGCGATCACACAGCGCAACTCCTCAGACTGCCCAAATGTACCAATTATTCCACTTCCTTGGCGAGTTAAACCCTCAGAAGGTTGGCTTGGTTCATTAGTTTTCCATGGTAAAGTTGGAGGAATTACTGACGAAAGATGAGGAGCTTTAGCATCTAAAAACATCTTCCTAAGCACACAAGCAGTATCATCATAATACCTGGATCAGGAAAAAGAAACATTAAAGAAGAAAAACATCAAAGAAAGCTACTTTTAAGATATAAGCCTTAATCTTGAGGTTTAAAGGAAATATTAAAATGTAATGTCACGACTGGGGTTCGTGAAATAAGGCATGACAGAAGTAAGACCACAAAAATGAACTATTTGATTAACACAAATAAAAAAAAGGCATTACTTGTAGGAGTTTTTCACAAAGCTCCATCCATTAACATCACAAACATAGGAACGCCCCTCACAACGCAAGAGATCAAATCCACAAACCTGCATGCAATGAGAAGAACTCAAGAATTAAAAACCAGCAATTGGAAAAAAAAAATGACCAAACAAGAAAAGAAGTACAATGACAAAACCCCACATTCTAGCTCAATTCATTGAATCAACGTTATCTAATTATTAAGTTTTGAAAAACAAATCCCAAGCACGCATTTAAGGCTATCTCAACAATTTGGTATAATGAATAGAGAAGACAAATGATGTACTGATGCAAGCACAAAAAATAATTTAAAAAAAATTTTAAAGTTCTGGTAGCTAATAAAAAATGCATGGTAGCAAAAATCTGACTAAAATCTGTCAATAAAAAATAACATACCGCTTGCCTGAATGCAATACAGACTTCTCTTGACATTTGCTTCTCCATAGGTGTTAATAAGACAGGATATCGTACCTGTCAACAGAAATAACAAACATATGTTTCAAACATCTTTCGACTCACCATGAACTGCAACTTTAGTTAACTCCAGTAGTTCCTGCTTGCTGTAGCATATGCAGTTCTATATATAGTTACTATATGCAGCTCAAATATCAACAGTTTGGGACGGATCACTAGTCAGCTGCTCAACCAGTGCATTACTAGTCAAATCAGATAATTAAAAAGATTATGTTATAAGTAACAAATATTGCCAATACCAATAATGCTAAAGGTGCTGATACTATGTTCTGGATGACTCTCAGAGACACAGGAGGTGGTAGATCATAAGCTATTAGAAACAAAAGTAAAAAAAAACTGAAAATATTGGACTAGAGAAAGGGATTGCATGTAGTACTTACTTCCTTGCCGTCAGGGTTTCTCATGACAACACCATCTACAACAGGAGACTTCCTTGCCTCAGCATGGGCATATTCGGGACCAACTGTATATACCTAAGACAAGATGAGCCTATTTTTAATTATAGAGACCAAAAAAAAAAAAAAAATAGAGACAAAGGATTGCCTTAAAGGTAATGCACCAAGAAAATAAGCTTCAAAGCAATGATTTAGATTTATTGTAAAGACAAAACAAAATAAATGATTGCATTGAAGGTGATGCACCAAGAAGATAGGCTTTAAAGAAAGAAATGGTTCGGATGACAAGTAATCATAAAAATAAAAACATAAAATCTAAGACAGTAAAAATAAAATAGACAGCTTTCAACATAGTTTATTTTAAACAAGGAAAAGAGGGAGAGAGAATCTGCCTTTGTCAGCTAGACTGCTACCCAATTCAGGAAACAAAAAATCACTGTAAGACTATTATAAACCAAAACTATATAACCTTGACATCTGTTCCTCCAGTTGGCATGAATTCTTCATATATATAAGAGCCTTCACGTCTCACTCTTCTAACCTCTGGATGGAACTCACTAGACCGGTTACCAACCTGAAACAAAAAGTGATTCCATCTGTAAATGGATAGGGATAAGCATTGGACCTTTATATAGGTTAGCTGCTAGCCAAGTTAAAATCATACAGTTACACATCAGTTACAATTCATCTTCCACCATTCTTAAATTTATTTCGCAAACGTGTCACTTATAAAGCATCAGGCAAAACCTCTATTCAACCTGCCAAACCATGGACGTCTCCCTAAGAACACATTTTTGTTGCATACTGCTATGAATTATAAGCTAACAGATTCAAAAACCCACAAAACTTCCAGTTAACAAATTGTATATGATTGGTTTTGACAGCAAAAAGTGTCAACCTACCTCCTTGGAAGAAAAAAAAAGGGCAACCAAAATTGAAAACATACAATGGCAATTCTAAAGAAATTTCCATTCAACAAAAATGGCAGGAACCTCATCTTTAGAAGAACCACCTTAGAAAAAAAATCACCATGTGATTTCATTCTTTAATCCATATAACGCAAGAAAATAAAAGGAATCACAAAGCTGACCTTTCTAAATAATTCCTTCATTCCCCCTCCTGCTGAGCTTGGGTAGTATATCATTATACGATGATCATCCCCTTCAAAAAAGCACAAAGACACGGTCTTTTCAACACACGAGAAAAAACAATATTTGCAGATTGACATAAATCTTAAAAGTTGTCAATTTCTTCAGCTGAAGAAGAAAATAATGGGAAATTAAAAGTAAAGGAAATTTGTCTATAAACCAAAAAAAAAAAAAAGGTTTGCAATATTCAGATGAAATAAAATTCTCATTAATTAAGACACAAACTTACCGTGAACAGGCTTCTCCACAAATGGTTTCCAAAATCGCTCATTGTGGACTTCAACAAAATCTTCTTCCTCAACAAAATAGTCCAGTTCTTCATAAGGAACCTCCCTAGTTACAAAGGCATATCTTGGAACAGGGATTCCATGCATTTCAAGCCGCTTGAAGCCGACAAGAGTAAGGTATTAGCATATATTGATCAACTCTTACAAACCACAGAATAACCAGATGAAGAAGTTATAAAGTAACAGTTTATGAATGAAGAGTTCATAGTCTGTTTTTAGAAGTTATTTTTTTTTGGTAATTTCTGTCTGCAAATCTAATCCCACCAATTTTGCCCAAGGCAAACTTGCCTGTGCTTGGAATTAGGGCCAAACACAAAATGACTAGGCTTGTTTCTTTCTACTGAAATCAGTTTTACTGGAAATGAACTGATAGATGGTGTTAAGGAGCTGAAACAATAAACAGAACTAATAAGCAGAGAAGCTTGGCTAGAAGTACAAGCTCTTAACGTTTCAAATTCATATTCACATATCATATTTAGCCCATCCTTCCCTATAACTACAGTCTAAACATATTGACATTATCATATGTCACAAGAACCAATACACGGATGCATAGAAATTTTCTTTTAGGACCCATGACAGTTTTCCTGTGTAAAATTTTTTAGCCTTTGATTGAGCTGTGTATTAACCAGAAAGACTTGAAACAACCCAAAGGCAGTAATCATGAAATAGAGACACCAACAAGAAGTTGAAAGTTGACACACGTACCTCGTATACCTCCCTGCGGTCATGAAGAAGGTGCTGTGGCTCCAGTTCATTGACAAGGAAAGGCCTGAATCAGAGATGTTTATTCAGGACAGAACAGAAGAAACCAAGACTCCTACTATTTGAACACTAGGGACTCTTCACATGTAACAGGTTCTTCTGCAGAAGTAATTGTAAAAGAAAAATAATTCTCCTATTTATTCCAAAAGCCAAGCCAACACCTAATCTCCCCTAAATTGTCCACCCCATTCCTTTTTTCTTGTTCACCAACAATCCTCGTAACAATTAATTCAATGCTACTTTTCTGCAAGTAAACTGAACTTGGAGAGGAGTTTTGCGGATAAATTAACAACGGAAAGAGCATCTTCAGGAGTAGCTTTCTTGATTTAATTATATGGATAAATCTTTACAAACTATTTCTAAAAAAGACAAATCGGTGAATCTACTGAAATAAGAACATAATAAAGACAAAATATTCTTACCTTCTTAAAGCAGCATATGCCTCGGCCTTCTTGAGAGGATATCCATTGGAATAGAAGGCAATCAAGCAATCACATATGGGCCAGCTGAAACAACATGAACCAAACAGTCACAAAGTTACTGACAACAGAATGTCAGCAATAACTATCGCATGTCGTACATGCTACAGAACAGACTACATGTCATATTTATAACTAATGTTGCTAGCATTTCTTAACAGAAAAGAAATTAAGCGAAAAATGTACCTTTCAATCGGATCTTCGAGAATGACCTTATCTCCGAAATGTATAATCTAACGGAAAAAAAAAAAAAATCTGATATCACAATCTAAACAAAATCTGCATCTAATTTGATCAGACAACAAAATTATTAACAAATCAAATTACAGAACACGCATTAAGCATGAATCCAGATCAAAACTAACTAGCTACCTCAAATTCACCGAATGCCTGTAACCTATCAAGGATCTGCTTCATTGGCGCCGAGAACATCTATATTCAGGGAACATGTTAACTATATATATACACACTTCAATACTCAAGTGTAATGTATATGTATGAACAAAGTAAAGTGGTGTAGTAGAACAAGAAGAACCTCGGGACCACTTTTCACCTTCTTTTCCATCACGCAAACTCCAACCGTTATTTTCTTCCCAACATCTCCGTTCTCTCCCATTTCCGTCCCTGAAACTGCAGAATCCGAATCCACAATTCAAATCCAGTTAAAAAAAAAAAAAGAAACAACAAGCTCATCCTCATCAGCGATTCACAGCCATTGATGATCGCGTAAAGCTCTTCGAAACACATACAAATACAAAATAATACAATACACTAAAATACACATATATGCATGAATGCAATGTATGTAGCCATGAAAACTGGGAAAGTGAGAGAGAAAAGATTGTACCGAGAAAAGAAAAGCAAAAATCACCACCGACTGAGAGAGGAGAGAGAAAGTGGGAGAAAGAATGGAGACGAGTCACGGAAAAAAGATTGGACGAGGAGGAGAGAGAAAGGGCGAGGCGCTTTTGTGGCCAGAGGAAAATCCGCGCAAATAAAGATTATTATATGCGTATGTATGTGTGTGTACATATACATATATATATATATATATGTAAGGGTGTTGTTTGGAAATGAACATATTTGGATTCTGGAATATGCAGGTGAAAAATTAAAAAAAGAAAGGAATGTGTGTGTATGTTTCATTGACGTGGAAAGTTGTCTCAGGATTTTGGATTGTCATGATTGTTGGCGTCTGCGTCAGTGGCCTCAATTTGGACAACTTGGAGACTAATATTGTGTTTCATTTGTTTGTTTTGTTTTGGGTTAGGCTTTTGGGCACCTACAAATATAGAAAGAAAGTCAAAAATTAATTTTAATTGGTTGGAACTGGGAGGTCCGGGTACATTTACCTGACAATGATCCAGTATTTTCTGATGGTTTTCCAAATCGTATTTTTTTGACTAAAGTACATGTGCATTTTGCATTTTCCAAGCTGTATATACTTTTGTATAATTCTCCCTTAGAAAAAATAAGTACTAGCGTATTACTGCCTCAGGTCCTCCACTTAATTATTCTCCAATTTCGATAAAATAATTGTAGATAAGATAATTAGTGTCAGTCTCACGTCACGGTATAATTTTTATATTTTTTTAAGTTTGATAAAACGGTTTAAGTTAAAATTTTTAAATTTGAGTTAGTTGACTTTTTAAAAATTAATTATAATTTTTGTTGATTTTTCAGAAAAAATAAAAAATAAAAAAACAAAAACTGAGATGAAAATTTTAAGTTTAAGAGCCTAAGTATATTGATAGGCATCAATATGAGATTCACATCAAATGCTATATATTATGTCATGTTATTCAATAAATTATGATATTTAAATATAAAAAAATTTAATGAAAAAGGTCTTTCTAAATTTATCAAACAACATAATTAGAGATTCAATATCATTTTGGATACTAAAAAACCGAACCTTAATTGTGGGATTCGTGCACATGGATTGTTTACTTTTATCATAAATACCAAAGAAACAAAATGGAGTCACGAGGGGAACTAAGATTTCCAATTCATTATACACATAGGTCCGTTTGGTTCGTTAGTTTGAGTTGAAATATTTTAGTTGTAATAGTAAATTTTTTTGAATTTTCAGAAAAGACAAAAAACTTTTTGAGAAAAAGACAAACTTTTTGGGAAAAAGACAAAAAAAAGTACAGTTTGAGTTGAAATGAGATGATGAAGCAAACAAGTCCTAGATGATTGCCTCAAAAAAAAAAAAAAAAAAAAAGAAAATTTTCATGCAGTGGTTGTCCATTTGGGTGGTTTTAAAGTTGTATTTCATAAGACAACGTCAGAATAAAAAGTGTAAATCTAACAAAATTTGATAAAAGCTAAAAGTTTAAAGTAAGACAATTTATTGTTAACATGAATTCTCCAATAAAAACCTGATATTCCATCTTTTTTTCTTAAATAAGATATGCCATCTTTATGGGATATCTAAGGATGCTCCCTTTTTTTTTTTTTTTTAAATTAAAAACACAGGCAAAGAATCAAATAAATTCTTATTGCGTAGACATTTTAACTTGCAAATTTAATGATGAGATTAATTAAGCCTCTATTTGGTAAGTTAATTGAAAATAAAATTTTTAAATTTGAATTGGTTGACTTTTCAAAAGTAGATATAAAATTTATTGATTTTTCAGAAAAAAAGATAAAAATTAAAATGAAAAAGTTTAGTTTAGTTCGAGTTAAACTTGAATACGAGGCTAAATAAAGCTAATGTTTACATCTTGTGATCTTAAAGCAGAAACATATAAGACATTTTGGATACGAGGGACTAGTTCCCCAGGAATATGCCCCAAAGACTGACTAATCACTAATAGCTTATTAATTAAAATTAAAATGAAAAGGCTTATTAATCAAGGATCTTTGTTTACAGATAAAATAATGGAGATTTCTAACTTCAAGGAAACGGGTCATACTTATTATTTTATTATTGGAGTCAAAGCGCAACGCCGGGTCAAATGATCCTAAATCACGTGAGAACCGTAGGATTGACCATTGAAATACAACGATCAAACTTTGGATTATAATTGTACGGCCGTGATTAGTTGAGGTGGTAAGTATTGTTGACTGCTAATAGTTTGTTCTCTGATTTTGTACTTTATTCTGTGGGATCTTGGAATTTCGGAATCATTCAACGGAATTTAGTCTCCCAGTAATTCATTTTTTATTTATCCAAATTTATCTCTGTTACAGATTTGCAAGTCGCTTTCTCCAAACTCCTTTTTGTTTTTGTTTTTGTTTTTTTGGTTTTTTTTTAATGATTTTGTAATTTTCTAAGCAATTTCAAGCGACCCATCTCTTAGACCAACTATTTACCAATTATCCTTAAAATAATTACAAAATCCTAAATAGTCTGTGTGATTTTCGAATCCCCTCCAACTCAATTAGGAACGTGATTCTTGTCTCTTGAATATATACGCAGATCAAGAAAAGAAAAAAAAAAATAAGATTTTTAATAAATATTCAAAGTTTTGTAAAATTAAAAAAATGATTAATTAATAATTACTAAATATTTGTGATTAGTCAGTAAATGTTAAAACATCATATTTTCATAAATCTACGGGTCTCAATTCCAACCCGAATAGAACTACGTATGGGTGTTACATGTTTTCAGTCATTTCACGACAAAAGATTATAAATTTTCTTTTTGGGAAATTTCATAGGAAATTGATATGCACATGCACATGTCATTGGCTAAAAATAGAAGGAAAGCTACAAAATTAGGAAAACGGAAGAGAAAAGTGAAGATGGTAACGTATATGTCATTCACAACAAGATCCGATCTGAAAAAGGAAGTGAATGGAATCAAAGCCAATGATCTCGGTATCCATTAAAAAAGGCAAACTGATTGAGGCTGGTTCCTTTTGGTGAATGAACTTGAATTAAAAATTTTAAGTTTGAGAAAAAACAAAAATTTTTTTAGAAAAAAATAAAAATTGAAATAAAAAAATATATTTTAGTTTGAAATGAGATAACTCACCAAACGAGACCTAAGATTTTTGTTGACTTTTCAGAAAAAACAAGAATTTTTTCAGAAAAAGACAAAAATTAAAATAAAAAAGTATATTTTAGTTTGAAATGAAATAACTCACCAAACGAGACCTAAGATTTTTTGAGAAAAGAGTTGCCAATCAAATTTTTGTAAATAATAAGGAAAAAGTACTCAACTGACACAAATTTAAAAATCTTTATACCAATTATGACAAAAAAAAAAATCAATATGACATAAAATTAAACTAAATTAAATTAAAATTTGTGTTATTTTAATCAAAATGAAAAATTTATGTTATGTTAAAAAAAATATAGATATTTAAGTAATTTTCTCTAATAAATAAAGATGCAATAAATAACTCATTTGGAAAAAAAGCATCTTGAAAGTAATCTCTTTTTACCTAACCAATCCACGGAAGGTAATAAAAGAATCAGCTAAGCCGTTCATGATGGGACATCCTAATGCTCAGCTAATCTTTCAATTTCCCAAAAGCAGTCTTCAAAAGGAGGCTTAAAATTGACACAATAATGATAAAAGTAGTTTACTGCTCAGTCACGAGATTCACTATATGATTCAACTTGTTGACGGGAAAATAAAAAATAAATAAAGCAGACAAAGAAAAAGCCACATGACGACGAGAGATTCAAGAAGCAAAATTCCACTTTTAAAAAAATATAATAATAACAACACTAATAATTATAATAATTATAAAAACTTATCCAAAATCTAAAACCCTGAGATGAGCATCATTCACTCGTGTACCAATAGTAGTTCCAGCTATGTACCCACCTGACCAAGCATTCTGAAAAAAAAATAAAAAATAAAAAATAAAAAAAACAAAAACCAACAACAAACAAACGAACAAACTGGTGGCTTAGCGAGTGTCCACTAATGAAGAGTGATAAATGACTAGACATCAAATCCTATAGTCGAGTAATTTAATGTTTCATCAAATTAAAAAAAAAAAAAAAAAGAAAATCCAATATGAACAAGTTAGGTTTCATAGTGACAAATTGCTAATCGTGTCTTTTCGCACATAGTTTCTTAACAAAGTAAATGCATTATCAAGTCCGACAAGTTGCCA
Organism: Ficus microcarpa; assembly: GCA_025413485.1. Lineage (NCBI taxonomy): Eukaryota > Viridiplantae > Streptophyta > Magnoliopsida > Rosales > Moraceae > Ficus > Ficus microcarpa. The sequence goes on from CM046379.1 coordinate 37,243,489, forward strand.
AAAACTTTACCTGAAAATTGAAACCGCCGGTCACTCCGTCGACATTCAATACCTGCATGTATATCTTACTCTTGAGTGCAAGAAATAGAACACCATGGATTGTGCATTTTTCTTAGTTTGTAAATGTTTGTCACGGAAATCAACAAAATATTTCGAGGATCATTACCTCCCCGGCAAAGAACAAACCGGAATGAATTTTGCTTTCCATTGTGTTCAGCAAGATCTTCATGGAAGCAAACACAGAATTTAGCATCCAATGAATCTACGAAAGCAGTATGCATACACAAGAACACATTACACAGAGGGAGAGATACCTCAGAAAGCGGAACACCCCCAGCCTTCACAAATTCATCCTTGAATTGACCCTAAACCATATTTTTTTTTAAATGCATGTTCGCTTTCAGAACACATGACAAATTAATTTCAAGAACCAACAGAAAATACCAAAAAGAAAAAAATACATATACGAAAAGAAAAACTGTGGAGAAGTTTACAGGTTTTCACCTTCCCTGTAACTCCAAAGTCACAATGCTTCAATACCGAAGCAACGGAAAATAAAGAGTTGTTAGAAATTGAGGCCCACAAGTCGTCTCCAGATAAACCCTACCAGTGAAAAGTCGAAGTATAAATAATTTTTCAAAAAAGCAACATACCATTTTCCAACTCAGAAAAGAAGTATAACCTGACGATCTAATATATATTTCCAGAATCTCTTTACAAGACCAAATTCTGGTGGATATGAATTGGACACCTTTTGCTTCTGCAGAGGCCATGAAGTTATCACCAAATAAGATTGCATGTCTTTCATACTAACCAATACACAATAGCCAGTAGTTAACAAAAACATGGAATATAATATTTGGTCAACTTTCTTTAAGCAAACTTGGTACTATAGTTATCGAGAAGGATGATGTTAAGTAGTCATTAAGGTATCCTAATTTGTAAAGTATACATTTTACTGGCCGGAGGTATTTTATTTTTTTAGGGAGCTACGTAGGTTGTCATCTTGCAGAAATTCACAAAAAGAAGAAATGAGTTCAAGGCATACTGCAAACTGGTGCTTGTGGCGACTAAGGATTGACTTAACGTCTTCTATATGCAAATCGGGTATAAAATCCACAGTAACTGTCCCTGCATCCAAAACATCACGTTATGAAAATGATCAAATTCATATTCTGAAGTACACGAAGAAATATGATAACCAGGGAAAAGAAAAGACGGAGAACTTCGTTACCTTTGTAACCTGAACTGAACAGATCACGAGCACCCCAAGCAGATAACCGAAGGATTGCTGGCCCACTAAGTCCCCAGTGAGTCACTAGCATGGGCCCAACCTACAGTAACAAAGGTCTCGGTTATGTCTCAAAATATGTCATTTCAAATTATTGTTGAAGATCATGATAAAGAGCAAATATACCTGTGTAAACTGTTGTATATTCCTTTTGACATTGTCTAGCACCAGCTTTGCCTTAACTTTTGGAAATGTAACCTATATATCAAAAAGGGAAAAGACAGAACTATTGACTTTAGCCAAAAAGAAATAACATGACAGTAATTGGCTAGTAATCATATCAAGCAGTTTTAACTCAAAATTAAACAAATTCAGACGAACATGGATTTTAAAAAATTTGATAATTGTAAGTAGCTCTTAGAAAAGAAAAAAAAAAAAAAGTGGGTGGGGGGGGGGGGGGGGGGGGGAATTCTTGAAAAGAAGAAGGATGTATTTGCAGATGGTTTCCAAATTTTAAGTTCCATGTCCATATACAACCATTTTATCATCCTTGCCAATTATGATTACTTGCATTGCAGCACATTGCCACTGCTTTCACTATGACTTGTGTTTTTAATAGTAGTTGTGTTTTCCACCTGAGTGCGTATGTTACACCACCAACAACAAACGTACTATTGCTAATTCTTAATAGACAGTGTAAAAGAACATTACTCCTGACAACTCTGCAAGCTGCGAATCTGCAGTCTTGAAAGTGAATAAACTTGGCACAGGATCTACAATCGAATGACCAAGCTGAGATGCAAGACTATACCCCTGTAACAGGAACAAACATATTTCTATAGTTTAAACCGAAGACATGAGAATGTGAAAGGGACCATTTGTCCAAACCAACCTGACTGCTACTACCACTAGCAATCAATAGATAGTCAGCTTCAATATTTTCAACAGAACTGGCTGTAAGCTTCTCAATACCAAGAAGGAACTTCCTGCCATTAGCAGATGCAGTCTTCACAACTTTTTTAGTCTGCATAACAACTGATAAGGAACATGTATTTCAGCAAAACAACTTACGATCCTTGATAATAAGCAGGCATGGATTTACATTAGGGCCAGGGGGGCACGTGCCCCCCCCCCCCCCCCCCCCTTTTCAATTTTTTGAAATTTAAATTATACCCTTATTTTTTTCTTAAAATTTGTAATTTGCCCTCACTCAAAAGTTTTTTTCTCAAATGTGCCCTCACTCAAAAGTTATTTTTTCTCAAATGTGCCCTATAACACTCAACTTATTCTTATATTAAACTTTTTATCCTATAAAGTTATTAATTTTAAAAATTTTCTCCTTATGTGTGCCCCTACTAAGAGAAATTTCTGGATCCACCACTGATAATAAGCAAAAGTTCTTCATTTAGATGGTTTTTTGTAAAACAAGCAAGGAAGCTAGAGTGGATAGGGTACGACAGTTTTCCAAAGTACAGAAACTCAAGTCCCTTTATCATGCTGGTACAAGAAAAATGAAAGGAAATCAATCGGTACCATAGTTCAATGGATGGACTACCTCCTCTCCCTTCCGCTTCCGACATGAGACAGTTGATTATCGACGAAGAACTGTTGCTAACAGGAAATACCCTCCCATCTTCCTCAACCTGTTAGCATTGAAGCATAAATTAAACATGCAAACATATGTTAGACAAAGTGACTTGAAGCTTGTGGGACAACCTTGAGCTCCACTCCATGATCTGTAAACCAGGACATGGTATCGACTGGCCCATGCATGGCAAAGAAAGGTCCTCTAAATTCTTTATGGCCCCTTGGGTAGTTTTCTGCCAAAATCTATGAATAATTCATCATTGTGAACGTTATTTGTGCATTAAAAGTTCCTCGAGTTACAATTCTAAATATAAACGGAAAAAGAGACACTCTGACAAGAACCTTAGTTACAAATGTGGTGGAAGTTCTCCAATTCATATGAACACAATGCAACGTGTATTAAGTCTTAGAAGTCCTAATCCTATACTAACGAGCAATAAAAGAAAAGAAAAGAAAACCAAACAAATAACCAAAAACAAGCTCTATACTAGTTCACCCTCAATGTGAGAGTCGCATCAACTTTCAGCTATTGGAGAATCACACTATGAGCAGAAGATTACATCTTTAGATAGTAATAATAATAATAATAATAAATAAAATTGAAGAAAATTACATGAGAAATCACACAACCTCACGCCTCTTAGACTCTCTGTCTTATTATCTCACCTCCACAAGAAAACCTTAAATTGGCACTCCCAAATACAAGTAAAATTAGGGCAACCAAATTTACAAGTGTGAAATCTCTACCATCTATCCGCGTAGTACCGACTCCACATGAATGTAATAACTAGGCTCCACTGTCTCAACAACATGAAGGTAACAATTGCATTTCCTGAGGGGTTAAGTATGAACCCGAGTGAATATAGCTTCTCAAGTGAACAGACTAGTCAATAGAGAACCAATATCTAGTTGTTATTATAGTCAGTGGTTAGGAAACAAAGGAATCAAGCAAAGTGCTGTTGCAGGAAAACACCTTTTTTTTTTTTGGTTAAGCTTTCTTTCTTATAACTACTAACAAAACTTACCATATTGTCAGTACAATGCCCGTTAGTCACATTACATCCGGCCACCTCCAGAAATCTTTACCTGCCAATTCAACATTCCACAACTTTTATTATTATTATCTTTTAAATAATCATAACTAATCAAAGGCAAAAAAGAATATATATACATATTTAATTGAAAAAAAAAAAAAAAGGAAAAGAAAGCTTACCTTAGAGAGAGGTTTTGCTTTCTCAATAACCAAGACATTGAGCCGAGGTGCAACAGTTTTAGCTCTAATTGCCCCATAAACGCCAGCTGCTCCACCACCAACTACAACCAGTAGCTCTTCACTAGCCTGCCCACCGGAGAAAATTAGTTAACGAACATGAAAAGTCCAATAAAACCAAAGATAAACAACATAAGAAAGAATTCCCATAAAGCTTTTGGGAGCATTGAGAAATCGATAGTGACCTTTTGGGCTGTTGGAATGGCAGTAGTGGTAGAAAATTTGCGGGGGGAGGGAGTTGAAAGGAAGCAGCCAAAGTCTCGGGTGGAACGCGAGAGCCCAAAATGGAGGAGGAGGCGCGCCGAAGTGAAGCTCATGCGTGCACACTCTGCTCTCGGCAGTTTGATTCTTGGCAAATTAAATGACGCAGGGAAATACCGTCGCGCTTTCAGATTAAATCCCACGTCGGTCAGCCGGGTAGAGGACACTGGTGGTATTCTCAACTTGTTATCTCAAAAAAATAAAGAAAAGGTTGTGTATAGCCTCGTTTAATATCTTATTAATAAAGTTTATTTTTAAATCGTTACGATATAATCGAAGGATTGAAATATTGTTTGTATATAATAATTATAATACATTTTATTTCGTATTAATATAGGTTAATAAACTAAAAAAATAATTAAAAAAAAAAATTTAAAAAAACCAATATTTGGCCAATGGTAGGCGTTGCCCTCCTTGACACCTGGCGACGAGTCCACCCCAACGACGCTGATGACAAACCCCCCTTCCCCCAACCAAATCTACACCCCCATCCCTAACGAGAAGCCTCTCCTCAACATCAGCCACCCCCCCCCCCCCCCCCCATCGATGACAATTAGAAGCCCCTGACACCGATGAAGAAGCCCTTCCCTGACACCAGTGACGAGCCCACCTATATCCCCCTGACGTCGACAAAGACCCCTTCCCCCGACTAGATCTGCGCCATGCCTCCTTCCCCTACCCACGACACTTGACGATGAGCTCCCCTCCCACCTAAACAAATCTACGCGCCCCACTCGCCCAAGCCAGATCCGCACTTTTCCCCTTGCCAATCGCCAGCCCAAAAACCGACAACTAGCTCGATGCCCCCACCTTTGCCCAGGAACCAGCAACGTCCCCCTCCCTCAGACGCCGTCAATTATAAACGATGTTAGTTTTTTTATTTTTAGGATAAATTTTTTAATTATTTTTGGATTTTAGTCTATACTAATATAAGATAATGTGCATTATAGTTATGATATACAAATAACATTTTAATCATTCAATTATATTTTAATAGTTTAAAAATAAGTTCTATCAATATAATATATAAATGAGACTCTATTGTAGCCTCTCTTCAAAAAATAAAGGGGTTATTTACGTCTTCCTTTTTTTTTTTTTTAACCTACTCTTAGTTTTGTACCATTGATCATTTACCCTGTTATATCTTAGATTTATTTTAAGGTTTTTTTAAATAAATAATCCCTGAATTTTCATATTAATTTTACACATGTCATATTATTTAAAAATTTTTACTGTCGCACCAACAATTTCATGGAATATCATAATTAAATAATTTTAAAACAAATTATACTTTCAAAATATCTATGATGACTTTGAATATCTTTGATTAAATCTTAAAAATTTATAACCACAATTGTATTTTTAAATAAAATTTACGTGATCCGAAATTCAGTTTGTCTCATTTCATTTTAGAGAATATTGACAGAAATATTATTGTATAAGTAGAAAAATTATGTGTTAAATCAAAATTCAGATACCAAATTTTTTCTTTGTGAATAATTCTGATACCAATAACACATTTTTTATAAAGAAAGCTGGACCCCATCGATTCATTGCAGTTTCGCATTCGCTACTATATGCTTTGGTCAACCGTCTTTCCACAAGAAACATTCTTAACCGCAAGTAACGGTCAAACAAAACTGGTTTCTGAAACACAGCTTCGCACTCCAAATACTTCTATTAATTATGGTCACGCATGAGTCAGGCCACCACCAGCATCCAAGCATGGAAGCGGTTCATGTATCTGGCGCAACGCTGCTCCAACATGTGTCAGCTCAAGCCCATCCACGCCCTCTTCCTCACCAGCGGCCTCCACCTCAACAACTACGCCATCAGCAAACTCATCGCCTTCTGCGCTCTTTCCGACTCCGGCGACCTCCGTTACGCCTCTCTCATGTTTAACCAAATCGAGACGCCCAATTCCTTCATCTACAACACCCTCATCAGGGCCTACTCGCGCAGTTCTCGCCCTCATTTAGCTCTGCGTTACTTCCAACTCATGGTGAAAGCGAGTGACAAGGTTGCTGATCACAACACTTTTAATTTTGTACTTTTGGCTTGCGTTAACCGCGCTCAGGTACTTGAAGGCAAGCAAGTGCATGGTTGGGTGGTGAAAAATGGGCTGGCTTTATTGGATGGTTACGTTCAGACTGCGCTTGTTCGGTTGTATGCAGAATGTAAGGGTGAGTTTGGATCACATTCCAACTCCAACTCATTTTAAACTTTTTTTTGTCTTTTTCCTAAAAAGTTTTTGTCTTTTTCCCAAAAAGTTTTTTGTCTTTTCTGAAAATTCAAAAAAATTTACTATTACAACTAAAATATTTCAACTCAAACTAACATACCAAACACCCCCTAAGGTTATGGACGATGCCAGGAAAGTGTTCGACGAAATTCCTCAAAGAGATCATTTTCAGTGGAATGCCCTTATGGATGGCTATATTCGATGTGGGTTGGCTTCTGAGGCCTTGGGAGTTTTCAGGGACATGTTGGCGTTTGGGGTTGAGCTTGATGAATGGTGTGCAGTTACTGCACTCAAAGCTTGTACGCACTTGGGAGCTCTTTGGCAGGGAGGGTGGATACACGAGTGCGCTAAGAAGAGGAAAGGTTTTGAATCGGACGTGTTCATAGGGACAGCTCTTGTTGATATGTATGCCAAGTGTGGTTGTTTGTATATGGCCGTGAAGGTCTTTGAGAAGATGCCTAGAAAGAACGTGTTCTCTTGGGCTGCCATGATTGGAGGGTTTGCGGTACATGGGCAGGCAAGGAAAGCAATTCATTGTTTGGAGAGGATGCAGGTGGATGATGGGCTCAGGCCTGATGGCGTTGTCCTTCTTGGAGTACTGACTGCTTGTACTCATGCAGGGCTCCAAAAAGAAGGCAAGCTTCTGTTACACAACATGGAAAGTCAATATGGTATTTTGCCCAAACATGAGCACTATAGTTGTGTGGTGGATCTGCTCTGCAGGGCCGGTAAACTTAGGGAAGCATATCAGCTCATTAGAAGAATGCCCATGGAGCCACTTGCTTCTGTTTGGGGTGCTTTACTAAGTGGTTGTCGCATCCATAACAATGTAGATCTTGCAGAGCTTGCCGTTAACGAGCTTGTGCTGCTAGAAAATGAGGATAAGACAGGACAAGATGGTGTCTACGTGCAGTTATCCAATATTTATTTGGCTGCTAGAAGGACTGAAGATGCGGTTAGGATACGGAAGATGATTGGTGATAGAGGGATCAGGAAGACATCAGGTTGCAGTATTATAGAGGTTGATGGAAGGGTGAATGAGTTTGTTTCAGGAGATGTTGTTCATTCTTGCCGCACTGAGATTTGCACAATGCTAGATCTACTTTCTTTTAACTCTATTCAGGACCCTTGTGCAGAATATTTTGAAATATACGAAATATTTGCTTCATAATACCAGTTAATCAGATTCTTAAGTGAACTTTTCCTTTGGTGCTTAACTTTTATGACCTACGCTTTTCATGGATTCTGGTCTATTAAAACAAGTAGAAAGAAAACACGCAAACATGTCTAATTTTATTTCCAGTTCTCAACTTCAATCCGAAAGTATATACAACAAAAAGATTGACACATTCATAAGAGATATTGATTTGCAAAAAAAAAATACGTTCATAGCAGAAAATCGTCTCGAAAAATGCTCATATTCACATAGAAGTTCTCAGAAATTGAATTAAACTTCACCAATTCCCAAAACAACTTTCAGAGTACTTTCCTAGCTGTTGCGAATATTGCTAGACTTCCATTCCCTGGTGATTTAAAGTAATGAATAGCAATCCCTCTCCCCTTCTCCCAGTACTTCTGGCAGTCTAAGCAGATTAAGAAGCTGAATTTACAGATATATGGACAATTAACAGTGTCGACTGGCTCGGCAAGTTCGGTTTTTATGTGCAATTGAACTCCTGCGTTCACCATCCTGCTGTTGAAGAGCAGAAAAAAATTATGGTCCAATCAACATGAATAGGAAAGACAACAATACTATAAACCGAATGGCAATGAAAAAGGCGATGCTGGTAAGCCGCAATAATAAATTATATATCTAGAATTGCCTAACAAAATACATGTACTAAAATCCTAACAAATTGAAAGATCCATGGCCTCTAAAGTAGATTCATACTCCGCGTGAGGGCAAAAATTAGACTCCACTTACTCAATATTCTCTGATTTAGAGACTAGTAATCTAGGTGACAAGAGATAATAACACTGAAAAAGAACTGAACGTAAAGTTCCATATTTAAAACCGACCTTCAGACGAGGAGGGAACAACTACGACGTGCATATTTGCATTGTTTGGGGGAAGATGCAAACGAAGGGGATAAAGCTTCCCATTTAATGGATTGCGGGAACACACAACAATGTCGTCAAGCCCCGTCTCTTCCTTCAATTTTTGCTTCAACTCCTCAACGCCACTGCCTTTGAATGCAAAGGAAAGCTCTTCCGTCGCATCATCGACACCTTTGTTTTCATTAGATACGCGGTAGTAGATCATCCTTCCTTCAGCTCTCACCGCTGAACATTAGACGAATTACTTGGCTGCATTTCAAGAAACGAATACGAAGCATTAGAGAAGAACATCCAAACAAATATAATGGCATGACAAAACTAATGTGTGCTATTTTAGTCTCAACAAACCTTCTGGCTGGGAAATTTGGAAGTTGTAAGTTCTAGTTTGGTCGGGGATTCTGGTTCGGAACATGAATCAGACGGCGGACTAGGCGGCGCCAACGCAGGCAGGGAACGTTGCGGAGGACTGGGACGGAGCTCTATGACGTCCACGTCCCACAGAACCCAATCCTGCGTTGAGGTTCGGTAAGGAATGTCGTGCGTGATCGAGTTCCTCCACGGAGGCAGGCCGCCATTTGCGCGGAGGAATTGGCCGTAGCGCGTCTTGAGGCGGACCTGGAATCCTTCCCTGATCGGCTCCCATTCGATGGAGGAATCGAGCCTGCTCGGCAGAGTTTGGAGGACTTTCTTCCCCGTCATTCCCATAAGGAACGGCATGTTGGAGGCCGTCAAGTATTTACCATAACAGCTCTTCATCCGCAACACGTTGGAGCCGTTTTCGACGATCTCCAACGTCCATCTCGCGTTCCTGACCGAGCCGTTGCGGTCCTGGCAGACTGTCTCTTCGTTGTCGTCGGCTAATAAGTACTTCTCGTGGTGGCTCCGCAGGCGTACCACCCTGGCCTTTTGGAAAAGTTCCATAGAACTCTGAAAAAAAGAAAAACAACAAAATTGAATCACCATAGATTTCGACATATATACACAAATGTATAGATACATTGTGGTATGTTCACATTTAGTACCTCGGATTGAATCCAGAAAATTGTACGAAATTGTTCTGGATTGAAATCAGATTATTGGGATAATAATAAGAGCCAATATTTTGATCGCATTATGTAAGGAAAATGTGTGGTACTTGTTCAAAAAAGGATTGTTTTAACGAGTGCAACACGCGTAAAAAGTTAATATTACAAAGATGTGTGGTTCTCGCGCTTTATTTCTGTTTGTTTTCTATGGTATGGTTTTGGTGTTTTAATTAACTTTATGGGTTTTATTAGCAAGACGTACTCTATATATTATTTATTTATTCATTTATTAAAGAAGGACGAATTCTTTATCAACAAGAGTTAAAGGGGTGTTTGGGATTTGAGTTTAAACTCAAAATTTTAATATCAGTTTTTTCAAAAAAAAATTTTTGTCTTTTCTGAAAAAGTTTTTTATCTTTTTTGAAAAGTCAACAAAAATTATTATTAAAACTTAAAATTTCCAACTCAAACCCATTCACTGAACGTCTAAACGGACCCTTAGACCAACCCTTAGTTGAACAAGTTGCTCGCTTATCAATTTACGTCAACTCTAGACCTTATATTGGCCTAAATGTCACGTTTTAAGGAAGATTATAAGATTTCAAGTTGGAAAAAAAAATTATATGAAAAGGAATATTTCATCCCAGCTGTAAGTTAATTTCAACATGCTGACATACCACCAACGAATAGACATTCTTTATTCACAAATATTTATTTTGTTTTAAAACAATTTACAAGTGGTTTTCCACTCGGCTCAGTTTTAGATATATATATATATATATATATATATTTGGCATTAGGCAAATCCAGTCAATATAGAAATTTGAACATTCTTAGTTCATTTCCATAGGCATCACATTCTCTATATAAAGGATATATAGAAACTTGTTCTTGAAAAGGAAATTAGGCCAGACAAGATAGCTAGTCAAAAATGAAATATTAAAAAGAAAACTATTATTCATAATCGCATATATTAGTATTGACTATCTATTAAGCACACAAATTTGACTATTAAAAAAATTGACAAAAACAAAAACAAAATTAAAATTTTGACAATGTCATACCTCTCTGCCACTTCCAAACGCTAATCCCATAGAAACGGAGCCAAAACTCGGCGGAGAACCCGTATCCGACCCGTCCGACGACAAGCTCGACGTGGGCGACAAACGACAACTCCCTAAATCCCCCTCCGTCATGTGCTCCAACACGTCAATGTCCACCACATCCACGCTCCAAAGGATCCAGTTCTGAGTCGCCGTCCGGTTAGGAACGTCGTGAGTGACCGAGTTCCTCCACGGCGGCGTTCCGCCATTGGCCCGCAAGTACTTCCCTCCTCTCGTCCTCAGCTTCACCTGAAACGCCTCCGTCCTCGGCTCCCACTCGATCAACGCGGTGTCGTTATGCGAAACGGGTGTCGTTTGAAGGACCCTCTTCCCGGTCATGCCAAGGAGGAATGGCTCGTCGGAGGCCGTGAGGTACTTGCCGTGGAAGCTCCTCAGGCGGATGACGTGGCTCTCGCCGTCGACGAGCTCCACAGTCCACCAGGCCTTGCGCGACGAGCAGTCTCGGGTCTGACGGACGGTCTCTTCGTCGTCGTCGGCGTACAGGTACTTGTCGAGGTGGCTCTTCAGTCGCACGGCTTTGGCTTTGTTGAAAAACTCCATTTCCTTCTTTGGATTTTTGAGAGACTTTTGATACGGCAGTGTTCTTGGAAGTTGTCTTCTTATACACGAATTTGAAGACTTATGGAGATAGAAAAGGTTGACGAAGACTTAAAATTGAGTTGACTGGCTAGGAAGCTTCGAACGATGATCGGTCACTGTCAAATTTAATACCTGTTGAAGTACATATATTAACAATAATATTATATATGATATACGATTTCACTTAAAAACACATAATTTATATGGTTCTGAAATCGTACTCTCATCATAACATATAAATAGAAATACAAACAATTAATATGATAGTTATTTTTTGCAATACAACTTCATGAAAAAAGTATAACACTGAGAAGTTTAATTCTACAAATTAGTGTTACATCCTTTCATATATTTATTATAACACTGAAAAGTTTAATCGTACAAATTCCAGTTACATCTTTTAATATATTTATTAATAATTAGGTCGAATAATTATGAGTTTGGTTTGGATATGAGCCTTCCGAGAGAGGACGAGAAGTACAGTGCCCGTTTTTAAAAAATCTGTATGTGATGTACACGGTCAAAGATTCCCTTGACCGAGGTTTGAAGCATTCAAAGAAAAGAAAAAAGATACTCTTGATTAAGAAGGATGCGAACCATTTTTTGCAATAAAATAGTTAAGTAATTTATAAAGATAATCAAATTATAACTTATCGGATTATTTTTTTTTTTGGGAAATTAAATGTTATTTATCAAAACAAAGTAGGAGATCTTGTTACTAATCCAAGTTATTACTAATAAGCATGCTTTTTAGAGATAATCTTCGTTAACAACCTGGATTGTTGATAGCTGTGTGGCTTAAGTGCAATAGTGTAAAAAATAAAAAAGTCATCCTATTTAACACAAAAATTTGCATGTTACCCCATTTCCAATTTCTTGTATATTATTTATTTGAAAAAAAATAAAAAAAAAAAAATAAATAAAAAACAGGCCATCTTCTTTTTTTTTTTTCTTTTTCTTTTTCTTTTTCACCTTGCCAGGGAAACGAATTCCACGAACCTAGACCTACTTTATCATGATCAAAGTTTACAATAGACAGATCTTACCATGATCAAGCTTCTTATCAACTTATCATGCACTGAAACCTCATAAGGTAGGAGCTAGGCAATTGCCAAATATCGTAAAACCAATGTCACTAGTACAAAAAAAGGATATCACGATGACAGTGACACTATTGATTAGGATAGGTTGTAGGCGAAAGGGGACTTCATGTTTTGGATCAGCTCAAAGTACCAAAAAGTTGCAGCTTCTAATATGGATTTATTGTTTTTTCGTTTGAGTCGTTCGTCTTTTGATTTTTATATATGACATTCTCATCTAGGTCATGTTTCGAGTCTCGTTTGCAGTGTTTAGCTTCTACAAGAGCATTAGGTAATTTAAAACCTCATAATATTTCTGATTGCAATGGTTGCAAACTGACAAAATTTTCTGTTTTACCATTTTATAAAAGTATCTCTTTATCTCTTTGCTCCATTTGATATCGTTCATTCTGATGTGTAGGGACCCTCCGGTGATCACAAAGGGGGGATCACGATACTATGCTTCTTTTATTGATGATTGCACTTGATATTGTTGGGTTTATCTTATGAAACATCAATATGATTTCCTTAGTGTTTTTAATACTTTCCGAGTTCTTGTAAAAACTCAACATTCGGCTATCATAAAGTTTTTCGTTGTGATTTAGGAAGAGAATATACTTCTAATGATTTTACTACTTTGCTGAATCTGATGGAACCATTCACCAAACTTCTTGTACATATACTCTCGAACAAAATGGTGTTGTCGAAAGGAAACATAGCATCTGGTTGAAACTGCTCGTTTTCTTTTATTATCTTCTAGTGATCCTAGTGAATTTTGGGGAGAATCAATTCTTAATGTTGCTCATTTGATTAATAGGATTCCAACCTCACAGAATTCAAATCTGTCACCATTTGAAAAGTTGTATGGATATACTCTCGATTATTCTTCCTTACGTGTTTTTGGTTCCACTTGTTTTGTCCTTTATTCTCATGTCGAGCATAGTAAATTGTCTTCGTGGTCTATTATGTGTGTCTTTTTAGGTTATGGTACATGTCAAAATGGATATCGTTGTTTTGATCTAATTAGTCAAAAATTATGTCTCTCGTCATGTTGTGTTTCTTGAATATATATCATTCTTTTCTCTTCATATTAGTTCTCATAATCTGACCAAGTCTGATCTCATACATATCGATCTTTTCACTCTTGACACTAACATAGTCTCACCATCTGTTTCACAAGCACTTGCTCCAGTTCCATATAATATTTCTTTCAGAGTTCCCACTAATAGCTTAGCCGATTCTGGTACTCTGGTTCCTGATGCTACCATTGCTCCCTCTCTTCCTACGGCTGCCCAATCACTTCCTGAGACTACGGGTCCTTCTCCTCCTTTTTATCACTTATGCGTTCTTGTAAGTCTACTGAGCTACCAGATTTTACTTACTCTTGTTATTCTAGCTCTTTCACTTCCTTTTAGCTTCTATTCATCATCTCTTTGAGCGATTGTCCTATAGAGAGGCTGTTTGTAATCCATTTTGGCAGGATGTTATGACTGAGGAACTTATGCTTTGCATCAGACACGGGACTTGGTACCTTTGCCACCAGGTAAAAGACCAATAGGATCTCGTTGGGTTTATAAAATCAAAACCAAGTCAGATGGCACTATTGAAAGATGCAAAGCCCAACTTGTTGCTAAGGGTTACTCTCAGGAGTATGGTATAGATTATGAGGAAACTTTCACCCCAGTTGCAAAAACGACTACTATTCGCACTCTCATTACAATTGCCTTAATTCGTCAATGGTATATATCTCAGATGGATGTTAAAAATGCCTTTCTGAATGGTGATCTTCATAAAGAAGTTTACATGGTACCTCCTTCTGGTGTTTATTATCAACCTAGTGAAGTCTGCCAGCTCATTAAAGCCTTTTATGGTCTCAAACAAGCACCTGGAGTCTAGTTTGAGAAGTTTTCTACGGTGATTACTTTGTTTGACTTTCGCTCTGGTCATCATGATTTAGCTTTGTTTGTCAGATATACTGGTACAAGTTGTATTTTACTATCTTTATATGTTGATGATATGATTATTACTGGTGATAATGTTGACAGTATTGAAGCACTGAAGATTGAGTTAGCTTGTTGTTTTGCCATGAAAGATTTGGGCTCACTACATTATTTTTTGGGCATTGAGGTCGCCTCTTCTTCGAAAGGTTATCTTCTCTCCCAATCAAAGTATATAGCTAATATCTTTGAGCGTGCACATCTTACTGATAATAAGATTGTTGATATACCTCTTGAGACTAATGCTCAATATACTCATTCTGATGGTCCTCTTTTGTCGAATCCTAGTTTATACCGCTCTATTGTCGGCAGCATGGTTTATCTCACTATCACTAGGTCAGATATTGCACATGCAATTCATCTAGTTAGTCAGTTTGTCACTGCACCTACTACAATTCATTGGGCTGCTGTTCTACGTATTTTGAGGTGTCTTTGTAGCACTCAGCTTCAAAATCTCTTACTTCCATTTACTTCACCCTTAGAGCTACGTGTTTACTTTGATGCTAATTAGGCTAGTAATTTGACGGATCGTAACTTTACCTCTGGCTTCTGTATCTTTCTCGGTGAGTTTCATATTTCCTAGAAGAGTAAAAAGCAAGATGTTATCTCTTGATCCCCCGCGGAAGTAGAATATTGTGCTATGACTTCTACTATCTGTGAGATAGTCTAGTTACGTTGATTACTTGTAGATATAGGTGTTTTTCTTCATTGACCTGATCCCTTATATTATGATAGTAAGAGTGCTATTCAGATTGCTCAATGTTTCATGAGCGGACCAAACATATTGAGATTGATTGTCATGTCATTCGATATCACTATTAACTTGGCACCATCACATTACCTTTTGTTTTTTCTTCCATACAGATTATTGACATGTTTACCAAGACGCTTTCCACTTTGCGTTTTCATTTCTTATTTGACAAACTCTTAATGCTATTTGCAGTAATATCGTGAGTTTGAGAGGGGATATTAGATAATATAGTTTTATATTTATTTTGTAGCTTATTGCTTGTTTCCTATTATTATTAGGTTTCATTATTTTCAACATTTAAGAGTAGAGTTAGTCTTTATCTTATGTATATTTCTACATTTAGCCTATATATAACTAGGGGATGAGCAATTCGTGTCGTGTTACGGGTCCACAGGATCCAACCCGAACATGACCCGTTCTCTTTTCGTGTGCACATTTTCGGAATGACCCAGCAATTTGAGCCCGCTCCAGCTATTCGTGTCGTTTTCGATTCGCAAAATTCGTGTTCGTTTTTCGATTCGTGTCAGTCAGCTGTCGCTGGACCAGGGGTGACAATTACGTGATCGTTGTTCAGGGTCACAACCCGAACACGACCCAGTTGCTTTTCCCGTGTCAATTTCGGGTTGACCCTGGAAGTTTTGACTCGTCCGACTATTCGTGCTCGCTTTTCGGCTGGACTTCGCAAAATTCGTGTCGTTTTCGCATTCGTGTCGTCGTGGCTGCGACCTGTATTGCCACCCCTAATATAAACCTCTTATAAAGTAAAATATTATGAATTAACCTATTATAAACCTCTGTAAATTATCTAATTTACATGCAACATCGTGAGTTTGAAAGGGGATATTAGATAATATAGTTTTATATTTATTTTATTGCTTATTGCTTGTTTCCTATTATTATTAGGTTTCATTATTTTCAACATTTAAGAGTAGATTAGTCTTTTTTTGTATTTTCTAATTAGCCTATATAAACCTCTTTTGATGTCTTATTTTGACTCATTGATTGGAATAAGAAACCATAATTTTCTCTTGCTCCCAAATTGATTTTTTGGTTTTCTATAACATCAACCAATAAAATTCAAAAATCAAATTTAACACTGGATACTTGATGGAAAATTTATCATTAAATTTGAGATATAAAATTTTTGATATAAAAGATAATTAATTGGAGAGCACTTTTTTCATCTCAATATAAAAATTTGTTAAACACAATTTGTATAAGAATTTTTAATCACAACTTACGATTTGTGTAAGAATAAAAAAATATATTCAATATTAAACAACTAGAGTGACTTTTGATCAAAATTTTACAATTTCTACACGTTTTACACAAGGCGGCCGAGAACCCGCATCTGACCTGTCTGAAAACGACTATCACAAGCTCTACGTGGGCGACAAACGACACATCACGGAATCCTCCACCGTCATGAGCTCCACCACATCCACGCTCCAAAGGATCCAGCTCTGAGTCGCCGTCCGGTGAGGAACGTCGTGAGTGACCGAGTTCCTCCACGGCGGCGTTCCGCCATTGGCCCTCAAGTACTTCCCTCCTTTCGTCCTCAGCTTCACCTGAAACGCCTCCGTCCTCGGCTCCCACTCGATCAACGCTTTGTCGTTTAGCGAAAAGGGTGTCGTTTGGAGGACCCTCTTTCCGGTCATGCCAAGGAGGAAGGGCTCGTCGGAGGCCGTGAGGTACTTGCCGTAGAAGCTCCTCAGGCGGATGACGTGGCTCTTGCCGTCGACGAGCTCCACAGTCCACCAGGCCTTGCGCGACAAGCTGTCTCGGGTCTGACGGACGGTCTCTTCGTCGTCGGCGGCGCACAGGTACTTGTCGAGGTGGCTCTTCAGTCGCACGGCTTTGGCTTTGTTGAAAAACTCCATTTCCTTTTGTCTTCTTTTTGGATCTTTGAGAATGGTGTTTGTTGGATGAAGAGAGTGGAAATTGATTTTGAGTTGTTTATATAGCAGTTCTTATGAAATTATAGTCAGAAATGGTGGGCGATGACTTAAAAACTGCGTTGACTGA
Organism: Ficus microcarpa; assembly: GCA_025413485.1. Classification (NCBI taxonomy): domain Eukaryota; kingdom Viridiplantae; phylum Streptophyta; class Magnoliopsida; order Rosales; family Moraceae; genus Ficus; species Ficus microcarpa. Next base: position 37,260,718 of record CM046379.1, read on the forward strand.
TGGCTAGGAAGCTTCCTTCGATGATCCGTTTTCACATTAATCTAGTATGTAATCGGTTACTGTTAAATTTAATATCCATTTCAAATGATTCTGTTGTAATCTTTTGGAACGGATCATATTCTTATGGATTAATTTTATAAATTTTACTGTACTCTATTTTATTTTATCTCATGAATTATTAAAATAATTTATTATGTGTTCGTTTGGTGTTTGGGTTGAGTTTAAGATAAGATAAAAATTTTAAGTTTGAGTTAATTGACTTTTTAAAAATTATTTATAAATTTTGTTGACTTAAAAAAAAGACAAAAATTAAAATAAAAAAAGTACAGTTTAACTATAGACTATGGGCCCGTTTGGTGAATGAGTTTGAGTTGAAATTTTTAAATTTGAATAATAACTTTTGTTGACTTTTTAGAAAAGACAAAAACCTTTTTCAGAAAAAAACAAAAATTTGAGTTTAAACCTTAAGTTTAAACTTGTTGTCCAAACAGGTCCTATGTCTTTTGAATTATATAAAATCATTTCCTTTACGCCTTCCGTCCTTTTTTATTTATTTATTTAACAGAATGATGGTGTGATACAATTTAAAGATTAAATAAATCTATTTTAAAATATAAATTTTTAATATAAGACAAATATTAATTCCTAATTAGGAAAAAAAAAAATCAAAGTTTCCAACTCCTCTCTCTCTCTCTTTCTCTCTCTCTCCCTCTCTCTCCACAACCCCACTACACTCCCATCTCTCCCCTCCTTCCTTTCTCACTGTCCTTTTCTCTCATTTCTCTCCCTCTCACCCGAAATCACTGCCACAATCACTTTCTCTGATCAATTCTCCCCTGTTAGTCTCTTCCTTTAGCCACCAAGCTGAGAAAATTACAATTAAGAAGCTAAATGTAAAGGGTTAGGAAGGAGATTTTTAGTCTAGAACGAACAAGAGAGAAAAAAAAAATATTATTCATATGAAAGTTATATGTTTCCTTTTATTAAAAATTTATATTTGTTTTTCTTATAATAAGGATTTATATTTTAAAACAACGTTTGTTTAATTTTTAATTACATACCATATCAGCATTTTGTTAAATAAATAAGCGGAAGTAGACGGAAGGGGTAAGCTGAATGATTTTATATAGTTCAGGGGGCATAGTAAACGGTTTTAATAAACCAACGGATAAAATGAAATTGGGTATATAATTAAGAAAGAATTCATAAAAATAATCCTATTATTATCATTATGATATATAAAAGAGAAAAGCATAATATCATTGATGTTTTATATAATATTTCTTTAAAAAAAACGTAACACTACTATAAAATTTAGTTACTAAAATTTTTGATACTTTTTTTAAGTGCAAGTTATATTAAATAAGTCATGTTAATTTTTTTTTTCTCATTTTTGATACTTTTTTTAAGTGCAAGTTATATTAAATAAGTCATGTTAATTTTTTTTTTTTCTCTTTTTTATGGTGGGGATATATATAACCCTACGAACAGAGGACGAGAAGTGCAGTTCCCATATTTAAAACGTGTCCCCCTTTCCCCAAAAAAAAAAAGGTAATATACTTGGTTAAAGATGCTGTTGACCGAGATTTGCAGCATCGGACGAAAAAAGAAACTTTTGACCAAGAAGAATGCGAACAACTTTTTGGAAAATAATAGTGATAAAGGAGTTTGTTAAGAAAATCAAATTATAACCGTTTAATCAATTTAAAAAAAAAATTAAAACCGTTAAATTATATATATATTTTTTTGAAATAAAAGATTATTCATGTGAAAAAAAAAGTAATCAATTGGAGATTCATGTTATTAATCCAATTTATTAATAAGCAAGTGTTTTAGAGGTAATATTAATTAACAACTTGGATTATCGCTAACTGTGTGGCTCTGTACATTAATGTAAATAGAAAAAAAAAAATTCTTCCTATTAATTAGCACCAAATTTTGCATGTTAACCCATTTCCGGTCGATTATATACAAAATTTAAAAATAAAAAAAAAAAAACCTAAAATCTTTTTTACTTTTTTTTTTTCTCGCTGGAAAACGAATTCCGTCATGATCAAAGTTTACATTAGACAGATCTTACCATGATCAAGCTTCTTATCAACTTATCATGCACTGAAACCTCACAAGGCTTGGAGCTAGGCAATGGCCAAATATCGAAGAACTAGTATCGTCCATTATCTTTTTGAAATTCTGCTTATATTCGTGTGTGTGTATATATATATATATTAACCCTGTCCATCTCTATATTCAATAAATTGTCTAGAAATTCATTTTAAATAACTTGTCCACTAATTATTTTTATTTGTTTCCCCAACATTTATCCCCACAACTTACTTTACCCAAAAAGAAGCAATGAATCCAGGTGTGAATGTGGGGACTGGTATAGAACATGAACATCTATAGTATACTATATATATCTAATGTCATTATCATTAGGTTTCATAAAGTATTAATATTTATAATTTAAAAATGACAAAATAATATATAATAACTTAGATAACGATGTTTGTAGGGCTAGCTACTAGTAAAAATTTTCTCTCGGTATTGAACATGAACATCTCTAGTATACTATATATCTTATGTCAATATCATTAGGTTTCATAATCCGTAAAAATAAAGTATTAGTATTTATATAATTTAAAAATGACAAAATTATATGGAATAACTTTGATAACGATGTTTGTAGGGCTAGCTACTAGTAAAAATTTTTTCTCTCTCTTCTTGGGATGTTTAAGGTTTTTAGAGGGTGTGCCTCTCGAAGGGCCGAGAACATGCGGCAGCGCCTTACTTGCCATCAGTTTTCCGATCTTAAAGATGAAGATCTGACCATCGTAGGGAGATTACTAGGTGTGGAGGTGACTATGGGGTTGGGAAGCTTGTCCTCCGCCGAAATGGAGGGGAAAGATCATGGCTTTGACAGTACTTTCAGACTATTTACTTTGACTGTAGCGGTCATATTCTTAATTGTGGCTTTTTTGGTGTTGGTAGATTTTCATTTTGTTTTAGTATGTTTGTGTGTAAGTGTAATAACTGTGCATCATAAGCAGATATGGTTTTGTTTGTTGTTTTAATGTGTTTGTTTTTAGTCCTAATAGTAACAATGGTCTTCCCATTGTTCGGACTCGTGGTTTGTTTGTCAGATTTAGATCTTGACGATTTGTTGGTCCTACTAGACTTGTGGCTATGTAGGACGTTTGGTAATTATCTTTGTGATCTGAGGTTGTGGGTCCCAATTAATCGGCAGTCTCCGTCATTAGTTGTGGCTTTGTTAAGCAAAGCTTGGTACATGCCCGTTTCTGACGTTTTGAGGTGTTTTCTCTTATTCGGGCTTCAGAATTGTACCGTTCCCACTGAATGTCGGTTATTTATATCAATGGTTAAGGGTTATGATTGTACAATTGCGAGATCTTTGCATTGTATTGTTTAGTTTGTAACTCTTTATTAATATTAATGCACTTTTTCTTTCAAAAAAAAAAAAAAAAAAACTTAGATAACAAAAAAGTTGAGATATCAACCAATATAGAAATCAATTACCAACTTTAACACCAATTATACTTGGTGAGAAGTTTTTCACTAAATTTAGTAAATGGTAAATTTACATAACAGATAACTCTTATGGCTTGTTTGGTACACTAATTCAATTCAATTTGAATTATAACTTTTTTAGTCTTTTTCTAAAAAGTCAATCTCAGTATCACTATTCATAGTATTATAGTTTTGTAACTCAAACTTTAAAAAATGCGTATACACGTACAAACGAGATGGATTTTTTTTTAAATTGTAAAAAATTTCGAGATGAACGAAACATACTCTATATTAATTTTTTTTTTTCCAAATACGTTTAAAATTTTTACACTTTTTAACTCCAACAATTCAAATACCTCATCAAATACACAACTCAATTTCAATCTAAAAAATTCAATTACAACCTATACACAAAATGCATGCTTAATTGGAGAGCACCTTTCCTTTTAAATTGAAATATCAAAACTTGAAGATATTTTAATGTGTCTTTAATCTGATGAGACCTACTAAATATAGCACGTGCATGACTCGAGCTTTACTAAAATGATGGATATTAAACACCAAGTAATTTTTAATCATAACTTACAATTTCTATCCGTTTTACACTACCTTTCTAAGTCAAATCACATTTTAACAATTCGAAATAATTTGGATACATCTCCGAAAAATTACCAAACCTTGACATAAGAGGGCTCTAATGCTGTCAAAGACTTTTTACCCTTCCAACGCACTCTTGATCAGACAACAATCATGATAATGCACTAAGTTTTGGCGCCATAACATTCTCTTAAGTCCAAATTATGAGATCTATATGTACCGTTGGAAAGCTCCCAAAAAGATCATTATAGTCCAAGCCAAATTTAAGCTATTGATCAATTTTATCCAATATTTCCAAAAATTGCAAACTTCCATACTACCACTTTAAATTGCAACTTCTGCACTACTCAGACTGAATCATTCAAATAAAATTATTAGTCACTCAAGATCCTCACTCCCCGTAAATGTAAGTCTCACCTAGTAGCTACTAGTTTTTTAGGTAAACACATCAAGCACACACAAATGAATCAAGATCTACTTGTTTCAGATTTCCTGTCTCATTAATTATTTCCCCAATAATGTCCCAATAATGTCATGCTGCATTATTTGAATTTAAGAATTTAGTCCATAAAAAATTCTAAATATTAAAAAAAAATTTAGCACATTGATGACTTGTCCAAAGTTTATTGAAGGAATAATCTTTGAGACAGGAAAATAGGACTACAGATCTGGATTTTACACAAACAACATCCCATGGACTACCTGAAAGTTGTAAGTCCACTTATGAGTTCATGTGGTTCCTCCTCCTGAAAACCCTTAGGTTGATCTGTCCCGTAAAATTTATTTGTGTATGCTTGTTGTGTTTTTAAAAAAAAAAAAAATCAAATAGGGTTGGATTTGTCTTTTCTCTTTCTGTTTTCTTACTTGAAGCAAGATTTTTCATGCATGATCATGCACAGACGCAATTAAAGCTTAGTGGGGCTTGTCCCCGCCCCCTTTTATTTACTTACGTATATACCAATACGAAAATTACATAAAGCCCCTGTAAAAAATAAAAATCAAATTCATATCCTTCAAAATCTTCTCATACAGTAATTAGTTCCCAGCCAAATTTCCTGATTTCATCACTATAATCATGATAAGGATTTTTTTAACCGATAAGGATTTTTTTGGGGGGGGCACGCAATATTTATTTTTTAATTTTTTTTTTGAAAGGTTCATTGTACATATTCATAATTCTAATTCCAATCAACCTAAAAAAAAAAAAAATCCTAATTGGAATTAATTCAAATAGTATTTGTAAACATAGTCCAATAGTGACATCATATCTGATTTTATCTGAAAGTGTAGAGTTTAAATTCTCTAATCTGAAATTGAAAAAAAAAAAATCGAATTCAAATACGATGTCAAAAGAAACACTTGGCTAAAATGCACGTGCCTTTCCCTCTAAAAAAAGATAAATACACGTGCTTTTAACAATTAAGAACTGTTGCAATACTTACCGTTTTAACAAAAACAAGTGTTGCAATACTTCTTAATTCATTGTTGTTTTCCTTTCCAAAATGAAATTCTTTTTTTTTTTTAATGAAAAAAAATAAATTGAAATTCAATTTAAAAAAAAAAAAGATTACATGAATAATCTAATGACAATTACACACCTGACTCCAGCACAAAATATAAAGTTTAAATCCTCCTATCTTAACTTTAAAAAAGAAAAGAAAAAAAAAACTTCCGTTTTTAGAAGAAATGAATAAATATCATCAAGCTCTTTTTTAAGCAATAAAAAGCATAAGCTTACAAGTTAAAAGGAGGGGGGAAAAACAACAAAACAAAGCAAAAGCAAAAGTATTTATTTTTCAAAAAAAAAAAAAAAAGCAAAAGTATTTACGTCATTTATGCTAATCCTAATTCTAAAATACTACGACCGTACATTTCCATACGTGTAAGTACATGATCTTATTTACAAGCTTGAACTGGTCAAAACCCAAAACTCTCGTGCACGTCTTTTTCAGTTGTAAAATTAAAAATAAAAAATCAAAGAAAAAAAAAAAACTAATCTTATCTTTGTTTCCATGGAAAAAAAATAATCTTATCTGACAGTTCTAAATAATCCCAACGACAATCTTTTTCTTTTTCTTTTTCTTTTTTCTTAAATATTTATTTTTAAGGGATTTTTTTTATCAATCTAATTAGAATATTTTGGTATAACTATTAATTTCTATCACCGTCATTTATTTAAAATTTTTTAAGAAAAGCTTTTTCTTAAATAATCTAAAACACAAATCTAAATACATCAAAATAAAACAAATAAAATACAAATCTGATCATCAACGTGAAAATATCCAGATGGCTTATGTGTCTATATATACATTACTTGCACATGCGTCCAAGGTCAACAAGTCTAAACCATTGAACAGGAGAACTTCAAACTTACCTTTTTTTTTTTTTTTTGGCCTTTTTTTTTTTTCAGTAATTACTTTTTATTTTGCTGAATACTTCAAACTTACACGGTCCTTGTTAGTCCAGTGTTCCACTTATGCCTTTTCCAAGCACATCCATGATCTCATTTTCATCTATATTTATTGCTCACCATCTTTTTATCTTCATTTCCATTTCAACAACCTTATTGAAAAAAATCTTCATTTCCATTTCATTTCATCTGATATTTCACACTCATTTTGGTAATCTAATGACCATAAAAGGGGGCACAAGTCAGGCTTGTGCGCGTGCAAATACCAGAGAAGAAAGTGTTCAAAGGAATGTCCACTCGCTCCATTCTTTCCAGCCGATCAGCCCGAGAAGTTCCACTACGCGCATCGATTGTATGGAGTTCGCAACATTATGAGCATCCTCAAGGAGGTACGTAATGAATGCAAACAAGACGCGATGACATCAATCATCTTCGAATCCACTATGCGTGCTCGGTTTCCTGTTCACGGTTGTTTAGGTATTATAAATCAATTGCATTCTCAGTTAGAAAATACACTTAAAGAGCTTCACCATGTGCATACAAGGCTTGCAATCTGCAAACAACAGGAAATCGGTTCGTCTAGTCATGATTCCTCTTTGCAATTAACTATGCCTTCTAACTATGATGGAATCAATGGTTTGTATATAAATCCAAGTACTTATGACGACAGTCACTTAAAATCGGTGATGATCGAAAACCCTAGCTTTAATAACGTCGAACCGGTGCTCAATCTTCCTTCCTTGTACCACAAGAATTTCCAATTCCACAAGAAATTCCACAAGAATTAGATGTGTCTCAGTATGATGATATTCCATTCGATCTAATAATCGACGACAGATCACAGGAGGCTTATGATTTAAGGTAATACTTGAAATTGTGCAACAAAACTTACAATAATTATAGCATTTTCATAAGATTGATATTTAGTTATTTGTTGTTGCAGTGGAGAGGCATCATTCAAGAACAAATCTGTGGAAACTGAAAACAAAATTTCAAAGACTGATCTAACAAATTCGCCGGTGTCTGTTTCAAAGACCGAACTGACAAATGCCGCTGCATCTTTCAGTTTAGAGCGAGGACAACTCTGAAATATTTGGATGGAGATCAACAGCTTGAGCATCACAGAAGTTAGTTTTGTTCATATTCTTTATAGCACTTCTTAGAATTATGACATTGTTTTTGCAATTACTTCAATAATACATGTAAATATACTTTTTATTATTTTCCCTACAAGTCACTCACTCTGTTATTATAGAGATTTTGAGTGTCAAATAGAAATAATAAGTAGTCACAGATTTTATTTTATTTTTTTTGGCTGTTAGAATAACATGTAGCTCATTTTTTTTTTTATATTGATATCTTGATAATGAAAGGTTTTATTATTTATTTACTTATTTTGAGGTGTTTTGATAATGAAAGATGAAGGGCACAACCAGGTCTTCTGTTTTAGATGAGGCAAGTATTCATTTTTTTTTTTTTTAGAAAAATAATATGAATAGAAAAAATTTTGGGTGGAGATTAATGAGTAAAGTTTTTAGTTGGGACTTGTATGAAGATGGTTAATTTTGACTGGGGATTTCTATGAAGCACTTATATTGAGATAACTAATTTTAAATGTATACAAGATATGAAAACTTTATAGTGATCTAAAAAAAATCAATAGTGCCCATATTTTTACTGAAGAATTATTCAGTATATTATGTAGATACATTTGACATTTAGGTGATTTATCGATATCGGTTTTATTATAAATTCCTAATTACCATTATCTTTCCTAATAAAATTTACCCTATTTAACCTTCTGTCCACATCAACTTTATTGGGAAAAAAAAAAACCTTAAATGGAATATGGTTAACATTTATAAATCACGTAAAAGAAAATTGTTCATGAGAGAAAACGAAGAATTTCATCATTGTAGGGGTAAAAGAAAAAATAGCATGAGTTTTTAGGATTGAAAAAAAAAAAAAAAAAGATCTGTTTTTTAGATTTTCAAAGTCACCAAAATATCCTGAATTTCTTACCCCCATCTTCGAAGCTTCCTCGTCACGCAATCGTTGTTGCTTGCAGTCCAGGAAGTCGTCGTTGCACACTTCGCCGTCGCTACTTTCCTCGAAGTCCTAGATATGACCGTTGTCATTGTCAAATCCCTGTCCTGAACTTCATTGGAAGATGCGGATATCCCAGTCGCGATGTTAGCTATCACAATATTGCGATCTCACACAACAATCTCTACAGAGACTATCACAAAATTCTCAAGCAATAGACTCGCCAAACATGTCTTTTTTTCCGCCGACAACAGCAACTTCCTTCTAAGTTACGGTAGGGCTTTAAGAAAAACTAGATGTGGGGTTTTTAAGTTGGGATTATATTTGGGGCTTCTAATTGGGTTTTTTTTTTTTTTTAATCAAGTTCTAGGTTAAAAAAAAATGAATTTCTTTAAATGCAAATAGTGTTCAAATTCTTGTTTTAGATTTTTTGAGTTTGGTATGAGACGATTTAAACTCTATAATGGCGGAGCTATTAAATTTTTTAGAGGGGGTGTGCTTCAACAAAAAGTTTGGAACAAAATTATAATGCTAAATTCTTAAGCCATCATTTATCAATTCGTATCTTTGATTTTTTTTTTTTTTCCTACTAAATGAACTAAACTTTTAATAGAGTTTAATTTAAATTTAAAATTTACTATTCAAAACTTTGTGAATTTATATAGTAGTATAATTGAATTTGATTAATTGGAGATACTATATTTTAAATGCGAGCAATTGAAAGTAAAAATTTGGGTGAGATTTAAAGTTCTCTTAAAAGATTAAAAGATTATACTCATGTAATAGTTTTTTTTTCTTTTTTGGGGCGGGCGCAGAATAAGAGATAAATATTTTTTTTCTAAGAGAAAAAATTATAAAAAGTTACATGCTAAAATATAATTTTTTGAAAACATCAAGGGGCATATGCCCCCTCGTCTCCACCTTCCTCCACCCCTAAAACTCTTCACTTTTTGAAAATATCAAATGTAGGGCCCGTTTAGTGAATGAGTTTGAATTGAAATTTTTAAGTTTGAATAGTAACTTTTGTTGACTATCTGGAAAAGACAAAAAACTTTTTTAGAAAAAGACAAAATTTTGAATTTAAACCTTAAGTTTAAACTTAAACTCCAAACGGAGCCGTAAAATTATAACTAAACTATATATGCAATCATATTTGAATTTTAAGTTTTATTATATTTTAACACGTTGCCTTATTGAGCTTTTAAAATTCGAGATAAAATATCCTCAATTAGTTGGAATGAGTACATTACACACGTTAGATAAAAATGAAAATTAAATTAAAAAATTTTCTAGAGTTACAATGAGAGGGCAACTATATTAGAAAAGAAATGCCCGTATATAAGTTTTTTTTTTTTAATGCATATATACGTTTTTTTCCAAAAAAAAAAAACGGAACAAGTCAATTTTTTGAAAATTGAAATTGCCTTATTCTTATCGCCCCCGAAAAATAAGGGTGTTTTGTTTTATTATTTATTTATTTATTTTAAATAGTTCAAGACAAGGATATTTTGGGCATATAAAATTTTCTATGCGAGTTAATGGTTTGTTAAAAAAAAAATTTAACTTAGTCAATGAGTTAATGATTCATCAAAGTAAATTAACAACTTACTTAATGAATCTAGCGAGAAATGGGGTGCCATAAAAAACTAGAAAGAACTTCAAAAAAAAAAAAAGATCATATATATATATATATATTTTAATAATTACTTGTGGTTTGAAAAAACTAAATTCTAAATAAATTTTAAAAATTAAAATGAAAATATCAAAATTTAAATAGAGGTTCAATTATAATTTTTGTTATAAAATGAAGGCACTCTATAAATTTTACAAATTTAGGATAAAAAATCAATTTTTATAAATATTGGTGGTCCATTGACTTAAATGTGGCTACGCCACAAAATGAATCATGATAAATATGTATAGTTGACTATATCATTCGGCCAACACGAAATGAAATGAATATAGCTCAAGTAATAAGTATATTTGTTAAGCTCATTTGATGACACAACGGGCATAATTCTTGCCTTATTGGACACGAGGGCCGTTTGAAGGAACAATTGTAGCGGAGTTTTAGAGATATTTTCGTTAGAATTGAGTCGAGTTAAGTTTTAAAAATACATATTTGGTTAAAAATGAAAAAATGAAAAAAAGTTTTTTAGAGTGAAAAAATGAGAAATCTTGAAATGCGTATAGAAAAAAATCAATATGGATCTTATTTGAATACTCTCAAAATTTTAAACAATTTTTTTAATAAAAAAATTATCTCATTTCGATTTGAAATAATAAAGTTATGCACTTTAAAAAATTTGAGTTACTTATTATAGATATCTACAAAAATTTTATTGAAAATTGAAAACTCTCCAAATATTTGCTTGGAAACCAGATGGTAGGCACCTTAAACACGTCCTTAGAAAATACTTTTTTACTTTTCTATTAATCTTTGAAATATATAGAAAATTTTGACTGGGTGACCTTTTCGAATCACCTAAACTAATAGAGGGTTCAAAGTTTTTTTAATTTAGGAAAATGACTGTTTGCTATTTTTCATATTTGGATTGACTATGAAAATTAGGGATTAACTATGAAAATTAGTGATTGTGTAACGCCCCAAATGTTACCTAACAATAATGTTAGAAAATTAAAATTAGAATTAACATAGATATTGTGATGAGATAGCAATTTCTTAATTCTAATGTTATGTTGAGTTATTTTTTCACAGATGACGCGATGATGGCTTAATGTGCTAGAACAAAATTCATGCCAAATTGATGAATTTTCCTTACGATGATTTGATGAATTTATGTGACAATTTTTTTAGTATATATAATATGATATGTTATATAAATGGATATGTATGTGTCTATATAATATATTATAGTTATATTCTACTAGCTATAAGTATATTTATATATAATTCGTTGTATATATATATATATATATATGAAGGTTATATATATATGGTATGTAGTATTTGTGATAAAGTTAATGTTTAAAAAAAAATTCCTAAAAATGATTTATTTTATATGATGTTAATTTCCAATTCAATTACGAATCTTTAAGTATTGAAAATTATTTTGTAATTTAGATAAACTTATAGAACTTTTCATAAGCTTTCCAACGCCCACTCATTTGTGCAAATATGATATCAAAGTAAGAAGTTATGATCAGTATACTATCTAGATACCTACTAGTCACCAACCAGTTTATCATGTGTGATTATCGGTGTGAAAATTCTAAAAGTTAACCTAGTTGTTTCCTTTTCCTCTACACGTTTTCACACCCTAATGACTATCATTCCCGACCTATTAAGATACAATTAAACTAAAGAATTCAATCCCAATTAATTCCAAAATTTATTTGGGATTAAATTACTCATAAACTATTTTAAAATTTTAAAAATTTCCTTTTTATATGCTCTCTCTCTCTCTCTCTCTCTTCCCTAGTCTCCTTCTCCCTATCATTCTCATTCTCTTTCTATGCTCTCTCTACCCTCTCACACGAGTAAACAAAAAAAAAAAAAATCGGCCAAACCTCCAAATTCTTTTAAGTCAAAATCAAAGGATTTTAAAGTATGTTTTGGTATTGTTTGATGATGATGATTATGATGATTTGTTATTTATTTTAGTTTCGAATTCTTCGAGGTGTTGGATGATTTTCTTAATGAATATCTTCATGTGAGTTTGAGGAGATAATAAGAAATATTTATCGAATGATGATTATAAGAATGACTATACGGTTGATTTTGTAAACAAGACGAATTTAGGGTTTTTGATTTCTTGATTTATGATTTCATTGGTATGGTGATTGAATGATTTTATGTGTCAGAAACATGTATTAAGGCAGTTGTGTGCGTGTGTATATATGAATCATATACATTGTAATGATAATTTTTTTTTATTTTTAATGATTTTCAGATTTGATCACTGCTACTGGAATTTTTAGATTTTATGATCAGGATTCGAAACTACTTTTAAGGATGCAAATAGCCTCCAGTTTTAACGAATTTAGTATTGTTGGAAAGCCCTGGATGTCTATTTTTATTTGAACTTAGTTTCATATCGTTTGGAGATATATGTGAATTTTTATAATTTTTCAAATAGGCAGAGGTCTAGATGCCAAATTCTATACAATTTTAGCAGTCCGTGTTCAAAACTATTTTTGGGGATCTAAACGGTCTCTGTTTTTAAGAAATTTGATATTGTCAGAAAACTTTGGATGTTTATTTTTATTTGCAATTAGTTTTAGATCATTTGGAGATATATGTGAATTTTTGTGATTTTTCAAATAGGCAGAGGTCTGGCTGCCAGTTTCTGTAAAATTTTAGAAATCAAATTCAAAACTATTTTTGAGAGTACAAACAGTCTTCAATTTTTATAAATTACGTACCATTAAAAATATTTGGATGTATACTTTCATTTAAAATTGGTTTTAGATCATTCGGAGTCCTGTATGAATTTTTATGAATTTTTGAAGGGACAAAGGTCTGATTGGCAGATTCTGTAAAGATTTGAAATTTCATGAAATTGTTTAATTTTTGTGTGGTGATGTTATTGAATAATGAAATAGGCTTTTTAGACGCTACTATGATATAATGGATGTGTTTGATGAATTATAATGAGATTTTGTTGATTTTATTAGATTTATTATTCATGATATAAACGTTTTTAAAGGCAAGCACCCGAGATTTTAATTGCGCATCACCATCAAAAAATTTGAAAAGGTTAAGTAAAATGTTTAGATAAGCACACTTTCACCTGCAATATGAATTAAGGATTTAATAAGTATATGTTTTGATGTTGATGATGATGTTATGATGTTCTTAAATAATACTTCTCATATGATGACGTTTTGATGAAAAATATATATATATGGTGTGCATATGTATTTTATGTTTGTACACCCTTGATAATGATGATGATGATGTTGTCCGGTGAGCGGACTTTTGTCACCGTTGGTTTGAGATTTGTGACCCCAACCCTTTTGTAACTAGCGCGCTATGATGGTACAATGCCGGGCCTAATATATAACGGTTTTAAAAGTTAAAACGTTTTTAAATGATGTTTATAGTTATAATGATAAAAGAAAAATGTTTATTTACATTTGTAAAATTTAAGTGTCTTACTAAGCTCTTGCTTATATAAGTTAATTCATATTTCAGATAAAAGAAAAGGTAAGATGTAGTGTTGGAGGAGCTTAGAGCGGATAGCGGGATAATATGTGATAGGAAAACGAGCCCAATATATAAAACCATTGGTTTGGGATTTGTTTACCCAACCCTTCCATGACTAGCGCACTATGATGGTATAATGCCGAGCCCAATATATAACGGTTTTAAAAGTTAAAAAGTTTTTAAATGATGCTTATAGTTATGATGATAAAAGAAAAATATTTATTTACATTTGTAAGATTTAAGTGTTTTACTAAGCTCTTACTTATATAAGTTAATTCATGTTACAGATAAAGGAAAAGGTAAGATGTAGTGTTGGAGGAGCTTGGAGCAAATAGCTGGACGATATATGATAGGAAAACGGGAGGAACGATCATGAGATGGACATTTTTAATTTCAAATAAAGTTTTGAGACTTTAATTTATTATTATTTGATAGGATGATTCATATGGACTTAAATTTTAGTTCATGAATTAGGTTTTAAAATATAAATATATATTAATTATGAAGGTTATTTTGATATAGCTTTTTTTTTAAAAAAAATTCTAGATTTTTCTAAAATTATCTAAGTAAAATTTTCCGTTATGTAAAGGTTTTATTTCAAGCTTAATATTTTTTGTAATTTTATAAGAGATGAATGATTAAATAAGAAGTCAATTGTAACGATCTGTGAGGGGTCATTACAGATTAACTGTGAAATTTGGTGATTTACGTTATTTTTATTTAGTGATTAATAATAAGTCAATTACTGATTGACTATTATATGGCCAATCATTGATTAACTATTTAAGAAAATTGATTAACCATTTTAGGGGGAAAAAAAAAAAGAAGGCCTTTTAAAAAGTTCGGTAATTTACTAAAAAAACTCTTTTAAAAAAGGCTATTTAGCTATAAAGGCTATGTGACCTTTTTTTAATCACCTAATATAATAGATGACATAATTTTTTTATTTAGAAAAATGATCATTTAATAGATTTGGTCAATCAATGATTGTCTATGAAAAATTGATAATTGACTAATGGTCAATCAGTGATTAATTATAAAATTTAATAATTTACATTAGGATTAATCAGTAATTAATTGTAAGTCAATCACTGATTGAGTATTACGTGATCAATCCCTGATTAACCATTTTAGAAAAAATAATCTTTTAACTAATTTTTAAAAACTTCAGCTATTTATTAAAAAAAATTAAAAAAAAAGAGTATTTAACTATAAATCTCAAATATATATTTGTAATGTTTTGAAAAACAAGTATCTATAATGTCACACACGTTCTCGTATTTAAGATTTTTAGCTTAATACTAAAATAGAAAACTATAATTCATTTCTTTTCACTAGCTCTGAAATTTCTTTTCCATTTAATTTTTACTTTGAAAAAATCTAAAAATTTTTAATAATTGAAAAAAGGGTTCAATTAGTCGTTATAGGCATTTTTTTTTTTTTTGGGTAAAACACATATACAAGAACACACATTTTCCTGTAACAGATTGATTACAAGAACCTTGAGCAGAAGGAACCAAACTAAACCCATAAATAGACCTACTAAGTTAGATGATTATTAATTAAAAGAGAATTTGTAGATACTTTATGCCACTCAAAGTCTTGATTTTCTGTTGATGCAGGACTTTTCAACTTGTAGATGTATTTTTGTAACTTTACAAACATATAAACAGTGCAAAGCTCATAAATTAAGCTCCCCCTCTCTCTCTCACTATATATATATGTGTGTGTGTGTGTGTAAGTTTTTTAATTTCCAGGATGCGATTTGAAAGACTGACAACAAAAAATTTTTTAAAAAAATGACAGGTCAGTGGCATATGGTTAGAAAAGAAAACGACAACAGGCTTCTAGTGAAAGTAACAAAATCATTGAAATGGATTTTAGGCTGCAATCCCATGAGGTGCGTAATTTACATTTACGTACGACAATATTCCGTTTTGCTTCTCCTTAGCAATGGAAATGTAAAGCTAAGACAATAGATCAATCAAATACCAAAACGATACCATTAAAAAAAAAAAAAAAAAAAAACTTTCATACAATAACAAATATGTGATGTAATATCAAAACTGTCACGTAACAGTATGAGATTTTACAAACTATCACATGTATATTTTTTTTATGCGACTCTTCTGATGTATTGGTAAATCTGTAGTGATGTATCACCAGCAATGATGAATAGCAATGTTCCAAAAAAAAAAAAAAGGCAATAAATTGGTTCTAAATCTGATACAAGTAATTGCTTTCAGGTCACAAGAGCTTATGCTTTAGAGAAAACAAGACAAACCAAATAGGAAAAAGAAGGAAAAGGAAAACAAAATCAGCTCCAGTAACGAATCTCCGGGCCTTATCCTCGTCGAGTTGGAAGGCGATGGAGAAGGAGGAGGACCGGATTCTGGACGAACAAGACTGGTGACATTCTCAGTGGAACAAGTATAGTTGCAGCGACTAGGCCGTACCACCCTGTACAAACCACTACTAGTCAGTATAAAGATGTCGTTTCTGTTATCCTGGCCAAAGGAGAATATGAAGCCTAGTGAAAAGCCTGAGCTTCCAGCTTCATCACTGCATGGAATAGGAGAGTCCTTGGCGCAACTGACGTTAAGTTTAGAACTCGTGAAGTTCCCGCTATTTGTAGGAGTTTCTGTTCCTGCCCATATGCCAGCACCATACAAATCTGCATAAAGGTATCTGTAATCACAAAAAAAGAAGTTGTGATTTTGTTAATGGAGCTTTCTGCGGTAGAGTATTAGTATTGGTAGTGCGTGTTTCTGAACGATGAATCTGGTTAAAATCATATCAAAACAAAAAAGTACGCAAAACTGACAAACTTGATAAAGATACGACGATTTAAAACAGTGTCCTCGTAAAAAGAAAAAGGATGAGGTTGATTTATTACCTTCCATACATGCAAGGATCGGTCCTAGAGCGGTAAAAGTAGCCACCTGTGATGGAAGCAGATCCCTCAGCTTTGTTGACATCAGAGTGCTTGTATCCCATGACAGGGAAAATCGGATTAATGGAGCTAGAAGATGTGTTTCCTCCAGGCGACTTCGGTGGATTGTATAGAAAAGGACCCTCGTAAACACGCCAACCGTAGTTTCCTCCCTTGATGACTATGTCGACCTCTTCAAATTCCTCCTATGAGATCATGACTTAGGCGTTAGAGACTTGACGGAATATAGATATCAAGAAAATAAAATTATAAGTTTGCTGTTCTTGAAGACAAAAGAGGTACTATAAGCTATGTCTCTCACGGGCTTCGGTGAAATTTTTTCTTGTTTTGCAAAACAGTTTTGGCAGAAAATGGAAGCATGTTAGCTTGGCAAGATCTAGATAGTGCACTCATAGTTTTTGTTCTCCAAAGAGCACATACTAGTGGACATTCGATAGAAATGGCGAGTTTTTTTTTTTTTTTTCCAGGTAAATTAATATCAGACTAGAATCAAACCTGTCCAACATCTGCACAAAGGAAGTAAGAAGGCCTATCAAAATCGAAACTGCATCGCCAAGGATTTCTAAATCCTAGTGCCCAAATTTCAGGTGCCAATTCCTTGTCTTCCGAAAACGGATTATCTATAGGAATGGAATAATTTCCCCACAGGTTCAATTCAGAAACTCTTGTTGCGCCTGCAAATGAATAGTAAGACTAAGGAATCCATAAAAGAACAATGCTATTATTACTATGTAGTGCTTAAGAGAAAACACAAAAAAAATGGAAAATCCACCTAATTCTCGTTCTTGGAAATTTGGAAGTACGGAAAAAAGAAAAGAGCACCAATGAGAGGTAAACTATGGAATTGTATGAGAAAATTGTGTGAAAAATACTCACTTGGTATGCTATCTATGTCAAGCCTCACAATCTTTCCAAGCAAGGATTTCTTGTTCTGTGAGAAGTTGTAAGGGTCGCCTGTGCCGCCACCATCGCCCATCATGAAGTACAAGTAGCCGTCTTCGGGTCCAAATAGTATTTGCCCCCCATGATGTGAAGTAAATGGAAGTCCCATTGTGAATATTCTCCGAACTTCCTGTGGTCTGACACTAGTACCTTAATCACAGCCCAAAATAGTGCTAATTAGAATCATCACTAACTGACAATTGCAAAAGATAACTCTTAAAAAACGAGAATTACACATTAGGATATGGAAAAAAGTAATAATAATAATACTGATAGGACTTTGTTTTGAACCGTCGTATTTGTATCAGGTTCTATTAGTTTTGTATACTTTTTCATTTTGACGTGATTTTTGCTAGTCTAACATTTAGAAATATGTACTAGTAGTGTTGAATTATACTGCAGAAAGCTCCTTCAAAAAAAGATAACGCAGAATTTTAACATAAAAAGGTAGTTGTGTGGTACCGTTGGCACTGAATTCTGCAATGACACTGTGATATCTGCACGGCTCAGCTCCATTGTCAGAGCTCAGCTGCGAAGGATCGCAGCCCACATCTGAATTACACGCACATATTCCCGCACATTGTGGCCATTTGACCTTGTCACAGTTGAATGAGGTGAAAAAACGGCCGTTCTCGGGAAACTTTGGATGGAAAGCTATCCCCATCATCCCAAACTCGGAATCGGTAAACACTTCATCGGTTAAATCAAGAAAAGGGTTTGACTCATCAATCACCAACTCTTCTCCTGACCCCTCCTCAGGAACAGTTGCCAACCAGATTTTGCCTGGTTGGTTGGACAAGAACACCCGGTTAGAGCCATCGGGATGAGCCGCCATGTTAAGGTAAGATCCATTGCCAATTTTCTCAAGGCACATGCCACTTGGGGAGCTTGGTGTTTCAGTATTGTTGAGTTTCACAGGTTCTCCATCAAAGCACACCGAATCGACATCAGAAGACCCTCCAAATGCATTGCAAAATGCGCTTTTCGACTTCCAGATATCAGACAGGTTGGAAGTAGAGTTAACTGGCGTTCCATCCTGTGGTGATGCAAATGGTGAATTTACTAAGGTCACATTTTGGCATTCATTCCAAACTTCAGAACAGAAGTCTGTCGAATTATTCTGCGACTGCGGCGAGTCTGCTGAAACTGTGCCATTGCAGAGAACAGGAACTTTCAGAGGTCCCGAATCAACTCGGTATAGCTCTGCGGAAAATGGATCACACCTCTGCCAATATCATCAATTTATGCATTGGTCAAATGAAGAAACAGGGAAAAGTTTATACTTTCGACACACATTGAGATGCACATATTGCTGTAAGTTCAAAAATAACAGAATATAAGCTGAAACCGGCTTTCGAACTTCTATATTTTACTCTTTCCAGTTCTTTCTTAGAACAAGATGTATAAGACAAACTAAACCCATGCTTTTTAGTTCATCAAAAATTGATGGAAGGAGGAAATCTAAAATCCAATGAAATACAAACTAAAGGCTCGATTCTTTACCGAGCAAAGTATGGATTTCAGAAGGGAAGCGCAAACAGAATCAGAAACTTTCATGGCTCTGAATTGGTTCTGCAACTGCCTATCATCAGTGGAGTTACAGCAGGAACTACCATTGTATTGACAGAAAGCAAGTGGGGTCTTTAAGGTAAAAGGTGATTCTGTTCCAATAAA
This sequence comes from Ficus microcarpa, assembly GCA_025413485.1. Classification (NCBI taxonomy): domain Eukaryota; kingdom Viridiplantae; phylum Streptophyta; class Magnoliopsida; order Rosales; family Moraceae; genus Ficus; species Ficus microcarpa. Next base: position 37,280,035 of record CM046379.1, read on the forward strand.
ACACGCAAAAAAAAAAAAAAAAAAAAAAAAAATCAACAGATTAGTGAAAAGGTAATAAAAAAATGAAGTGCAAGATGAACCAAACTATGAGTCATATATGTATATATATATACATATATATATATATATATATATCTATATGACCGCCAAAGAGAACTCACTTATATTAGTACAGAGGGGATATGAAGAAGAATACTCGGAAACCAACAGAAGGAGAAAGAACAAGAAGATGATAGTGAAAAAGCACCTCATCTCGAGCAATGAACAAAAGCAACTTTTTGATCTCTTTTAACAAATGAGCAAATCGAAAGAACAAGAATAAAGCTCAATGGAAATAAACATTAATTCTTCCAAAAAAAAATAATAATAACCCAGTTGGTAGTATATCATTTTTCTTTGGATCTAGGAGGATGCTACAAACTACTTCTAATGGAAATAATTTGTCCAAAATTCGTTTGGTGGAAGAATCGTGCAAGTCAATAATATCCTCCATTTTTGTCTTGTTATCAGATGAGAAAGTAGACCTTTTGTTCATTATTTTACATGTTCAACGGATAAGCCAGATAAAAGAAATGGCTCCCATACAATTAGGCTTCCATTATTTAGTGCCTATGTTACCTTGTTCTAGTGAATCAAACATGGTTGACTTTGCGTGGCAAAAGAGAAAGCATCAACTTGCCATTATGATAAGCAAGTACATTGCTGAAAACAGATAAAGAAATCAACAAGTGGATTGAACGCGTAATAAGGTCAAACCATCCTTTGAGTTTACTTTTTTTTTAAAAATATAAATATACAATATAATACATACATATATATATTTTAACATTTGTATATGTATGTGTGCGTGTAAATGCAAATCAAGTTTAGTACTTTCATAATTTGACTCCGGAGAAAAGGTTTTCTTAGCATGAAGCATGGCCGCTTTTCTAGATGCTAGGAAGTAAAAAGACTGAAGGGGTGTTTGGCTCCCCATTTCAAACCACTCAACTCAAACTTTTTTTTGTATTTTTCTTAAAAAGTTTTTATTTTTTTCCTAAAAAGTTTTTTGTTTTTTCTGAAAATTCAAAAAAATTTACTATTGAAACTTAAAAATCTCAACTCAAACTACTTCACCAAATACCAGTTGAAACAATACTAGGGGAAACAAGAAAAGAGCCAAAGGTTGGATTGAAGTAGAAATACTAGTTTTTTCATTCAAATTTGGAAAGAACAAGAAAAGGAAAAGTGTCACACAACAAGACTTTGTTGTCGTTTCAGTGCAATCACGTTGTCCAAGTAATAGAAAAACGTGTCGTTTGTGTGAAAACCTTATGTTTGATTAAAACGACAAAAATTCTATAGAAACGACATCACCTGCTGTTTGTTGTCGTTTTGGCAATGTCGTTTCCCCTCAAATCTGCAGTTGATCCAAACGACAGGTCATTCTCTGGTCACATTTTCAGTTCTGTAGAAACGACATATCTTTTATTTTAAATCAACATCATAACTGGATTTAATAATTCATTTTGTATTTCTAGAACACCAAAATGCCATTTTTGTATTCGGAGATAAACCCTGCAGGTGCAGGTGTCCATCTTCAATTTTAATTTTTCCAATGCCCCTTTGCAAAGCAAACACGTTCCTTTTGAAGTGGGCCCACAATCGCTCTCGTGTGAAATCATCCGCATATCTCCACTCCTCATAAAATCACGTTTTTCCCCCCCTAAATTTCTTATAAACTTTTATAATGCTAAATGTCCTTTTTCATTCAAGTTAGGCCACTTCCAATTAAAAAAAATGAAATTAACATATTTGATATGTTTTTCTATGTTATTCTTTAGTATATAATATACAAAGTTTTAAATTTGATACCTCATAATATTCGACAGTGTGAACTTCAGTTGCTATAAGTGTAAAGTTCAGTGATTGTAAATGTGAATTCATACATAAAAAAATATAATTAAAGTGAATCTGAATTTATCTGATTTTACATTTTTTTTCTGCATGTATTCACACTCCTAATAACTAAAGTTCAGATTTATAATAAATAAACTTCATACTGTCGGATATTATCAGGTATCGGATTTAAGATCGTTTCTATAGTATTTTATCTACATTTTTCATCATTATTAACTTTTGAAAAGTAAACTTTTAGAAATTAAATAATTTAAAGATGATAATATTATAATGAGTAAATATAAAAGCAAAAAAAGAAATCAAGCGTGTGTTTGAAATATACTATTTCAAACTAGATTTTTTGCGATTCATTTTTACTTCAATCCAACCTTTGGCCCTTTTCTTGTTTCCGTACACTGTCCGTATATATATAATTTTTGAATAATCAGAAAGGTGTCGCACAACATACTTTGTTGTCGTTTCTCTGCGGACAAGATTCACTGTCCGCGTAAATATAATTTTCAGTTTTTCACCCCTGCTTATTTTTCTCCACAATTGAAATGTCAAATAATACTTATCCACGTGGGAAAAGATAATTAATTTTTTTCTTCATTTATTTTATATTTTGGTTTGGTTGTCGGTCGGGTAGGCCAGCATATAAATAATTTCCGAAAGCCATCTCTCTGAAAAATTAAAAAAAAAATAAAAAATAAAAATGTGTTTATTTTCGCTATCTGCTACTTTCGTGCAACTACGCTGCTCATCTCCAACCTCTTCCTTTTCACTTCCACCATTGCCCCACATCAACTTCAATAATTACACCGACGTGCCCTTCATCTTTGCCGCCACGAAGAACAACCGGGCAAACCTCAGTATCGTCGTCTCGGCCTATTCAAAGTCCAAAGATGTCTGGAGAAGAACATCGTCGCCGCCCCACGAAGCGACGCCGTACAGGGAGCGACGGCAAAGCGCCTATCTGGATCATAGCGTGGACATGGACGAGCTTTTGAGCTCGATATGGCAGACCCAGAACGAGCAAGAACTCTTCGCCGTCCTCTCGCCGTACAAAGGCCGACAGCTCTCGATCAAGTTCATGGTTTTGCTGCTCTCTCGCGAGCCCGACTGGCAACGCTCGCTCGCCATTCTCGATTGGATTAATGAACAGGCTCTGTACACTCCTTCCGTGTTCGCCTACAACGTTGCTATTCGAAATGTGCTTCGTGCGAAGCAGTGGGATGTTGCACACGGACTGTTCGATGAAATGCGTCAGAGAGCTCTGGCGCCGGATAGGTATACTTATTCTACTCTCATCACTTATTTTGGGAAAGAGGGCATGTTTGATGCCGCGCTTTCTTGGTTGCAGCAGATGGAGCAGGACCGTGTGTCCGGCGATCTCGTTTTGTACAGCAACTTGATCGAGCTTTCGCGTAAGTTGTGCGATTACTCCAAGGCAATCTCGATTTTTTCGAGATTGAAGAGGTCGGGGATTACTCCGGACCTTGTCGCTTACAATTCGATGATTAATGTGTTTGGGAAAGCTAAACTCTTTCGAGAGGCGCGGCTTCTGCTAACGGAGATGAGGGCTGCAGGCATCTTGCCGGATACAGTTAGCTACTCGACTCTATTGACAATGTATGTTGAGAACCAAAAGTTTGTTGAGGCGCTGTCCGTGTTTTCCGAGATGAATGAGGTCAAATGCCCTCTTGATCTCACGACTTGCAACATCATGATTGATGTTTATGGGCTGCTGGATATGGCTAAGGAAGCCGATCGGTTGTTTTGGAGCATGAGGAAGATGGGAATTGAACCAAATGTTGTGAGTTATAATACACTTTTAAGGGTTTACGGTGAGGCTGAGCTTTTTGGGGAAGCCATCCATCTCTTCCGCTTGATGCAGAGGAAGGATATTGAGCAGAATGTTGTCACATACAACACTATGATAAAGATTTATGGTAAAACCCTGGAGCATGAAAAAGCTACGAATCTCGTGCAAGAAATGCAGAAGAGAGGGATTGATCCGAATGCCATTACGTACTCGACAATAATCTCTATATGGGGTAAGGCGGGGAAATTGAACAGGGCGGCAATGTTGTTCCAAAAGTTGAGGAGCTCAGGTGTTGAGATCGATCAGGTTCTTTATCAGACAATGATTGTGGCTTATGAGAGAGCCGGCTTGGTTGGTCACGCTAAGCGTTTACTTCTCGAGCTCAAGCGTCCAGATAACATCCCTAGAGAGACCGCAATCACCATTCTTGCCGGTGCTGGTCGCCTGGAAGAGGCTACGTGGGTTTTCCGTCAGGCTAGCAACGCCAGGGAGATTAAAGATATATCTGTCTTCAACTGCATGATAGAGCTTTTTTCAAAGAATAAGAAGTATGCAAATCTGACCGAGGTATTTGAGAAGATGAGAGAGGCCGGATATTTTCCCGATTCCAATGTGATTGCTTTAGTCCTGAATGCATATGGCAAGTTGCGAGATTTCGAGAAGGCAGATGCTCTATATAAAGAAATGCAGGAAGAAGGGTGTGTTTTCTCTGATGAAGTTCACTTTCAGATGCTTAGTCTCTACGGCGCGAGAAAGGATCTGAAGATGGTAGAAGAACTATTTGAGAGATTGGACTCCGATCCTAACATTAACAAGAAGGAGTTGCATCTTGTTGTTGCCAGCATCTATGAACGAGCAAACAGACTTAACGACGCATCGCGGATCATGAACAGGATGAATGAAAGAGGAATTTTGAAATTGCGAATACCTTAAGAAGTTCATTACTGGCTATGTCCAATACATTTTTCCGAACCATTGTTTAATCTGTAAATACATTATGTCATGTGTATTTTGGTTACATATTTCTTAAATCCATTTGCTTTCTTTTCTTCAACCTCCATTTAGATTTCTACAAAAATAAATAAATAAATATCTTAAATGAATGGAAACGATTTAAAAGAGTACTTGAAGAAATTCAAATAAATTCTTCTGGTCAAGGAAATATAGTCCTAGATGACCCCTAAAGCAGAAAGAAACAAATGAAATAAAATAATTTCATTTCATTTCATGGCCTTTTTTTTTTTTTTTTTTTTTGAATCTATCTGCTAGGCTATTTAATGTTATTTATGACCATTAAAAGAGGGCATCTTTGGAAAAAGAAAAACAAAGATATCTTGTGGGAAAATTTCACCAAAAAAAAGTTGGTGCTCGTACTGTTTTTCTGTCAGCACAGTAATTAGGTTGGGGGCCATCTTTCAACATTAAAATCTCAAGAAAAATTCACGAGGAAAAGAATTTGAAAACAGAGAGAAAATGAGTTTTAACTATATTGAATGAAATTAGTTATGAGTATTTACACACCTCTTAAGTACGGACCCCTAATCTCTTTAACTAACAGTTTGACCATCCTGAAAAAGACAAATTTTGACCAAAAGACTAATAGGTTTTCTGGTTAAGCCTCTACAAGTAATCTCTTCCTAACAGTCAAAGAGCATGGATTTTCTTCATCCCAGCTTAATAATTCATAATTTAACAACATTTTCTTTGCCAAAATTTTGCTTTTCCTTTTTTCTACTTAGGACTGAACTTATTCCTTTATTGCATACAGGTTTTTAACTGATACCTTGCTTTGCAGTTCAGGCACTCCACTATCGCTGTCTACACAAATGTGTACACAAAAACAAATCTCATGTCTCTTTGTTCTATGTCAAAAAAAAAAAAAAAAAAAAAATTCTTCCCTCTAAAATAAACGGGATTTTTACGGTAGGAGCTGAAAAATACATTATTGGTAGAGTTATGTTTTTCAACCGTTAAATCTATATATAAAACCATTATTATTATTATTATTATTATTTACTTTTGTGTGATTTTAATCTGATTAAATGATTAAAAATATACATTAACGTCTAACGATACGGTACATAGGAGTAGAAAAACCCAAGAATAAAATAGAAAAATAATATGCAATCTTCTTGCCAAACCTCTACCTTGCATCGGAATCAGCTTACCTTAGTGTATTTATTTTGAGATAGCGGCACTCACAAGAGTCACCTCACCGCTCTTAAAGTTAAGTTAACCGTGTTGCTGAATTTCCACCAAGGCCGATGGGATTGAAAATTCCTGTTATCCATAAATTGAATTGTCCTTTTCAAGCCTTGTTCTAGACTCTATATATATCACATATGTTTGTTGTATAGATTGGTGTATATTCTTTGACTTTGGAATGCTAGAAACGTTATGTAAATAGCTCCTGTTATATAGATTGGTGCTAAAGATTTGGATGGAACTTTAGAATTGGTGAATCACATCCATCCCATTTTAGAAAGTCAGAATCTAGAATTAGGCCTTGTGTTGCTCTATCCCTTTGCAGGATATAGTAAAGTTTTGTTCAGCATTTAAGTTTAATTCTAATTAAATTCTATTTTTTTATCTTAATTTTTATCTTTTTTTTTTTCCTAAAAAATCAATAAAATTTATAATTAGTTCTTGAGAAGTCAACCAACTTCAATTTAAAAATTGCATCTCCGATCTCTGAGTGAACCAAACGCATGCCAAATCTTGTGTCATTTCACAACTATCATTGTTACGAAACACTTAATAAATACCTTCATTTGCTAACATATGTAGAGTAAAGCTATTGTATGGCTGAGATTTAGAGATCATTTACCATGTAGGTTAGGTGGGCAGTTTGGCAGGTGAGCCATGGCACTTCTTAAAGTCTTTGGTTCCACACTTCCTAGTTAGTGTTTCCATTATTATTATTTTTATTTTTTCCTTTCCACTTTACGATTTGTTCCTTTTTTAGAAAAAAGAAGAAAAAAACACATATTATAACAAGGAAAGTCTAAAATAGAGTCTCGTCTATGTATCTTATTGATAGAGCTCATTTTATGACCGTTCGATAAATTTTAATGGTTAAGATATTGCTTGTGTATGAGATTTATGATGCCCCCTACTTTATAGTATTATATACTAAAAATTAATTTAAAAAAGAAATTAAAAAAATCATGTTTTCTTCTTCCGGTGATGCCCCTCTGTGCAACCTAGGCCCTCTTGTCGACGGCCCCTCTAATTAGGCGCCCCCTACTGGACAATGAGCCTTTTGGCTACCCAGGGCCTCCCCCGTCGACAACGAGCCCCCACAATGATCTAAGTGCCCCCTTCCCCCCTCCCGACCACTACCCAAAAGCCCCCCCCACTTGAGACCCAGGGCCCTTCTCCCAAAACGACGAGCCCTGCACACCAGATCTAGTCCCTCTTGACCCCCAACGACAAATGCCTCGCCAGATTTGGCCCTTCCAGCCTGTTGATGATCTCCCCAACCCCCCTTACACATGACCAAGGTGCCAGATCTAGGCTGCTCGCCCCCCCAATCGAATCTTGACCCCAATCTTGGCTTGGCTCGCCTCCACAACCTCTAAAGATCTCCCCTTCCGCCGATCTTGACTCGCCCTAGTGACCTCTGACGAAGCCCCCCCCCCCCTTAATCTCAGCTTGCCCCTGCATCCTCCGGTGAAGCCCCCCCTCCCGGTGACCTATGGCAATGCTACCCCCAGCTCGGTAGACCACGAGCGAGGAGCCAAACAAGTTAAAAGGTTGTTGTTTTTTTTTTTTTTAATTTATTTTTTAAATTATTTTTTTAATTTCTTGATACGTAATAAAATAAGATAAGGTGCATTATAATTATTATACATAAGCAACATATCAACCATTTGATAATATCTGAAAGATTTAAAAATGAGCTCTATCGATAGAGTATATAAAAAGAGATGTATCACAGACTTGCCCATTATAAAATGTGTTAAATAAAAAATGGGAAGATTGTGGTAAAGTCTCATTTATATACCATATCAGTAGAGCTCATTTTTAAATCGTTTTGATGTAATCGAACGATTGAGATGTGCTTGTGCATGATAACTATAATGTACTTTAACCCATAATATTATATATTACAACTAAAAAAAATAGAAATTCAAAAAAAAAAAACTAAAAAAAAAAACTGATCTTGCGACCATCCACTATTGGCCCCCCAAACACCAGTGACAACGTTGAACCCGCAAACATCAGTGACAACGTTGAAGAGGCCCTCCTCCCCCGATGCCGATGCCCACCCCAAACGCTAACCATATCTGGCTTCGAGGGGAAAGGGGACGGGGTGGTCGAGGGCGAGGCGAGACTTGGTCGCCGCGGAGGGAGGGGGGTTGTCTTCATCGGCATGGCTGGGGGGGGGGGGAGCACTCGTTGCTGACGTCGAGGGGGAGGGGGGTCTTCGTCAGCGTCGAAGAGGGGGGCAATCATCACCGACATCAGAGGGGCCACCGGTGAACGGTCATCGGCCAGTTTTTTTTTTCTTTGAATTTTTTTAATTTCTAGTTTTTTTTTTTTTTTTAGTATATAATACTATGAGTTAACATACATTATAGTTATTATGCATAAGCAACATCTCAGTTATTCGATTAAATCAGAACGGTTTAAAAATTAGCTCTACCGATAGAGCATATAAATAAGATTTTATCACAGATTTTCCTTATCTTTATATAAATAATTGGTATAGATAATAAGGTTTTAAATATTGAGATAAATAGTAAAGTTATTAAGTAAATGCAAAATTTATTAGGTGAATAGCTAATTTAGTAAGTGTAAATAACAAATTTACTATACCTGTATAAATCATTCACCACATAAATTTATTATTTACTGTTATTTGCTCCAATTATTTTAAAAACCTGCCTTTTTTTTTTAATTATTTTAATTTAAAAACTACTATTACAAATTAAACCCCTCCCCCACTTCTTTGTCAAGTCTATTAATATGGTCATAAATAAATTCTCCATTTCTTTGAGTTTAAGACTGTTCCTTTGTTGGGTACTAGTACAGTACTGTTGAATATTATTTTCTCCTTTTTCTTTTCTAGAAGACTATTTTCTTTTTTTCAATAAATTACGGCCATGCCATCACTGTCATAAATTTGTTTCGATAGAGTGTTTTATCTTTTTGGCTACCCAGTAAGATATAATAATTAATATTATGAGATAAATATATGATAAGGGTCTTGCCTTATAATCTTGTTGAACGCCAGCTCAAACTCCAAAAAATAACACCGATAAGATTAAAGGAATAATCAAGAGCATGTTAAAGAGGTTTTATTTATTTATTTATTTATTTTCACACAGAATCTCTAGGATCGTAAGGCGTGCCCTTCCTGTTCCGGAAATAATGTTGCCTAAACAATTTATTATTCCTTGCATTAAATTTTTTTTCCTTCCCTTTTTTGCTTGACTTGTCAAATGACCTCCAAATCCGATTGATACCAATTTAAGTTTTTAAATTGCTGGTTAAAGACTTGCAAGGAAATACATGAGAGCACATCATGGAGATTCCTTTTGGTTTTTCTTATCTAGAAAGCAAAGAAACATGTACCAAGTAGTTTCAAGAAAATGCACTTTATTTATATTTTTCCTCATAGTTATTCCATTATTGATTTAGTTTCACACTTATTTTAAACTAAATTGTATTTTTTTATCATGATTTTTGTTTTTTTCTGAAAAAGTTTTTTGTCTTTTCTGAAAAATTACTATTGAAACTTAAGGATGTTTGGTTCGCGAGTTCGAACTCAAATTTTTCAACTAAATTTTTGTCTTTTTCTGAAAAAGTTTTTTGTCTTTTCTAAAAAAGTTAACAAAAATTACTATTGAAACTTAAAAATCTTAACTCAAACTTAAACACCATACACCCCCTTAAAAATCTTAAACTAAACTCATTCACCAAACACCCCCTTAGTATTGCTCTAGATTTTTTTAACCCCAAGGAAAAAAAAAAAAGAAAGAAAAAGAAAACTAATACAGTAATAATTAAACAGAATTTAGCCCTAAAATGAAGATTTGGAAGTAATTGAACCCAACCCCACGCTAATCAAAGATCAAATTAACTTTAATCACTATATTTACTAAAATGAAGATTTGGAAGTAATTCTTGGCTTTCCCTTTTGTTCTTATTTCTTCCTTTGCTAGAAACCATTCACATTTTCTTGAAAAATACGTTCCCTTTGCATAGAACTTATGCAAACTCTTTAATCCCCAAAATCTCTCCTTTAACATCTTTGTTTACACTCTAAAAATCTTTTTGCTGACCCTTTAGCCTCAAGCAAAATCCCACTTTTGAAGTCAACAAAAATTAGGCAAAAAGCAATAAAAACTCCTGAATTTTAAAAAAAAAATTAAGAAAGAAGCCAAAATCTTGTCCTCTAATTGGTTGTTAGTTTGTTACGTAGTTGAATTAAATTCCTTAGACTTGAATTAAAAGAATTTTTGAGCTTTATAACAACACTCTCTAGTCTCTCCACATATATTTCATTCAATTCTACACCCCCCCCCCTCTTGTCACGGCGAGACTTAATTAATACCCCCAATTTAATCTTCATTAAATTTAATTTCCAGTCTTAATCTAAAGTCGTCCCGTCTCAATGACGTTAAGAATATATATATATATATATATATATGTATGTATATAAAAATATAAAGACAATAAATTAAGATTTAAAAAAATGAAGAAAAGAGAGCATTTATAAGAGCCTCCAAATCGCTTCTTCCTATCCCACTTTCACAACCAGATTATCAGAATCACCAAACTCTTACCAAAAAAAAAAAAAAAAAAAAAAAAAAAAAAGCTCAGGTGAAGAATTCGAATGCCCATTGGTTCATTAACCAGCTAAGGGAGGAGGCAAAAAAAAAAAAAAGTTGTGATTTTCGCTCATTTTCCTTCACTTTCCGTCACTTTCCTCTCTTCGGAAGGAACTCCGACAACCTTATGCGAAGCAGTTGGGCGTGATTTAGAGAGAGAAAGAGTTAAGAGAGAGAAGATGAAGAAGCTGAGGAGCTATTTCATGCATCTGAGGAACCACCAGGGGATAGAAAGGAAGTGGATCTTTCCTCTGGCGATAGGTTCGATCGTTTCTCTCTTCCTCGTCTTCCTCACGACGTTAACCTCGTCGGACGGGACGCCGCTGCTTCCCTTCTACCGCTCCCTAACGGCGGCGAACTCCGTCTTCGTTGAATCCAAGCTCCATCCGGTCCCCGTCTCGACGCTCCCTCCGCCGCCGCGCTTCGCCTACCTCATCTCCGGCTCCAATGGCGACGGCAAGATGCTGAAGCGGACGCTCGAGGCCCTCTACCACCCGAGGAACCGCTACGTCATACACCTCGACCTCGAGTCGCCGCCGGAGGAGAGGTTGGATCTGCAGAAATATGTGGAGAATCACGAGACCTACGTGAAGTTCGCCAATGTGAGGATGATCACCAAGGCCAATCTTGTGACCTACAGAGGTCCGACCATGGTGGCCAACACACTCCACGCCGCCGCGATTCTGTTGAAGGAAGGAGGCGATTGGGATTGGTTCATCAACCTCAGCGCCTCCGATTACCCTCTTGTTACTCAGGACGGTGGGTCTCTTGTCTGTCTTTGATAGTTCTTGAATTGGAAATTTGGGAATTTTGTTTCGATTTCTTGAATTAATTGTTTTTCTTTTTTTTGGCTTAATCAGATCTGCTTCACACGTTTTCGTACTTGCCGCGGGATCTTAATTTCATCGATCATACCAGTAACATTGGGTGGAAAGAGTATGTGCCACAGAGAGAGAGAGAGAGAGAAAAGAAAAAAGATCTTTTCTTTGTACTTGTATTGTGTGGTTTTTGGACTTTTTTTGGTTTCTTGTTTGTTTCTTGCCTTGAATTCTTGATGGGTAAATTTGTTTCTTTGAGCTTGCGATGCTATATGTTTTCAGGTACCAAAGAGCAAAGCCAATCATTGTAGATCCCGGGTTGTATATGACCAAGAAAGAGGATGTTTTCTGGGTTACACAAAGGAGAAGTGTGCCAACTGCATTCAAGCTTTTTACAGGTATTAATATTTACTTATTATCCATTTTTGGCCTCTTTATCTTTCCATTTTGGTTTACATGAAAAACACTATTGTTCTTTGTCTTGGGTTTATGTTTCCAAGTCAAGTTTCTGTTTTTAGGCGATCAACATATTGATAACTATTAAATGCCTTTTTTTTTTTTTTTTTTTTTCATTTGTTAAATTTATCCAGTTGAATACAGTTAATCGATTGTGGTAAACTTTCTTAGTTGCATCTTATATCTTGTTGGACTAGAAATCGTTTTCTTTTATCCATGTTTAATTTGGAAGTTCTTTATGTTTTGGGATCATGGAATTGCTGCAGATAGTTCTTCAGGTTCCATATGATGAACATTGATACTATATTCATTTACACTAGAGATATTACCGGAAGAAGAAAATAACTTAGATTTTGGCTCTGTTTGGTTGCTTTTCTAGAAAAGAGATTTTAAGGATATTTTTAACTAGACCAATATTTTGGGGAGATTCTTTTTCTGGTTTTTTGTTTCCCAATTTTAGATGACAAATGAAACATTATTTAGTAGTTCAGTTACAAGAATGGATTTTGGAAAATGAAATAGCATGTTTTCTGAATATCATATCGTAGTTTTAGGTAAATGCTTGATTCTAATGCCACTAACGTGTAACAGCTTAGACTTTGAATGATTGACTTACAGCTCTGGACCTGCTTCTAACCATGTGGAAAATTTTTCATCTGGACAAACAAAGCAATAATGTGGAGAGAGGAAGAGAGAGATAAAGAAAGAAAGGAAGTGCGGTAAAAAGGAAGGATATTTAGAACTTAGAGAGAAAAAGAAGAGAAGTAGAGAGAAATTCTGAATAATCAATCTCAGTAATCTAGAGAGAGGAAGAGTGAGCCAAAGAAAGAAAGGAAATGAGGTCCAAAAGGAAGGGAATTTAGAACTTAGAGGGAAAAGAAGAGAAGTAGAGAGAAATTCTATCAATATCATTAATCTAGTCTGCAGTGACATAGTAATCACAAGGCTCTATTTACACAGAAGCAGAAACAAGATAATGGAAATTAACTAAATAACAGTCGGGAAAACTTAATCAAACTCTAGATTAGAAAGTTAAAAAAAAAAACATAAGAGGAAAGTAGACAGGAAACTCTAAACCCTATTTTGCCCCCAACATAATTGCGTATTTTACTAATCAAATCTTCCTGGATTTTTCTTATCAGTTTCCGAAATATCTTTATTTATACTTCTCAACCTGCCACTGTTGACGTTGATTTGGGAGTCAATAATATGATGCACCGTTACCGTATTTGAAATACCTAATGACCAATTACTTGTTAAACTCATAGTGCCTATTGTGGTATGGATTAATGTGGGATAGAGCCATTTTTCTGAAAGCTAGATTGTATAGTCCTTTTGCGTGGTGAATGGGAAGCATATATATATAGGGAGAACATTTACTTGGTTTACAGTGCGTTGTTCTTTTGCAATTATAATGCTAATCATCATTCAGTTTGCCTGGATTATTTGATTCAGTTTTGCTAAACTTATACTTGGTTTGAATAGCTATTGTACTTGGAGAATGGAGATATAGCTCAAGGGGTGCTTTATCTTGTGCACTTATAGTTACCATTATTGCATGATTATGTTCAAATATTATGTTCACATTATCCAATGTATTCCGTGATCAGTGAATGAGCGAAATTAACTTGGTAAGAAAAGGATGAAATGCTTGCTATGTATAGAGTTTGACCTCATTGCAAGTTCTTGCTCAATGTCCTATTGGTAATTATAACTAATTTTTTGCCTTATGCTATAGGTTCGGCTTGGATGGTACTTTCTAGGCCGTTCATTGATTACTGCATATGGGGATGGGACAACCTACCTCGAACAGTTCTTATGTACTATGCAAACTTCATATCATCCCCAGAAGGATACTTCCATACTGTTATTTGCAATGCTCAAGAGTTTCGCAACACAACTGTGAATAGTGACCTCCACTTCATATCATGGGACAATCCTCCAAAGCAACATCCTCACCACCTCAACCTTGCTGACATGCAAAAGATGATCGACAGTAATGCTCCTTTTGCAAGGAAGTTCCACAGAGATGATCCAGTGCTTGACAAAGTCGATTCTGAGCTCTTGTCTCGTGGTCCTGGCATGGTTGTTCCCGGTGGTTGGTGCATAGGAGGTAGGGAAAATGGCTCTGATCCATGCTCTGTTACTGGTGATACCTCAGTCCTCAGGCCCGGCCCTGGTGCTAAGAGGATGGAAATCCTAACCAGCTATTTGTTGTCCAAGGAGAAGTTTCGACCGAGACAGTGCAAATAACAAGGCCCCAAGGATTTTGTCTTTTTTTTTTTTTAGGATGTGATTCTTGTGCAAACGGAGTTAGTTTTCACTTGAAGATGGAAGAAGCTACGATCTTCTAGTAGCAACTGAAAATGGGGGGTGTTAGCATACTCATTTTTCTGGGTTATAGAATGGCAAGGATGATTTGGATTTTGGCGGAATTACTCTACTTAAGAGATCTGGATACTTGCTGCTGTGACGACACGGTATGCACCAACCAAACTGATACACTAGCTTAGCGCAGGGGTTCACCTTCTCTGTTTTTGTAAACGTTTTAGAACTGTGTTTCCAGGTCCTCCTGCTGTTACCAATGCAGCCCGTAAATCTTTGTTGGACCGATCATGGGTGTAAAATTGATTGGAAGACGAGAAATTAAAGAAAAACCTTATACATAATTCTACTTATTTTGTTGCTTCCGAATTGTAAATCCTTCAATGTGGTACGAAAGTGATGTTTCTTGTTTTGGAAGGGGAAAAAAACACGTACAAACGCCACAAAAATGTTTTCTTCTGCTTCCAAGCACAACTGCATTTGAGTAAGAAGACCATGTCACGGGTGTTTTTTTTATTTTTATTTTTTATTTTTATTGATCGACTGCTGCTCTTAGGCATGCCACGGTGCTAGAATAGATGAGCATTGACGAGAAATCTTTGCTTCCAACTTATGACGCATCGAATAGATATTCTGTGAAGAGTTGTAAGCAGCAATTATCAAATCTTGTTACAATCGGTGATGGTGGTATGGTAAGCAAGGAGATCCTATATGAAGCCTTTACTTCTATCAAGTTATGGTTTCAAGTCTCGTTATGCACAAAATCGGCCAGTATTATGTTGGCGTAGATTATGCCTCAAAGCACTCCTAGCCTATAGCCTGTTAGTGAGTGTTAGCTAATCAACGCTTAGGATTAGAATCTTTTATCATCCTATCGGTGGTTTTAATATTCTTCTTCCGTCACACTAAATTGAGGGCGGAAGACTAATGATCCCCTTTTTTTTTCCCTGCCAACAAAGTCCTCATTCGTTGCATAATTTAATTTCGACTCTCTCTCTCTTTCTTTCTTTGAGTTAGGAGTTACGAGAGGGTGAGGAGTGGGGGGGTTTTCGATGGAGCTTTGTGGCAAGGCATCTGAATCAAAAACGTGAATGTAGCTTTCCTGGTTTTTTGTGATTGATGAATTAAGTATGATCTGAATTTCAGTTTATAAAAAACGTATAGTTGACGGTTGAGACCTTACCATCACGCTACTCGCTAGTTGGGTTGTTGCTTTCTCAATTACTTGCAAGTAAAAAAATAAAAATAAAAAAATAAAAATAAAAATTTGGGAGTCACTTTTCAGCTTGATATGTGGTAAGGATTTTATTTTTCCCACAACACATCATTGGTGCCACGATGTTAACTTTGACGGTTGCTTGTTAAGCCCATTTATTTTCCCAATATGACATTTTATACGCCCATTTGGAATGGAAATTTAGTCATTTAACTTTCGTTTTTTTTTTTTGGGCCCACTTTTCATTTTATTTTTTAAAATATTCCCGGGAACTTTTTTCTTTTATTTACGACTCTCCCTGCTTAATTTCGCGCTTTTATACCAAAACGACGTCGTGTTAAGGTTAATTAGAAGGATATCAGACATACGGCGATATTCAAAAACGACAACGTCTTTACGCAAGTAAAGCCACAATACTTGAGAGAACGACATTAAATTGGCAAAACGATAAATCTTTAGCACAAAACAATTGAAAAACGACGTTTTCTGAACAAAAGAATGGATAATACGACAATTTTCAAACACGGATGACAAAAACGATAACGTTTTAGAAAACGACAACATCTTCATAAAATGGTAACGTCTTAATGAGGCAGTCCTAAAGCTAAAAACGATGATCGCTCGCATTAGCTCAAACGAAGACATCATTTATATGACAACATAAGTAAACAACAACAACTCAGAAAACGAAAAAAAATTTGTAAAAGCAAAAAAATTTTAACGACACCGAAAGGGACTCGATGTAAACGATAAAACGACATCATATATCTTTATAAAACAGAAAAATCATTACGAGAGTCATATTAAATGAAACACGTTACCATGTAGTCAAAACATCAGATACACGATAATAGTTTTAAACGAAAAAATTCTATAACAGCAGAAACCAGGAAGCAACAATTTATGACTGTTATAATAAGAAATATAAACGACATCAGGTATCTGACGTTCTTTAATAAACGACAAACAAAATTTCAATAAAACGACATCATCTTCATGAATCGACTAAAACATGAATAGGTGGACGTAGCTGGGCTGGGAGAGTGAGTTTGCTGTGTTTTTTTTTTTCCCCTAATTTTGAGAATGTATTTGGTTTAATTATTTTTTTTAATTTCACTTCGTAGTTATTTAGATTTTCAATAGTTTTAAACATAAATTAGTAATGGCACTTTTGTTTTGTTTTCTAGTTTAAATTTAACAGATAGGGGGTACTTTTCTGTTTGGTAAAATAAGGATTATTTAAGAAATTTGCATAATCAAGAGATAGAAGCGGTATTTTGTAAAAATACAAGGATATTTTGAATATGTTTTTCCTTAATTAAAGATAATACCATTTTGAAAACCACAACAATCCAAAATCGACAGTTTGTTAGGGAACCACGACAGATGTATAACAACTTTGTTGAATGACAGTGACACTATCCTTGAGAGAACAACAACCAAAAAACGACAATATGATCGAAGAAGACACGCCATAATGTCGATGAACGACAGTATGCTTCTAAACGACAAGCAACGCTAAAAAGCCACCATTTTCAATGTAGTATTCAGAAAACGATGGTCTCATATATACGACAATATTGATGAGTTACTACATCCTTATAAAGGATAGCAACCCAAAAATAACTGTATATTAGAGAACGACAATACCAGATATACAACAATCTCAGTGAAGTACAATAGCCTTAAAACGACGGGAACTCTAAGGAACGACAAGATATTAGAGAACAACAGCCCTAGATATACGGCAATCCCGATGTAGAGCACCGAAAGGGACAAAGTTTTCCAGAACAACGGCATTATATGACAATTGTTAGAAAGCGATAACGACAAATATTTAAAGACGACACCAACTAAAAAACGACAACATCAGCTAACACTGTAATCTTTATAAACAACAGCTTATCCAAAAGCGACAATAATCCAAGAAGCAATATATGCTACAAAAGGACGGTAGCAGATACACGACAGATATACGAAAATCGTCATGAAACAAAGTATCTAATAAAAACGACAACAATCCCCTAAAAAGAAAAGATAAAATGCATGCAAACAGCATCATATATATACAACAATCTTGATGCAGCCACACACAGAAATTCAGCCCACTGCAGTAGGGCACGAAAGATGACCAAGGGATTAGCTTCTCTTTCCTCCAAACAAGTTAAAATGAAGATCATCATATGCAGGACAATCTTGGTACGATAATATATTGTTATATAAGCAATGATCACATGAAATTTTTTTTCATAAATATCATGACTACAGGTGTATTAAAATTTTATAAATTCTGTAAAATTGAACCGATAATCTTACCTTAATTTAAAAAATAAATAAATAAACTTTTGATAAGTTGTATTTTAGTTTCATGACGCGTTATGGAATTACTTTTTCATGATGTGAATCATTTTCCTTTGTATAATAAGTGCTCGGAGGTGGGAACCTACATTACTAAAACTGCTTATTATATTTATACACCTTGCCTTTTCAATTACATGATCCATTTAGAATTCTGATTGATTAATATTAAATTATTTAATGTCCTGAGTAATCAAAAGCAAAATCTCTATTTTTTTTTATCCATGAGGACCATGGCCCAGCTTTAATTCTTCCCAACAGCTCATTTATATTCTTCATTGCAGCTTTGGTTACTAGTTTTATGTATGTATGTGTGTGTATCTATAATTTGTTATGAAATTAAGAACGAATACGCAACAAAAAAAATCAGAAAAATAAGAACACACAGATTTACGTAAAAAACTCTAGATGGGTAAAATACCACGGGCGGAGAAGAAAATTCACTAAATTAAAAATCAGTACAAGAGGAGCGGCTATAGCAGAAAGAGCATAATAATGAAATCCTAAAATGACATCATATGTAAAACCAAAAACCCTAAAATGTGAACTAGGTGAAAACCCGGGTCGGGTCCATACAGTGGGGGCTCCAATCCCTCTACTACCACCACATAGCTTAAAAGAAAAAAAAAAAAATCTCCTAATAAAAAACTCAACCACACATGTTGCACAGTGAGCTTTTCGGGCCGGGCCAAATTGAATTCAGACCAAACTCTAACAAAATTTATCAGTAACCTAGCCTTAGGATTGGATCTATATATTCTTATAATAGAATATTTTAGAAGCTTTAATAATTGCTTTAATAATTGTTAAGTACTCCAATAGGCTCCATGCATGAAATCCAGTTTATAGATATATATTAATTAGAATATATATTATATACAGTAAATAGTGGTAACTTATATATTACTGTATGCAAGTGAAGCAGTACTTGTCTCCAATCCCAAAATAAAAATGTACAAGTAGTTGTTCATGCATCAATTAAACAATACGTTTAGGCATTTTTTTATTTAGTAAATGGTACTAACTGATTAATATAGTGTAATAAGGACAAAGCAAGTGCTTTTAGGCATTTATTTATTAAACAATACATTTTGGTACTTATTTGGACAAGGAGAGTACCATCAATCTTAAACAATGAAATTAAGGCATTTACTTGGTAATTATATTAAATGATTACTTTATTAATTAATAGTACAATAAAGATAAAGAGAAACGTTGGAATTATATCTTCATTGAACAAGTAATGATTTCCCAACCCACTTATGGCCGGAATTAACAAAGTTTATGAATATTTATCTGCTTTAATCATATCGTTCAAGTCTTGAACGGAATCATGTGAACAAGAAACACCCTGATCTGTGTCACCCTTTCATTAGACAGTTCCTCTAAAGTCAACACGAATTGATGAATGTCTCAATAAACCAATATCATCAAATTACAAAAACAAAAACAGCCTAGCTAACTATTGTTGGCCTTTTAGGACCTCAACCTTCATGACATAGCACCCTGGAATATCCCTTCTAAGTAAATATATAGGATCATTAATTCCTGTAAACATGGTGTTTTTTAATCGGTACATGACTCAAAGAATGAAAATACTATCATGTTTTGGACCTGAGAGTTCTTATTCAAACCCCTCTCTTTCCACCCGCTGAACTATTCCCAGGGTTAACCCAACAAATTGCATAATTGAGATTATTGGCAAGAAAGAAAAGCTAAATCAAAATTGTAGAGAGGAAGGGAGGGGAAGCTATATCTTCAATATTTGACAAAGAACAACAGGAAGATCATCTTATTTTTGGGTATATATATATATATATATAGCTATATCAATCGTAATTTTCTCACAACATTTAGTGCCCTTCAATGCTCTTTGCTGGCTGCTACCAAAATCCAAAGAAAACGGAGGATATTGAATATATATATATATATATATATGCATGCATATATACTAAAAGCAAAAGGAAAAAACGTTAAGAAATTAAAGATTATATGGTATATACCTCCTTTCCCAAGGTTGTGAAGGACATGGATTTGAGATGAATCCAGTTGGTGAAGAAAAAGGTAGAGAAAAAGCTTCAGTCGAGGAGATATGAAGCCTAATGTGTATATAAATAGTGCCAATTGGATTTGCTTGTTAATATTCATGTGATCATATTCATCACAGAAGGCGTCATATCTCCTGCGACAGAAGCCCCTTCAAATCTCTACTTTGTCCCATTATTAGTGCTCCTTCGCAGATCCAGATCGCCGGCCAATGAGCGTGTCGGCCGGCCGGCGACTCTGGAACCCAGCTCCTCTCTGACTAGTCCTTCAACAGCCATTACCTACAAATATGAGGTAGACGCCTTTTAATTGGCACGGAGGAACCCGTGTTTGAACTCAACTCGTAGTTGCCTTTCACTTGTGCCTAAAAGGCAGGCTTT